>JAVIWC010001090.1:1226365-2452731 GCA_031894815.1 Creontiades dilutus | reverse complement strand
TGAAATTGGTCGAGAACTCCCGCAGTTATGCGCGTAACAAAGATTTCACGTTTGCGCATGCGCAGAGGCTGAAAATGTCATTGAAATTGGTCAAGAACTCCCGGAGTTATGCGCGTAACAAAGATTTCACGTTTGCGCATGCGCAGAGGCTACCATTGATCCGGGGGTCATGAAACCTATAGGGGACCCCTAACCCGCACAATCCCTGAAAATTTCATCGAAATTGGTCAGGAACTCCCGGAGTTATGCGCGTAACAAGGATTTCACGTTTGCGCATGCGCAGAGACTACTATTGATCCGGGGGTCGTGAAACCTATAGGGGACCATCTACACAGCAACCCGAACAATCCCTGAAAATGTCATCAAAATTGGTCAAGAACTCTCGGAGTTATGCGCGTAACAAGGATTTCACGTTCGCGCATGCGCAGAGGCTACTATTAATCCGGAGATCATGAAACTCATAGGGGACCATCTACACATCAAACCAAACAATCCCTGAAAATTTCATCGAAATTGGTCAAGAACTCCCGGAGTTATGCGCGTAACAAGGATTTCACGTTTGCGCATGCGCAGAGGCTACTATTGATCCGGGGGTCATGAAACCTATAGGGGACCATCTACACCCCAACCCGCACAATCCCTGAAAATTTCATCAAAATCGGACAATAACTTCGTGTAGTTTTGCCCGTAACAAGGATTTGCTGACAGACAGACAGACAGACACACAGACACACAGACAGACACGGAACCAAAATTGTTCAGAAAGGTCTAAAACGCAAAATGCGAGTGGAATTTTTGATTTTGGAGACAAAAAAATTTTCACATTCCGAAAGTGAAAACAATGCTTCCGCTACTTTAGTAGACTCGGAAGCAATAAATTCTATGGACGACAGCATTGAAATGATTAAAAACATATTGGTGACCACACCCGAAAGGACAGGCACCTTAAGTGAAAACAGCTTTTGAAGTTTAGCGACGTGACAAACATGATTGAATGAAAACGTTGGAAATTGAATGGAACTTACAATCAACTACTATAACACAATGTACAGGTGTATTGGTAGTACACAAATAAATTGTTATCGAATTACAAATACAGGGTGTCCCCAGAGTTGTGCACAATCCGACTCCAACGTGTTCTACAACTCATTTCCGACCAAAAATGTCTTTAGCAATTTTTTTGCCAGATACTTCGCTTCCGAGCTATTCGCGATTAAAGATTTTTTCTTGTTTTCGGTCTTAAGTCAGTTCAGAAAACTTTTTTTAAATTGCATTGAAAATGTGTGATTGCTGCGCGAAATGGCAGTTTTGTCAAAATCTCGAAATCGCCTGTTTTTCATCTCGCCTAGAAACCCATGAATGCTTGACGCAGAGCTTCGCAGGCCTGGTAAAACGTGCACCAAACTGTCGGCTTTCCAACGGTGTAGTCGTTTTGGTTTTTAAAAATATTTTTAGTTCAGGAAATGGTGTTTGACTGCAGAAAAAAAGGAGTATTGTCTATTAAAATTGAGGTTTTTCCAAAAGTCTCGAAGACTAATGCAACTCATCGCTGTCGGAAATAAGTTGTAGAACACGTAGGAGTCGGATTTTGCATAAGGCATTGTCTCGATCAGGGGCCAGGATATGCAATGACCCGCACGACCTCCGGGTCTTGAAGGAGGGGTTGCTTTGTGCGCCGTGTGTCATCAACTCCAATCTGATTTGGGCGTAGAATTGGGTGTTGCAATGTTGATAATTTGTTGTTTCTGACCAAATTTAGTTTTAGTAAAATGTTTATTGACTCGAACATGATATCCAGCTGTTGGACAATGGTAAGATATTGGGGTTTAAATTGAGTCCATCAAAATAAATATTTAAAAATGAAAAATGAAAATGAATTTAATGAATGAAAACATTCGTTTGTGATCAGCGTCTACGGCATTTCCAAGCTGTCCGCCCAAAGTCAGGATAATCGAAGATCCGAGAGACAGCTACTGTTTGTGTTAATTTACGATTGATTGCGATGATTTGCTTTCAGTTGACTAGCTATACCGCAATAAAGTATGTTGACATGATTTTTGTGTACGGTTTTGCCAATGGTAAGGCTTCTGAAGCAGCAAATGAGTCACACTCCTCCTGTGTACCACTCACACCCTAGCGAACACGTCGGATAGTATGAGGAAAAAATATTGGTAGATAATATTGTTTATGTCACTGATCCTTCTTTATCTAGTAAACTATCTGTTTTTTATCTAGTAATTGTTATGTCACTAAGGTTTTGATTATTACTACTAGCTATGTTCAACAGCTGTAGCGCACCATGTTGAATGGGAATATGCAATAGGGAAAACCTCGCTGAAGGAAATACAGCGAGGAAAGAGACAAAAGGGAAGAGTTGGTAATAATGATACGGAATCCTGGTTTGATAAGAGTCCATAGCGTCAGCAAAAAGATTAATGCAACTCATCGGAATCAATCGTAAATGAACACAAACAATAGCCGTCTCTCGAACGGGTTTATGCATTCTTATGCATTATGCACCATTCGATTCAGCGAGAAAAGTTTGTCAAGACTTTTGGAAAGACCTCAATTTTAACAGAAAACACTTGTTTTTCTGCGGTTAAACACCACTTCCTTAATTAAAAATATTTTTAAAACCCAAAACGACTACACCATTGGAAAGCTGACATTTCGGCGCACGTTTTACCAGGCCTGCGCAGTTCTGCGTTAAGCATTCATGGGGTTTCTAGGCGAGATGAAAAACAGGCGATTTTAAGATTTTGACGAAACAGCTATTTTGCGCAGCAGTCGCACATCTTCACTACAATTTAAAAAAAAGTTTTTTGACATCAAATAGACAGAAAATTCAACGCTCTTTCCAACGGTGTCATCAAATTTGAGCTATCTTCACAATTGAGGGAGTTACGACAGTTTCAATGACATAAGGTCGAAAACACGGAAAAAATCTTAAATCGCGAATAGCTCGGAAACGAGGCTTCTGGCGAAAAATTGCTATGAGACATTTTTGGTCGGAAATGAGTTGTAGAACACGTCGAAGTCGGATTGTGCATAACTCCTGGGACACCCGGTATATAAAGAATAGGTTAAACAATAAAATATAATAGAGAGTTCACTCAAGATTTTTGAAATGAGGTATTGGGCTTGTCAAGAAATCCAAATCAGTATGATTATCATAGTAAAAATTAACGTTGCGGAGGATTCTAGAAACGACCCAACGGTAGAAATAAATAGTAGAATTCAAACAAATTTTGAATAGGTGCGCGAATAGCGGATGAGCGAAAATGAAATTGGGCAATTGAAAAGTTAATGTATGGTAGGAAAGCTGGGCAATCTATGTCTGCAAACCAATAAAATATTCTATCAACTGTGTTCAATGTAAATATCAAGTATATCGGCCAATGTGAGTGTTCTGCATGATACCCGAGGTCCCTGAAACGGAGTGGGATGAGCACCTGTAGAACGTAACACCAGTTGATGGTACAGAGGTTACCCTTCGCATCCCTTCCAGAAAAAACCATGGAACCCTCAATGAACACATTATCTACATCAGATCGACAAAGGGCAAGACAGTTGGTCTAAGGCTTAAGGAAAGAACGTTGAAACCATCGATGTCTGAACGACCATCATCCACTAAATATTTTTAGAACTTCAAAAGGATCATGGTGGTGGGATGGAACCAAGAAATTTATAATATTCTGCTGACATGATTGAAGATAACTCCAACGGCCACGATTCAACTTCCACGATTTTGGTAATGGTTGATGGTGATTAAACAGAGAAATAGTGGCTCATCCAACATTTTACTTCAACATAGTGAATAGGTGTAACTTCAGAAGCTAATGACATAGAAGCTACCTATTCACATTTATGTTTTAGCGGAACAACTGATCACGGAAGTTCACACATACAAGATAAGGACGTTATTTTGAAGTAAGAAGTTTAGGAATTAATTGGGCGAAACGCCAATGACTACCCTGGTTCTGGTCTCAACCCTCATTTCCATTATTTACCACTAATGTCTATGACTTTACACAATCAGTACGAGCCACAACCCAGCAAACGTCCGATGAAGACACTTTCCTACACCATATCATTGTACCCACTATACTTTGAAATGGTACCATCGGATAACAAGAAAGAAACTTTAGATCCACATTCTCGATTGCGCCACCCTTTTCCATTAGCTGGATCGAGCGAGTCAGAGGTCTCTTGCGAAAAATGGCACCCCCTCGAGAGAGAAAGCTTTTTTTCTCCTCTTTTCGGCCAAATAGAAAAACCATCGTATCGAGTACATGAAAAGCTCGTGTAGCTCTGACTGGAATAACGTTCGTGTAATCCCCTCCCCAACCTGCGCCTTCAATATCGCGGAAACGATACCTACCTCCCTCCAACCATCACTTCCCTTTGGTGTAACACGCTCCATTTAGTACGCGAACAATTTCCCCTCGTCGAAAGGTTGCATGGAGGCTGAGAACGTAATCGATCGCTTCCGTATTTAATATGCTGCCTATTTCCTACCTTTTTAGAGTTGAAAAGCGATTTTACCTGCGAAGGATAAATAATTTTTAACCTACTCAACTTTTCTCTGTAAGCTTCACTCAGTAAAGCTCGATTCCCATTTCAGTCTTTTCCAGGAATAATATAACATAAAAGACGTAGATGAATTATCCTTATTCCAAGTAAGGAACGCCTCATTAACGTTCCGATGATTATCAAAAGAGGTGGGACATGAGTTATCATCCTGTGAACGTTAGGGCTAGGTATTGACATTGATTAAGAAGTAAGGCCTCGTCCTACGTCAGCGGTAGTCGGGCGATTTCAGCATTACTAGCGATACCGGCGATTTACGCTAGTGCAAGCGTTTGCAGCGGGAAACGCCAGTATAAAAAAAATAGTGTCCTATGTGCGGGCGATGCTGCGAATGGAGGAGAGCGCGTTTTACTTAGGTTAGTTCCGTACCTACCGTGTCAGTCAATACGACGATTGTTTTGAATTTATAACATAGAGACTATTTTTGTTGGCCTTTAGTAATCCAGATCTGCTCAGTTACATTTCCAATAAACGTTTGCAGCGACAACAATCTCATGAAATTTATCAGTCAAGGACCTAATTCGGGGAATTCATTACTCTTAAGCCTACTCTTGAAGACAGGATTTTTTTAACCCCATAAAGACGGTGATAAGTACCTACAACATTGTTCTGACTAACCTTGCAAGCTCTCAAGAAACGGTTGTGAAGTGTGATTTGCGATAGAGCGTGTGCACGCAGGACGCCCAACTCTGTTATAGTTTGTTCAGAAAATCGCTCGCCCCGCAGAAAACGCTGAACCCACCCGACCCGCTTAATTCCCGCTCACGTAGGACACGGTGTAAATGTAGAAGTAAATAAAGTAAACCCTAAGAATTTTAGTGAATTCCAAACTAAACTTGGTAATAGTTACAAAAAACCTGACAAACAATATTTCCGGAATATTTGTATGAATTTTTGGCTTAGAAATATTTGTGCAGAACTTTAAAAATGTTTATTTATTTATTTATATATCAAACATGATCTGCTGCCATTGGTTTCAGTTTCACCCATTGTTGTCAGGCCTCCGGATTCTAAACCTCCCAAAACTGCTCATTAATTTTCCTTGCGGAAAGGTAAGACCATCTTTCAAAACCCTTGCATTCTTTTACATACAATCGTGAAGTAAAACAACTAACTTTGCTATCGGATTTGAATCCAAACCCTCGTTCATTTAAATGTTTAGGGCATAATTTCGTCATAGGTTAATTTTGGAAATGCAACCTAGTTAATTCGTGTATGTCCTTGGAAAAACGTACCTCCGAAATTTTGTGAAGGTTTTGCTACATTTTCTCAAGAAATATCCAATTTTATATCCAATCCAATATCCAATCTCAAGAGATTTCAATGGCATGCTTCTCGAACCCGTGTGAAGCGGTCAGGGTTATGGAACAACTTCCAATTTGTCCACATTAGTTTCAAGAAACGAGCTTCCTGATACGATGACATTTGGAATCCTTCAGTTTTGACTTGAAGAATGAGAAGCGTGATAAGTTGACGGATCGTGAGGATTGATGTCCGGTCGGCGGGAAGGTGGTATTGGCCCCTTCACCGGTCCGTCGTACCGATCTTCAAAGGCCGTCTTGCAGGTTTCCCGAATCACGTCATTACCATTTAGATGAAAAATGAAAAAATGTAACACTGAAGCGTCCTCTGCTTATGCAAGTTCAACGTGGTCATTTATATAACCATCCCGAAACAGCTCTCCTGCAATAGTTATCCATCATGTATTATACAAATTAACAAAAACATCACAAAAAATTGTGAATTATTAGAAAACCGTTTAAGGAAAATACTAACCCAGATATAGCGAGATGGCATCGATTCATTACAAAACGAGTACCGTATTTAGGAATGTTAGTCGACACCAACTTTTTGAAAACAATCAGCGTCACCAAAAGTAGCGATACGTCCTAGTTTTGTGTCTCATAAAGCGAAAATTAGGAGTTAAATGAGGATTATTTTACCTTTTGCACAACTACGTCGTATTAACACTTATAAATATATAGCTGAATATTGGTGTTGTTTTTCCCAGGATCCTAAATCGAAGAAGATCGGCTCTGAATTTCCGTGGTCATTACAAAATAATAATAAGATTTATTAATATGCTTGACTTAACTTAATTACTATTCTGCATTGTACTATGAACTCTAACACCACAAAATACGCCTCTGATATGAAGGATATTTTCTGAATAAACACAATTTACTTGCATCCACTGTACGAAATAGATGAACTAGATCGGGAATGAAATCCCAAGTTGATTTCATACGCTCAGAAGAAATCAAGACAAGGAGCTTGATTAAAAATGCCGGTTCTTCAATTTTTCTGTCTAACAGGGACAAAATGTTCACGAATCTTGGATACGATCGGCATCAACGAAACCTTATCGGGACTCATTGTACGATAAGTCGACGAGGAGGTTAATGCAGTAGAAGGTAGAATCTTATTAACACGGCTGTTCGCCAGTTAGCGCCGAGATTTCGGCAACTCCGACTGTATTACGGCAGTTCAGTGAAAGTAGGTCTAAGGAACATTCTTTAAATCAAATGGCAACTTATGACTTTTTCATGAATGGCAAGAAGCTTTGTGCCGGGTGGCAAAAGGAGTCACGATCTGTGCCGTAGAGCGTAATTTCGTTCCCGTCTCACAAGGTCGTGACCAGAAATTTACTGACTTTTTTGAGCCCCCTTAACTTTCCTTTATATTGAGTTGATAGAGCTACGCTCCAAGACTTTTACGAAGTGGGGCGACCACTTCTTCACTTTCAATCAATGGTACCTTCTTTCTTCAGTTGCAGAAAAAACATCAAATTACGACTAAACAAAAAGTTTTTTTTTTAAACAAGAAACATGTTTTGCCGTTTGCCATGACTTTTGCTTTGTAATTGCTACTCATTACTCAAACATTAACCAACCACTGGAAGTTCCTTTATCCCAAAAATACGATCGGCAAAGTTGATATTGAAGAAAGGTAAATTGTTGTAGCTCTCGTGCTTTGTACCGGAATAAAATGCTGGCTCAGCATACTTTATCAAGCGTTAGGTAAGTCCTAGAGATACTTTTCATACCTCGAGACCGAACAAACACTCCTACAGTCGCTTTTGATCCTCCATCAATATTGTTCTTGTCCTTGACGGTCGGGAGAAGTGAACGGAACTCCTTGATATTTTGAAAGGAACGTTGAGCGTGCCATACAAAGAGGAATCAAGTTCGATTGAGTGTCGTAAGGGAGACAAATGAATGAATAATTTTTGAAGATTTAAGACTTGATATACCTACACCTTATGTTAAGGACACTTTGGCATGCATGATTTCTTTGATTGTGGGTGGAAATGAACAGTTTTGTGCAATTGCTCGACATTGAACTTGAACGTATGTTGGTTCCAGAAAAGTATGGCTTGAAAATAGTTTTTAAACTGTTTGGGATCAGAACAGCTCAGTACTTGGCCCGTTGTTTCTATAGATAGTCAACATGACTGTGAATAAAATATCTTGTAAACATAGTGGAAATCGCCGTATAAACTACGAAGATCGGATCTAATTTCAATATCGTCATTGAATTATACCACAAGGATTCATTTCAAGGGTTAGAGTGTATTATATATTTTATTATACAATTCCAGAGTAGTGAAGCGTAGGAAATGTTTATCTCATCTTAATGATCTTCCATTGATGAGTGCTTAGATTTTGATGTATCATTGGATATCGGATTTTGTTCCGTACAGTGCGACTCATGAATTGCACTTGGCAGTTGTCTGCGCTTTCATAGTTGTATTTGGACAATGGAAAATAGATATCGTTTAACAATTATAGATCAATAATAATTATTATTTGCAGCCTTTTTAGTATACCAACAACTCTAGGCAAGAGTGTTTGTTAATACATAAGCAAGGTCAATCAATTCCGAGCTACCCCATTAATTTAGACGATGTTTTGAAGAAAATAAATCAATTTAAAGAAAATAATGAATTGGTTAAAAAGATAATAATAACATAAAACCATAAAAACTTGTGTGGAGTATAGGACCATTAAATGTTGAATTGTACGAATTGTTGTTCCAACTTTCCATCTATGAATAAAAATTCCTTCTGTTTTTGTTTCCGCAGGGTTCCAATAGCTTTCAGGGACTCAACTTGTTTTCAATGATTTTAATAATTTCCTTAACAATAGATATTTTGGAAGTCAAGAACTATCGAATTTGATAGGTGAATTCCGATTGACAGTAATGTTGTAGTTCCGAGGGTAAATAACTGCATTGGGAGTGGAATGAGCGACGACATTTTGAATTTAACGTTTTTACTGGATGGAACAACTATGTTATTTAATATGGACTTTGTTTAGTTCTTGCTCAGAACCTTTAAATTATACTCTCAACCCAACAAATGGTGAACTCTATTTTTAGAGGTTAATCCGTAAGCTACAATGGGTGTGAATATTTAATACCAAGAGATGAATAGAACTTGAATAATCCCCATTTACAGTCAGCTTTGTCCAAGTTTCCCTTTCATTAGAGAGGGTAATGGTTAGAGACCAAATGTTTGAAATCGCTTGCATTCCGTGATGCGCCACATTTCACTGAACCCCGTTTAGTTTCCACTTCTCGAACATCTCTAATTGTTTAATGCTATTCCCTTCTCCAGTACGTGCAATCTCATAGTCATTATCGGAAGTTTCACACTAATAACCTTATTTTGGTATTGTGGGCATTGAGATAATTCCATTTCTCTCCATCTTTCATATACATGAAACACACAGCATCCAATATAATTTCAAACTTAGGTAAGTCATAAATTATGACTGGTATTGCATAAATATGATCATGTCTTTAGTTAGGCACTAAACCGCATAACATTTCAGAACGCAATGTAGTTCAACGAAATTCCTTTTCAATGCATCTAACTTACAACCAAGCATTCTAGGGAGAGTATAACTCCTTTGCTTTTCCACCCCGAAAAACGTGTTAAAACTCTTTGGGAAATGTGTACAGTATAAATCATATAGTTGTACTTTATTTACCTACATGTTATGTTCGGAGTTGTAGGCCACGTTCGTTATGAGTGTAAACAACAAGATTATTGCGTCAAATGTGGTAACCGGAGATGCTGAGGTTAATTGATGAGAAATTCATCTGAGTTAGTTAGTTGTTACTTAAAGTTACAACTTCACATGTTTAGTTGCTACGGTTTCGTGAACAGTCATGGATTTGCGTTAGAGTATTTGAACTTCCACTATCTATCTTGATGAATCATATTGAACCATGAATTCGTATTTCAGTGGCCCAAAAACGTATCCTCAATTCCTCGTTTTGTCATGATAGAAGCAACAATTTCTATTCCGAAACGAAAATTCCATGAAAGCACATACCACGGAGTTACCTGAAAACTTCTCACTGCGTTATGGAGAAACCATTTTATTATTACTTTTTTACATTTATTCATTGCAAATTCTATCTATACATGGGCCTATTGTTATTACGTACCTCTCAACGAACTCCTAGTTTTACTTTATGAAGTCTTTGGTGTGACGAGAGTGAGGAGGAGCTGGAAACGCAAAGTGCATCGAACAGAGTCGATGCAACGTTCTCTGCCACCAATTAAGAGTATAAGGTGTCCATTATCTTCATTCCTACAATTTTTTTTTTAGTTGAAAGAAGTGGTTAAACAGAATGATTAATTTGTTGTAAGTTGAGATAACCATTCCTTATACTTGCCGTGGAACGACTGAGAGTGAATGACATTCTATTAGAAAGAAATATTTTCAGTACAGAGTACCCAGGTCAAGAGACAACACAAGAACGTAATTTCTGAACAATTAAACATATTGCTGTCAACATGTAAACAAACCATATTGTCAACAATAATAACAGGACGGGATTGTTTTGCAGTTACAACTAAATCGCATTTTCACACTTCCCCTCGAATTAGTTCTTCAACTCCATAATTCCGAGTTCCCATGTAAATTGTTGCAATTTGGATCTTGGTAGCGGTTTGGTAAACATGTCGGCCGGCATTTCAGATGTTTGTAAATATTTCAATTCCACTGTTGAAACACATATCTGATGTCGATGTGTTTAAATGATGCGTCGAATTTTTGGCCAACTGCTGTGCGCCCTGATTATCATTGTAATTGTGGTTGCCGCGTTAGAACAGAACGTTGAGATTACAGTGCCTCCTTGGTTGCTTCCCCGATTGCAAGATACCACGCTCGGGAGAGCTTCGTCCTCTGCTTTCTGGCTTCCCAGGATATTGCTCCTCCGAAACAGTATCCTGTATAAGGGTGACTGTCTTCATCACAACTCGCCCAATCTGTTTCTGCATACCCCTCTAAAGGTTTCCAGTTTTCTGGAACAAAATTCCATGGTTCGGTGTGCCCTTTAGGTATCTCAAAATGCGTTTTGCTGCATTCCAGTGCTCATGTGTGTAGTTGTTGTTGAACTGGCTGAGCGAGTTTACGGCGTATGTTATGTCAGGACGGGTAGATACAGCCAAATACATCAAACACGGATTGTCTCATGTTTATGAAAATATGATACATACATGAGTTAATCTTTTCCTCCATTAAGTGGAATGTGTTTCACCGGATCATATTCAATGGGAATTCAAATGCAAAAAACAAATTCATTCTATTCTTGATATTAGAAGGTGAAATACGGCTTGTACAAACCACAAAACCACCGTTAAAAGTTCTGTGCAATTGGAACTTGAAAGCTCTTTTCACTTTTGTCGATAAAAAAATGAGTTTATAGGATATGGGGTTATTTTTCGAAAACAGCAGTGAGTTAACTGGATTAGCTTTGGATTAATTCGAAAGCCTGTGGTGTGGAGCAGGCCATTAGCGAAGTTGAAGGGAGGTGGAGTGATTGGCCTGTAAGCTTCACGCGTCCATAAATTTACCTTCTAAAGAACGGATATCGATGGATCCCTGGTTGTTAATTAATGTGTATCATCTTTACGAAGGAAATAATTTTGTTGAAATACGTACCAAAATATATTGGGCGGCGGAGTTTTCCATGTAGACTCTGTAGCATTGACGTAGAACCTAATTTAGTGAATTTATTGAGAAGTTACGGTTGATGGAACCTACCAGTGATTTATCTTGTTGCTACCTGACTGATGCTCATAGGAGCATAGGCACATGTGTACCCTCGGCCAATTCAAAAATCTAAAACATACAATTTCAAAATTCTTTAAATTTGGAGGATCTGATCCTCCCTAGGCTATGGCTGGCTTGGAGGAATGAACCTGACCAACATGAGGCAATCAGGAGCAGATGTTATCTACGCTCCAACTTGTTGGCCCCTTCCCGATTTTAGAATCTATCGCCTTGGGAGATAAATCGGACGCCTGCAAGCGTCTGGGCCATCTTCTGAGCTTGGCTGATCATTAATAATTAATGATCCGCCTTAATTATTAATGCATCCACCTGCTTGGAAGGGGCAACTATACTATTCCATCACCCTCACATGTTAGCCTGAGCGTGGATACGTCCATTGGCCCTTTTATTGTTGATTGTCCTGCTTATCCTGCTGCCCCTATACACTCGCAATCCCCCACGTGGCTGTATGCCCTGTAATATGATCAATCTCAGAGGATTTATGGTTAGAATTGAGAATGGCTTATAAAATTGGCCAATCAGAAAGCTTGAAAACAAAGGATGGCACACGCTCATTCCTATGCTCAATCGTAAGGGCGCATCCTATCGTTTTAGTAATTAATTTTTGCTGACCGTTCAGTCCTATTTTTATTTTTTGTTCTGATTGATTGTTTTCATTCCTTTTTTTCTGCTTCTTTGTTTTTGAAGTTATTTATGCGTTTTAGAGCCCGTTTACCAAAAACACGCATTATCTTCCAACACTTCTCAAATAATCGTAAGAAGATGCTCGGGTTGTGTGAACAATCGGCCGCTCCGAACATAGTTTAAGCAACGTTTAAAAATATTCTCAAACGTTGGAGCGTGTTCCGCCACATTTCGGAGAGCTGAGTAATCGTCAAAGGGGATCGTGTTCGTCGCGCATCCACTGTGAACGTCACCTCGGCGAGAGAACGAATACTCGGTGGTACCTACTAGGTTAATCAGATTTGTATGAGTTAGGGTGTAGTAGAAGTGTCCCCGTCTTTACTATTTTGTTTACATTGCTTTTTTGTTTCCATTCAGTGTAAATGGAAAGTGACTTCGAGAACCTCTCATCACAGATTTTAATTTATAAATGTGGCTTGAAAATGGAATTCAATGGTAATATGCGATATTTACAACTAGAAGGGTTATGGACATTAGCTCGTGAGGAGAGTGGACCAATGATTGTTTTACATCCGGTGGGTCTAATGTTGAGACCGATAAATAAGTTCTCCTACGGAATATGTTGCAGGGGTACATCAGGAACTACAGAAACTGAGCTTACTAGAACACCTAAAAACTTATCTTAACCAGCTTCGAGTAACCAACACACTTTTGCTTGTAGAAATCACTATCGTGCAAATCGAGGAATCGTGGTTGCGCTGACTATATTAAGTTATTCACGACCGAGGCCCTTGAAGAGAAATGTAAGATGCTGCTGAAACTAGTATGTTGTTTTCACAAATAAGGCATCTCATACCGTAATGAGGCAACCTGAACCATACCAATTATTCAGTTGTCCTCAGTCTGCAAATAATTTCTGGGTAAAACCCAGCGTAATTTTTAAAATGATGACACTCTGCGCGGCAACAATTCATGGAAGTAATTTTTATGAGAGCTATTGAAAAACCGGAAACATCCAAAATAAGCGGAACTCTTAATTAACGAAGCTTATTTTAACATAACGATCCCCGACAACATATAATTCCCCCTTTGTCGTTCTTCTCTTTTTACAGTATTTCACATTGTGGTTTATTATTTGCAATAGTAGCAGTTTGGTTGTGTTGAATATTCTCAGAAGAATTTTTTCTTCTTTGTTGATTTTAATAGCTAGATGAGGCTTTAACTCGTGTGTGGCAGGCTTTAGGTCGTTGAAAGGGAGACCAAATCCTTCACTTATTCAGGATTCATTATTACCAGTAACAAACCTCTGTAATCGAACGAGAAAAACCTCTAACCTCTGAAAAAATCCCCCACAACATTTATTGGTTTTCTCTTCAAGATATGAGGAAAAACGAACTATAGTGAGGAAAAGCCATGTGGGTATACTTTTACGTTTTTCAATTGCACGATTTGTTACAAAAATGAAGAACTCTTGTGATCAGCCTTTAATTTTATTTGAATTCAAATGGTTTTGTTTTTATTGTATTACCTCATTCCTGATACTTATATTTTTTTTAAATTGTTTAATTTTTTTTTCGAAAATTTATACTACCATGTTTTTATTAAGGAGTTTGTAAGTAATTTTGAAATTACTACGATAATCATGTTATTATGACATACTATTGAACTGAGACTAATGATGAAGCGAGTTTACGTGTGTATCATGTAAGAAGTTGACGCTAAGATCAAATTAGACGGGCTTACGCTTCTTCTAGCGAGAGTCTGGTCGATCTTGTGGCCGCAGCCGAGCAAGCAGTTCCAGATGCCGTTAGACGGGATTCGAGAGGTGGGCGTCGTGAAATCCTCAGTCAGCTCGTACAAGTCCAACGGGTGCCGCGAGCCGTCCGGGCTGCTGAGGAGAGCAGTTGCCGACAATTGTCCCGACCCCGTCCGCTTCCTGGAACACCACAAACACTTACGTTGATTTGAGCCGCCCCGTATAAATACAGTGTACCAAGAGTATCACACTCAGAAATATGATGACCAAAACTGTAGACTTTACAAATATTGTCAAATTAATTGGAATAATTTGGTCTAATGAGTAAAAGTTCATTGTACTTCTGCATACCTATGTAGTTGCGATTTTAACTTCTCTCTAACAATAGATTCTACATTTTGAAAGATGTAGAATAAACGCTTGTTCGAGTAAACGATTCACTATTACAAATAGCCTGGGACATGTTTCTGCAGTCACCATCGCCTCCAAGTGAGTCATTCAACATCTGTAGGTTCTGTCTCGCTAACTAAATTGCAGGTGCAATTATGATACGACCAAGTACAATATGTTTGAGATGAATAATTGGTCCTTTACTCGTTGCCCTCAAAATTTGAGCGATATTGAATAAATGGAACCTGAGGAAAAGATTCTAGGTGGAATCTACGTTTGCTCATGGACTGAGTAAAATATTCATTTTTGAGCAAATGTAGGGAATCATGAACAGCCCAACCCGCACGTTCCCTGAAAATTTCATCAAAATCCGATGAACACTGTAGAAATTAAGTGCGTTACAAGGATTGCCGGGCACATGACAGACACATACACAGGGACAGAAACTAAACAAAAGTTGTTTAGAACGGTCCAAAGTATAAAATGGAAATCAAAATGGTAATTTTGGATGCAAAACAATTTTTCCTAATCTCCCGAAAATGTAAACAAAGGCTCCGCAACCTTTGGATAGACTAGGAACCAAAATAATATTCGGCAAGTTTTTCCAGATTAAACAAAAAGAATTATTTTCAACACCTAAATTGACGTGCCCCGACTTTGGGTAACTGCTTCGTACGGCGAACGGACAAGGTTTTTTCTCTACAAATAAAATTTAGAGATCTTGAAGCGTAAACCAACAAATTTTTATTTCAAATACAATTGTTCACTATTGTAAATAATCGTAAATGAACATAGAAAGAAACTATTTAAATATAACACCATTCAATTAACCGAATTAACCGAACCACTATGGCTAGTGTAAACTCTTTCAAACTAGAAAGGAAGTTTTTTATTTCCATGAGGTACATAATGTTCGACTCATCCTGACGGTTGAGTGTGAAAAGGTTAATCCATCAGGAGGCCAAGTGCTACCGCTTCCTAAATTCCACTAAAACTGCCAGCACTACATTTTTTTCTATTCAAACCAAAGTTTTGATTAATTCCTCCAACATATGTCATAAACGGTCAATTCCAAGCTTCACTGAAATGGAATATTACAAGGACTGACAAATATTAAGGGATATTTCCATTAAAATCAGTAGGAGCGGTGATTTTTAATCATCTTGTTTTTGTTGTAACAAGGTTAATTACCTACTGTTATTGAATGTTTCTTGAATTATGTTAACTTTGATTCAGTAGTAGAAGGAAAGAAACAGACAACTTGATTACCACCTAATCTAAATAAAAGGATACCTACCTTTTCGATATTTCAAGAACTCATTCGAAATTATTGGTTTGTTGATTATTGACTATTAAGAAATAATACAAAAATATTGATTACTGCCACACAATTTAGGGTTCTTCGTTTAAATAAAAATGATTTGACGGCCTCGATGACATCTAGAAACTTGGAGATTGTTCAAAATTACATTTAACTGAGATTGAACTTCAGGTTATCGGGCGATGTATCGACCACGAGAGAAAATCTGGTTCGGCCATAACGTTGTCCTAATGAGGGCGACACCTTGGGGTTATCCCCAACTGTAATTGCTACAAAACCGGAACCTGCGAATTTATGGGAGCCGTGGGAGGGCGGTAGTTGAGGAGGACAAAGTGGAAGGGAGAGATAATGCGGGAGAGAGGCCGCGAGGGATTTGAGAAGGTGATGAAGGGAGAATGATGTGAGGAAGTTAGTGGTAGGAGGGTGCGAGAAGGGTTCGAGCGCGGGGTTGTGAGAGTTGAGGAGGGTTGAGCTAAAGGGATGATAGGTGAAGGGATGAAGAGGTGAGAGACAGGCGCCTTCTAGTTGACTCAACTACTGGCAAGACGATCACAACTTGGCCAAAACCACACTTAAGCCAGACAAGTTCATTCCTCGGCGCCTCAACTTTGGTCAAGAATTCAGTTGGCAGACGTTCAATTTGCTCGGCGAACAATTTGAAAAGGGCGGGAACAGCCCCATCCGTTGGTCTTGTGATCTTCTGAACCGAATTTCCATCAAGATAAATTATGAATCTTTCTGTTGTTTCTTGACCTCATTTCGTTCCGGGATTTAAAGACTACACTGAGAATAGGGCTGAATAATTTCAAATTTCAATCACATTTCATCAAATTTTATTCACAATTATAAAACTTACATTCCATTTTCAATCGTAATTTGGGAGCCACTTTATTGTAAACGACCAACCTTATTAGAATTCGTCCGTATATACCTTGAATTATTCATGTGATTTTTACAAGCACAATTACAGTTCAAATAAACGTAGTTTTTCTAGTTGGTTTACCCAACATTTCCAGCGTTAGGGTTCACAATCATCATTATCAACCAAAAATCCCGCTGATGTCCTGTTTTTCATCTTCTCTTTTGTCCTTCGATGGTTCTATATTGGGTACTTCCCTCTATAAATGTAAACAATGAACAACAACAATCAACAACAATAAAAGACATAATGGCTCCGAATAAATTGTTTTATTTCAGTCGAATAAAATTTCATGGAAAATAAAAATATTTGTAAAACATTCTTCTAAATCATTAAATTCGAGCAGTTTAGCATTCAAAATATTTTGATGGGCGTAAAATCCTAAAAATCTTTGCAAAACTTCTTCAACGATGTAAAAATTGCATTTCTCACAAAATATTTCAATGGGGAGAAATCCATGTTTAAGTGAGTTATTTTTATAATAATTTTGACAGGTCATTCTCGGATGTCTTCAACAACATAAAACGTTGAAGAGTACTAAACTATTTGTAGAGTTATTTCCAATGGATGTTGATTACTTCTAAGCTTTTTCAATAACGAACTCTTTGCTTGGAACATTCTCTGGAGATGAAATGAATATAAAAATAAAAACCATTAGGTATCAACCAGCCAAGTTGAACAAACAGAGCGAGTTCGATCAAGTGGATATTTTTACTTTAACCATTGACTGATGTTCCAAAAAAAAAGTTAACGCTCTGAAAAAGCTTTTCGCTCATGTAAATAAATGTTGGAATACTCGGAAACGAATGTATCGCCGAGCGTTTTCCAATATACTCTAGTTTTTCGCAGGGACATCAATCCATTGCTGGAGGAATTCATGTAGCACTATATACTTGGTATATTGTCTAGATAAAACGAAACCAGCATAATTGAGATCACTGGAAGACTCAGAGGTGACATATATGTATATGTATTGGATAATATATTGGAGTTTGGAGTATTTCGGAGTGCCAACATTTGAAGGACATGAAAGTATTGTAGGGATGGAAAGGGGTTTAGCTGGATCATCAATCGGAATGAACATGGTTTGCGACTACTGCTGGGCAATCGGGTTTCCGATGTGAAAATCAAAGATACCATATTAGTACTGAAATTCTTGAAATCTACAGGCTTTTCGTTGATCCAAACAGGCAGAAAGGCGTACTGGCCCAAAAATTATCTTAGCTTTGATGTATATTTGAATAACTTGTTTTCAAACAAATGTGCATATAATCATGATCATGTTTCAACAGCACACTCCTTAGCGAATAAATCTACTTTGAAATGTAAATCAATTTTGTGAGTAGAATCATATTTTTCTGAAATATTTTCATTTTTGTCTGTATTTATCATTTGAATAAAAAAAAACTAGATTCCTACTAATACGGAACTAATAATAATAAAAATCAGGGTCAACTGGAAACTAACTCATAAAAAATGAAAAAAATTATGAGGGTCTACTTGACAACTAGAAAGACCGAAGACTAACATAACGAATGAATACAGGTAACTAATAAAGTACAAACACCAATATTGCAACCAGTGGTCATATCACATTTTCACCAAAAAATCCCTAACTTCGAAATCGAATGTCGTTTCGAGGTTTTTTAGTGGGATAGGTAATAACGCATACTCGTAAATACGAGTAATACACGTACCTATACAGAAAATTCATCAAGACCTCAATGCATTGAGAGATGAGCGGGGATGAGGATACTAAAAACCCGCACGACAGTCCGGTCTTGCGGGTAGGGTAGCTTTCGGTCGCCGTCTCCGACAAGCGTCCATGTTGAGCCACACCGGAGCCATCGTAAACTACCTAATGGCGTTAAATAAACTATTTCCCCCCAACCTTAGCTGATCCGATTCACCGATGTACATCACAAAGTAAGACTACAGGCCAGAGTAAGAATACAGGCCAATCCCAAACGTAACTGAGTCAGCATGAAGTATCCATGCAGCTCTATCCTTATAAATATATTGATAATTGTATTTATGTATACTGAAAGGAAATTAAGGGTTGGCTGAGGATGATGAAGCGAGAACTCATTGCTGCCTTGACTGAGTGCCATTGCCGTTTAATTCTAAGAATTGGCTAACTCACGCTTCTGGACCGCCTCCCGCCCATCATGGCACCTAGGATCTCCTCGGAAACGTACAATTATATTATCAAATTCTAGGAATTCTATAATGAACAGGTTACAGTCCTGTGTTCCGATGATTATTACAATTATTGTAGTAATTCTATTTTTTTCGGTAGGGGATGGGAGGAACTCCTGGTCACTGAGAACACTACGACCTGTTGTCACACTGGTCTGCAGTTGACTTGAAAGTGAACAGAAAGGGAAGCTTTGTGAAAAAGTGGTGGGCGTTTCCCCGGTGATGTAAGAGGATTGATCAAACATGTTTGAAAAATGGTGAAAGCTTGAAAAACGGCAAAATTTTGTTTGACGTGATTGTTTGTTTAGTGATTTTCTCGTATTCGACCATTAACTCTGTACAATCTTTTTGGAAGTGGATCTTTATGGCTTTGGATTGGAAGGAAAAACAGGTTGCCCTATCAAGTAATTTGTTCTCCTCAGGACTATGATGGGGCATTGGTTGAAGCGTTTTGAATGGCTCTGGAACAAGGGGAACCGATGCCTCCGATCTGGGTTCTTTGGGGGGCGGGGATCCATCCTCGTAGTCTGGGAGACAGTCTGGAAACTTGGTACGATCCAAAATGGAGATTCTTCAGGACAGGATAATCCCTACTTTTCTCAAGAATGTCGAGACTTGAGATTTAGGGACGGCTGACCTAAGGAAAATATAAAAGCCAAGGGTAACAACGTTTAACATGTTCACGAATGTTTGGCAATGAAAAGTAGAGGTAACAACGTATTGTTGAGAAAAAAACTTGAGTAAGACCTCTTCATACTTAAGAGCGCATCACAATTTTGATCACAAAGATTCATTGTTGAAAATGATAAACCAATGGCAAACTGAATAAACTTTACCAAAATATTTTCTCAAGTTTATCAGTTTATTACACCTCAATCTTTCAATGTAACCTTTCATTGTTGATAGAAAGTCCAGAAATAGAAAAGGAGATGTTTGCCTGTATACTCATTGAATAGGTTAGTAGTATGTCTAGGGCAATATGAGGTTTTTAGTCCAAATTTCATAAAATTTTGTCAGAATTGCTCTGAACGGGGTATGGTGTCCGGACTATCCTATTATGCTTTGAATCTTCGCGTCTTGAAAAGTGGATCAACACTTCTTAACTGGTGATCGTAAACCTTTTGACTCTCGAATGGATAAGAAACTTTTATATAATTTTACTAATTTTGAAGCTTTTGTCTCTTCTACAAAAATATCATATCTTTTCCTTCGTTTGTTACCATTATACGATAGGATCGCTCTATTTTTCCCCATCCAAAATCTGAATTCTCAGGTTTTAATCCTTCAATTGAACAAAGTAGCCAACGATGACAACTGATGAGGCGATTCGGAGACTGAATCCTTCCTGAAATAGGCTACCCATATAAAGGAAAGTGCTCGCCCTCCGACCTCCGGGAGAATCGGTTGGGAGCGTAAGCCAGGTCTAATCTGACCACCTCCGCCACTATTACCCCTCCCCTCCTCCACGATCGCTCTTGTCTTCTTTCCTCTTCCCAGTAACCCTCTTTTAACCCACCACGGCTGCCGGACCTGATCTAACGACCTTCGTTTCCCCTGGTTACCGAAAACGGTTCTTATCCGTGGTCTCATCTCTGTAACGTACCGCCAGCCTTTTTAAAGCTTCATCTTATTTAACTTTTACACCGTGATTCACTCCACCCCGTTAGCGATAAGACTCTTGAAGTAATTTTCGTTTAAAACTTCATCCCCGTAACCCTGAGATATCGGATTATTAAGTATCTAACGACCTATGGAAGTGTTCCAACAAAGCGATCTTTTTTGTCTGAAAAACACTTTAAGTACTTGTCATTATTAAATTACTGAGTAATATTGGACATGGTCCTCATTAACTTAAAATCCTGTATTTTGGAACATTGACGTGTTAAAGGGGGGGGGGGGCAGTAACTACTCAAAAATGCTAAAGTTCGATGAGCAACCCAATATTATTCAATTTTAATGGTGCAATGAGCGATTCTAGGCAATTGTGGATTATGGATCAGGACGACGGAAATTGTCAGCTTGCTGTGATTGGTTTGTTCTGAACCTGTTATCGAGCACCCGTTGTTAACCACATCTCTGTCTCACTTATAGAGAATTAGCCTCAGGAGAGAGAGATCCCAGGTTCGATTCTTACAGACATCAATTTCGTTTTGGATTAGTGAAAATTTAAAATTGAAAAGAAAAATGAGAATGCGTGTTCGAAAGTTCGAGAGTTCTTTGCAGCTTCTGGCTGAATCCAACTCTCCCAGACGCTCCTAAATGGATCGGGCTTGGCTGGAATGAGGGCCACAACGCGCTTCATAGGATGTGGCTACAGCATTCATTGTTTCCAGTTTACAGCCTACAATTTCTAACTAGAAAGTAGTTTCAGGAGCGCTTGAAGACTGAATATGATGCTGAACATACAAAACTACAACCATGAAAATAATCGGTAATCTATTGCGTAAGACAATGATTAAATATGAGCTGTAAATAATTATATAAATAACTAAATCAATTTGAGGCAGCACTACAAATATTTTTGCAGGTCACTGATCTAGAGATAATTCTTAAATGCAGCCTATGATTCATAACTGACCACCATAAGAACAATAATTGAATCAAAGAAAGCACCTTACGAAGATTCATTTTAAAACAACAAAACAGAGTTCCAAGCAGCAACAACAGTCGAATCAATATCACTGGCGTGTCATCTCCAGTCGTGAATCCACCTAAACCAAAGAGAACTGAAAAAGATTTGTTCGATTTAGAGAGGTGACAAAGCTGGAAACTTTAAATTACCGAGCGGATATTCTAACGACGCAAGTTCTGCATTTCAAGTAATTTATGCTATTCTTAACCAATTGGACCTATTAAAGCTAAGGAACAATTACAATTAGAATAAATATATGTGCGGAAAAGCATTTCAATTTATCAACAGTTGATTGTAATTCAACACCGATTAGGTGGTAGTGAACCTGTCTCTTAGAATACGTCCTAAAATGCGTTGAAGTCCGAAAATTGGTAGTCATTTCCGAGTGAAGGGCCGTCAAAAGTGTTCCTAAACTAATTGGAAAGGTCTTGATTCTTTTGCAATTTACCGCACAGTCTTACATGGATAGAATTTCCCTTAATAGTCTCTCTATCCCTTGAAATCAGCTTTTCAATTTCCATTTAATCTCCAAGGCTAACCGTAATTTTATCCCTATCTAATTTACCAGCATAATATGAGATCCTAAATTTTGTAATGTGACATATCGACTAACTGCGGGACCAACTAATTCTTTGCCGTATTCGACTTACGTTGTGAAATGTTAAAAATATCTGTAAAAATTCAAGCGGTGCCGTATTAAATCTCACAGAAAACAATGAAACGGAGCAGAAGCCCTCTGAACAGCTTTCAGACACCTCTGACCAACGATTATTCGTTAAATATGGAAGCCATGTAACTAATCGGATCGTCTGAATAAAAAATAGGGATAAATGCGCCATATTTCATCATTATAGCCATTTTGACTAAATGTATAAACATATACATTTTTGTAACTTTATGTGTTTAAAAACGTGAATGAACATTTAACGTAAATCCTTGTACACACATTGCCGGATATTATGTTAAGTGGTATTTTATTGCTTCCGAGACTATCAGTAGGTGGCGGAATTTTGATTTCACAAGGAACAATTTGTTTCTCCAAAATCAAAGTTTACACCACTCTGAACGACGACCGTTCGTTTCATTTCAATTGTGTGTGTGTTCGCAGAATATGATAACAATCCTAATTCCTGTTGTTTCCGATTTCGATGAAATGTTCGGGTAATGTGCGGTTTTGGGCTGTAAATGGCCCCTAATAAGTTTAATTGCTCAGATATTAATACATCAATCTCCGAATGCACAAATGTAAAATCCACCATGCATCATTTTCTCATGTTCTGGCAGCTCGATCAAGCTCAAATTTTCGGGTATAAATATGATAACCTCACATCAATTTCAACACAGTAGTCTCATTAGTAGGTATTGCGCATGGGCGAACGGTGAACCCTTGTAACAAGTCCAGGAAGCCAAGTGCTACAGATGTTTCATCTTGCAGTCTGATTACTAAAGTATAATGAAAACAAATGAGAGAAATAAATTAATTCAACAAAGCTTTTCAAATTAGGCGTAGGCATTAATGGGTAAATAGGTGGAAGAGGGAGGGGTTGAAATAATTGAAAGAATTGGAGGGAAGGAACTAAAATGTATGTTGTCAGAAAGCTTCATAATTAAACTTTCTGACTTTTTAACTTGGAGTAATTTCTGTCCAATTCCTTTTAATTTTCCAGCTTCCAATTATCTTCTTAGCTATTATCAAGCTTATCAACTTTTTCATCCATAAAATACGACATTAAATACTTCAACGAAATGTGAATTCTTTCTCGCTATTCTTTTGCTTTTCCATTATGAATGCCGCTATCAAAGCTTTATGAGTTTAAACGTTTTCTGCCGTATCAACAAGGGAAAATATCAATATGTTTTCATTTTATTGAGATTGTGTGTACCTTGAAAGACGCTGGTCGATTTTATTTGAGTTTGTGATCAACATCGAAGGATATTTAGACTAGGGAAATAAACTCAACCTCTTGCCTGCTTCCCAACAAGCGAAAATTGCATAACGTTCTAAATAACAAAAATTGAAACAAAAAGAAAAAAAAACAAGTTTTTTAAAAATTGTTAGTGAAAATTTCAAATAGCTAACAATCCTTAAATTCATCGTTTTAGTTGAGTATAAATTGTTTTAGTATGATTTATGAATAATGTTTGTAATTCAAAAAATGGAAAGTTATGTGATGTTTGTAATGATAGGGTTAATCTTTTTTTTACAGAGATTTAATTTAATGTGAACAAACACTTGTTCAAATTACCTTTCTTCATTGGTTAAGACAATGTTTGGAGCTACACTTGTCTTCGAGGTCTTTACAATCGTTAATAACTATCTACTATTGAGCTAGAGAGATGGCTACATAGCTAGCAATAATATTGCTATTATTGCATATTATGCAATAAGGCCATTCACCGTTGGAGTCTGTGTATGGGATGGGAAGGGCAGGTCGGCATCCCTTCCCTTGAACCTACTTCAATTCATGTCATTTCTCATGGGTGATTATTGATCAGCAATTTACGGAAAATGTCATTATAAGTGATGAGGCAAATCAGATAAAATGTAGTAACAACAGCATATAAAGGCGCATAGAATCGTTTAACATGACTTTCCTTTTTACCTCTACAGTTCATTCGTGGAAAGTGACTGTTGAAGTGATTCCCTTAGCAACACCGGACAGAAGAGAATTCCTTCTATTAATAGTCGCCAACATCCCACATTGTAGTAAGTAGTTGTTTTCTCTGGGGTCTGAGCCTCTCTGTTGTGGAAGCCATTAGAATTTTCATCCTGACACATAGTAGTATCTATTACTTCTGTCGTCCCTTTTTACTGCCATAACGTCCACTACGGCTGTATAGTAAAATTATTACTCGGAGGGAATAAAGAATGGTGTAAATATTGCTCGGAGATCTTCAGCCGCCTCATCATCGTTATTGTTTCCCGAGTCTTGTCGCGGGCAATGCAGACGGCTGTGTCAACTCACTGACTCGAGACGTAGGTAAGAGCGTTGGCGTTAGTTAGTTACGCTTAATTCAAATTAAGATGTCATCAACCTGTCCCGCGCACCTTGGGGCTGAAAATCTATTCATCATATTAACCGTTCTTTCACTTTTCTCCAACATGTCTAGACTGATTAACAAAGACATCTGTTATGAAAAAGTCACGCTTTTATAGATAGATGTATCTATAGATATGTGTCAATTTGTTGTAAAAAATGTATTTTCTAAAGTGTATTAGAACGATCCTCACAACGAATTCATGAAGCAAGCAAGCTCCACGATGAAGCAATTTATCCGTTGCTGTAGCTAGGCTGAAATGCTACTTTTGTCCTATGGTTAATCATTTTCTATCCAAATGTCCTGCAAGACAATCTGTTAGCGATTCCTGTGGTGGCGAGTACATGGGGGAAAAGTGCAGGTCCCCTGGAACAATCCTCGACAATGCCTACAAGGTATTAGCTGTTATTTAAATTCTTACTACATGACCCGCCAATCCTATGTCCAAAGTTTACGTCATTGCAATTCCAAGTATGACTGACGTTGGAAGTGACCTGAACGTAATCGGTGAAGCAACTTGCATAAAACACGATGCAACTTATTACTCAGGGGTTTTTTATTTCTGTATTAGAACATCCGCTCTACGTTAATCTCTGATGAAATAAGTTGGCTTTTAGCTAGGAAGGTTATCATGTTTGGTACCAAGCACGCTGGGAAAATCAAAAACAAAAAATCATTCTATGGAGATTAGAATTATCTCCTTATGCTCAGGACATCACATGTCGTCCAGGAACCATTAATCATGCGGCAAATGCATTATCTCGTATGTATTTCATAACTAGAGGAGATGACGAAAAACTAAGGAAATTCCACAAAACGTTGTGCCACCCAGGAGTAACGAGGTTGAGCCATTATTTTCGGAGTAAGAACCTTCTATACTCCGTCGATGAATTTTCCGGCACCAGGGAACTTTAATAAAAGCTATATTACCTTTCGAGCTATTGGATTCAGACTTTGGAAAACCGATGCATTCATCAAATAGGAACTGATTCATGCTGGCCGTAGTAGATGAATACTATTATTTCTTTTCGCATTTCCGGGTGATTCAAATGCATCTCGGTCAGCTCGTGCCTCTTACAGCTGTTGAGTATTTTTGGTTCCCCTGCCTTCATACACTGTGATTTGGGTTCGTCATTCACTTCCCGAAAGCTAAAAACTTTCCCAGGTTTTCAAGGTGCATCTACGAGCACAACAACCGAATACGATCCTCGTGGGAATGACGTGGTGATGTCATCTGAAGAATTAGGAAACATAGGTATGTAGATTTTTACGTGGGAGTCTTTTCTTCGATATACTCTTCATTTGATCCGTTCACTGCTTTGTACCAGTATGAATGCTGCTCTCCATGAACTTCTCTTCGAATATTCACGACGAACAGCCAACGATCACTCAACCCGTTCTTGGCTCTTAACTCCCCGACCTGTGATTCTGTGAAGATTCAACAGAGAATCGAAGTACAACCCATTTTTGGAAAACGTTCGGTTGCTAGTTGAAAACTGTGAGTACAATCTTATCCGCTACCCAGAACGGTGTGAAACTACTGTTGCCTCCAGATAGTACATAGCTCCAGCTGGTGGAGATGTCCAGTTGACAATAGATGGTGACTGGATCGTTCGATTGAGGAAAAGAGAAGCCTGCAGATCGCACCGAGCAAGTAGAAAGTCAGTTCTCTCCAACCAATCCTGGCAACAGAAACTCAGTCAAGCAAAAAATCTCAATCACCTCCAAAAAATGATGAGGAAACTACAGCATCTTGACAATTGCACAGGAGTACATGGAACCGGCGGCCACCATTACTTGTATAGTTCCAAACACCTTTTCATGTTACTATAATCCAACACATTTTCCTATAGTCACAAGTCAATTAGTTTTCAAAAATCCGAAGAAAAAAAAAATTAGAAGCCGAAGCGAGCGTGATGAGTGAGTAAACGAGCTTGGATTTGGGGAAAGAAATGGAAGCTGTTGTTTTTTGCCCGCCTGAAAAAGCGTTCATCCACGCTGTATTTTCCTTTAAACACTAACATCAACATGTCGTTGACGGCTGGTCATTTCCTATCTAGATGGAAGATTCTATCTGTCCTCTTTAGATAAAAGGCGCTTTGCCTACCTCCAATCTCATCTGTTATGCACTTCAAAATAGCTTACTTTTTCGACAGTACCTACTCTTCAAAATTTTGGAAGCTCCTCAAATTTCTTCATTCTCCTCGTTCCCTTCCAGCATCGAGTTTTCATCGATGAATTACATAATTTACAGACCACTTCATCGTTCCCCATGTTTCGCAAATCTCTTCCTCACAATGTTCCCTACTTTCGATTTCTTCTACGACAGTACTTCCACGCTAAAATGATTTTTATCGCCTACGTCGTTCCATTTCCATATATTTATTAACTGTGTATTTTTCTGATGTATTTTCATGTATTTGGTCATTTCACACCACATTTTATGTGGATAAATGAATTAGCTCTTCTCTTTCACATATTCTTTGAAGGGAAAATGAAAAACAATGTAATTCCTGTCATCGAATCAGCGATTATGGAGGATGATAGCTTCACAATTTATGTGTCAGAATTTCGCTTAAATAAAGAATGCAATGATAAAAACCATATTCAAGTAGATCATTATGTTCGGGAAGAGAAAAATCACACGACAAGTTCGTTCAAGCTGTAGTTAATCTATGGAAAATGTTTAGCTTCCGAACAATATTTCCGACTGAACAATATCTTTCAAGAAGAGAGACATTTTCATGACTCAAAACTGAAATCAGTCAAGACAAAAGTTAACATACAGCCAATTATAAGGTTGGATTGAAAGACAAAGAGATCTCCACCAGTTACGAAGTTTACTGTACAACAAAAATCCAACTCATCAACGACAAAAATTTCTTGATGTTGGCAAAGGTATAGCGGAATGATGCTCTCGAATGATCTCAGGTTCTTTGAATTTGACGCCAACATTATTACAACTTCTGCAACTGGAAAAAGTCAAGTTAGATTAGTTTTCCACCCTGAGCCTCTGACTTTCCGCCTGTTGATTTAGTCGGGAAATTATATTTAAACTTTGTCGCTACCTTCCTCCCGTTTTTTTAAATGTTTTTTATTTTAACCAGAATGCAATTACGAGTATATTTGAAACGGACATGCTAGCTGTCAACTTTATTGAGAAACTACAGGCTTTTTTTCAGTCTCTAATATGGTTTTGAAGTGTGAGAGTATTCGATCAAACTACCATGTGGCCAAAAAAATTAAAATTGGTCGTAAACAGTTTCTATTAATAAGGACTCTTTAATCAAATACGTAATTAGTAAATCAAGGCTTTTACTAATTAGTTTTTGGTTTATTATTAAATAATAAACCATTGTAATCGCTCTGGAAAAAAAAATTCTAACCCCCCCCTGAAAATTTCATGGTTTACGTTTCAAAGGGTGTAGAATTCGAATCTGCAATAAAAAAATTTTCCGTCAGTCCGCCGTACGTCGTACGCCGTAGGCACGATTTCTCCCAAACGGCTGAAGCAAAAGATCTGTAGTTTTCTGGAAAAATCCATGTTGGCTCGGCGACGCCCCAATTCTTGAGCCAGCTCTCTCACTTAATTTAAAGTGCCCTTTAAGGGTTGTCAAAGTTTTGTAAGATCCTCAAAAACCTCAAAACAATTCGAAGCGGCCTAAATTTATACCTATTTGAAGAGCATACCATAAGGAATCGAACGAGCCCCTCCCCAGGTCCGTAGGTCAAACCTTTCCCGATGTATTGCCCGATTTATGGTGCCAAGATTTGCGTTTTTTGGTTTATTATTGTTTGTTTTTTCATGAGATATGCATATACATATTTCAGGAGATATGCATAGAGCACGTAAATCTGTTCTCAACCAAAATACCTATTTGGATTGATCAGTTGATCATATTTGTGTGCCTCCTGAAATTCAATAATCGCTCTACCCTGTGAAACACGCACACTCCAAAGCTTAGTAGAAATTCAAATAATGAACGCAAGCCAATTGAATAATAAACCCCAGTGAAAGAATTTGCAGCGTTTTTTTATTGAACCTCAATACCCCCCCCCCCCCCACAATAAAAACATCTATAATTTATAAAGTCCTTTAGCACTCGTATTGCGTTAAAACTTCCAAAAATCCAAATTTAAACGAAGTAGCCAAAGGTAGACTGATGTAGAGGAGGCACACAAATATCATCAACTGATCAATCCAAATAAGTAGGTGTTTTGGTTGAGAACCGATTTACGTGGTCTATGCATATCTCCTGAAATTCAATAATCGCTCTATCACCTGTAAAACACGCACACTCCAAAGCTTAGTAGAAATTCAAATCATGATTGCAACTCAATTGAATAAAATTGAATAATAAATCCCACTGAAAGAATTTGCAGTGTGCGTGTTTCACAGATGATGATAGAGCGATTATTGAATTTCAGGAGGCACACAAATATGATCAACTGAACAATCCAAATAGGTATTTTGGTTGAGAACAGATGTACGTGCTCTATGCATATCTCCTGAAATTCAATAATCGCTCTATCACTTGTGAAACACTCACACTCCGAAGCTTAGTACAGATTCAAATCATGAACGCAAGCCAATTGAATAATAAACCCCAGAAAAAATAATTATTTACCCCACTAATAATATTGAATAATATTTTCCTATATATCATCAGCGTTTCATGCATATCAGAATGCTTCAACCCGTGTATCGGCCATAAACTACAAGTATCAACATCGGCTATCACTCCAGTATCCACATTCACTACAACTCGACGCTATCGGCATCGCTAGGTATATCGGGAATGGTTTGAGCTACGGACTAGTAGGTTAATCTGCTCCTGTCGAGATTTACGGTTCTTTGTTGATATTGCCTTTGTGGTGTATTTTCGATGATCAATTGAATGATGTTTAAAACTTACAGTACCAAAATTTCAAAGATTCTAATAGGACAACTTCAACAAAATGAAACATTGAAAAATATTTCCGTTATTTTAATAGTTTGGAGAGTTTTAGAAATGCGTTCATTCGATTCAGCGAGAAAAATTACGTGGTTATTTCCCCCTCGTCTCATCATTTCATCTAACAGCACAGGCATTTTCAACAGTTTTCAAAAATCTATTTGGAAACATTTCTTTCGCGTCCATATTTCTGACTAAGTCAGGGTGATGCGAAACTGTTTTTGTTGTATTTATTTGAAGTTAACGTGTAACGATTATGAGAGAAGGAAACCTGTTAGGTGGAGACACTACAGGAATGTGAAGGTCATGCTTGATTACTGCAATAAATCCATATTCAATACACGATACCTCAACTTTAATTTTCTTTGACATTTTGAAATGAACATTTTTTTGTGTGTGCACAGTTTGTGGTATATTAATGGAGATATTTTCAATACAGCCACATTAAATTTGATGAGAAAGTTTTCGTTAAAGAGAAAGCTGGTGAAAAAGGGGGGTACAGCATTTCAACGACAGTGGGACGAGGAGCTCCATTGCGGCTATCCTCGTTATAATTCTGCCCGGAGAAACTACAATTAACTTCGTTCATGCGGTGCTACAGCGAGGTGGAGTTTTCCTGTGGGGTTAGTTGCTCGTATAGGTGAAGCCACCAGTTTCGCTGTTTGTGAGCTTTCAGGTTCATAGTGAAACTTGAAAGTTCATTAACATGGATGGTGAACATTATATAAATAGTTAGCTGGGTGTGTACTTTCAGTTATGCTACTGATATGAATTATTTTAACAAAATCAAATTTACTTTACGAATGTAAGAATGGATTTAATTCCCTCGTCATTCAGACTACACGGTATGTAAGTCTTGATTGTGTCCCGCCTTTGTTTTGTCTTGGTTCAAAACTCCATCTACTTTAAAAAAGAACTTCACAAACTACTCGCATCATCGTGGTTGATGTAATAAAACATCAATTATTGAATTTCAGGAGGCACACAAACATAATCAACTGATCAATCCAAATAGGTATTTTGTTTGAGAACAGATTTACGTGCTCTATGCATATCTCATGAAATTCAACAATCGCTCTATCACCTGTGAAACAAGCACACTCCAAAGCTTCAAATTCTCTTCCAAAGAAATTCATAATTCTTCCAAAGAAATTCAAATCATGAACGCAAGCCTACTGAATAATAAACCCCAGTGAAAGAATTTGCAGCGTTTTTGGTTTATTATTGTTTTTATTTTGATAGCAGTAACCTAGCGATGTAGTGAATGTGGATACTGGAGTGAACACCAGTAGCAAAGTAAATTTATGTAGCAAAGTAAAGACATAAAATGTCAAAACTACAATATAAAAACAACAGAAAAAACTTCATCATGATAAATTTCTCATTGGGAAAAATTTTTCTTCTAGAAAAAGGCAACAAAATAATTGTTCATTCCCTTTAGTAAAAATTAAAAAAAAAATTACTGTAATAGTCTATACTATTCATTTATAAGCTTCATTTCCATCTAGATTAGGTATTTAGCACAGACCGCTTAGGTGATTTTTTAATTTATTGTTCACAATTTTTTGAAAAGTTGAGTAAAATGTCAGTTTTTACCGCTTATTAACAACAACAAAAATTTCCAAATGAAGAAGTTTATTCAAGTAAGGTGTTTTTTTGTTTCTTTGCAGTAGTAAAATACACTTTTCAAAAATCCAAAACCCACATTTTTACCGTCCTAATTCCAGACCGAATCAGGGTCATATCAAAAATTATTTGATGAGTGCAGTTAAAAATGACTTCAAATCATCCGATAGAAATTTGGAATCTAGTATCTAAATTTTGAATCTATTTGAGTTCTATACCAGCGTAGATCTAGGAGCTAACACATTTTTGTATATATATTTTTTTTTAAATAAATGAATCTTCCGGTTTATGAAGAAAATATTTCTTTCATCGAAATCCGTGATAATCCAATCATATAGGTACATGCACTATGCAAGTTACCTGTCGAAATGATGACAAGAACCATCATCTTGTTCATCCAGATCTCCTTCAATTTCCATGAAATTTATTATGTATTTCCTCGGTAAGTCTTAAGTCCCTTAAGGGGGAAAGGCGAGGAAAGCTGTGGAATCGAGTTGTCCGAAATGAATTATACAGCGTTCTTTGAGAGAGTTGCCAATCCGAGGACAGCTTTCCTAAATGGAATATTTAATGGAGTTGTACTTTCGATCGATTCTCAACAACGAATGTTCATGCTTGAATATGGGTATTCTGAGATGTTTTAGATGGTTTTGAATCATTCACCTAACTAATTCGTTTTTGTACTTGATAAGTTGGTAACCGTATTTTCTTACTCTAATACTATTTGTACGCAGCATAAATAAAGCGTAGCGTACAAAGCATAAATGAACGTAGATCGTTGTTTTTATAAATATAATATTCTGCTTCCTCATTGTCGCTTCTAGTCTTCAAAGATACTATTGATCTCCTTCAATAATCAAAATCAAAAAACACTACGGAATTTCACAAATAAAATCTAACTCTTGCTATTAGTAGTGTCACACCACTGGTGTGTCTTACTTATATTTTCTGATATTTATGTTTTATTAATACTATCGAATTTTTTCTCTGTGTAGTATGTCATGTACTTCAATAATAACGTCGTTGGGCTGTTTATGCTAGTTAAATTAACAATGAACAAAAACATTAAACGGTAACTTTTCCGCGCAGGTAAAAAGGGCACTCAAATGTCACATATCAATTACCTCAATCCTTGATAATTTCAAAAATATATAGCGAAAATTAATCAAACCGGAACCAAAAAACTGGATTTATTTATTTAATTTATAATTTTTTTTTAAATGTAATGGGTGATTGCTCGCAAGACGGTGAGGTTTGGTAGGTCACTTGTAGGTTCCGAAATGGCGATTATTGTACTAAGCCAATTTCTAAGGAAGACCCGTATTATCTATGGGTGTGAAGCGATCCGGTCTCCGAAACCGGTGATCCGGTGAGGCACCTTGAAACGTAAAATGACAAAATTTGATGGGGTTAAATAACTATTTTGATTTTACCGGATGAGGGGGTTAAATAACAATTTTGATTTTACCGTGAAGGCTTATTAGTAAAAGTAAAGTAAGTAAAGTAAACAAGGAATTTCACCTTGGATTTTCTTTTGACTACGTGAAGGCTTATTATTTAATACATATAATACAAAGACAGTGATGAAAACACGCTTCCTAAGAGAAAAAATACATTGACCTAGGGAGACCACTCGCTATTTTCTCTTATTACTCGATGACAGCATATGGATCGGTAAGACATTTCTCCTGGAACAAGCTAACAACGCCAGTACTTTGGCCCCGCACGTGTATGAACGCGTAGGGGCAGCCGTCAGCTATGAAGCTGAGGAGAGGAACTCATTGGAAAATACGTTATGACTTGAGAATCCTCCCCGAGGGGGTCTTTAGACAGTTTACTGAGACTATTTTAACATGCGCCTTCCTCGCGAAAGGCCTTTTTGGTGTAATCACTGCAACAGAAACCCGTCCTTTGGAAGCGTAATGAAGCCTTGGGCCACATATTGTTTAATTTGAGTAGATGTTGGATAACACGGTTATTTTCATGATCTGAACATGTGAGTCGATCATCACCTGTGTGATAATTAGAATAGCTACTTTTGTCGGATAAGAATCCTAATATTTTCTTCATTTAAATAATGTAATATCCGTTACTCCATAGGTTGATTCAAATGTACAATAATACTGTGCTTATTATACACAGTTTTTGCCAAAATGCACGGTTTTCTACTATTTATATGTATACATAAATAATTTATATACAATACTATGCTGTTTTCACATAAGCTATTTTTCACATACTTACTTGGTGATTTAATTTCTATGGTTCCTTCTTTTTAATTTCCATTCATCATTGTTAATTTTCAATTGTTCGAACCCCTCAAAGATGTTTGTCTTCCCTCAAAATTAGAAGGTTTATTAAGAGATATCTAGGTCAATTTTAAAATGAGAAAATTTAAAACCTGTCTGTAGGACTTTTCCCTAAAACTGCTGGACAAAAGTTTATGAGAATTGGCTCAATACCGAAGGGGGAGAAAATTGAGGGGCGAAAACGTTTAAAAAAAAAATAAATAAAACCTGTAGCAGTTCCTGGAACTGCTACGCGAACGCGGACCGATACTTCATCGGCTCCGCCTCCGCGGGCGCTCCCCCAAGAGGCACGTTGTGAGACCAGTTGATCCCTAGCCGTCTTAAGAATGGTAAGTATCCTTTTCCATATTTGCGGTTTCCTGAATATAACCCAAATTCTCTCTTGATATCATATCGGTCACATTTAATAAATCTATATAAATTCCAATCCGATTTGTTAATCATTAAAAAATACCCAATTCGCCATTAATTTCTATTTTCAAGTTTAAATTTATGAAATAGTAAATTAGGTTTTTTGGGGTAGAAATAAGCGTTAATTATCATAGATAATGCCAACACTATTTCAAACCCCTTATTAAATAAAAGGGTAATTGACGCGCTTGATCCACACGTAAGAGTATATATACTATAAGCGCGTCAATATATTGAGAAATTCGAAAATGTCAATATCTAAACGCTACGAAGATGGATGGGTAATTATAATTATCTAATTTCTAATTGATATATCTAATTCTCAATTAATTAAATGTACCGCTCGAGTTCATCTGTTCGAATTTTTTCTTCTTTTAACACTTGCTGGATATGGCTATTGCCCGCACTCCGTTTTGCAAGTACATGCATACCAGTGATTCGTGCAAAAGGACTATTAAATAAAGAAAGTATAAACTTTTGTGTAATAGTTGGCACCATTATTGAATAAATCATTCAATCCTTTCAACTACATAACAGATTTTTTAACATGACAATAATCAAATCGTTCACTTTAAATGTGAAAAATGTTTGTCCAGGTGTGAGAGTGGCGCTGTGATAGAGGGTGATGGCAACAAGGCCGAAGAAAACAAACTGCCTTGTTTCCTTCTCTCTCATCGCTTTGATCGCCGCACTCTGTTTTTCTCTGTCTGCCTACCTGTGTTTGCTTTCGTCGCTTTAGTCGACGCTTTTATCGGTTCTCTTATTGCAACTCCACTCTGTCCATACATTAAGGGGGATACCGGATTGTTGAAGCGTACTACAGGGTGGGGATAACTGTAGCCCGTCAAAGGACCACAGAAGCTGAGAGTCAAGTTAGACTTTCTTGATGAAACCGAGGATCTAAACGGATATATTCAAACCATGCTCTTAAGGTGAGAAGCGTAACTGATTTTCCAAGACCACTCCCAGATCGACGTTCATACTTTTGGTACCCATGTAAATTGAGAGCCAATAAAGATTGATTACAAAAGTAAGGACTGTGATTTGTGACGGAAACAACTAACTAAACATTGGAGTTGATGAGCACCCATCTTCCAACTGATAAATCCCACTCAGCAGTTCGGGAGGCCGATTGTAGCAATTACTGGAACTACTACGCGAATGCGGACCGATGCCAGTTCAACGCTCCTCCTCTCTCTTCTCTCCTCAAGAGGTAAGTTGACAGATGAGTCGTGCGGCTTCCTTTTATAACCCAAATTCTCTCTTGAATTCAAATCAGATTTAAGAAAATCTATATAAACTCCAATCTGATTTTTCATTCATAAAAATACCCAATTCACCATTAATTCACATTTTCTAAATAGTATCAGTTAAATGGTAAACTATTATTTTTGGTGTTGGAATATGTTAACTATCAATGGTAATTCCAACACTGTTCCATGGTTATAGATGGACAAATGGCTGAATCTGTTCTAACAAACCCATATTAACACTACGAAATAAAATTATGAACTATAAGTTCAAAATATTGAAATTTTATTAAATTTTTCCTTGGCTTTTAGTTATAATTTTTCGATTGGTATATTCTATCTCAGTTTTACTCATTTGCTTCCACTGCCAAGTAAACCTATAACTCCATTCAATAGATGAGCATCAAGAGGGAATTTCACAAAGTTGCATGTCTAACAATGAGGTATGTACAGCTAATTCGTTTGCAGACAGTATTCCTGTGATATTGAACCTACGTGACAACAAGGTACAAACAGATAGGACCGTATTTTAATGTCAACATCTCGATTGGCTCCATCGTTTTTAAAACGATCACTATAATCTTCGCTTTTGGGGTAAGGGTAGGTGTTAATTATCAAGGGTAATTCTAAAACTATTTCTCGATATAGATTCGAGGTAAATCTTGAGGTCATCTGCGAACAGAAGTTTGGGAATACTCGTTTTGGTATTTGCTATCCCGGGCTCTAAATAATAAATTAACCAAAGTACTAGTTTTTATTGAAAGGTTTTCCAAGAGCTTCAGAATATTGGACATTGAGCACAAGGATCATTCATAGTTGCCAATGATGACGTGAGAATACTTCCATTGATTCAACAGCTATCCGATTCGTAGGAGATAATATAAGCCCTCAATCCGCACAATACCTGAAACTTTATTCAAAATAGAAGTTATGGTAAATATACATAACTTCTTTTATCACCAATAAATGCCAAACCAAATGTGTTGTAGTAGTTCAGGTTTTCGAGGTTTTCTCTCCATGATTTTCTATTGGAATCTGAATTTTTGGTTTATTATTCAATAACAAACCATTGTAATCGCTCTTGAAAAAAAAATTTTAACCCCATCTGAAAATTTCATGGTTTACGTTTCAAAGGGTGTAGAATCCGAATCTGCAATAAAAAATTTTCCGTCCGTCCGCCGTACGTCGTACGCCATACGCACGATTTCTCCCAAACGGCTGGAACAAAAATATGAAATTTTCAGGAAAACTCCACGTTGGTCCGGCGACGCCCCAATTCTTTAGCCAGTTCTCTCACTTAATTTAAAGTGCCCTTCAAGGGTTGTCAAAGTTTTGTAAAATCCCTAAAAACCTCAAAAAAAGTAAAGGCGGCCTAAATTTGTACTCTTTTTAAAGAACACTCCAAGAGGAATCGAATGAGCCCCTCCCCATTTCCGTAGGTCAAACCATTCTCGATCTATGGTCCGATTTATGGCCATTCGCGTTATTTTGGTTTATTATTGTATTTGTGTTGATATCGGCAACCTAGTAGTGATGTAGTGATGTAGAAATGTGGATACTGGAGTGAACTCCTAAAAGGCTTTGTAGCCGACACACGGGTTGAAGCATTCTGATAACCATAAAAAACGCTGCAAATTCTTTCACTGGGGTTTAATATTCAATTGGCTTGCTTTCATGATTTGAATTTATATAAGCTTTGGAGTGTATATGTTTCACAGGTGATAGAGCGATTATTGAATTTCAGGAGGTACACAAATATGATCAACTGATCAATCCAAATAGGTATTTTGGTTGAGAACAGATTTAAGTGGTCTATGCATATCTCCTGAAATTCAATAATTGCTCTATCACCTGTGAAACACGCACACTCCAAAGCATTAGAATTCAAATCATGAACGGAAGCCATTGAATAATAAGCCCCAGTGAAAGAATGCAGTTTTCTGGTTTGGGATCTATTGGATCAACGTCTGAGATGCGAATCAGACCACTTTGAAGGGCAGTTGAATTATTTGATTTTTCTTGGTCGACCACAAGGAATCGTTGATAGGAATATTGAACCAAAAGCCTCTGTCTAAGTACTAAGCAAAGTCTCTGCAAGTACTTCGTGCGTACCCATTTCTAGAAGATTGGGTTTTATGGCCAATTTTATGTTTTACTTGCTCTTTACTTGCTGGCTCTGTTCATTCTGATGGAATTTAAGTTACCACCATTCAGGATACTCTCACGAGTATGATACCTAAAATGAAGATGGTCTTCTAACACTGGCTACCTTCGGACAGAATGAGCAGAATCTTGTGTCTGCCTGCTATGGGGAAAATTTCAATACCACACCCAAAAAATACGAAGAACTCTCGGAATCTATTTTCAAGACAATTATTGAAGGAAAATGGTTCGCAATTTGTAATGTTTTTGTGTCACAGTAAGGTACTGAGTTACTGTTTTCAGGAAGAACTGTTTCCTTGGTACAACTTTCTGTTTTTTGTAAGGCTTACTTGGTACAACCTTCTACATAACACTCGTGCCTATTAAAACGGAAACAATCAAGGAAATGTGTAAGACAAAAGGAGCAGTGGTTAACACTATGCAATCGATTCAACGGTATTTCTGACTCATGGGCTGCGAAAAACAGGAATAAACTTGCTTGATTTTATTGCCTTTGCAAATGTGTTGCAGTTAAAAGAACTTATTGGTAAACTAGCATTAGAGGAATCTATTATTGGATTAGTTTCTGGTTTACTTCTTGACCAAAATTTTATCTTCTGTTATGTTCAAGAAATAGTCCAAATAATTGAACTTTGAGCTGTAAACGAGCTTCCAACTTTCCTAAACACAGCTCCGGGAGTTTTGACAGTTTTCGTATTTATGAGGGCTTCTCCCGCCCACGAGGACCGAGTCCGTGTTGTTGCACGTCTCCCTGATATATTTGGACCCGGCGAATATTTCATCAGACGTCCAACTAGTCTCATCTTGTCAGAAATACGTCCCATTCTCAATCATCGTCATCAACCACCGATTTCCCGTACGGTTGGTGCAGGTTTCGAGTATTTTGTCATCCATCCGCGTGGATGCATGTCATTTACGACTTGGATTAATTATTGGGAACTATGGTTAGAACTTACGGGGAGCACACCCATGCAAATAATGGTTTTGACACTTTCACGTATTTGCTTTGACGAATCAATCTAAAAATATCACTCACATTTTGCATTTTATAACATTCGGAACAACTTTCGTTTCGTTCCTGTACATGTATGTGTGTGTGTTGTCTGTATGTTCACCGTTTCGTGGACTTGTAATATTCTTTAAAGATTTCATCCAATCATGTTGACACTTTCAGGGGATGTGGTTCAAATTTCTTGAGTTCCTTAACAATCTGCTTACAAATCAATACGTCACTATGCGCATGTTCCGAAGTTAAATGCGTCTTATGTCATTTTCTTACGTCCTAGTTGCTTGAACTAGCTCAAATTAGTTTGGGTAGATGGCAAAGAATTTAATAATAATATATACATTTCAAAGCGATTGTTTCATCAGTACCTTTCCCACATGCGCAGACGTAAAACTCATCGAAAATCATTTCATTACCTGCTGAATGTCCAATCCGTCTCAAATGGGGTTAGTCGCCGGAGAGAAGGTGGTAATAGCATCGTATATCAATTTCAAGTTTATCGTATCGATATTGTAGTCGCCATAGAAATTTCGTTGCGACAAACCTTGATGGAGCTAATCGGCCAACCCATCCACTTGATAGAGTTGATAGCTGAGAAAATATGTCCCGTGACATTTTCGTCTCGCGAATCATTGTTTCAACGTAATTTCTACTTCTTTTAAGATTAAGAATGTTTCGAGATTGTTTTAAACGTTTCATGGATACATATCCACACATAAACCCAATGTTCTTTACTAGCATGTTTCTAATAAAGGAAAGCTGTGAACCATACCCACCATTTTTTATTTAAATGTCTACACATAAGACGGACAAAGTAGCGGACAAATTTTTTTTCATCCACAGTGTATTTAACGTAGCTGGTACAAGAAACTTCATGTTCACTTCAATTCAGCAGATGAATCTCACTTACAATATTCATTAAGGCTTTCCCACTAAAAAATTGTAGACGTCAGTGCTAATTGGATTTAAACACTTCACCTCATGAACAAGTTATGCATTGGTTCCTTTTGTACTGAAATTAAAAACACATTTTTGGATTTCACTAAAAATAAATATTAATAATAAAAATAACATAGTATATCGAATGTTTTTGAATCATCCAAGTGATTCTCATACTTTACTAAAATAATTAAATTAAAGAAACTCAAACGAAAAATGATTTAGATTTATAGATGCCACCACCGATGGTTTATACACAATATGTATACACCTCTCCTACAATATATAAATTGGATTCAATTCATAAGGAGAGAAAGATATACATCCATCATATTCCCTCCATGTTGCCGTCTCCTTATTTCTATACAAACCTCTCGCATCTGCTTCTTCTCGGTTTGATGCGATTTCAAGGTGGATTGCATTTAAACGGAAATTGCGAATATGACATTCTGAGTCCGCTTCGACGTGCTGTATAACACAAGTCGCCAGTCTGATCTATCGTGTCCTTCACCCAGTTTTTGAAATTCAATGTATTTTTCTTGAACCTTCTGTAAGACGCATCATTACCGACGAGTGTGATAAACAGAATGATCATGGAAATTTAAGAAAGGGTGAATTGATTCCTTTCAAATTCATGTACTTACCTTTTGGATTTTTTAAACTTTTTGTTTGAACAAATGATAGTTTCATCAGTTAAAACAAAATTGGATGAGAGGCGGGACAACTCCTTGAAGGTGCTGGCCCAAAGCAACAGGTAGAAGATGAGTTTACAATTTTGTGTAAAAGGATGAAGCTGTTATTTACTGCCTGCCGTCCTTGAAAATGGAAAATGCAGAGGAGCTCCTGCAAGATCCTCGCTAGCCTCCTAATATGTCTATTGAGGTGTAGAGGTATTGGGAGGCCAGCACTTTACAGGAGCTGTCCCATTTACAAGTCATCCACCAAGATGGGAAATAGGATAGAACCTTGAAGATACTGAAATCCCAATACCTCTACACCTCAATAGAAATATAGCTAGCATCTTGCTGGAGCTCCTATGTATTTTCCATTTTCATGGGCGGCAGGTAGTAATGACTCAGTAAACAGTTCCTTTCGAAATTGCGAACTTAACATTCTGGGTCCGTTTAGACGTGCTGTATAACACAAGTCGCCAGTTTGATCTATCGCAGGGGTCGGCAAAACTTTGAATCGGAAGAGCCAAAAATTTAAATTTACAAAATTTCAAAGTTTTAGAGAGCCACAGAAATTTGTCTGCAGGAGCTCCTCTGCGTTTTCAAGGACGCCAGGCAGTACGCAAATAACAGTTTCATCCTTTTAAACAAACTTTTAAACGCATCTTCTACATGTTGCTTTGGTGCTATTTTAATAATTAAGGATATTGATTTCAAATATTAATTGGTAAGGGGTGATTAGAACATGGACTTTTTTATTTCAGTAAATTTCCCGGCCGAGTACTTGGGGCTCAAAAAACGTGTTGATGAAACGGTCTGAATAATTTGTGATTGCTTTCTGTCTTTTTGATGTTGTGGGAATCGATCGGGCTTACTAGCGGCTAGGACCTACTAGACTCCTAGTGGGATCCCTGTGCGAATGAATGGGGTTTTCACATCAAGTTTAGCGCCTTTTATGGACTGTACTGCGTACTACGGACCGCACTGAGCGAATGGACATTGCAGATTTGGAATTTACGCATCTTGAATCGGGAAACGACAATGTTTGCTTTACCATTTTAAAGGCTCATCACAGGAAATTGTAAAACGAAAAACCTCCTAAACAAGTTTACACCAGCGTCATTTTTATGACTTACGAAGCTGAATGTATCATAATACAACATCCCCTAATTTCAACTTCCTAGGTAATAGAACTGGAGAGATTTCCGATCACTCAGCTGATAACTTCAAATATCCACTGGATACAGTAGAACTGATCTCACTAGACTGATAAGGGTCCGTAATTTCATTTGCACATTGATATCTTAGGAATCAAATTTCAACGTCCTAGGGCAAGCAGGAAAGAGTAGGTTTACACATTCAGCTTAAAAGCTTGGAGCCCGAAATATCATCTGTCTTTTGTTGTCTATAGAGACTCCATATCAAATTTCATCTGCATAGGGTAGCCACCTCACTCAGTTGATCAGGGCACGATGGTGCTCATAATTCCATTAGTTTATTGATGACATAAGAAGGCTTTTTACGGTGAATGTGGTTTACTTTGAATAACCCTGTAGAATTCAACAGTGGGTTCCTGCTGTCATGAAAAATAGTACATTATGATAGAATGCCAAATTAAAATCGACTTATTAGACGTAGGAAAAATAATGCTTTTTCAATATCACGTCATTTAAAGTAGTCATTTATATTTTTGCTCTTTGGAATCAACGAATTTTAGAATAGGAAAAAAACAAATTCTGACAGGGGAATTCTCTTTTACTATTTGGTACGTTAGAAAAGTTCATTATTGAAAACATTGAACCGAAAATCAGTATGAAAAGATTAATTCATGAACAAAACGACCAGTTATCAATATCATCTCATGACAAGACTATAATCGGGAACACCAAATGATGATGTTGAATAAATTATGACGTAAATCTGTTAAGAAATATAGTCTAGGTTAAGTTGACATAGTTTGTCACATCTAAATAACATACATTTTTTTCCCACAGATTACGTTGTTGATTGCTTTGAAACTGATTTGTATTCAATTTTTTTCCTCACGCTTGGGTTGTCCCACACCTGTTGGATCTATTTAATGACTCCTATTTAAATATCCCATTTAATGACTGTCTATTGGAAAAGTCTTGCCTCTGATGGTTGGCCTAAAACCGATTCGTGAAATTGATGTTATGTGACATGTGAAATCAGTGAACTGAATCTAAACCGCCCTAATGACATTTATTTAGGCTGAAGGGTATTTAGCTTGATAAATCACCAACGAATGGAACAAATTGGAGAAACTTCTAATGTCGGGTAGTTTACTGGGCTGTCCCTTTTGGGTAAATACCCGAAGCAGAAGTCCCCCGACACAAACATCCCTAATGAGGGGTTCTTCCCACCGGTAGAGTTTGCCGATTCAATTAAACTGGAAAAGAGCGGGGCAGAGAGACGAGTGATAAAGAAGAGGAAGGGAAAGGCGATAGCAAAGGATTGCCATGGGGGGGAAGGGGGTCGGTAGTCCAAAATCACTTCTCCGAGCACATCAATTTACTTGATTGCCTTTCAAGTTAGTTTTTGATTGCCTTCCGGAGTTGTACAAAGGTTCTCTTGGGTAGAGGGGGAGAGTTGAGTTAGCAACTTTCCGAGTTCGTCTGTTATAAAAAGAAGAAAAAAAAGCACTCAAAAGAAATATGCATTACCTAACACGAAGTGATAAATATAACAATTTTAAAACTTGATTGTCCTCAGGAGAAAATTGTGTCTTCCCCTTCATTAGAATGTTTACTTTAGATTTTTTTTGTTTTTATAGAGAGTTTATTTGTTAATATATCAACTAGTTACATCTGAGGTAATGTAACTATCTAAATGTTTACTTCACGTAAATACCGGAATAATTCTATGAGTGTTAGTCCATTGACAATACACCACATTTCAGCTTCACATCAGCATCCAAGGTCCAACGGCTTGGTCCTTTTCAGGCGTCGGTTTACTTGGGAGTTGTCGAGAAGCTGGATGGCTTCTGGGTTGGTACGTGCAAGAAGCCTCTCTTCCTAGTTCTTTGCGTATCATTTAATGACATCGCTGACTCTTTAGATTTTGAGGTCCTTGTGGAGGTCACCATTACGAATGTACTATGGAGCATTCACAATAATCCCTAGTACCTTATCTGAAATTAAACATACATCTATTTTACTGCTATGAAAGAAAGCCTCAAGTTCGGAGACATGATTCATGACCCTATTGGCGTTCCAAGTTGCTAAGCGAATGTTCAAGTGTTCCATCATAATGTGATTTTGCTTTTTGCCAGGTTATTTTCCAGTCTTCCTATGGGCGAAAGCAGTGTCTTATTGCTGGAACAATGCTTTTCCATAAAATCCACAATTTTAATGAAAATTTCATCCACATTTGGATCCTTTTACGCCATATTTTTGTTTTTAATTTTGTTTGACACGGCTGGCGTAGGACACAGAAGCCCTTCTCATTTGTGTAGGCGCATTGTTTGGCTTTAGATTATTTCAGACCTTCACAGGTTTCCTGGAATGATCCCGGAGTTTTTGTATTTATTTCGCAATTGTACAACTTCGATAATTGGCAGGGTGCTGTTTCCCGCAATTTGCACATTTGGGTAGCTGATCAGCTGCAGGGGCACAACTTTTCGCATCATGAATACCAGCGCACTTCACGCACTTCGGGGTTTTTTCACAAAAAGTTTTTTTATGATTGAACCCCCCTGTCATTCTTTGCTTTGGGGAATCTGTCGACCAGATTTTCTCAATGGTTCGATGCAAACTATCAAGTTCAAAATTGTTTTGATGTCATAAATTTGGTTGATATTTTCGTCATCTTCAAAAGATAACATATATAGGGAGAGATACTTCATGGTTTTTGCCTTAGCACCATGTTCTTCCACCATGTACCACACGCTTTTTCAAGTTTACGGCATCTGAAACTTCAAGTCCTTGGTTTTGTAGATCAGTTGTAGTTTTAGTCGTAGGTGGGAAACGCTCTGCTATAGAGGTCGTCGCCGCCTCTTTTAAAGCGTTATTTTCCAGCTCGAGATCTTTTATTTTAACCTTTGACAAGTAGCCACAAAGCATACTGACAATACTTTATAGCTCAACTATTCTGCTTTGGATGGCAGGGTCAGGGATTCGGGCTGCGACTTGTTCATGTTTCGCTACCGCTTGCTCTGTTTTGGCAATAATATCGGGTATCCGTCGCTTTCTTGGCTCATCGCACCGCAGGTAAAACAACTGCACTCACGGGCTACTGTTTAGTGTTAGTCGGCATAATGTTTCTCCTCCAGATATTCTCGAACGACTCTTTACTTTGGGTAAACCAAATATATAGCTCATAACAATGGGAACGTTCACTATGATTATTATTTGATGGTCTGTACGTAATATTAGAAGACGAAACCTCAAGTAAAGTTCTTTGTAGAGAACAACTGAAATGAACACGTAGGTAACATTGTAATTAGCAGGGAGTTCTTACCATTATCGTCCCATTTCCACACACGTTGATGTAATGGCTAAGTGTTAACATAGCTATAGCCATCACGGAAAATGTTACAAACGACAGGGGCATTATCCATCCTCACTTTAATCTTCTCTATTCAGATGTAGAGGTATACGGGAGCTCTCTCACCTAGCGGTCGTACACCAGGATGGATAATGGCAGAGCCCTTCCTGTGATTCTTACCTCGCTATATCTGTATTGAGGTGTAGAAGTATTGGGCCAGCAACTTACAGGAGCTCTCCCATCTCCAAGTTGTGTTGGAAGACAGCAGAGCTCCTTTAAGACAACTCAACGAATAAATCCACAACAACCAAACTCAACAGACCAAATAGAAATATTGGTAGGCTTGTACCTTGTAGGAGCATCTCTCGCCTACCATTCGTTCGCAAGGATGGAAGATTGAAGAGCTCTTTTAGGATGCTGACCTCCCCATAGCTCTACATCCCAACATGAATATTGGGAGGCTAGCATCTTGCAGAAGCATCTCTCTTCTCACTTGTTTACTAGGATGGTGTTGTCCACCCAATTTACTAACTGTGGAAGTGAAAGATAATATCTTAAAGATAATATTGGATATTATCCAATATTTTTCCCATTTCTAGAAGACAGTTAACAATGTTTGTCGGCGCACAGATTGAAATGATTTCATACACTGGCCGAGAAGTCCCCAATTCTAAGAAAAAAAATCGAGTTCGAATCCGAAATGAAGAGAGAAAAGCGTAGTTTGTCTCCCTGCAAACCCCCTCCAAGACATAATATTATATAGAGTCCCTGCTGTAAATTTTAGGATATTGACAAATTGGGCATTGATGTTCTGGGCCACAAATACCTTCTTTTGGGCAATGTTGGGATAATAGCAAATTATACTTTGTAATGCAAAGATGTTATCTATACACCTCCGGCCCTTGAGAAGACTGGCATTAAGTAAGAAGATGCCTTTGAACCAAAACACAAGATGTAGGTTTAAAAAACTCCGGGGTGAAGCCAATCTGGTACACACGAAGAATGTTGTAAAACTGCTCAACCCCAGCTGGTGCTTTTTGGTGTTTCAGCATTTCAGAACAGACAGCCATCGAGCCCCAACTCGCCATCGAGTATTGGGAGGCTAGCAGCTTACAGGAGCTGTTCCATCTCCAACTTGTCCACTAGGATGGGAGATACGGTAGCTCCTTGAAGATGCTGGCTTCCCAATAAATCTATCGAGATTTTAAGGTATTGGGAGTATCTCACAGGTATCTCACAGAAGTCTCCAAGGTGGTGGCCTCCCATATCTCGATCGAGTTATAGAGTTCGGGAGAACATCAGCTTAAAGGAGCTGTGATGGGGAATAGGATAGAACTTCGAAGATCTGAAACAAGGTAGTTATATCGATTTTTTCACCGAAATACAGAGGGTGAACGGATGGATGTACCTACTAAGCACTCAAGGTGGTCTCATTTGATTGTTCATGATGAATACAACCAGTGTTTTACCGACAAACCCTGGTATGTTTGATATGATAGTATTTGAGATATTGCATCCGAGCCTTCATTTCAGTAGTTCAAACGTTGTTTTCACTTTCAGGATAAAAGACAGTAAATGGTGTTACCGAAATTGAAATTGTTTGTAATTGAAAAATAAACTGTTATTGTAGCTCAACTATTATACATATAGTTATAGTCAGGCACAAATAGAGAACTTCTTTTTGAACTCTAATTTTTTTATACTACACTATTTAATATTTTATCGATAATTTTGTGTTGGTGGCATCTTATCTTCATGCTGAATTATGTACCATCAGTGTCAGTTTGGTTTTCACGGGTTTTTTCGATTTGTACATTAGAAGATGATAGGCTGTGTAAGATACAATGTTTTACGAGAACGGCCACTTGATGATTTCTATCCAATATTCATGAGGAGTTTTCCAAAAAGTTCCAGAATAATTTAGCAACTATTGATTTTGTATTTCCCCTCTCTTAACTTGTTATGAACAAACTTCATTTCATGCTGATTCGCATGGAATTTTCCCTCTTCATCGTCTGCCAAGCATTTTAAATCACCAAAGTTTTTAAATAAACGTCGCATCTCTAAAGAGGGCGCCCAAAAATATTCCAAGTGGGTGGGAAGAGTGGCTTTCCGCCCCAAAATAATGCTTGTCGAGTGTGTTCCGTCATTAATCACCCGAACACCGAAGAGCGCTGAATTAACATCGCGAACATGATAAATGTTCTGACTCATAGGCGCTGTCAACCGGGTATCGAAACGTATTGCCTGATTAGTGATGTGTGTGTTGTAATTCTCTTGATTGAACGGATACTACCTCCTGCATCCATATTTCTTCGTTTCCTCAAAACAACTGACACATTTAATTATGTAAAACGATATACAAATACCAGTACAATGAAGTGTACTACGATGAACTTACGTTAGAGGGTAAATGAGTGACTATAGGCCCCTATTACTCGTACGAAGAGTATTTAGTGATTTTAGAACATAGGTATTTATTAATGTAACAGACAAAACTGGCAAGTGAGGTGTCCAGTAAATCAGTGATTGAGAGGAGTTAGTTAGTGATTAAGGGAACATTTTGAAAAAAGGTAACATTCTTTTGCAGAACTAATGCTGCTTCCATTTATTTGAATCAATTTCAATAAAATTCATTGGTGTGCTCTTGAATAAAAAAATGTTGGAGGATATTAGATTGAATTCAAGGAGTCCAAAATCAGACTCAAGATTTGCCTAATGTAATCCGAAGTTTTTCATTTCTTAATTTTACAATCTGCTGGTAAAATCCTTCCTTCTGTTTCGATTTGGAATAACCAACAGTCACGTATATTTCTACCTTTTTCAACAGCTTTCAATACACCAACATACAAAAAAACTGACAAACGAAGCTTCACAATTCCAAGTGGAAAACAAACAACATAAAATGGAAAATCGTCAATTCGCAGTGTAAAACCTTAAACATGAAATGGGAAACCTTGAATTTGATGCGGAAAGGATAAATAAGTCATTGGAAAGTCAGAATTTATTGCACAAATCCTCTTACTGAAAAAACCGTCAACAATAAGCAGCCCTACAAATGTACAAGATACCTTTCAAGTTTTGTCATAATTTGCTGCACAGTTGAAAACATCAGCGATTGTTTATTTTAAGGACAAATAAATAACCTATTTATTTCAACACGAAGGAATGAGGTCCTCGATGTCTGTAATTTAGACATAATGTAACTTAACATTCGAAGTTTTTCTTTTCTTACAATGAAACTGTATGAAGGTACTTGAATACTAAGCAATACACGACTTATGTTTTTGTAGTAACAGCGCACGTTTACCACATGAAGCGCCAACATGCATCTCTAAAAAACCTGAAGATGGCTGTGGGGTATGCTATTAGGCGACCTGCCAATCTCAAGGGTTTGGCACCCCATAAATGTTTTGAGCCCCACGATTTTGTAACCTCGTCATATTATTTATATTCATAATATTGCTCAACTTTTCACCATTCAGAGCGGACAGTTCAAGTTAGTTCCTTTGTTTATTCGATAAAATCAATATGAGATAATTTTCTTGAACTTTTTTCTAGCATTCAGAAACGATAATAGTATTCAGGAGGCACACAAATATGATCAACTGATCGATCCAAATAGGTATTTTGGTTGAGAACCGATTTACGTGCTCTATGCATATCTTCTGAAATTCAATAATCGCTGTATCACCTGTGAAACACGCACACTCCAAAGCTTAGTAGAAATTCAAATCACGAATGCAAGCCAAATGAATGAAATTGAATAATAAACCCCAGTGAAAGAATTTGCAGCGTTTCATGCATATCAGAATGCTTCAACCCGTGTATCGGCTACAAACCCTTTTAGGAGTTCACTCCAGTATCCACATTCACTTCATCACTAGGTTACTGCGATCAAAACAAAAAACAAAAACAAAAAAACGTTGTTTTGTTTGTTTTGATTGCTGTAACCTAATGATGTAGTGAATGTGGATGCAAATGTTGGCACCATAAATCGGGCAATACATTGGGAATGGTTTGAACTACGGTCCTTGGGAGGGGCTCATGCGATTCCTCATGGAAAGTTCGTTGAAAAAAGTCCAAATTTAGGCCTCCTTGACTTTTTTTGAGGTTTTTAGGGATTTCACAAAACTTTGACAACCCTTGAAGGGCACTTAAATTAAGTGAGAGAGCTGGCTAAAGAATTGGGGCGTTGTCGGACCAATATTGATTTTTCTGAAAATTTCAGATTTTTTGCTCCAGCCGTTTGGGAGAAATCGTGTTTACGGCTTACGGCGTACGGCGGACGGACGAAAAAATTTTTATTGCAGATTTGGATTCTACACTCTTAGGATAGAAACGTAAACCATGAAATTTTCGGGCGGGGTTAGACTTTTTTTTCAAGAGCGATTATAATGGTTTATTATTGAATAATAAACCAAAATTTAACTGATTACTAATTTATTCTGAGCTCGAATGGAAGGAACCTAATTAATAGTTTTTAGTTGGAACAAATTTTTAGTTCAATACTCCAAGTTCCGTCAATTACTGTAATAGGGACTTAGTACACTCCTCTATTGCAGACCAGATGATGATTTATATGTTGTTGAGAAAACTTACACATCTAAGATTTTTACAGCGGCTTGTTGACGCAATATGCAGTAACGACGATAACACTGTTTTCTGTATAACGGTCTGACTTTCCTAGGGCTTATATCTGAAAACCCATTTACAAAATATACTAAGCGATCACCGTTATCGTTCCCACGCATTACACGTTTTTGTAGTACGCTTTATGTTGTATTGAATACCGCATGTCAAAAATTGAGAGTAGCACTAATGAGGGTGACACACTATTCGAAAGCCGGAAAATGGTGATTTCTGTGTCTTCGAGAAAGTCCTGATTCCTTGGAGCACAAGACTGACGCCACATGAACTCGCTAGGGAGTTGAGCATCTGAGAAGAGTTCGGCGAGTCCCTCTGTGTTTTGTTGGGGTTCTTAACTTTTCCCCACCAACTTTCGATGGACTTTATATTCGTGCGGAACTTTTCTTATTCTCCACATATTCGTATACAGACAAGAAGTTCATTGTTATCGACGACTGCCCGATGACAAATTTAAATGCTCTCGAAATGATTCTAGACAAGATAATGGGTGACTTTCGGGGTCTCGGTATGTAGGTTGTGAAGAGCAGTCGGGGGAATGACAACGAAAAAATGTCCTAAGAACATATTCCAAGATAGTTTTACAAGTAGTTCGTCCCTCATCAGAGTTGGCGAGAAAAGCACTGGCTTCACAATTGAAGGTTGGAGTAGGGAGGCTTCATACCACAACGAGTTGAAGTATTTGTGTGAGAAGTTGAGGCATTAATTATAACTAATTATAATTATTATTATTAATAGTAATTGGAATTCCATAACAACAAAAATCAGTAAAGTTCAAATATAGTTCAACAACAAAGCCACTGTGCAGTCTCGAAAAGGAGAAAAAAAGACTGCCGATTTGGGTGAGGCTCATATTTTTCTGGTCTAGACAACATATGCATTTGCATATATCTGCATTCTAGATCTTTACGATGTATGTAGTCGATACATTGTAGGTCTCCCGCTGCGCGGATTTTACATAGACAAAGGCACGATAGCATGTGAACAACATACGAACATGATCGACTCGAAACGGATATTGGATGATTGAGTAGGCTTTCTTCGACCACCCTCCAAATTCAGCAGGATCAGGTGATCAAAATGTAATAAATTTATGCTTGATGGGTTTACTTTTGCTCATGAACAAACTAAACTGTTAGAAATTAGGGTTCTTAGAAGTATTTCACGTTGGAGAAAGCGCAGTAGTTACAATTTTTGTATCTTCTGTGAATGCTCGTTTTACTGAATGCTAATACAGTCATATTTATTAATAACACGAGATCATTTAAACAAAAATCCTCGGCTAAAAGGAACAATTTTCTCAGGTTCTAGTGGTCGATCTTCAAAAGAGCTAAATATTCCATACACTTTGTGCACATTCATAATAAAACTCTCCCAATACTCGTGTCAAAAGGTTTGGGGGTTTTTTAGGTCCAGAAATTGCGATTATTAGCTAAGTAGGAATTTCTAAGGATTTGAAACCAATCTCAGTCAATTTTTGAGTCCAAAATGACTGGTAAATGACACTCCGTTCAAATAAAAAGGCGAAATAGGATTAAACTAGGATCCTGCACTCTACCCAGAAGCTGTCGCTTTTCTTTCTGAACACGCTTTTCTTCTAGCGCCTAAAGCTCATTGGGATTTGAGAGTTCTAGTGTTCCCATCAAGGTCCAACGGTATGGATATGCGGTCACCTACTGTTTTCCAATCCCATCCAAACGTTTTTTTTTTTTTTAATTTTTTTTCTTTCAGTAAAATTCAATTGAGACACACATGGCGTATTCTGGATGAGCTTTTTTTTTTTTTTTTTTTTTTGGATTTGTACGATTCTTTGTAGGATAGCTGAGGTCCGTCAAACCTTCGATTTTAAAACACAGTAATTATTTATTCATTGATTCTTAGAAAATTCTCGAAAAGCGAAAGATAATGAAAAAGGTCACATGTTAAAACGCCTGAAAAGCTGTCATTCACAGATGTCAAGAGACTGATTGAAAGTGACTTTACTGATCATTTTATCAATCACGTATTTTCAACCAGCCAAGGGAACAGGTCGGCTGGAATGGTTTAAGGAAAAATAAGGCTAATCGTCGATAAGAATGGAAGCTCAATGAACTGGCAGCTTTCTTTTCTTTCTAATCTGGTTGAGTTTTAATTTGCCAAGGGGGGAAAAACTCCGGAAAAATCAATTGACTAGTGATGACTTTTTTCCTCTTTTTCCAACTGGTTACTTTATTTTCCTCAGAAAGATGAGATAGGGAAGGAACGTTATTAAAAAGGCTTTGGAGATGAAACCCTTGACAGACCGACCAATCAACTGGAGACAATGAGTTTTTCAATTAAGAGTTTTTCTATCGGTTAACTACGCCAGATATGTCAATCAATGGATGCGGGCGGGAGTTGGAATATACCGAGTTTTTACATCTGCGTTTTTCGTTATTGGAGTAAACGAGGCGGAGGTCATGATTGTCAAGATTTGAAGAGGAAAAAAAGGTGTATATGTTAATCATTTTTATGTCAGAAATTCCTGTGTCGAAGATCAATGATTGATGAATAAATCGCGATCTATTCTGCAAAATATAATCATCTTCAATTTAGACAGGAATTTTCGTAGACAATCAAGTTAACAAAATGTCTCTAAAAACTAATGTTTGTCAGGAAAATTCGTGTTGAGGAAACAGGAAAATGCGAAGCAAAATTTTTTGAAATCGATTTCGAGACATGCTAATTTTGGAAATTATTTCAATTCTGGTTTTTTGAAAAACGAAAATCCCCGCAAAACGTCACTAAAAGAGTCACAATTTTTGCATTAAAAAGCTCTTCAGTGAGGATCACTGATCTATGGATCGTTATTAACTTAGCAAATTATTACAGAAAAGTTCAACATCTTTATTATATAGCACTTCTACGTAAATCACTCATCAATGTTTATTAGACTTAGTCGGCAGTACATGATCTAAATTTGGCGCCTCGCACGTCCATACCTTGTAATTGGATTCTAGTCACCATACAAAGAGTTCCATTTATACTGCAGCAGTCATACTTGTTTAAGGATTTGTGTTAATACTTGCGCAGTTATGAAATTTATAGTTCTTCATGTATGAGCTTGCTTCGAGTGATATATTGATTTGTAAGCTATGAAACTCATACGGGACCATCTATGGGCAACCAGCGCATTCAACGACAATGTCATCGTGGTCTGATGAAAACTATAAAAATTCGATTTTTTACTATGATTTTGTGTATGCGCGTGCGCAGTTGCTACTAATTACACTATGCGTTCAAATTGGTATGAGATAGTTACATCATTCCTCCCCAAAACTGTGAAAATTGGAGTAAGATCGCACCGCAATTTACGTTAGCGCATGTGCAGCCTGATTTAATCATGTGAGCAATGACACTAGGAGAGCTCCATCTACAGCCTCCGCCGCTTGTTCCCTAAAAACTTCATCGATATTGGATGAAAACTTTGAGATTTAAGCTTAGTACAATGATCTGCGGACACACAGACCCGAAACAAAAGATATTCAGAATGGTCTAAAGCGTAAAATGCAACTGGAAAACTTGATTTTGGAGAGAAAAAAAAAATTTTCATCTCCTGAAAGTGAAAAAAATGCTCCCGCTACCTATACGTAGACATTGAAGCAAAAAGAGAGATTGAGTAAAAATGACTTCACTCAACTTTTGTGTTTTGAGGATGAACCCTTTTTTATTGCCATAACCCGGCAATTCCGGGTAAGCGGGTTAGTACTATATAAATAACTATTATATTTAATGCCAATTTTAAATACCTTTCCCGGCGCGTGGTAAACAACAAAGTGATTATTGTACCAAATATCCGAGCACAAAAAAAAAAATAAACTCATAGTGTGAAGCAGAGAGTAAACATAATATGTTTACTCCATATATATAAAGATATATATAAATATTATGTACACATGTATATGTAGCTCATATATATGTTTTTGTCTATATACATTCTCAATTTTGTATTGCTTTTGAATGTTGTAAGTAACGACGTTTTTCAGTAAACGCATTCTGCTTTCTTATTCAAGCTGATTATACCATAATGAGCCTAGGGGGAGAAATACCGAATTAAAATATTTATATCCTCACCCCACTTGATAACGGGGAAAATGGGAGACTGGAAATATAAAAATAAATTATCACGACTCGGCCTATATACATGAGAGCCTACATATAAGAATCGCCTCGACTGCAAAAACAATGGGATGAAAAGGAAAACTAGAGTTTCCACGATGAATACACCACTGGGGTGTGGAGTAGCGATAAATTTCTGGAATACAATTCATTTCCGACAAGAGGAAAATTAATGGGTGGTGCAAGATGGGTCAGGAGTGGCCGGGGAGGAACACGTTTAATTCGTGGTTTTATTAAATTAAATGCCTACGGTGAATTCTGTGGGAGCTCAATGGGAAGGAAACATGACTTATCAAACATTTTGAAAAACATGGGGCTTCGCAAATAATTCCATATTGGGGTCACATAATTTGATCCAGATGAAACGGAAATTGCCTACCTCTCTACAACCACCACAAACGGCGTTGTGGATGGGAAACCAAACGGAAAGAGTTGTCTTTTCGACATTAAGAAATTTTCAGGTAGTGTGCGAGAGAGGCTGTAGATCGTTGGCTTTCAGATCCATTGCTCGTCAATCAATACTCATTCTGCGCATGCTTAAACGTAAAATCCATCAAGCATCATTTTCTTAGGGCCTAGTCGTCCGATCTCACAGGAAAGTGGAGGTTAGTTGGTAAAAGACGACTTTATAATCACATCTTGCATGCTCATGTGCGGATGTGAAGCCCTCCAACAAGCTTTTCTTGACCAAATTCCATTCTAAGCCTTGCCTAATATTAGGTACCTCTAGATTCTAAGGCCCGAGAATCTGCGGGTTAGGCTCAGGATGGTCCCCTTATCAACTACTCGTTAATCGATTAACGCCCATCTCTGTGTTATAGAAATATTTGTCGAAATAATTTTGAAGCCAAATGATTGTTTTAGAATCGTTAAACAAAATTCGTTAAGCTTATAAAATCGCAGGCCCGCGACACTAGCCCGGTGCTTTCATGATTAAAGTTTATATTCACTCTCATCGCGTCACAGGATTCAAAACGACGCATTCCGAGATAACCTCGGTAACCTGGAAATTGCATCGCCGGACAGGTTTTCACCAGTTTTTACCAGCCCTACCTTCGATAAGAGGCGTGGAGAGGGATATTTTGGGCCCGTATCAACCTCACCATATTGGGAGGCTCCAGAACCCCGAACCACATTGTGGATTTCATACTAGAAGACTATTATTATACGGAAGCCACTTGATACCAGGGTCTGGTTAGGTTGACATCTGGGTTCTCGCTAGGCTCGCATCTCAAAAATAATAAAGTGTACCAAATCATTCCTTCTTGTGATCATCAGGATGGTTGGAAAATACATCGGAATGTGTCATGAAACTAATGACCTCCGTATTAACAGCGATTAGGAAACATCAGCAACCTTCATGGGCAAGACAACCCTATATTTTTCCTGCTTTTAGAGTCAAATGGAATTATTAAATGATTCGAAACAAAATTCCTTTCAAACAAAATTTATTTCAAATCAAAGTGAGATACCAAGGGTTGAATGGCAACGTAGCGATATTCATCGAGCTGAGCTTGACTAAATGGGTTTCTCAGAAACCAATGACACTCCATGTATTGAACCAACAGAAAAGTTCGCCGGGATGCCTCAGATTGTGAGTTGTTTGTTACGTTTGAGAATGATACCAGCGTAATCGAAAACACTAGGGGAAGAAATGGAGGCAGAGAGCACACGTACCTACTTTATTGAAGCCGATAAGAGACAGGTAATTTTATCCCTCGAGGACGAAGGAAACCTCTCTACTCAGCTTCCCCTTTGAAACCCTAAGTCACCTCAATAGTGTGAAAAGACTCTGGGAATAGAAGAAAATGATATCACTGGCAAGGGAGAGATAGCGATTCCTACCTCAGGATCGTAGGTTCACTACGACGGGGACCTTCATTTCAAAGGATGAGGACTTTCATAAGATTAGCTTCAGAAGGCCGAGAGAGGCTGGAAGAGCTCCCTTTGAGAATAGGTAATTTCGAGGCTTACGTCGCGTCGCTACGCTTTTATCTTTTTCGGAGGAGGATCCCGTTCTTGAAGGAATGGCGGCTTCCTATTTCATAACACGTTGGCGTTCTGGAGATAGGGCTGGTATCGGTATTCATCTCTGGCGTCAGAAGTGAGTGACAGATGTTGGTACATTTTTCATTAAAGAACGAAATAAGTAAATAAATAAAAATATTAAAATCTCATGAATATTTTATCCTAACAACAGAGGAAACATATAGTTCGTTTTACTGCAGCTGATAATGCCTATATGTTTCATACAGGGGTAATCGAAACAGGTCAATTGAAAATATTTGGATCACATTTTGTGTGGTGAAATTCTGATTTCAGACAAAAAGGATTATAGAAAAATAACACAAAGTTATACTTTCTCCAGGTTGATGATTTGTACTGTTTATAAACCATTTCGCACTTGGAAACAATTGTCTACGTCTTATAGTTTTCCCAATTTTATTTAAAACTGTCCGAACTTTTGCACCTTTTCTTCCGTTTGTTGCTGGAAAGTCTCTTAAATTTTTTTCAACCTCTTCAAACTTAAATTTCCTCAGGAAATTGATATTGAATCACAAAGTACACTGTACCTCTAGAAAGCGGATTAAATTTGAAAGCTTTTTAGAGGTTTGACACTTACCAGCACGTTTTTGGTCAGAAAGTTTGAGTTGAGTATTTCCAGAAACTTTCTTTTTCTTTCTGTTTTGAACATTTGAAATTGAAATTATTGTCTCTAGGAGTTGGTATACAAAATATATCATCACATTCTGAAATGCGGTCAAAAGTTGAAAATAGTTGTTTTGCTGGATAAATATGGGTTTTATGATATAAAACGTCGTTCTGGTATTATATATTCCTATATATATATTCCTCAAGAAAGCATATTCTGTGAACGGGTTGAGATAAGGTTCGTTCCAGCTACCCAACTGCCGTCGACCGACACATGCCGAGTTACGTTAAATCCTGTTCCATCATAACAGCTTGGTCGCCCACGGGTTGGCCGCAGTCGAACCCGAACCGGCGGTTAATTGCGATCGTCAGAGGAAACTTCACGCAATCGAAATTTACTCATAACGTTGTGACCGTCATTTTGTGTGCGAAGTGAAGTGAATTACTGACGTTTCTCAAAGCTGCATTTTGTGTGCGAAGTGAAGTGAATTACTGATATTTCTGAAAGCTGCATTTTCTTCGATTCACTAAGAACAGAACTGACGAACTTAAGGCCAAGTTCTTTCCATGGCAGGCGACGAAATGAAGGGGAGCCAAGGATATTTGAGCTACTTAAACCTGAATAATCTGGTCAAAAGCTCTACAGAAAGAACTGGAAAACATATCATTTACGATTGTTCTTAATTTGAGCAGACGTTTTAACATTTCATTAACCCAATCTGAAAATATATACAAAGTGCAAGCCCTTTTTATGAGATTAAGGGATAGAGAGCTTACACTTCAAAAACAATTAAGGACTTATTTTCAATCTCTACTTCATTTTTTACCGTATGACATGCTGTTCGTTTTTCAATATTTGAAGAATGGTAAGGTCGTAGAGATGAAAAAATGTTTGACCTCGCAAAATCGAGATGTGTGGTCGCAATCTGATTTAATTACGTTTCTGGCGTGTCCACAGATCCTCGTGAAAAGCTTTATTCAGGAATTGTTTTTATCCGATTTTGATGAACAAAGATTTTCAAAAATGTTTCAGTTTTAACTTGAAAGATTATGCAGTGGTTTTTACAAGCGCAAAGAAAACCACACAGCATAATGTATCTTTCAAATTTTCAGGATAGCAGGTTTAATCATCTCATATCAATTTCAAGTCCGTCGTGTCATTTATCTATCTGGTATTGAATTAGCATAGCTGATCTACAACACATGTCGACTCATCTTTTGAAAGAGTGATGTGAGAGAGGCCACATTTGGAACCGTTGTAAAACTTGACGGTTTAGTAACATTCATTCATGCGCAAAATTTGGCAGAGTTTCAGATTTCAACCCTTATATCCAACCTAACGACAAATGGGAATTAATGACCATATTAAAAGCGTTTTAAAATATTTGGAATGGTATCGAAATTTCTGTTTTGACTCGCCGAAATTCCAAATCACCTGGCGTTCGGTAGTTATACGTTGGAATTGAAGATGTGGACAAAGATTATCATCGTAAACTTGAAAAGGACTGGTTTACAGTAGGAAAGTATTCTTTCCAAGAAAAGAGGGTAAGAGCAAATACATCAATTCGCTACAAAGTGGTAACAGTACTGTACATCGTGGCAAGAAGCTTGAGGGATTGAGAGAGGCCCTGGGAAAACGATTTAGTAACTAGCGCAAAACACCAGTTAGATGAAACAATGAAGTTAAAAGAAAAATTTAATGTTTTTTACAAATGTTTCTCGAATTAAAAGCGAGAGTGTTTTTACAAACTTTTAAGAAAAAGCATAGGTCGCACGAAGAAACATACAACTTGATATATTCTTGAATGGAGGGTGAGATAAAGGACTTAAATTTGAAGCAGACGTAGAATTTCTTCAGGCAAGTTTCGAAATCAACATAGACGAAAACAACGAACTGAGTAGCATTGACTAATTTGATTATCTGGTTAACCTTTGTATGAACGAGTCAAAGAATGTACCTATAAGAGGTGCTCGTAACTCCAATAAAAATTACACTACGGCCGAAAACACCAAAAATGGTCATATTCAAATCCTGATTGATCGTCATTAAGAATCATTGTCTCGTTTAAAAATGTCTGGAAGGTTTGAAATTAATTTAAGAGATACATTCGACACAGCAGAAAAATGGCCAAGGGTTTTACATAATAATAAGAAAGAATAATGGAAAAATTTACGTAAAAATCCCTGAATTTATAAAACGTTAAGTAGACAAGCAGAAAATTCTTGGGCTTTAGAAACCTCTTGTAGTGAAATCAATCATGCAGCTGATTGGAAGTGACCCATTTGTCAGACAGATTGAGATTGTGTACTTTGCGGTGGCCGCAGTAAATCGTCTGAACCGCGCACAGGATCGCGTTTACGACTCCCGTTATCGCCCTCGACCGTCAACGTCAAACCTCGTTGAGGACTACGACGTCCTCGCCTGAAGAGGACACAAGATTTACTACCCTCTCACCTCCGTCTCCCTACCGCTAGTCCAGGACGGCCCTTGAAGGCGGCTTTTAGTGTCCGCCTCCCTTCGCACAACCAGAAGATGCCGGGTAGGGGCTTTTCCTCCTTCCTTAGTCCTCTTGCCTTCTCTCGTCCACGGTCTACCCCGAGCGACTTAAAACCTCGGTACGAGAGCGGTTGGAAGTACTTGAAGACAGTAAACCAATTTTACGGCGTTGCTGCTTCCTTTCTTCCACAAAAGCCTGAACTCAAGAGTGTAGCAGGAGCCAACCCTGGCAACCATCAAGTTAGCTTTTATAAATCTCGTCCCAGTCACGGTTGCCTGATTCCACAATCTTTAGTACAACACCACTGAAGCAGTTTGCATTTGAAAACGGCGACTATTATAGATCCATGTTATTTGTGAAGTGGTAGCATTGAGGGATCTTGAATCCACTGTAAATTTGTTATGGTCTTGGGCTGCCTAAAATAGTTTTTAAAATTGAGCTTGTAATTCGCGATAACATTCATGTAACAACAGGGACGTTGATGTTATTAAAAAAAAGGAAACCATACCTTGAATTTGATGAGAGTTTATACTGGTGTACTTAATCAAATAGAGAAACAGCGTGAAGAAGCTTAAAATATTTTGAAAATGAAAAAAAAAAAAAAAAAAAAAAAAAAAAAACACTTGAACGGAAATTCAGAACTTATCAACTCTGGCAGATGAAACCAGGCAGAGAGTCAAAGCAGGAAATTGAGATGGATCCCATTTCCTCTCAGCCTAAACACCATTTTGAAGATTCTCAGCTTCAAGGGTGTCCTTTGGGTGTGGCTGGTACCCGCTTGTTACATGGAGCAAAACCTGGGTTAGAACCACTGCGTTTCAAGTATTATCCCTTACAAAAAGAAAAGTGTAACCCTGCCCTGTTTATTGGGAGTCTTTTGCTCTCATTTAGGTCCTCACCACAGTTTTTTTTTTTTTTTTCTAAATGTGTGATTGATAGTTCCCCTTTCCGGCTCCTTGAAACTTCAACTCCTGAGCATAAACCTGGACATTTCAGCTTCTGGGGTGTCCTCTAGGTGTTGCTGGCATATGGCCTCAGCCCTTTGAATAGGCCACTAATCTATTCTACACCTCTTTCTTATCAATTAAGCTCTACAGTAGCCAGACTTCTGTGATGGTTATTTCAGGAATGTGTGGAATTAAACATTTATTTTCCCACCACCCGACGGTCCGATTTTTTCCAATTCAAAGTACATCGCGAAAAGACGATTTCATGATTATAAATCGATATAAATTATGATAAGGTAATGGCAATAAAAGCTTCTGCGCACACAAGTTTTGATAAAACCCTTGTAGCGAATTTCCGATTTCGATGAAAACTGAATCTACATCTGAACCTTCCAGGATTAATTGAACCTTTCAATGATCTACTCATTCACGTAATACGAGGAAGCTCTGTACCTCAGCAATCATGGTAGCTAACCATGCTTATTTTTTATTAATAGATCTTATTTCAAAATCTCCGTTTCTTCATCCGTTTGGTCTCTTCTTAACAACGGATTTTCAGTTGTTGTAATTTCAATTGTTTCCTTCAGGCAGGTGGTAAGATTTAGAAAATGTTGTATGAAACCTTTTCAGTATTTATTAATGGGACTATGATTTACTCGGATGGGCAGTATAATACACAAATATTAATACCTTGTTTAAAAATTTGCAGTTTTAAAATAATATTTTATTTCGCATTTCAATATTTTATCCACTTTGAATTTTTATAAATTTTTTTATGTATTCATTTGTTTCCATTATAATTTTAATGTACAATATTTGACAATTGAGAAGAAAGTGAACAATTAAATCAATTCATCAATTGAAATTAAATGTCCGGAAATATAATTCCCCATATGGGCACCAGCCCGTGTTGGGGAATGAGCCACTTACTCGGCAATTAACACAAATTAATTCTAATTAAATTTTAATAATAATTCCAGCAAAGATGTAACTACTTATAATATTTCTGTCTACTTGTAAGAATAGTGCTTTTTCAAAATAATTTTTATTTTCTTGGGGTTTCTTCTCATTTGCTCTATTAAATTAATTTAATTAGGAAAACTGTTGAAGATTACAATACCCTGATAGGAAAAAAAATTTTGAGAAGCTGTGAACTTCAATTTTGGAAGAAGTAGTGAACAGCTATTCGCAAACCGGGTGAAAATGGAATGAGTCGGAGGAGAAAGCTTATGACTCCTAAACAACTGCTGTACTGCCGTTTTCTTGTACATATCACAGAGTTTTAAAACATTGAGCTTTGCAAATAACGGAGTAGTAATTAGTTCGAACTAACTTTGCTTGATTTATGAGGTAGGACAGGATGGATGTTGTAATTGTATGGCTGATTAGTGATGATAATTATGATAATTATATCTACAGTAATTCCATCGACCTAATCAATGTCTTGTGAATATAATGTGTAATTACGGCTTGTAATCATGTATATTGTTTCCGACCTTATACGTTATCAAGTGATAACCATGTATATGTGATAACCTTGATTACCATGATTATCATTATAGCACGATCTAATATCTAGTAATCTACGTCCGCTTGAGGTGGAACGCGGTTGCGAATACTTGAGCGTTCTTGGAATAATTCACTGCTGGAGCAAATCGAAGCCCTCGAGGGGCCGGAAGGTGATTGGAGGAGTTTCCGAGGACGCGGCCGTGCAAACAGTGACCCGCCGTCCGCGTCTCGGCTAGGGAAGTTAACACATCTCGGCAAAGGAGCCCAGAAACTCGGCGGAAGGAAGCAAACACGACTCGGGGTAAACTAACGAGGTTAGCCCTCCGCCGGGACTGTCGGGAGGACGTGAAATCCTCGGCAGTAATGAACCCTTAATCTGCCCTCAGCAAGTTCTCCCCTCGCCTTCTCTCTGTGCCACCTACAGCAACTCCGTACAAAGAAAACTACCACACCGGCGACGTAGCACCGTAGCAACGCTCCACTACCCTGAAAGAAACGGGACCCTCGGGTAGCGTTGAAGTGGCTCAAGGGCCTCGCCTGGACGATGAGGCGCCCGAGTAGAGTCGAGTGTTTACATTTTATGTGAGAGGGTCAAAGAGGGGCGCGAGAGAATGAGGACGATAATACGACCGAGATAGCAGCAACCCCCTCGTGATCTTCTCATGGGCGAATAATTGTGCCGTCTAATGAGCTATTTGCAAAAGTAGTTATCGTTAACTCTGATCAACTCTCTCCACGATGATTATTGCTTCCCAGAACTAACGCCCTATTGTTAATCTACAAAGGAATGTTATAGTGGTAATAGCTTGAAATCCATGCTTGGCACGGAATCTCAGGTTCAGGCTTTCCAGTCGTCACCATTCGACACCATTGCCCACGAAATTCTCGCCATTTAGGAATCATTGGCCCAAACTTAGAATGGTTAAAGAGCTACTCGAGAAACAGAAGAAAGAAAGCAAAAATCGGTGAATGATCAATTGAGAAAATAATAATTATTTTGGTCTGGTTCATGGAAGTACATTGAGTCCACTACTATTTCAACTGTATTTAAATGATGCGGCCTTTCTGGAATTACCGAACGCCATAATGTATTAGCAGTGAATGTTTATAGAAAGGCTAACGTAGTTGGACGATGGTTTTATGAAAGTTATCTTTCATTGAACAATAAAAAGCCAAAATTGATGGTTTACGGAGGAATAAACTCATATGTTGACAAAAAATGTAAGAATAATACTACATACTTGTAGACCTGATAACAGCTGTGCCAGTGGAGAAGCAAAGCATAAGTAGGAAAAGCATAAGTATCTTGAGGTAATCTAGGACGAAGAGCTAAACCGGACACAGCTTATAGAATAAACTCACAATAAAATTAATAAATACATGTACATATTCTATAAAATTCTAGGGAGCTGCTATCTCGCTCGTATTATCCTCCATTTCCCCTCAAGAGACACGATAAAACTAATCAACCGCAGTATGCTACAATATGTGCATCAATACGGAATAATTGGTTGGGGTGGAACCCAACCACATAAATCCCATCCCATCTACATAAATTAGACGTGCGGCACAAAATTATTATACAAATTATGTTGTCTTTACATCATAGGACTCCAACTCCAAATTATTCATGTGACTAAGCTACAATAACACAATAATTGTTATGTGTTATGTGTTATAATTATTATGTGTTGCAAATTTACTTCGGCAATTCCATAGGTATCCTCAAATAATAGGTTCACAACGGAATTCAATGGATACCACAAGGTATGAAGTGGCAGGTAATGTGATAACCCATGCCAAGATTAACGTTTTCTACTCACAAACTGAAATTCATAATTTACATTTTCCACTGACTGCTAGAAAGTCATATGAAAAATTCTAGAATATACACAAGATCAAAGAACAAAAAACACATTCTAACCTGGCTGTGGAAAAGGGAGTAGCGGAGTGTGAAATTGTGTTAAGCATTATTTATATACAGTAATTGTTTAGAAATTATCTTCTCTTAAAACGATAAAATCATACGAACATATATAACAGTAGTATTTTAATAATGTTGACAGAATTCATTTTTTCATGGAAGTGTTAGTAAGTTTTTTAAATGCCGTAATGCAGGTGAGTTTAAGCCATGAGTGAATCGGGAAGACATTCCCTAACAACATGGACTTGAAAAGAGCTTCAGAGCTTAATTAGCTTTCCAACGGTATGGTCAGTGGTTTTGCGATTCAGTATCGATTTCATGTGCAAATTTCAATTTGAAAGCGAAAAAATGTTGGACACGTTGTAAAACAGCTAACGAAGAACTCAAACGGTATAGATTTGGAAAATAATAGAACTCGGGGAATTTTTCCCATAGTATCAAATGGATCCTAAACAGTACAAACATCAAATTTACGATTTCAAGTCGATTTCACGGAGAAATACCATTTTGAAGCCAAAAATGTTGGACACTCTTTGAGACAGCTAAGGAGGTATCCCATCAATAAATGCAACAAAAGTTTGAACATCATACATAGGGAAAATTATTGAATTCAGAAAATTGTTTCTAAAGTTCAAAATAGTTCAAGAACAGTATAAACGTTTCCTCTTAAAATTAACATAAATTTTATGTACTACCTTCGCGTGTAGCACCATGAAGCAGCAGCCCCAACGAATATAAAAAGTGGCTATAGTTTGATTTGTCCGCAAACTTAGAATTTCTCCCTGAAGTTGTACTGCTTATAAACCGTTTGGAACTTCATAAAACATTTCCTTCATTTAAACCATTTGAACTTCTACTCCATTTATCCCTGGGGTTTCTCGCTGTTTTTTGGCTCAAAATGAAATTTCTAGATGAAACACACAAGGAATCGGAAAGTTATAAAACACATTTCCATTGGGAGGCTGATCAAGTTTTCCTGAAGTATGATGGCTTCCAGACCGTTGTTTAGAAATGGAAATGATGTTCAACCATTTTCAAAAACTTGACTTTTTAAAACGTATTGAACTCCAATTAGAGTTCTTGGAAGTTCATTTTTGATTATAAAAATGCTCTAAGCGTATAAAAAATTCGACGCTGAATCCGAAAATGTCGTCGAAAATTCCATGTGGAGAAATGTAGATAGATTTGGCCTAAGAATGACATGTCTTAGAAACACATTGTGTTTCTTGAACAAATCTTTAAAAAAATCATATCTATGGTGGAATCGATCACAGGAAAGTTCATTAACAAATGTGTTTGTAATTATATTGTTTCTAATTGCATTGCCTACTGGGATGGGTACTCTTTTCATCAGCTCCTCGGTAAAATTTACCTAGAGAAAAAAACGGGAAATTTTCATGTGACGTTTTAGCTGTTGGGCTCTTCACTCCATTACACTCCAATCCCCATCGAACCATAAAATTAAATAAAGTCGAGGGAATTACCGACGAACACGGGATTCGTCCAGTACCCAGGTCACTTAAAGGTCGGAAGAGCGTGTTTTCTGGTGGATTTATGGGCTGGACGCTTTAAAAAGAGGAGCTGCAGCGGGGACGGGGAACAGCCAGTTTCATTACACCTTCCCAGTCGTCCCATTTCCACTCGCCTGACCCTGTGAAACCGATGAGAAGGTTGGCTGCACTGGTTCCGAGACCGCCTCTAATGAAAAACCCTAAAAAACCCTTCTTTACAACCGTGAGAGGACAACTTTTAAGGTGGGCCAGCCCGAATATCTCGCTACGGTTAGCTTTTTCCTTCCTTTTTTATGCTAGCGAAATGTGATATGGCGGTAAACATCATCAACTTTCAAGATGGCTTGCATGAGTTGAACTTTTATTATACACGCTCCCATTGAAGATAAGGATGTGTCGGTAAATCGTGTCCTTGATCGTATCGACAAGAATTTTCCTCAGTACTATGTCAGCTTACCAACACAATCAGAAAGGTGAACAGGGTGGTGGGTCGATACTCACAGCTCAACATTCACGCCAAAGTCCTTCTACATATGACAGTACTGATGCCTGTATGGACCTGGGGGATTCAACTATGGAGGCGCTTACCAAAAACAAACATTACATTCAGAATTACTTCAGAAAATGATGCTCCGTAGTAAGTGAGAGATTACGAAACTAATATAGACCTTCAAGTGGAGATCGCTCAAGTTAACAAAAACAGACGTTCACCAGCTGCTGGTGAACTCTCAGCAACGCAAGGCGTTTGAAGAGAAGCAAGTTCAGTAATCTTGGATGCTGATCTTCAGCTTCTGTGCTGTTGTAGCACCCGTCAATGGACTCATTCGAGTAACTCATATAAACATTCATTTGATGTAACTAGTTATTATATAAATAAAAAGATCGAAACAAAAGCATCGTGTAGTTGATAATGTGTATATTCGCGCTGTATACAATTTACAGAACCAGCTACATAAAACTGAATCCAAAGTTTAAATTTTAACGCAAGAAGCTCTCACCTGGCCTTCATACCTTGTAAGTACATTGCAGGTCTCCCAAATAAAATTACTCCGTTGCAAATGTCTTTATCGTAAAACGATTAGAAAATGTTTCATGAAAACGTTACCATATTGTTAACACCGTTTCGTAGTTGATTTTTGAAACACAACTCTATGGTGGTCACGCCGCAGGATTACTAGCCTTGAACGTAATTTCAAGAGCACAATAGTAACTTCAAGTAACTTAGCAATTTTGTTCATATGAGTTAACCCATCACCCATTTCCCCATTCTGTTTTTGAGCTAGGTCGAAACAGTAGGACATGAGAAAATGATGGTTGATGGTGTCACTTTTGAGATTACGTAGACTCAACGGTGTTGGTTTACGGTGTCTTGATTTGCGACCAAATTCCTAGGAAATCACCAAAATCAGATAAAAACTATAGGGAATAAAGATTCTTACAAGAATCTGAGGACACAAGGACAGACAAAAAACAAACGCAGGCAGAAAGGAAACGAGTTGTCAGAATGCAAAATGTGGGTGAAAACATTAGTTTTCCCGAGGAAATTTTTTCCTAAATTGAAAACAATGTTAGGCTCGGAAGCAATAAAAGAACAGAAATCAATACTGATTAAACTCCTCTTAACGGATTTTGTTTGAAACAACTAAAATCAAGAATGTTGAATTCCTACAATTCCATCTATTAAAAATCGATTATGCTTAACCGGTCTTATTGAATATACAAACCGCAAAGTAAACCTTTAATATACCGCAAAGTAAACCCAACTTCGATTCACCGAAATAATTTTGACTAGACCGAATTAGCGATTGATGCGCAGTCATTGAATAATTTGAATTTGCCTTAATTTCAAATCTCCCTTAAAGATTGCTTGAAAACTGGAACAAAGCGTTAGTTGGTAATCTTCTTGGAAATTCTCTTTGAAGTTTAATTTCAGTTACTAATTAGACATCCAAGGATCTTTTCAATCGTAATATGGTTTGAGTTGAGTGGAATGGCAATTTCCCAGGTAACGAACGTCATTAATTTGAGTGAATTTTTAATTTTCCTTCAGGCGTAAATTTTAATTTCATAATAATTCAATTAGTCTTACGGTTTACCTGAGCCTTTCGTTGAATTTGCCTGTTATGTTGATTTGAAAAGAAAACGTTGTACTGAAACCAGGTAACGAGGATAACTTTAGGACACAAAAGGCAAATGGACTGTATTCATGTCCGTTCTCCGCTCATACCGAAGATAGAAATTTAGCGGGCACAGACAAAGTATAGTCACGAGCGATGTCGGACCGTCAAAGTGAGAGGAAACAACCTATTCTAGATTGATTTTGTGTAGTGTTTTTTTCGACATGAGTTCATATAAATTGCATAACTAATCTTTTTAGGTTCAGAGTAGACTTCAATTAGATTGAAAGGATAGGAGGGTGGGGTAAAAGCGAAAATTGAGATTTATTCTAAAAATTAAACGAAGTAAATGTACAACTCTGTGGAGTACTCGTAGGTAAGTACCTGGGTCATATAAATGTTCGTCATTTCTTCCTCAGCGATGTTATACCAGACGAGGCTCAACACTACAATACGTCTTCATTTGGCGGCTTTTCTTTTTAGGATTGGTTATAGAGAATAACAAACTCAAATCGTCAACACGAATGGTAATAGCAGTAGGAGTAGGGGGAACGCTGAACTTCTGTTAATTCAAGTTTTTCCCATCTTCCCTTTGAATTTATATAACATAAATTACAAAACGTAGTTTTTTAATCTGTAGCTTGTTATTCATACACCGGTAGACTAATGAATCTCTCCACACTCGCGAGCCTGAGTGTTAATGGGTAATTTGTAGCCCCGACGAAGATAATCACATTGCTCTCAATTACTGGTACATATCTACCGCACATGTACTCACCAGTCTCATACCTAATGTGAATTCGTACCCACATCACGAATGTGTCACAGCTAATGAGGAATATTAAGATAACGAACCGCAGCCTCTTCCTGTTACGTGACCCACTATAGGAAAAATACGGTATCCGTCCTTTGGCTATATTCCAGAACCTTTAAAACATTATATCATAACGGAACCCTAGCCTTTCGCGCGGTTGAAGCTTCCGGTTCAAATATCCTTTTACTCGATAAACTCTATCCTCTTATAAAAGCTTAAAACGGAAAGCAGATTCAGCTTTATTATGGATGACCCTCCATATAAGAACAGTGATATGGGTATAACATCAAATGACATATTCATTCAAGAATTTATTAATTAAGGACATTATTCGTAAGCTAAAACCCTGACATGAGGTAGTTTATTTAGGTCTGCAGTCATTTTCACGTGTACTATTTCAATACCAACTTAATCAATATTCATTATTCGAATGCTTCTTGTTCAAAAATTCTGAACTGCGTTAATATACAGGGTGGGCAACGAGACCCCCTCCCCTCCCCTTCCAGTCGTAAAATCGTGATTATGGGTAATAATAATAATAATTTATTTCAATCTGGATGTTTTCGCCTAGGATCTCGAATATAACTCGTTGTATATCGTACAGGTGCGCAAATGTGCACGAATCTCACCAACTTTGTTTTTTCGGATTCTCCGAAAGGTTGAAGTCACAGCCGATTTTTATGGTAGCTCGCAACGAACTCAGAAGGTACGGTGCCGAAAGGTAACCCCTTCATCGTCATTGCTACAAATCACCGTGAAGCCCAAATCTTCGACCCAGATAGCTGCTGCTCGATGTGGGCACATAGAAAAATGGGGACAGGTTGTCCGAGCGAGCTGGGGCGTCAGTCCTCTGGCTGTTTACTTTCAGTGGGAGTACTGATTGCCCTGGTTCGAATCCGGCTGGCACCAATGATTAGGGCCAAAATCCAATCAAGTGTTGTATACCTGTCCTGTCATTAGACAGACTCTGATCTCGATATCACGTAAATCCAAAACGCTCTCAACCCAGGGGCGTGAGGCAATGGGAAGCCACGAGCGAAATCGTCAGACCTAGTTCCGATCCTCTCTGGAGGACGGCTGGCGACGTCCGCGACACCTCCGGGTAGTCGGACGAAAATCCAAGGTGAAATTCCTTGTTTACTTTCCTTTTTTTTTTTTTTTACTTACTTTTTACATAGAAAAATGAATTGGATCCAGTTTTGACTCCCCAGTAGGAGTTAGCTTAATTTAGCCATTAAAGAGCGTCCAAATTATGTATTGTAATTTAGCCGGTCTACAGGTTCTGTTCGGTATGCGGTGTTTGGCCAGACGCCCACATTGATCCAGTATACTGGATGTGCTAATTGCGGATCAGTGCCGAATCATCCCGCGTCAGTTGAAATGTCGAGTAATGAAGATACAATTTTAGCTGCATCTTCTACAATAATTAACCTGACGTCTGCAGAATTAGCCTCAATACTCTTAGTGAATAAATGAGTACAATGTACGTGCTTTTATGAGGCAATCAGCGCTGGATTAGGTTAGCGAATTAAATCTGGAATACAGGAACGTTGTGGTGCAACAGGCTGTTTGGATCGGCTTCCTTTGATCCAGAACGACTTGAATTGGTTTGGGTTCTTCATCGATCCTTACTAAGATAGCCGGGTCTCCACTTGTATTAAACTACCAAACCAAGACCTTATCCTAACAAAAAACAATTAACATCCCGATTGTTCTGTTTGTGGTTTTGGCCCCAAACATCAAAGTAATATCGAGGGGTTCGGATCGGAGAGTAGAAAGGCGGTCTACCATTTAGCCTGAACCTCCAAATGTTTCCAGCAGTGTCGCCGAATAAGTCACCGCTTGAACAAATGCAGCTACCAAGACGCCGCGTTCGGTGAGTGTGTTCGTTCGGAACTACCGATCAATCAACACATGTACGGGAACGGAGTAATGCTTGGGCGTCCATGGACCATGTGTTACGATACAGGGTTACGTGAAGATTTTGCGACTTGTTGAAGATTCGGCTCAAGCCGAATGCTACCGGTCGATATAGCCGGTGACGCGCTATCTTTCAATACAAATTGATGAACCGTTCAAGTTTTTTATAATAAAAATGAAATTACCTCCGTGTAAGCTTCCCGTATCTTAAAGTTACTTGCGTTGTAATTTTAAAATACCGACTGCGTAAGAATTCCCATTTTAAATCTCCTCTTAGAGTAATTAATATACATCAACAGATGTAGGTTAACTAACGCTGGGAGAAGGATACATTTGCAACATACAGCTCCCTACTGCGAGGCTATAAAACGTGGAGTTATAAACTCATGAATGTCTTCATAGCGTGGGCACCGCTGGAACCCCTGTATTTCTTCATTACGCATTTACCTCCCTAATCTACTCGTGGTTATAAATTAACTGTCTCGAACTTTTTATCCCTCGCTTTCTCTCTCTCTTTCCCTTCATACCCGTCGACCCCCGGGGGTTATATTTGCTGCAATGATGAACTCTTGGACCATCCATTACGCCGGACGTATGGGCTCATGCGTCACACAAAGTGTCAACTCGCCTTGTTGGAGCAATCTGTCCGAAAGGACGGAAACGAGGTCCGCCGAATGAACGTACATCTTGAGGTTAACAGTCTACTCCAACACGCAACTCACCCCTTTTCCACGTTGAGGTGAAGGTGATGGACTGGTGACGTCGGACCACGTGAATATGATGGATGCTGTAGCGGTTATGAAGAATGTCTATAAAACGATGCAAATAAAACAATTTTGTTTTATTGCTCATTCAAGAGGTAGGAAACGACATCATTGATTCGATTAATCCCTATTAATCATTTATTATGTTGACAGCTAAACACTATCAAGGTCATCCAATAATCAAATCAAGCAAGCCAGAAAGCTGATGTACCACATCGATTCGGAAGCGTTTTTCTTTAAATCTTTATATTCTGATTGAAACGATTACGTTTAAACCGGTATACCGGATATAGATTAAAGTGGACGATTATTGATCATTTCAACTTGTAATTAGTTACCAAGTGCATATTGGTATTCAGTAAATTTTTTGAAACTTGAATAAGTGAATGCTTTTTTGGTGTTGAACCTTCAATCATCCTTTCACTCCATAGTGTTCCGAAGTGTTCACTAATATACATAAAACCTGTTCGAGTGGTAAGGGGAACTCAGGGTGCTCAACAGCTTTTCATCCAGTCTCCCTGCAGCTGTGAAAGAGGTCGGAGCCCTTGTCAGAGGTTATTGGCCTAGTCAATTTCGAATGTGATAAGGAAAGACGTGGTTTGGGTTAATATGACTCTAAAATCTACATCCTACGTGTTTTAGATTCAATCTAAGCGAAAGGTTTCTCGGAAATTTCAATCTATCTACGAGCTGAGATAAGAGATAATTCTTGGACTTTCTGAGACTTGAAGCCTTACCATCACGTAATTCATCGCGAAATGGAAAAGGTAGATCATACTGATGTGGAGAAGTGATTAATATCTAGGGCATAAAGAAATTAAAAAGAACAATCCATTTTTTTTTTAATATAAAACTTTGAAAAGATACTTGAAAAACAATAAATATGATTTGGATTAGAAAACCAGGGCGTTTAATACTCCTGAGTTCTACAGTGTTGACCAAAGGTTCGTGTTATGAGGTAGCAAGATTCGAATATAGTAAATTACCTGTATATAGAAGTAAACACAAAACTTATCTTGTGAATCGGTGAATATTGATAGACTAAAGGAATATAATTTAATTTACGAAATGTATAGGTTTTACAGTAATCCATGTATCATGCAAAACTGGTGGTTACTTGAACGTTCCTGCATAACGGGGCCTTGACATATTCCGTTGGTTTGCTCAGGGGCCAAATATCAATATTGGTTAACAAAATAATGAAACCGTAAGAAATAACAGTTGAATGATAATGGTGCTGTACCATTCCAAAATCGCTTTTGGGGGGGATGAAAGATTGAAGAGGTTATTATAGCGCCATTATGTTTGGGAATGGTGGTATGGTGAGGGGGTTCCTTTTATAAAATATCTGTCCCGAAGTATAGGTCGTTAGCGTCATAACCTTACCCGATAACAGTTTGGAAGGTTATATCCTGAGGCCACGTCTTCCCATCTTCCCCATCTATCCTGGAAGAGGGATGAAATATGATTGTTCGCCGCCTCCATCCTCCATACAAAAACTCTCACTTTGGGCACTAAACCCAGCCCATTTTTTAAGGATGAGACTTGCCACTACTTGTTCATTTACAAATGTGCTTTTGGATGTTGGTATCAAATGTTACCGAAGAATTCAAAGTCGGTAAAAATTATGAATACAATTGAACGTATATTATATATTGGTTCTATTTATTTACGTTATATTCATGTTAGTAAAGTGGTAATTTTGACTTCCTTCACATTAAGTTTCACTGCTGTTTCCAGCCGATTTCAGAAAATTGGCACATTCACCCTATGCAGTGCCGCAGTTCCGCTCTGCACGCCCTACAAGGCAATAACACAAAATCTTTGCCATCAGGTGAAGTTGGGTGTGGCACAAAGACTTCTTGTATCCATGCCACCGGCCCTCGCTCCCACAGACATCAACGTCTTCAAAGATGCGCATGTGTTCCAGGCGCAAAAGTTACTATTGATACGACCTTGTTTCATCCCTGGAAGTTTCATCTCAGATTTTCTCTAAAAAATCATTTTTCTCTGTAGATTTTTGTAGCAATTAAGCTTGTTACTAGGAGCTGCAAACACATAGTCGTGACACAGACACACAGAGGCTGCCTTAGAACTCAAATATGTGGAAAAAATAACTGAATTCGAATTCATTTCAGGCCATTCTAAGGATTGTGTACATGTGTTTGTGACTAATTTATCCACGTTGCCTATCCTGCAATTCATTACTTTTTTCTTGGTCCCAACTTTACTTAAATTGTGCAACAAACCTCAGAAATTTGGGTTTGGATGGCAAGTGGGGGACTGGAGAGGTTAATAGCCCATTTTCAACATCTGCTCAAGCAAAAATTCAGTTATGATTTTGGTTTATTATTAAAACACATTCCATTTCCACTTACTATAAACCTAGTAGATTCTAACTTCTCCATACTGTCAAGAAGCAGTCAATGATGTGTTCCACACTTTTTTTTTTGCAGGACTGCAGGATGAGCTGGAAGATTCTATCTCAGGGCATGACACCAAAGATTGTAGTAGGTAATATGCTTGAAATGTAACAACATAGTATCGTTGTAGCTGTCATTGTTGAAGGGATTCTACAGAAAAGGATCACTCAAGAATGGGAAAGATAGAGAAGGTGAAGAAATCTTTCAAGGAGTCGCCCCAATTTAATTTTCTAAACAGTTCCACCGCGGGAAAAGGAAGGTGAGGGTGTAATAGGTTAGCATCCCACATAACAAGCAGTGCGATCCCTCCTAGCGAGTGACTTACCAGATCCGATTTCTTCATTAGGATCTTGAAGATTTCCTCACCTGCCTACTTGAAAAAACCGCTGGAGAGTTTAAAGTTCCAATCATCATAATATTGCCTCAACTTGAAGTTAACGTTATGGTGTATTGTATTAAACAAACCGAGCTATAGAATAATGTTACATGAATACACCTAACCTAAAATAATCTCGTTATGAACTACTGGCCTCAGCTTCTCTTTGAAGTCTGCCGAGAACGGAAAATCAGGAGGCAAAAGGAAACGCCAGTTATTACGAGCTGTGAGTGAACTTGAAAAAAAAACTCGGATAATATAGTTAGATGAGACTATGCAACCGGACTTAATTAATCCAACTTTACAAAGGGTGGAGACTCTATCTTCCGACACGATGAAAAGTGGATTTGAACCTAACCGGCAACTTTTTTTTCTCCCCGAGAATTTTCCATCCCAAGCAAAAGCTAATTTGGACGAAATATTGTTACTTCAGGAGACGCGGTATTCAGTGAAGCGCCTCTGACGCTGGGAAAACATTCAAAATGAGGAAAGCTGGGGGTTTCGTTTATTTTTCGTGTGATGAAGTTGTTTTTTTCTTTCTTTTTTTTAAAGTCAGTGGAGTGAATAAAGTTTCACACACAAAGGAACTCCTTGTTTTGACGTCACGAATAGGAGTGGGAATGAGCTACCCAATTAAGCTCTTTTCAAAAAGTTTGATCGTTAGGTAGCATAATAATAGTAATTAGAAGGTGTTATTTACACTTTTTTCCGAGTCTAGCAATAGATAGCGGAAGCACTGTTTGTTATTTTTAAGAGGTGGACACAACGTATTTAATATAAAAACTATTTCACGCCCTATGACCAGTCCCAAGATTCTTATCTGTTTCTGCCTGCAGACTACATGATGCCCTTAATCCTCTATAAGTCAGTAATGAAAGGCTGGTGTTCAGTCTAACTCACTTGTCCTGATAAAAACAAACGATGTTGCTTGACTTCATCCTATGAAGAACGACGTTTGAATCTCACCGCTCATACCAGTGAATGAACTCTTGGCGACAGGATGACGGAACCTCAGAGCGCACCCGAGATGCGGCGCATTATGTTGATATCGCAGTAAAAAGCGATGGAAAATTAAGATGATCCGCTCTCGGGGGAAAGACAATCGACGAGAGTTTGCTGACGGCATCCAGTGCCTATAATCTCGTGTTTTGCAAAACAAGCACGTTGGTTATTGGTTCCCTTCTCCAATCCAGGGGAACAATGAAAATTCATTGTTTCCCCACTCCTAAGGAAAGTAGGTGGGAAAAAGTACTGGTTCGGAGAGGAGGAGGAACTTGGAAATTTCGAGATTGGGCATGCCCCGAGGAAATGTACGCGCATGTTCAAGAAGAAGAAAAAAAAACGAGAAGAAGAATTCGAAAAGATTGCGAATGGACTCCCGACTTGAACGTTCTCGAAAAAGACGTGTTCCGCTGACTGATTGTCCGGTTCTCCGACTTCAGTACAATGCCGTGAGACGGGTCGAGGAATCCAGCTATTTCGGACTTCGCTTGATTCTCTTCCGTACTGGAGGAGCAGGCAACAAGACTTCGCTACGCCAAGGATAGCTGCCGAGTGCAGCATACCGCAAGTCTTCGTCCAAAAAGGTTAAGATTTATTGTACACCATTTTTTATTTTTTATTCTTGGAGTGGGAATAGGTAGGCAAGTATAATTAGGATATAGGTATTAAGAATTAAGGATAGATTGTAAATGTGAATAGCTTAATCAATTAAACCAAGGAAAAGAGGAGTAATCCCAAACAATCAATATCAGGCCTTTTAATTATTAGACCTTCAGAACCCATAAAGGTATAAAGTTTAGGTATAAGGTTTACCCAAGAGAGAAAGAGAATAGGTTTACTGCTCTTACAAGAAAAAAGGTAAGTCCGCAAGTCATTTTCCTTCTTGTTGGTCTGTGAGCCAATGAACCACGGCTCACACATCCTAGGGCGTAAGTTGATGATGATTGATGATGACCCAAACTTGCATCCTTCAACTTAATGCTACGCCGGATGACCAGTTCAGTCTCCCATGACGTCATTTAGACTGTTTAGTTTGTGTGCTTTGGAAGCAAGGCATCATAGTTTACAGCTGTGAGAAAATGTCTGCCACGCCCATGACGAGTTAGTTCCTCCGTGTCTTGTGTATTATCTGCTAAAGCAAGCGTTTGCAGGGTTGTGTTAAACTAGCTCTCGTTGATCTGACCTTTTAAAAATTATTCTTAGGCAGTCCTTGTACCACGCTCTCTTTTATCATCTAAATCTTGATTGCTTGTTAGTCTCCTCACAATGTATACAATAACGATTGGGTAATTCACTAAGTGACGATCCACTTCTGGTCATAAGTAAGGGCAACTTTTCCCCTCGTAGCGATTCCTCAATAAACCCTTCATTAAGATTTGAAGTAGCTTTTGTTTATCCCATTCGTTCGAAATTACCAATATCTCAATTTTGTATCTTACTGTATTTTAGATTTTATTTCATGACTGAACCCTGGAAATAAAAAACCCAAATCGTCAATATTAAAAGTGAAGTTCGAAGGAATTTCTCATTTTTTATTATAAAAAATCGGATTTTCTTTTCTAAAAGCTCGAGATTGCATTTGATTGCATTGATTGTTATGTCAAAATCCACAGGGTTGTCTCAAACACTATTATATTAAGAAAATCAATTTACAATATACCATACGCCGATGAGGTAGTTTCCTCTTGTCCAGTGCAGTCATCTATCTTTCTCTGCTAGTGTGTTTTGAACCCAATCATCCAGTATTAAACGTTTTCGAAAAGCTCTCGTTGTGATCTAGCAGATATGTGATCTACAAATATATTTTTGGTAGCTCAAATACCAAATTTATTTCGTATTCGATGGATGGAGGAGAATTGAATTTACATGGTTCTCCATGAATTTTCTCATTGTTATATTGGTTTTCCTACATAGACAAAAAGTATATTTTTCGAAACACTGCTTCATTTCAAAAAATTGTTTTCCCCTGATAAATCATATAACTTTCTTTATCTTAGAGCAAAACTCGAACAAAACAATTCATTCATTGAATTAAATAATGTAAATCGTTTATTATATATTTTATTATCAATTATCTAGAAAATCAAGGTTTGGAAATAAGGGTACAATACATCGTACTCAGTTGCCGCTCATTGCATTATTTCGGTTTAAGGTCAACAACATTAGAGAACATAATTAATAGTAGGTCGTGCCTATTATTAATTTGAATATTTAATGGGCCAGCTTGATTATCAGGTCGAATGATCACGTAACATTGGATTGGATTTGGCGTTTAGAGCATCTAAATGCGGCATGATTGTCCCATCGCTCGCTTGAACAGTTCGAGTGAAATGTCCCGTGAAATGGAGGCGCCTGTCCCAGCCAACGCAATAGGTCAAATATCATTTCGCTCATTTGTCTTCCGCCACTCGCACTCATGAGTCATGACGATATCCCCGTTGACCTATTCAGCTCTCATTGGCCTGTTTCCCTACACTAAAGACGGCTGCTATTCACCTCGCCTAAAATTCCGCGTCATCTTCTTCAATCTATTTTACTTCGTCGTATCAATCGTCTGCCGGTTGTGCAGAATTATCGTCTTCAAACACCTTTGGATGAACGACGTTTTCACTTTTTGCAGGATCTTCGTGTATTTCTCCATTCAGGTGATGCAGATGGTTTTCATGGGGTGCCATCTATATTCCGTATTTACGAATAGACAGGTTTACGAAAGGCTAATTGCCGCCTCCCGTGTCGTCCCACGTTTTTTGAAAGTTCTTCTCACCATAGAAGTGATGTACACTGCAAGTTTGATCGTGATGTTTATATTCAGGTATATACTTCAATTTAAGGTAGATTTCTACTTAAAGGAAAAAAATATTAAATAAATCAAATAAGTAAAATATAAATAAGAATGAAATATAATGACAGGAATAGTAACAATAGCGTATCTTATGATATAATTTCCCTAAATAAATAATTAACTTTAATAACATTAGTAAAAAGATGAACAGGTGATAAAAATTAATCGCACTGTCGTCAAAGGATTCCGGTTGTTCAAGTACGAGTATTCACCGATCTGGTTCCCTAAGTTCACTAGAAAATTTCCTCGGCAGTTGCAAACTCTCAAATAGGTGTAACGTTTTGAAAACATGTGAAATCGACGCTCTATTTCGTAATTCGCTGGATAGAGCTATTCTATTAAATATACTGTTACGACCTCAAAATAATAGGGTTCAGAAACATTCCCCAACAGCTATTTCGTAGCAGGTTTTTATACATAATTTAAACTAACCCCGCTATGCTGTTCTCATTTAGTCCAGTCGTTGAAATGAAAGGTAAATACGCTTCCCGCCCTTCTCTAAAACTTTGGTTTCTATCATGTTTTTAGTTCCTCTACAACAGTTTCCCCTGCATGCCTTTAAAAGGGACACTGCTGTTCCGAAATTTCACATACGATGAGCATGTTTTGTAATTTCTGATATCTTTTCAGTGCAGGAAATGTAGATTATTAATAAGATACCCTACATTAACCACTGATTTTTCTACATCTTTACAACATTTAAATCACTAGCGTTGATTGTAGATAGAAAATTAGCCTCATTCCTAGAGCTGGGGAATAGGGCGTTAGATCATCGAGTCATTCCATTACAAAAATCACTAGAAAACTTATTTTAAAATTCAATTTTGTCAACCAAATCAATATTTCGCAGGTTTTTGTTGGGATCGTGCGATTATGAAGTATATTGTATTCAGTTATGGTATGTAGGTTACCCATAACCCATTTAAATATCGTAAGCCTATGTTTAAATACGTTGTCCGTCTACCATTCAATACTTTTATCTGACAACGTACATCACTCAAAGAAGACATAAAGGCAGACATTGGTCAATGAAGTTGGTGGTCAATCGCACTCATTCAAATGAGTGGCGTTAATGGTCCCCAAAAACAAGATCAGGGGTTTGTGAATCGATTTGCTTTTTAAAATGAAGAACGAAAAGCGACCGCACGAATATCAAACGTCATGATCATTGTTCAATATTGAGATCGTAAATTTCGATATTTCGCATCAAGTGTTTGTTCCTTTGAAGGGTTTTTTTACCTTTCATACACCTATGCCTAACAAAGAATCTTTAACTATATCTGAACATTGTGTCCCTTACACGAACATTATAGTTTCCCCTGAATCTGGCCCTCTCTGATCATCATCATTTAGCTTATGAGTCAATGGGAATAATCTCTCTTCCTGCATGCAATAAACTTATTTCTAAAAATTCGCAGTTTTCCTTAAATATCCTTTTCTAGATGACATTTTTTATTGATGCAGGTGCATAGAGCTGAACAATTACTTCGGCATTTTCAACACAGCTGTCATCGTAGTGCTTAACCACATATCTTTCCAAGTGACGCTGCTCTTCACGTTTTTCGCATATAACATCGTCCGAAGCCACGAAAACCTGACACAGAGAATGAAGCATGTTCAAGATTTTCTCCTCATCACAAATTTTCTCGACGACCACTACAAATCCATGAAGCTCTTCGAAGATCTAAACGACGTTTTCAAAATTTCTCTGGTTTTCATGTACGGTGACATTTTCATTTCACTTGCGTTTTACACTTACTATATGACTACTCTATCTGCAGAGGGGGAGGATGCGTTCTTTTCATACCTGCTCAACATGCTGCTGCTTACAGGTAGATTTACGATGCTCTTCTCAACTTCATTCACCACTGAACGTGTTATGTCTTCGGTAAATGTTTCATACATACATTTGAGCACCTGCTTATAATTGTACCGATGACATGCTTGATTAGGGAATGAAAGGGAAATCTTAGCTAAGCATATGATTCACGGGAAGCAGGATAAATATAATCGCTAAATCGAGCACTAAAATTAGCGAAATTGATTGTTTGAGGATTCGACGTTTGTGCAAGTCAAGGATTGATTTTATATACTGTACCATATAGGTTGTTACTGGTACATTCCCAAAAAATACAGTTGATATCATTATAAAATTGTGGAGTTTGTATGTACGATGTTTATGTTGCACAATTAAAAAGATATTCAAGTGGACAACCTCATCTCCTGAACAAGAAGATTTTCTAGAACTGTGTTTAGAAAAAGTGACGCAGCGAACCTGAGCAAGTCAGTTTAATCAATTATTCAGTCTGTGATACAGTGCTTCCTTTAACTGTTTTGCGGACCAAACTTTGATTTAGATAATGAATTCCAGACCAAAGTTCTTGAAAACTCGTGATAAATCGGTCGGTGTTTGAAGTGGGTGAGAGTTTGAAAAAGTAACTTCTAGAAACCAACTTGAAATGTTTGGTTGTAGATAGTTGAGTGCGGTAAATTATTTAAAAGTGGTTTCAAAGCGACAGCTTCCAGGTTCGGAAGTAGACAGGTTTGGAAGCAGAGAGGTTTCTTCTAAGAACTCCCCTATCAACTTCAATTCCACTTTTAGTTTAGTTTCGTTGATCTAATGGAAAAAACTACAGTAAGAGTCATTTGAATAGATTTATCTAAGTCGATAAATTCCAAACTTATACCATACTGGATTGAAATATTTAGGATAGAATCCAATCTAATACCAAGGAAAAATCGATCATTCCACTGGAAGGATGAGTCCATAAGTCATTTTCGAATAACAGAAAATGTAGGAACCAAATAGTTTTGTCGTACCTACTTATTAGGCATGAGCGTGAATTCTGACGACGCCAATAACTCTAGTAGCAGTTGTTAGAACCAAAACGTGTACGTTATTTCTGCTCCTTCGCTTCTGAAGCCATTTCGAATTGTTTTGCTCGTCGTTAGACAGGAGTTGTGATTTGTCTAAACGAGAAACAGCAAACGATGATAGGTGCTGTGAAATCCTAAAGAAACACTGTCCGATGATCCGAAATACAAAAGAAAAATGTTGGCAAATGGGTGTGCTTTCTTCACGTGAATCCCTCCCGTGTCACAGCTGCGCTTCTAGACGTGCTTCCATTGGATTTTTTGTCCCTTCTGCCCTACGCCCTGGATTCGGCAGCTTCCGACTCTCACATTTTTACAAAAATTGAAGAGTAACTTGCTAAAATAACTTGATCGGGAGGTCATAGTGTTTGTCAAAATGAGGATGAGGGGTTGTTGTGACAGTTTTACAAGGAAGTAAAAACCTTGTACAAATACCATTACCACCTTATTTGGAATGCTTTTCCACTATTTACCTATCGTCTTTTTCAGAAAATTATTTGCTTTACAAGCTCTTTATTCAGATGTTATCTAACCTTCACGAATTGATCTTAAGACCGATACAAAGCTTATTTGGTGGACAAAAATTGTTCATATCTTTCTTTTAATTTATTATTGATTTTTCGCAGGCTGACAAATTCAATAAAGAGTTATTCAGGTTCATGAAGGACAACAAAGAGCTGTGTAAAGACGTAAGTGCCTACTTTTTTACTATAATGGTAACCTAAAACAGTAAAAGTCACCACTTTTAGTAACAATCATCTAAACGAAGAAACCAGTTTATCTGATGGGTTTAAGCTAATTAAAACCATAATGACGTAATTCATACCAACGCAGAAAAACTTTGTAACTTCAATTTACCAGAAGTGAAGTACTTACAGAAAATGTTTTTTCTTTACTTTTACTTTTTTTGTTTACCTTAATTCGAAGAAAATGAGTGCTGATAGTCACCTCCAAGTGGACCCGCATCCAAACTACAGATGGATTCCCTCCTATCGACAACCTTTTTACTCACCTTTCACGGCAATGCGTTCTCGTACTTTTTAATAATATCAGGCATGTTATAGTAAAACAGAATTTTTCGATCAGCCACACTAACATTGGCATTATCGGTGATGTATTGGTACCGTCCGTTATCAATGGAAGGTACTGTTTTGTTATTTGACACAGAACGAGAAATGAGATTGATTCAACGAAGTCTATTTGGAAACCCTCCAATAACTACTTAGGTGTCATTTAGTAAACATTGGGAATCGTCCAAGACATCCATCAACCGTCGTTTCTCCCGAGGTTTTCTTTCCTCTATGTCCTCCATCTCGAAAAAAAATTGCACCATATTGAATGATAATTCTCCGTCAAAAAATGTAAGGGCAACGCCATGACCAACAAAATCGGATAATGAGATAGGAGCTTAGAGCATAATAATGCAGCGTTCGGTTTAAGAAAGCCGAAACTTCAGGGATCAATTCAGCAACTAATTTCCTACAACTTTTACTTCACAGTAGTATTTTTAGTCCACTCCGTTTCTGCCTATTCTAAATCAATGTTTTTTTTTTTTTTGTTTTTTTAGCATTTTCGACCTTACATCACTGAAATGCTCAGAATTCCCTTAGTTTAACAAATAATTAAATTTTAAATTATACCGTTGAGACGAGTGTTAAATTGTCTTTAATTTTTATTCCATAAAATGGTTTTTCTAGCGTGACTTTGAATTTCTGTCAACAATTTTCAATGTTGATTTGGATGAGGGTTGAGTTTGATGTTGAAGCATTTCTAAACTCTCCGAACGATTAAAATCCGCCGAAGGTGGCGGTTGCGAATTGTCCTTATCCAGGGAAGGCGATTTCAATTTACTAAAATCCTCCCTACTTGAGAAAATAATGGAAGAAACCGATTTCAAATACGATTCCATAAGTTACAGGAGTAATAGAGGGATGAAAAGGCTACCTAGTAGGTAGTACCTACTGTAAGTTGGTCGATATTGTTCAGCCGTAATTCCCTGAACATCGTCTTATCGTGGATTGTTTCTATGTGGCAAGTACTAGTTGTGACGGATATCGACAGTCCAATTTCCCGTTTCTTGAAAATTATAATGGATATGGTTAGTTGGCCCTTCCCGATTTTAGAATCCGTCGCCTTGGGAGATGAATCAGACGTTTTCAAGCGTCTGGGTCATCCTCTGAGCGTGGTGGAGCGTTATTACCGCATCGACCTCAATGGAAGGGGCAACTGAAACATTTCATCACCTCACAAAATGCCAAGCCTGGGCAAAGGCCAGTAGCTCTTCAGCTCTAGCTATTGAAGGCTTATCGCCTCAGCTCTCGGAATGAGCAACAAGACAATTCTATAGCATTCTTGTTATATAGATCGATGATGAGCTGCAACAACTTGTGTCAGATATCCAAGAATCAGCATGGGAAAATACACCGGAAATCAAAAGAAAACTACAGGGTGTTAATTACCCTCGTGAAATAGTCGATTTAGTACGAGAAAAACGTAGAGCACGGGACAAGTGGCATAGAACGCGAGCCCCAGCTCATAAAAATAAATGGAATCAACTTAATACTAAACTCAGTGCACAAATTCAAAAACTCAATATTGAGTCAATCAATGACTATGTGAGTCATCTGACTTACGACCACTACACTAACTATTCCCTATGGAAAGCCACCAAATCAATAAAAAGACCCATTATCCAAGCACAACCAATAAAGGATGCTAACGGAGCTTGGGCTAAGGACAACCAAAGAAAAGCAGTCGTATTTGCTGACTATCTCGCTGATATATTCACTCCAAATCCTGCTGACCACTATAGTTCCCCACTAGAAACAACTTCTCCCTCAGAGGAACATCTTGATATACCCCGATGTACAGTAAGAGAGATAACAAAAATCATCAAAACAGAAATAAACCCAAAAAAAGCACCCGGCTATGATCTCATCACCGGCCAAGTGTTGAGAAATCTACCGCGTAAGGCGCTTGTAAAAATTGTACAAATAATTAACTCTTCATTCAAGCTACGGTACGTGCCACAACTGTGGAAAATTGCCGAGGTAATCATGATACCTAAGCCAGGAAAATCAGCCACCGAGAGGACATCGTACAGGCCAATTTCATTGTTGCCAGTATTATCGAAGTTATTTGAAAAACTGTTACACAAGAGAATAATCCCGATCATCGAACAAAATAATGTGATACCCAACCATCAATTCGGATTTAGACAGAAGCATTCAACTATTGACCAAGTGCATAGACTGGTGAATATCATAGAAGAAAGTTTGGAAAATAAAAAAGTTTGCTCAGCTATTTTCCTCGATGTAACCCAAGCCTTCGACAAAGTATGGCATGAAGGATTAAAACACAAAATCAGCCAAGCGCTGCCGTTACAATACGCAGAAATACTGTTTTCGTACCTCTCGAACAGATTTTTCAGAATCAAACAAGATGATGCCTATTCCGAGCTTAAAGAAATTAATGCAGGGGTGCCACAAGGCAGTGTTTTGGGACCACTGCTATACCTCATATACACTGCTGACCTTCCAGAAGTCGAAAATAACATAACAGCTACCTTTGCTGATGACACTGCCATCCTAGCCATCGGGCAAGACAATAATGAATCTGTTACTAAATTGAATCACTCTATCTCCAAAATAGAAAGATGGACTGCAAAATGGAGGATCAAAATGAATGAGCTAAAGTCGATACATGTGGACTTCACTAACCGAAGGCTACAGTACATTCCGACTTTTCTCAATGGTAAAATCATCCCGTACGCCAACGAGGCAAAATACTTGGGGATGACCCTCGATGCAAAGTTGCGGTGGAAATCACACGTGAAGAAAAAGAAAAACGAACTTTGCCTGAAATACAGGAAACTTTACTGGCTCATGGGACGACGCTCAGTCTTGCCAATAGAGAGCAAACTTATGCTCTACAAACAAGTCCTCAAGCCTGGATGGACTTATGGATGCCAGCTATGGGGCTGCGCAGCCAAGAGTAATATCGCAATAATACAAAAATTCCAAAATAAAGTACTCAGGGACGTAGTTAATGCTCCCTGGTACGTAAAAAATGAGAACCTCCATCGTGATCTTGGATTGGATTTGGTGCAAACCGAAATACACCGTTTTGCTGCAGCCCATCAACAGAGGCTACAAGGGCATGTCAACGAAGAGGCCGTCCATCTTCTCGACGTTGAACACCTCGTTAGAAGGTTGAAGAGGAAAAAACCACACGAATTAGTGTTGTGAAAATAGTTAGAGTGTAACAGTGTCCAGTGATTATGTAGGGACGCCAAACTATATTAGTATATAAACAAAATTGCTCACGTTTGCATATTTGGATCAAGATAACATCATGTCAGAATAATATCACTTATTAGTTATGTAAAAAACTAGATTGTGATATAAAATAAAGTCTTAAAAAAAAAAAAAAAAAAAAATTCTTGTTATATAGTTTTAGAGCTTGAAACTAGTATTTCTTGGTGAATACTTGTTATTAACTTCAATTAGCGAAACTAGTGGAATCTAAGAAACTTCAACATTTTTCTAGCAATTACTAGTCACCGTCGAAACCAGCTTGGTTCGAGTGGGTTGTAATTTCCACTTTTTGAAAGCAGTTTAGATGTGAGTTAAGTTTGAAGTTTATGTTAGAAGGAGTAGGAATAAACGAAGGGAGAGCTCGACGTTCTTAGTAGAAACGATCTCACGTTTATTCAGATGCAACTAGTTTTAACTAATGATCATCTAAGTCCTTCATTCGTATTAGTTCTCAAGTGGAAAAACTAGTTTGGCGAAATACATGAGTGGCTACTAGTTGTAATTAGTTAAAACTACTCTAGAATATTTTCTTGTTCTTGTGACATAAATAAGTAGTTCGGAATTCATTTATGGTTTACTTTTATAGGTGAAATGGTGCATTGATCGTAATTTACAGATGGCAACTGCAGTAGTCACATATTTAGTGGCTTTAGTTCAACTGAGCGGTGGGTGAATACACCGTGTTTTCGTAAGCAGCTTCTACTGCAACCAACGTTGGAGAATCCACATGAGTACCTGTGTGCTACTAATGAGGAAAGAAATTTCAGAAGTGTATATCCTCAAAGCCGAGACTCAAGAGCTCCAGAATCACGTACTGAACGTTCTCCTGGACAGAAAAACTCCATAATGAACAATGTGCAGCGGTTTCACATATTTTTTCATTAAACCAACTATACCTAGCTCCCACTAGTACCTACTCAACGCTCACCTCTAGATATTCGAAGATCAAAAAGAGTAATAACTAATCTGAACACTGATTGGGCTGCACATCAATTCTCGCCTAACACCATAAAATCGTCAATTGCATCAAGAATGAACTTGAAAAAACTCTCGCCGAAAAAAACATAATCATAAATATTTGTGAAACTAAACATACGAAAACTAAATTTAAGTCACTAAATTAATTATGAGGTATATTTAATACACTATCATGTATCTTGCACAATGCTAATGACTCTTCCGGCTTTAATAGTAAAAATTAAAATAATAACACATGATAACTAAAGGTAAATTTAATTAATCCCAACAGTAATTAAACCTTCCTTGTAGACTTGTAGGTTAGAAACCGTACTTGTAGGTTAGAAATTTCACTGTTGCATAACAGTGAGCCTGTTATGATTTCTGAACTCAACTTGATTATAAGATAACAGTGTTGCGTTTTGGGAGGAGAAACTCCCATTTTACGGTGACGGCGTTTACTGGGACACGGGTTTCTGAGTCTTTCACAACACAAATAACGCTGCCCTTCTAACGGCTGTTTTCACCCTCTCCCCGACAACGGCGAAATGTAAATTAGGCCCGGCAGCTATGCTCCCACCCTTTCATGCAATATTAAATGCACTCCAGCCCTCAACTCGCCAAGCCATTTTCTTACGGTTTCCTCTCAGAATAAGCGGAATAATATATTTCTCCTCCATCTTTTGATTTCGAGCGCTTTCTTTGTCGTCTTTTCCCTTCTATCTAGCTATTTCATTTCCGCTCCTACCCAAGATGTTTTCAGAACTCGTCTCAAACAGAACAGAAAATATTGTAAAGGCAAGCTTCCACAAATGAAAGATGAACAAAAAAGGTCACAGTCAACATTTTATTAAACTCATTCAGCTACTCAACCTGTACAGTAACCGTTTTTAATATTGTTTAACTTTATTGCATCCAATATAATATTTTTTATCGGCAAAACAAAAGTTTAACCCTCCTCATCACACAAAATTCGTAGGTTTATGTTTCAAGATGTGTGAAATTTGAAACAACTGATTTTTTTTAAACCGTCGTCCGTCGTACGGCAAAGTTTATGAAACCCGAGTCAAAATTGAGCAAAGTTTTGTAATTTTTATTGTTTACTTATTAGTTAACCCTCTCACCTTAGTCACTCATCTTTGTTTAATAATCATGGTACATCTATCTCAAATCAGCTGTACCTTGTAAAACTAATATGAATGCCTTGAAAAAATCTCCATTAATGTTTTAGCTGCAAAGATCGAATAGTAAAGAAATTAGCCTCATGAATCTTTCAGCTTATCAGTGTGTATCCACATCTTGTTATTGACTTCTAAGTGTTCCAAAAACGAAGAATGCTTCATTCTTAAATAAAACTCCATAAACAACTACTCCCTCAGCAAATCACAAAAGCTGCTATCTAAATACCTACAAGGGAGCAATGCACTACGCATAGTCACAGACGCTGGCTAAAAGTTATAGAAATATCAAAATCTCGATTTTAAAATTAACTACTGAAAAAAGAGGTTGCAGTTATATCAGCTTATTTGATTAACCAATTTACTAAGCGATTTCAACTATGCTCACGTCAACATTCATGTTAACGTTATGTTTTCTGTAAAAGATATAGCTTTTAGGGAGAAACAACGGATGAAAAGAAAGCGCTGAGATAGGGCTCACTCGATTCACTAAAGGGATGTCCAAAAATAACAAACGTAACGACATCAGTGTTAATGCGAATGTTTTCGATATTCAGATTTTCTGAAATTTCAGCCCTTTAATTCACTTTTAAGGATTGAAAGAAAGTGATGCTGAGAATTCGGTTCCTACTAGGCTTGAAAGTTTTGACCAATGTTTCATCAGGTATGGTAAAGCAGTTTAGGAGAAAAACAAACCACAAGGGAAAACAACTAATTTTGAGTAGTTAAGATTTTTTTTTTAATCAATTAGGAAGTTTCATTATTGAAATAGACGAAAACTCTAAAAACTATTACCTAGGGGATCTTATCGGGACCGAGTTCTAGACATTTAATTCGCTCTACTCTTCGGAATAGAATTGAAGGCCCGAAATACTGAAAATCGAAATATCGAAGACTTTTCCGTATTTTAGTGACAAATATCGGTTCAATGAATCTGATGAGCCCACTCGGATCGTAGTTCGTCCATGCGTTCACTTATTTGACAGGAAAAGGCACACAATCAAGTTTACGATGAAAATCACTTATTTGGTAAACATCGCCCAGTGAACCACGATAATACTAACATTTCTAAGAAACATCGTGACCCTATAAGCAATTTCTTTGCCGAAATGTTAAAATGAAATTTTCCTTTACCAGCCAACAATTTAGCCAAATATAATAATACCGTAAATGAAATGTGTACCTCAAAATTTCAATACTTGTTGTACCATTTGTTGAATCGAAATTGATCGACAAGTGAATAATAGATGGATGTTTTATTTTGTCTTTTAAATTTTCAACTGATGGTGCCCACATCTAATAGATAGGAATATTCCAATTCTAATGTACATTGTATCAGCTTTTATTTTTTCATAAACAGGGACTGGAAAACTGTGGATGTTATATTTAGTTTCATCCGGTAGGTGTCTAATTCCATGTAGTTGTATTTGAATAATGTTCCTTATCTTTTAATAGTTACGATGATTGTACTGGGTTGGAAGGATAACTAGTTCAGAAATAATATATCTCTGCCAAATAAATTACAGAGCTTATTCCTCCAAATGTTGTAGTTTTTGTTGATCTTTGTCTCAAGCTCCAGTACAATAAAGGATCTATACAAAACTAATTTGTAACGAAAAATTTCCTACTCTCAAAAAACCTCTGAAAAACTTATTTTATTTATTTATTTTTTTGGTATTTCTATGTTAAAGCGCTAGTAAACAGCAAACATTACACGAGTTGAAACAGCACCCACAGAGTTCACATTTTTACATTGATTGAGATGAATACTCGACTGGCAGGTTGGAAATTTCTTTTTTAACCTTTTTGTAAAGTGACAAAGAAAATTTACCAATTCTCTATTAGCAAAGGAAACTCACAATTATTTTGAACAGTGTAATCGTGTTCCAATGAACGACTAATTAAAAAATCATAAAAAAATCTTCAAGTTTCCGATAGAAATTTCAGAAGCCTTAAATTTTGAGTATCCATCGTCTGTATTCTTCAAAAAGTTCAATCAATCAATCTGGTTTTAATCTCATTTGACGCAAAAAGTTACTGTCTGCAAATTATTATTATTTTTTCGACTTTCGACCGTTTTACTACTACAACACTATTCATCAAATAAGTCTGCTCCGATTTGAAAATCAACCCCTGAATTAAATGTACCTACTAGAACATGAAATACTTTGTAATGATGAAAACCAAAATTATGCCTTTTGAAGGTCATTAACAACTTGATGTGGGTGAAGCAAAACTTGTCTAGAAACGGTTGAGGCAAAATTATTGTCCATAATAGTATCGCTCAATTTCATTCTTCCCCTCAACAAGCATAACTTAACAAATCCAGATAACTTTCACAAGCACTTCGGTAAAATTTTATCGAGAATTTTATCTGTTAACGAAGATGTATAATGACAACCTTCTAGTAGAGCTGATCTATTTACTATATCTAAGGGCTCTACTGTTTACAATATCTGTACTTACGCATCAGTGAAATTCAAGCTCAGCATGGCCAACTCACCTATAAAAAGAAACATCATTAGCAATGTTGAATACAGTTTATTTACCGAGAAGAAGAAGAAACGTGTCTTTAAAAAACATGCCTTAAACACAAAAGTAAACAATACAACATGAAGCCTTCCTCAAGAACGTTTCCTTACGCCTCGCCAACAAGTCGAAATCCCACTCCCAGGTGATGATGTGGGCGCGAGTGAAAACTCAATTCTCAGTTCATCGAGCAGTTTCCACGAGGCTAAGGGGACCCCGAGGAAACACGTACGAGGACTTGGACTTCACGACGGAGCAGCAATTTGGCTACCAGAAGAATGAAATCACACACGCACACACACAAAGTTAGGGAAAAAATCAGATTAGTTTGTCGAAATCTATTGGATTTTTTGACATATTATCAAATTGAAAATTTTGGCAAATTAATTTGAACCTTTGGCACAAACCAATTTTAATATTTTTGGCATCTCAATTTAAACTTTTGGCGACTCAATTTCAACTTTTGGTATACCAATTTGAGCTTTTAGCATATCAACTTATACTTTTCACAAACCCAACTAATCCAACATTCCACCCCATATAATGATCAATAAATGCTTTTTTCTCTCTCCCAAAAAAAAACATTATTCCGTTGGTGTCACTAAGCCTGCCTAGTTCACTAATTTTAATGAATATCAGTACAATCTTGTTTGAATATTTATGGATTTACAAAAATGTTTTCAATCTGAAACTTACCTACGCATGAAGAATCAAAAGCCGTTATGGTAGACAACAGTAAATTTACTGATCAACAAGATATTGCGACAAATTTATGAGTTACTATTAGGTACTGAAAAATTAAACCACAAAATATATTCAAATTATAATAAAAAAATAAAACACATTGAAAACAAATAAACAGAAAATAGTGACTATATAATCATAGGCATAAACCTAACAAATTTCAATACAAACAAAACTGACCCCCCAAAACAACAAACCAAAACAGCTCAGTATTGAGTGATAATTTTATTAATGGCTGAGTGACACAACAGCTGTCAATGATGAAATGAATTAGAAGAGAAACACAAGAACCCGAGAACACGGAACGCTTATATTATTTTTCACTTCAAAAACATGACAACCAATATTTCGCCCCAAGTAAAGCACATTGCAATTAATCACATAACTAACGATAATAATAGTCTAATCGGTAACGAAAGCCGTTGATGAAAATGGGTCACTCGGAAATGCAATTAAGTTAGTTGCTGAGTATTGCTTTATGTGTTTTCTTCTGTATTGGAAAGCTGACGATTTAAACATGCAATTTCAACTAGCAACTTTGATTCAATCGAATCCTCTTGTAGTAGCACGGCTTTCCTCAGGTATCTCATATGAAATTCTCCCAAAAGCAGATATCTAGCAGTGTGGTTTTCTTCGGGACCCTCATATGACACAATATGTACCTAATACATTATATTTACCAAGACAACGAGCTAACGGTGTGTGTAGAGAATAAAAAAAAACAGTTTCAATATCAACAGAATTTAGATTAATATGTGCTCGTATGTCAATCACCAAGGAACGATTTAGAAAATGAGGAATTTTTCGAACGAGGAGCGAACACAATTAGACTAAAAAACTGTCGGTTTATCAAACTACAGGAGCCGTCTCTAATTCGGTGGATCACATCAAAAATGGTCGAGATGCCACATTTAAAAGGTTTTTTAAGATAACTCTCAAACCGAGCATACTAAAGAAATTGTAATACGCACTAAAGTTGTAGAACATGAAAAAAACAAACAACAATTGGACCCAAAATTTGTAAACATGGATGTTGAATTCATTTGGAAGCCAGACTAATCCTCTCTTTTCTCAGACCAGACTTTTGTCGTTTAAAACCTGAAAGATAATTAGTCTCAGGGTTAAATATTTTCCAAGTTCCTATAGAAAAAGTGTCAGCTCAAAGCTTTTCCTATTTGCGCACAGCATTACTCATACATTTTGGGTCATTTTCCAGGCAGAAAAAACTATTCATGTTGTTTGTTTTGAAAGGGTCTGAGCTAATACTCGCTCAAAATCAACATTGGCTTCGATTGTTAGGGCTGAGTCGGTAGACATGACTCAGGCATTAACGAGGTCCTAGATAATTTTGAAGGGAATAAGTCTTGAGGGAGGAGGAGAGGATTGACCCAACGTTCACCCGATTTTAAAATGTGTGTATCCAAAGATAATTTACATATTTTGGGATCGAAACGTTTTTCTTTTTGTTTGTTTTATGCCCTACCAATTAGTGCTCGAACAACGTTCTATACCATGCAGGTTTATTAGTTATTGGAGAAGATTTTTCAACCCCTATTTCAATATTTGTGTATCCTTCAATCTACAATCCTGAAAATTCAATATGGCACCCAAAAACACTCTTTCTCAGAATGGGCTAAGTTTTCAAGACCTAATTCCAAAGAATTGCTGCTAATATCCGCTTCTGGACAACCATTATGTCAATTTCATTTCGGAATGGTTGACTGTGAAATCAAATTAGCTCATTACATTAGGACTGATTGTTGTTGTCTGCATAAACTGATTTATGGTACCCTTCCTAATTCACCCACTTTCCCGCCCTAGGTCAAAACTTGATATACGCGTTTCCGTGGAAGCTCCACCAGCGGCTCTTCCTCGCCCATGTCGGGTTGATTGGTTTGCCTTTCCACCTGTGAAATTGTGAGGGCGTCCGGAACCTGCCGTGGAAACATCCCTTCGGCTATCTGCTTCCCCCCGATGTGATGGATCACTTATACCACCACGATCCCGTATTTCTTGGATGAGCAGCCGTGGATAGGAACACCCTTCAGTACGTTGGTGTGTTTTGGATATTCGTTGCAAGAGGAATGAATAGAAAAAATCCCCAAGATATACAGTTACGATCATAATTTAAACTAGTGATTCTACTAGATTGAAAGAACGTTACTCGATGGTTTTATTGAAATAAAATTTGAGCCAACTTGAAGAAACCAAACGCTGGCGAATAAAAGGATCCCACAGCAAAAATTTATATTGTCAGTTCAAGGAACAGGAATAGAAAAGACCCCAGGATATTGAGCGACCAAAATAATTTTAACTAGTGGTTCTACTTCGTTGAAATAAATGACTTGAATTGGTGGTTTTAATGGAACAGTCATCGAAGAAACCGAACATTTGTAAAATAAATTAATCAACAAATCTGTACGTTAAAAATCACTGTAAATGATTAAACAAGGATCATTTTTATAGTAGAACGCTCTCTTACATCCATTTGGACTAGACTTGACTATTTGGGTAGACTAAGGTACATTCTGAAGCTCGGTGCCTATATATCTTGTAATTCTCTTCGACATGCCTTTAAAGAACTCTTTTAATAATTCAGCTCGATAGATCGGCTCTGGAAGGAATCAGCCACATTGTCACTCCTCTGGTCGCTGTACCTTCCTCCATCCATGGTAATTGTATTCTAGATGTCCAAAAGAAGCTCCATTTCCAATTACTCCACAATAGAATGATTGGGAGAGTTTTTACTCAATCATAATCACATTCGCCACACCATTCCGGAACATATCAGTCTTGTCCCGACCTCCGAGCGAACAACATCTCAGTGAGTGACAAGTGAATAATTCTAAACACGGTCCCGACGGCGGGCGAATTGCATAATCTATCCGCGATCCTCGCGTTATACTCAAAGTGGAGCGGTCGTTTTACTTCTCGAACGGCAACAAGCGGCGAAAGTGAGTTGGATCTTTTTACCGAAGCTATCACCAATGCCCGCGAGGGGCTATCAAAAAAATATTTAGCCGGCTGACGAGCAATTAAAAGCCGAATTTTCAGCCAACAGGACATACGTGTCCTATCTTTGAGACTTACTCGAACAAGCGATAAGTAAACTCACCCGCGTGAAAAATGACAATCAAAAAAAGAAAAACTAGCGTCACGAGGCGTCTGTTGCTTACAAAAAAACGTCTGCCAAGTGGGTGTGGCACATAGCTTTCTCGTATCCATAACATGACTGTATAGATCATTGAAAATTATTATTGACTAAAGTCAACTCGTTCAATGATGGTTCAATATGGTTCGATCCAAGCTCGAGGCTAAAACTTTTACTATTTTCTCTTTATTACTCACGAGGACCATCTTCACATCAGTCCGAACAATCACTGAAAATTTTATCGAAATCAGTCATGAACTCCTGGAGTTATGCGTGTAACAAGGATTTCACGTTTGCGCATGCGCAGAGGCTACTATTGATCCGGGTGTCATGAAACCTATAGGGGACCATCTACACATCAAACCGAACAATCCCTGAAAAGTTCATCAAAATTGGTCAAGAACTCCCGGAGTTATGCGCGTAACAAGGATTTCGTTTGTGCATGCGCAGAGACTACTATTGATCCGGGGGTCATGAGAGTCATAGGGGACCATCTACACATCAAACCGAACAATCCCTGAAAATTTCATCGAAATTGGTCATGAACTCCCGGAGTTATGCTCGTAACAAGGATTTCACGTTTGCGCATGCGCAGAGGCTACTATTGATCCGGGGGTCACGAAACCTATAGGGGACCATCTACACCCCAACCCGCACAATCCCTGAAAATTTCAACAAAATCGGACTATAACTTCATGTAGTTTTGCCCGTAACAAGGATTTGCTGACAGACAGACAGACAGACATGGAACCAAAATTGTTCAGAAAGGTCTAAAAAGCAAAATGCGAGTGGAATTTTTGATTTTGGAGACAAAAAAATTTTCACATTCCGAAAGTGAAAACAATGCTTCCGCTACCTTGGTAGACTCGGAAGCAAAATGAAGTACTGGAATACTTTACCGACGAAGACGAACTGGAGAGGGAAACGAATTGGATCCAAAGCAAATAAAAAGCGGAAAGCTTCTTCTTCAAGGGGTTCCACCTGAACCTACCCCTAGAGTTCTGACACAAAAAAGGACCCTCTTCCCTCTCCTACAAACATTGAATAAGTTGGGTAAGTCGGCTATTACCACAGAGTGGAAGGTTACTTCTCTCAACAACAATGTTTGGAAGTTGAATGTTACAAATGCTGAGTCATACCGTGCAATTACCTCCAAGCTTAACACTGAAATGGTACCTGCAGTGGTCCACTTTTGAGAACAAAAACGATCGCCCAATAATGTTGGTAGAGGGCTTCACCAATCTTGCTCTCCCGAGGATTTTGTAGAAGATATAAAAACTAAAGGTCTCAATACCGTTGAGGCTGTTAATCTCATGAGGAGAGAAAAAACAGATTAATGAGAGTGGTTTAGACTAATGTCTAAACATCCTGTTTAAACGCTCGACCAATGAGTCAAAACAATCACATTACCAATCTCTAATGGAGTAACCTGGATCTTGGTTCATTATTCACTGAAAACTTACCAATTTGTTATTTTCACCTTTTTCCTAAGTGCCGCTAGTATATCAAATCTATCTCCTCGAAAAGTCACATCTTATATATAAACGACGTCAGATTCGTGAGCACGAAACTTTTCACGATGGAAAGGTTCTATATGCTGCTCTTTGTTTTCTATTGGGACGGGATTGCCTTCAGATTTCAGATACCTCCATATAAAGTAGACCTTAGGCGTCAGGTATGGGCTTCGCGAAAGCCACCTAACATGACAGTACAACCATCTACTCGGATGATTGGTATTGGTCCAAATCAAGTTCATTTCGGTTCCGTTTATTCCGTCCGTATGTTACTATGTTTAGAGTATTTTCATTTCCATAGAAATTTTGATTTATGAGCGAGGAAACGCATAAGGTACCATATGCGTGCTATCCCACGTATTCTCCGAGATCGTACCGAAATCAAATGAAAGCGGTAGAAATGAATCTTCACAAGGATCTGCGGACATATACGCACAGAGTGTAATGAAATTTGTTCAGAAGGGTCTAACACTCTAAACTTGAGTGGAAATGTTGATTGTATTGGAGAAAATCAAGTTCATCCCTAGAAAATAGAAACACTGCTTCCTCCATATTTGGAAACACTGGTCAACAAGGGGCTAGACCTACCTCACCATCACGACCTGACGGTCTTGCGGGTCAGGTATAACCATTTCGCCGTCCCGTACTGGAAAATCACTTCTCTTTCCGAGTCCATCTGTTCGAAGCCGAAGTGCTGTTTTTCGCTCAAGGGAGATGAATACTTTTCTCTGTAAGATCCAAATTTGCACTAGGATTTATTTTTTCAGAGCTTTGTAAACCATTTTCTTCCTGTCTGTCTGTTCGTGCTTGTCTTTGTAAGTGTGTGTCTACGTGGGTGTGTGAGAACTCAAGAAAGGTTTACTATTCCTGTATTCAATAGCTCTTCTACTTAGGTCAAATTCATGGAACACACACGCTTCAGTAGCCAATATGCAGACATCAGTGAGTACAACATTTCAACATATTAAAGTATAACATGAAATTCAAGATAACAATGCTGAAACTTGAGGAATCGGTTCTACACTTAGTCTGGTAAAAAAACTGCTTCAAAGCGATTTTGATTCGAACCACTGTTCTTCAGTTAATTTTATCTTTTTGTTTTTTTAATCTTCCCACCAAACAACCACGTTTTACTGTCGAAAAACTCAACCCTAATTTAACGAGATAAAACTACTAAGCTGCATTTTTCCAGAAATGTTACAATAAATTCGATTTCAATAGGAACTTTGAAAAGATTACGTCATTGTAATTATAACAGTTGATTCAATCTTCACGGTTTATTACGCGATTTTTAAAAATTATTTGCGTTGATGAACCTTTGTATTTACTTTGTATGTTCCCACACGTTCACATTCCCATCCGTGTTTACATTATTTCTTTTCTGTTCAGTTGCAGCCTTCAAGTAGAGTGAGCGGATGAGCTTAAAACGACCCGAGCGGGCTCATTCGTCTCATCGAAGCGATGTCTACAATAACGAATATAAAAACAGTACTGTTCTTTCGAAAGTTTCCCTCATTCAGATTCTTTAATGATTACGGTATATCGGATTGGATGGCTAGAACTCAGAGTTCATACTAGTAATTTTTAATTTTGACACAAGTTTCTCTATGCAACTTTGGTCCAATCGTTTCTGAGAAAAACCACCAACGGTTTAAAGGAAACAGGCAGAATTTATATCTGATTTTTGGATAATACCCATCTTGAAAGGTACATCATCAAATTTTGAATGGAATTAAACTTTTTTTTGCTTGGTCGATTATAAAAGTGTATTATTGCAAATAATGATTGAAAAGTATATTGTTGTTGTCATATTTAGTGAAAGAAAGTAATTCATACAATAATCATTACAAGTACTTAGCTATCTCAGCTATAAAATATATAGATGCGTCAATAAGAGAACCGCAGTTGAAATAGTAATTATTGGGGTTTGTGTTAGGTAGCCATCTGCGCGAGTTGGTTTCCTTGTCGTAAATGTATAAACTGGTTCTATTCTACTCGTGTCGTAACATTCTATCATCAGATACTATCTATACAGTTTATACAGTTCAGAGATTCAGATTTGTGAGAGAACTTTTACCAATACGGATCCTCCGTATAAAACTATGAACATTTAACATATCATTTTCTGAGTTTATCCTACTGAGTCTGAACTTGCGCTAACCATTCCACTTTGCAATCCATAGACGCGCATAGGTAAGAAATCCTAGCCATCAGGATTTACCTATATAAGTAGAGTTGATTTCATTAAAGTTTGTTCGTTTTGCAAGATGACGGTTCTGCGGCAAACGAATGAAATCAGTATTTGTCCATAAACCGCAACGACCGCAACCCTCCGAAGTCCAAATCCGTTTGAGAGCCCACAGCGTTCACAGCTGATCCCTATCTAACCTTGTTCTTATGACTACGAGAATTTATCTAGGTCTTTCTCTTCTATCGATAAGAGTTTGTTCCAAACTGGAAACACCATAATCCCCCCTGACCTCGAAAACCGAGAACAGTTCTATTCTATTAAGTTTTCCAGCAAACTTAAAATCACATCGACATCTGGGGCGATCACCCTTTATGCTACATACGGAATTGAAGTTCATACGGATCACACTTTATGCTATTGTAAACATTCTATTCGGTCGATCCTCTAATTCAACGGAGTAGATTAATGTGCATACACATACGAGGCCGTAACTGTAATCGACCGATTTACGAGGCTACCTATATACTATATAGGATATAGTACCGAAATAAAAACCGTTGTATCGCAATTTACAGCATTTTAACCTGCAGTCAAGAGGAGACAACATTTTGAACAAAAAATTATTTCCAGAGAGTCGGTACATAAAATCAATGTTATGTAAACCAAGTTGAATATTCGTAATAAGTTTTATGAAGCAGCGAAATATGGGATGGGGAATACGTGTACAGCCTCAAAAAGTGTTGAATCTAATTGTGCGGTGGAGCAACGCTTGAAAGATCAACCCCTAAAACAAAGTAGGAAGCGCTGCACTCGCGTTCTAGAAGAGATAAACTGGATATTTGCTTCGTCAGTGCCATGTCTATTCCATTCAGTTATTAACTAGAGAGATAGAAGAGTCCATAAAAACAAGACGAACCCCACAACATTGCCAGCAATGAATATTCAGAGCGACCACTTCAAAACCGGCCGTCTAGAGTGGCCATCACTTGGGCGACTCCTCCTATCTACTCGTAACAACGGCGCGACTGGTGTCAAGTGGTCGACAATTGAGATTTCAAAAGTCCTCTCCCATACGCTGCGCATTGATCACAGTTTAGAAAAGCCGTGCAAGTCCCTGTGCAGGCGATAACGAGTGTCTCGACGTCTGGCCGGTGACATTTCCGTGCCCTCGTTCACAATGGCGACTTCCCATTCTTTGCAATGATGTAATCTAGATTAATTGAGAACGAGACGCCAATGTCTGCAGCAAATATAACCTAATTTTTAGGACGTCATGCAGCATGGCTCTTTCAGTAGAGGGACGTCCATTTGAATTAAGCGAGGGGGGTGTGGGACAACCCGAACATAAGGAAAAATAACAGCATACAAACCTATTTCAGACCATCACGAGACCAAATTCTAGGAGAAAAGTATAGATGAATGTCTGTATGCGTGTGACAAATTTTGTTACACGCTGTCCAGCCTGCATTGCTTAACCGATTTTCATGACTTTTTTAAATCCTAATTTTACTTCAGTTGTCTAACAAACTTTATAATTTAAATTTCGAAAATGAAGGGAGGAATTGGAGAGGTAATGGTGAGAAAACGTGTGATAAAAGATAGGTGTATGTCTGTGTTGTGCGTATATGTGTGTGACAAATTTAGTCGAGAGACTGTAGTGAAGCCAAATGTATCGAGTGTAGCCTGAGGGGCTATAATAATGCTAGGTTAAGAATTAGTCTCTACCAATTTTCATGATTCTTATTTTTTTCGATCCCAATTTTATTCTAGTTGGAAGTTTTACTTTTGCTGACAGGAGGGGCGACGGAGGGTGTAGTAGCTAACACTTCGATTGTTGACAAAGCGAGAATACTGACTGATTCATAATGCTGTTTTTGTTCAGCCAAGATTTTGGATTAGTATTTGAACATGTTTCAGCACATTCAGCTTTTATTATGGATAGAGAGTGAATGGAAGGGGTAATATTCATAAATCGTTATTTCTCCTGTATTTTTAAAGATTTTATTGAAATTAAAAACATTTTTTCTCTTGAATTTCTCTTTTTTCCTATGGAGGGGGTTTTCCATACAATTGCTTTACACGTTCACGGCCCATTTTCCTTCAACTCTTTTTTTTTTCAACTAAGAGTTTTGGTCTAGTATAGGTAGCATAATAAAACTGTCACGAATAATTAGTCTGATTTCAACATTAATTAATTGAATATTAAATTATAATTTAAAAAGGATCTTTCCCCATTTCTCCATTCAATACATTGTAGGTACTCCATGCACATTTTTTAGGTGAAGCCTCATGGAATGTTATGAAGTTAGGGACGTTTTGTCTGATTCAATGCTATCTGTCACTGTGTATGTAAGTACCTGACAACTTTCACAATCTTATCAAGAAAATTGTGTTTGAATAATGTAGGTGGTAAATTGGAGGTTTTTTAACTTCGCGTTTTGCACCAATCAGATATTGCCAGTTGGTACAATTAAATAATTTTTCATCATCAGCAATTCATTTTTGGTTGGCTGATGATCCTCATAAACAAAGGTGACACATCCTAAATCTGGGCGCATCTCATCCCGGAGAGCGGGTGACAGCTCGCAGATAGGTAATCTCTTGAATGTTGTCGCACCTGGTTCTCGAATAACTGATGTCCTGCGCCTAACTCAACCCAGCAACAATAACCGACTTCAATCCGAAGTCTGAATCAATCGATAGAGATGCGTAAATTGAGGCTGTTATTTGAATTTAAATTTAAATATTTCCATATCCTTAATAATATTCTTAATAATATGAACTTAGTAAATACCTTTTCAGTGAATAACAAATATGTTTCAATGGTAATATTCAATTTAATATAAAACGATATCCTCTTACTGCTTCTTTGCACGTTATGATCATAACCAATGTAATTTCATTTTCGCCAACTTCGGTATCTACGATCAAAATTCACCAAAATGAGTTAGCAGCAATTTTTTTCTTGATTGACACTGATGGAGAAATTTTACAAAGAATCAAATCAAACTGTTTCGGAACTCAACTTTCAAAAATTTGAATGTTACTTATTCACCAAAACGGTCACAACAATCATTGTTGTTGTTGTGGGGAATCGATTTTAAGTAAATTGCTTTTAGGTGTAGTTTGTTATTCTTACTCAAGTTCAACTGCTTGAAACCAGTTGGACTAAAATATCACAGGCTATCATCATTTCACTAAACGCGGCTCATCAAACTTCCATCAAACTATAATATAAATATCCCAAGGATCTCAGCGGAAGCTGAAGTTATATTATCTCTTCCCCATTTCGTTAGGCTACTTTAAAACATTGAAATCAAGAATTTCCATCATTCTTGGGCTTGAATTGGTAGATCAATACCATTTAATCAAGTTTTTGGTCAAATAGCTTGAGAAATTAGAAACAATTTTTATTTGATGACTTCGATACATTCAGTTAACATTAGAGTCTGTTCAATAGATCTGATGTTTCTAACTGAATTTAAATAATGGAAGTTTACTAATCAGGAGTTCATTGTTTCTGCATTAGAATAACCCTTCTATGTAAATCACCGAATGGTACCCTTCTACTATTTCAATGGTAGTTTCTGGGGGCCATCTGGAACCTGACAAGCGAACTGATCAGCTGAACGAGCTGAATTGACCAACCGGCGACTGGATGTTTTGAGCTTGCATGCTGGTCCTGTGACATTTAGCTGTAAGTCAAAACTTTTTCACTAATTTTCAGTTACACAGTAGGTGAATACATTTATATCCCGATTCGTTCACTCTTATGCATTGATTGTATGCACATTTACATGTTCATGTCAGATGATATATATAGAGAAGTGATACTATATCTCTTCGTCAGTTTCTATTTTGTTTCATCTATTCACTTCTTAGTTAGTTTTTGGGAAATATAACACTTGCACCCATTTCCCAGAAGATTGGTACCTATAAAGTTGGACTTACAAAAATTACCAAACACACTTTTTGATAATAATTATCTACAGTCCAGTTATCTGTGTGAAGAACTATCTGATAATAATAAACCCTTACGTTAAAATTAGCAACGTTTTATCCTAGTAGATAACTCACTGCTATTCAATATTCACAACAGTAATTAGTCTCAAACCTCCCACCAGAATTTTATGTTAGCCACACTGCCATCATTGTTGCTGCAGAAAACCGCTACATGCCGCAGAGTGAACAGAAGGCGAGCAAGATATTGGGAGCTAGCGATAATTAAGAACAAAAGGGTCTGAAACTAAACAGTGCAAGCCCTGTTGCTGGGTGAGGCGTTTCTCTGGCAAAAAAATCGCACAAATTCAACATTCCATGCCGATTTATTTTGACTCTACATGGTATAACTAAATTCCAAATTTCCTCGCAAATTTAGTCTCTCTTCATTTTACGTGAATATTTGACATTTTTGAACCAAAGTTTTGTTCCACTAAATTTTTTGAAGCGTGGTGGGTTTATGGATTGAATTTTCACTCAATCATCAGTCAAAAAGTGAGAATTTATTATATACCTACCAGTGAGTCTAATGTACTCATCATGAATTTTATACAGGCTACTGCACCTTGGAAACTGCTACTGATGGCCGTAGCATTTTGCCATAGCGTCTTGAGTTTGGAATGTCAATTCAAAGTGAAAGAATACGTACTTCTTTGAATTCACATTTCTCCAAACAAAACTTTTTACTGAACAATCTAAAGAATGTACTTTAGTCAAATGAATCTGTTTCGGTACAACTTGCGGTATTTACAATTTTTCAAAACACTGTTTACAGGAAATAAGGTATTTACATAATCCTGAAAGGTCAAAGCGAGGTTTTCCAGTTGTTGTAAATCCAAAAACGTGTAGCGTTTATGTGATCTACATGCAGCTAATCATGTTAAGATGGAGGTGACATTAAAGGAAGGTCATAGGAAGACAATTTACCTAATAAGTCGGAGCTCGCTGAGGGAGTTCTTAAACCTAGTAGTTTTTTGAGGATATGACCAGACGGAGGTAATTTATGCGTCGGCTCTACTATACATTTGGTCGTAAGTTGTTCGTTTTGTTGCTTGTTTGTCTATGGCCACTTCATCCTACTCCACATGTCAGAAGACAGAATGGTTTTCTTTAATATACATGTTAAGTTCGTAATAGCAAATTAAGCAGACACTCTCTTTCCCATTAGAGGGATCATTTCTAAAACAATGGGCAGTATTACCAAGGGATCAAGGGATTCTCCATATTGCCCACTGGTCCCAAAAGACTTTCATAATTCCCCAGTCGAAACGGCTCCATACACCCTCCTTCCCCATAGGCTCAATTGAGCCCAACCCAATATACCCCGCTTCAAACTGGAAGGAATAGAGAGACCTCCATTACCGTTCTGAATAGTAATTTAGCTTCAGAGCTTGTACCAACATCCAGCTGCAACCCTTTGAACCCTCCAATGAAAAGCACTGGCAGAGTATGTAATCATACAATTATAATTTACGACATTAAATCAAATCAAATAATTGAACAGAGTGTGGTTAAACAGGACCTCTAAAACTAAACTCCATTTTCCATGTTCACATTCGTATCAAGAAATTTATAATTCACACTATCGCGGAAAATTATTGAATAATTATTGACGTGATAAATCCCAGTGTTCCCAATCTTTTCCAGCCCCCGGCGAAGTTAGAAATTCATTATTTGATCACTTCGCCCCACCCTATTTGAAAAATACACAGTCGTAAAAAATAGGTACTTACAACAATACTCAGTTAAGATAGTTGTTAACTTGGATAAATACGAAAAAAAGTGTCCGTATGTATATCAAATAACAACAAGACAGCCTTCAGAGAAAAATAGTTACTCGGTCAAACCGATATGGCGGGGGAGCGTGCTGATCTCGCACAGTTTTTCGGAATAAGACTTGACACCGCTACCTTCATTCTTACCCCACTAGGGAGAGTTGTTCTTGATTACAGTTACAGCTAAAAGTATGGCTTCATATGAATATGGTTTTCCAAACGAAATGAAAATTCTTGAACCTGTTGAAGTTGAATTTGGATATTAGTTTCGAATCGGTCACCAAAACTCCGCCAAATCGAAACTGATGAATCTTGATTTAAGGAAGTAGTCGCAAGTAAGTTTGCTGATACTCTCTTCGTCTTGTGAAATGAGGCCTGGAGAAGCTTGTACATAGAAGGTAAACGTAGGCAGTTCTTCACCGATGAGAGTGCTCAGCGAAAGTTCCCGCGAATATTTGCGGTTTCGGATAATGACAAAGGATCGTCTCATGGCTCGCCTCTGCATGCGTTGAGAACCCCTTTATTAATCTAATGAGGTGAAGAAATACACTAGTTCTCGTTCTTGGACTTAGTTTCATTTATTTACAACAGGAACAGCTAATGAGTGGCAACCCTCCACCCATCCGTTCGAAATTCCCGAGGGTTGTTGCATAACTCATCTTAAGCCGTAATCGAACAATAAAACAATAATTAAAATAAAAACACATATAACGATATATCACTATCACTCCTTCCATTCCCCGCCCTTTCGTAATTTGAAATTCCTGAAGCGCGTTTTAAAACTAGATCAAATTTTTTAATCGAACAACAAAAAGCAAGAAAATTGGCTGAGTAAGCTGTATGAGCAGAACTCAAATGGATGGTCTATCCCCCCCTTCCCGACAGAAAATAAAAAATTCCCGATGTTCTCATTCCAAAGCATTCAGCTGTACCAGAAAATGAATATTTGAAATTGTTGAGGCAACAAATATCACAACCAACTCCACATTCCCAACAAATTCAAAGCAAAGTTTTGATAAGAAGTTTAACTCAATAGAGCAGAAAACTACCTGTTGAGGAGTGTTGATTCACCAACGTCGCAGCAACTTCTCCTGTTTACTTTATAATTACCCACAACTTGGTCTTCATATTTCAGCTCCTCCTCACATTCAGTGTTCAAATACACCCTATCCGTTCCCGTTACTTTGAAGACGTTGATATTGAGTCACCAGTAATTTCTTTCTCTTTTTGTAATTTTCTTTCGAATGATAACTCCTTGTTGTATGGAATCTTTTCCCTAAGTAATTAAGCTAACCCAGCTCGACGGTGGGCAATAATCGCAAGCGCAATAGTGACGTATTAGATGTTAACAGAAAGGCCTCTAGTTTTTCACCGCGATAGTTTCATCATTGGTTTCGATCTATTTGTACAACTGATGTGTATGTTACTAAAACTATTCATTTATTATATTTGTTCCTCCTCATTTTTGAGATTTAAGCGTAGTATCAAGACGTCCAAACTAAACAAAACACTGACCTCCGTGTAACACCTGAATCGAGTGGCAATCCTCATTTGGCTAAAGTGTATTTTGGTTTATTATTCAATAATACGAATAATATAATTATAATAATAATTCGTAAACCATTTTAATCGCTCATGAAAAAAAAAATTCTAACCCCCCATGAAAACTTCATGGTTTACGTTTCAAAGGGTTTAGATTCCGAATCTGCAATAAAAAATTTTCCGTCCGTCCGCCGTACGCCGTGCGCACGATTTCTCCCAAGCGGCTGAAGCAAAAAAGCTGAAATTTTCAGGAAAAATCCATGTTGGTCCGACGACGTCCCAATCCTTGAGCTAGCTCTCTCACTTAATTTTAAGTGCCCTTTAAGGGTTGTCAAAGTTTTGTAAAATCCCTAAAAACCTCAAAAAAGTCAAGGCGGCCTAAATTTGTACTCTTTTTGAAGAACTTTCCACGAGGAATCGAATGAGCCCCTTCCCAGGTCCGTAGGTCAAACCATTCCCGATCTATGGCCCGATTTATGGAGCCAACATTCGCGTTATTTTTTTTTGTTATGTTTTTTTGTTGATATCAGTAACCTAGTGACGTAGTGATGTAGTGATGTTGTAATGTGGATACTGGAGTGAACTCCTAAAAGGCTTTGTAGCCGATACACGGGTTAAAACATTCTGATAACCATAAAAAACGCTGCAAATTCTTTCACTGGGGTTTATTATTCAATTGGCTTGCGTTCATGATTTGAATTTATACTGAGCTTTTCACAGGTGATAGAGCGATGTGCACACAAATATGATCAACTGATCAGTCAAAATAGGTATTTTGGTTGAGGACAGATTCACATGGTCTCTGCATATCTCCTGAAATTCAATAATCGCTCTATCACTTGTGAAACATGCACACTCCAAAGCTTTGTAAAAATTCAAATCATGAACGCAAGCCAATTGAATAAAAAACCCCAGTCAAAGAATTTGCAGCGTTTTTCTTTAAAGGATCAACATTCAAGAGTAAAAAACCAATCAGCAAAATTACAACCGAATCAAGATAAATAACTTGATAAATCTATTGTGAATGTTGGATGATCGAATTATGAGATTTCCTTAAAAACATCTGACTGTAACACCAAGTCTATTGATTGCACGAGAAGAAATTTTAACAGAATATCTCAGAAAAATTTATTCCTGAGAAAGTGCGTCAATAACAAAAAGAAACAACTGAGCGCCAGAAGGTCCAACAAGAACTCAATGAAGATTATTCTATCAATTAAGATTAGCGTTCACCTGGGCGATCACTAGAAATAAAACGATTGGCCAATTATGATGCAGAGTTTTCCATAGGGCGAAACTCAGTTACAGAGAATTCCTAGCACCTTCATAAATAAATGTATACTTTTTATGATTTACACCGAATTCAAACATAAAAATAAACGATATTGGTTTTTCGTTCTCTGACATCCAAATTCAATCAAATGAATCGAAATTCACTATTCAAAACAATGCTGTTACCTCAAGAATGGCTGTTGGCTATTGTCTCATTTATTCTCAAGACAATAACGAAGTAATGTGCCATCATGAATATTACATGGGAGTCGGGGCTTTTACGAATATTTTGGGGCAAAGAATCCAATTCCTTGAAGTGGATAAAATGAGGAAAACGACGCATTCGGGTCAACATAACGTAAATTATTTCGGAGGCCATTCCTGGGAAGGGAAAAAGCTCCACTGGTTGTTCAAATTCTTTTACTCTCCTCTCTCAGTCGATAGTGCATTGCCGTAAATACATTTCTGCAGAGATCTGGAATAGGATTAGTTTCCAACTATGGATATTTCCTCACGATCTCCCAACATATAGAATTCATAGGAATAGAGTCGCAGTGTTTGTTCACGGTGCAAAATACAAGTTGATGCACTCAAAAATCTTTGAACATTTATATTTTAGCTAAACATTTTAATTGAAAAATAAGTGAGCTAAGAAGCTAAAATATGAAAATCCTTACAGTTTTGTGAATGAAGTATTGAGAATGATCTTGATCGGCTGAAGGAATTTTAGTTTATAAACAGTTCATTAGAGTTCCATTTTTAAAGTTTAATTATCAATTCCCTCTCTGTAAATATCAAAAGTTTTACAAATTTTGTTATAAAATCATGACTTTCAGGTAGGGTTGCTTTCATTCAACGCAAAAATTAATGCTTGAACGTTTTTCGTGGCTAAACGTAGATAAACGAAACTAACTATTTTCAGGGAACTTTCACTTACAGTACTTTGTCCTGAATAATATCAAATTGTTTACCAAATGATTTGAAGCTTTCTACAGTTTCATTTCATTTCCAATGGAGATTTGTACCTATAGCTATCGTTCGTAACACGTGTCGTCCTCGAAACCCTTCACTTACTCCGCTCAACTTTGTTGACAGTGAATAACTCAGTTCTCGTGAACAACTCCATGTTTGTTTGCCAACACTCAATATTCCTCGCTGTTCCGTCCAAAACACATAAAACCGTATTCAACATCCTCTGTTTTCTCGCCTCGGTTATCAGGTTTGATCCTCGTTATTATTGTAGAGTGTACCTACCTACAAGTAGTGCAAACACAACTTGGTTCTTGCTGTTATAATAGGAATGTTCTCAAGTTTGTTATGAAGTATGAACAGAGGGTCTCTGAGCAATGTGGTTATTCATTATGACAACTACAAAGGACTGCATAATTAAGAGATAACCTCCTTCCTCACCACTCCAACTAGAGCAATCTCCAAGGTTGCTTTTGCATTTCCTGCTACACCGCTTACTGGATTCCAAACTTGGGTGAAATGTTCTTACAAGTACAAAGGACGAAGTAAATGTACAATACTCAAAAAACACTGAGCACAGTCACAAATACCTAATGTACTTGTATTTAAATCACATTAATAAGGAAAAGGTAGAAGTACTTTTAATTTAAGTTCTATGTACTAGTACATGAGTATTTGTACTTATTATTGTTAATAGAAGTATTTACTTTAGGATTTGAACTTGTCCAGGTGACAAAAACAAGTACTTCGTACCTGCACTCCAAGTGCAACAGATAAATTCATTCTTATACACTAGAATACTAAGGAAATTATACGAAGGAGTTTCGGACCCCTCCTTCCTATCTTTCCGAGAATCTCATTACAATCCTTGTGCTCACTAAATAGTGAAAATGATGGTACCTGTAACTGTACTTGCTTGGCTAGAACTTTCGAAGAACTTGCATTTTGTGAAGCTATATCTCGTCATTGTTATTGCTGGTTTCGTCGATTGCATTAAAATATTTTAGATTTCCTCAAATGCTGGAAGAATCAATGTATTTGGGCATCTCAACTCTTCTGGGTTTCAGCATGTAATGAGCACCGAATGGATCAATACTCTGAATTCTACTCAATACTCAATAATCTTCAATACTCTGAATCATTAAAATAGATAACTTTTTATTGTGTGAATTTAATACAACGCACACTATCAAATCCCCAGCCCCTTCCACAATCAGCTGAGTCAAATTCTATCATTTTTCACGGCTAATTTTAATAAAATGATTAAAGGGTTAGATTTCAAAAATCAAGTATCAATCAACGATGGTTTGGGATCATCGTGGACACTTTCGGGCAATCCTGTATATTGCAAAATCATAATACCGACAAACTTTCTAAACAACGCTTTATGAGAACCTGAGAACGTTTATGAGTGAACATTACTTTCTGCTCAGTTTGAAAAATAAAATCCACTTAAATAACAACAAGACGTTTGTCGGTAATTAGTAATTTAGCGTCAATCCAAATGTGATTGTCAACCATTATTGAAGGCACTTTTTACTATTCAGTGGTATCCCACTATACTAAACATTACAATGAGTAGATTTATTACCCAGGAGTTCTTCTAGATATTGCGGTAACTCTGATCTGTTGTTGAAAGTAGGGCAGTCTACCAGCAGTTGAAGTAAGGCAAGTTGGCATCCACAACTGACAAAGTGTAGAGGAGGGTTCCGATCTCTTGTCATAAAGTGTGAATGAGTTATTCTTGAATGTCCATTCCTGAGTCGAGTCGGAGTAACTCTTACCCTACCCTTCTCAGCTCAGCTATATGATGACCAGAGAAGTTTTGGGAACACCCAGGGGGGGGGGGGGCTAATTTGGGTCCGGGATTGGTTTCCTTCAAAATTACTGAAATTTCCCTCGCATTCTACGGTTTAGACCAGTCGTTACCAACCTCTTTTGAACTGCGGCCCCGAGAGGAGCTGAACATTTCCCAGAGCCCCCTTTTTCATGATTTATTTTTCTGTGTTACATTATTACTGCGAAGTTACTTTTAAAGAAAGGAGATGTCAGTGCGATACTTGCAGTTGGTGCATCGGTGCCACTTTCTTGACGCCAGGTTCTGTTCTAATGATAACAAGGCCCGAGTCTCCCCTTTTCTTGATGGCAAGTCAATTTTTTGTGTATTTATTTATTTTTTATTAAGGATAAGGCGTGTCACCACACCTAACCTCCAATCCGTGGGGTCTATCTGTGAAAGAATTCTCTGTTAACTCATGAATCTTTCCCATTGTAAAACAGTTCATATTTCATTATGGTAGTGAGGGAGAGAGCGATAACTCATTCATTTATTGCGAATTATAAAATGGTGTATCCAGCACTATTCAATAAAAACGGAGTAAGATAGAACGTTGTCTATATTTCCGCAAAAATAATGAGTTACGGAGTTGAATCGATTTCGGCGGGTAGATCATCATCAGTAACAAACATGAACTTCGTTGCGAGTGACTTAGTCCGCAGTGCTATTCACTATTTTCGCTAAAATTACAAACAACAGTCATGGAGTCGTCCCTGTAATGCATGCATCACTTATCAACATGTTTGTTTTTCTAATAATATCGAAAGTGAGTGAATATTTTGTATCAAGTGAAACTGCTACGAACATTGTATTCCCTAGAATGGAGACCATACTGTTTCCTCTCACTATGGTGGACAAAAAAGTAGCATCGAAATCTGTGTTCCATTCAGATTGAAATATGTCGTTCCACAGTCACTTCAACCCACTGATTGCTGGTTGAATGGCCAACCGTTTTCATCAGAGGGAATAGGTAAATAGAAACGGTTGGGTCAGGAGCGGCACGTCAGGAAGGGGAGGAAGCGTACGGCTTGTGTCCTGAGACCCAGGGGGAGCGTAGCGGGTTAACGTTGCGGCTGTTGGGGTTGGGAAGGAGTCTTCTGCTTTAAAAATATCGGGTCGATACAGTTGGAACTGAGTGACCCACTCATCCCAGCGTCCTTCTGCCACCCGTCCTGACCTACATTCGAATGCGGAATCGTGAGAAAACGTTTGTTTCCCTATTTCTTCTAATTATTTTGATAGTGGTCATTCTTGGAATGGTAGCCAGGAATGGATGAAGGGGGAATATCGAAATACCTACAAAGAATTGAATTAGGAAAATGAACTGTGGGCTATTAAGAAATGTTGGTAATTAGGTGTCATTATTATTCATTTATATTTGTACATGCACTCAATGAAAACTGTTCGTTCATTCGAGGATAGATCTCGCACTAAAATTGTAAACTTGGGAATCACAATAGGACAAATTGCGGAACTAGGTTTAAAAAAAATCGTTTGCAATAGTTCAATCTCATTGTGATTCCTTGATCGTGAATCGCTACTTATCTTTACTATACAAGCACTCGGAGAAAACGTCAGATCGAAGTTCACTCCGACGAACCGAACTTAGGAAAACGCTGCAAATTCTTTCACTGGGGTTTATTATTCAAACGGCTTGCGTTCATGATTTGAATTTCTTCTGAGCTGCGTGTTTCACAGAATAGGGCGATTATTGAATTTCAGGAGATATACATGGAGCACGTGAGTCTGTTCTCGACCAAAATACCTATTTGGATTGATCAGTTGATCATGTTCGTGTGCCTCCTGAAATTCAATAATCGCCCTATCCTGTGAAACACGCAGACTCCAAAGCTTAGCAGAAATTCAAATCATGAACGCAAGTCAATTGAATAATAAACCCCAGTGGAAGAATTTGCAGCGTTTTTTATGGTTATCAGAATGCTTCAACCCGTGTATCGGCTACAAAGCCTTTTAGGAGTTCACTCCAGTATCCACATTACTACATCACTAATACTGATACTGATGGCAACACAAAAACAATAATAAACCAAAATAACGCGAATGTTGGCACCATAAATCGGGCCATAGATCGGGAATGGTTTCACCTACGGACCTGGGGAGGGGCTCATTCGATTCCTCGTGGAGTGTTCTTCAAAAAGAGTACAAATTTAGACCGCCTTGACTTTTTTTTAGGTTTTCAGGGATTTTACAAAACTTTGACAACCCTTAAAGGGCACTTTAAATTAAGTGAAAGAGCTGGCTCAACAATTGGGGCATCGTCGGACCAACATGGATTTTCCCTGAAAATTTCAGCTTTTTTGCTTCAGCCGACTGGGAGAAATCGTGCGTATGGCGTACGGCGGATGGACGGAAAAATGTTTGTTGCAGATTTGGATTCTACACCCTTTGAAACGTAAACCATGAAATTTTCAGGGGGGTTAGAATTTTTTTTTTCAAGAGCGATTACAATGGTTTATTATTGAATAATAAACCAAAAACGGGAAATTTCTGCTGCCAAAGATTCTCTCGCAGTAGCTCTGTGACACAGAATAACCCATAATTTTGAAATGACCCATATACCACACACGTACCAAGTTAGGTGATTGGGGTCAACAAGGGGCTAGGCCAACCCCACCTTCAAGACCTGCCGGTCGTGCGGGTACTGTATACCCTCAACGCCGTCTCCAACCCACTAAGTACTGGTGCTGGGAGTTCCATCTCGGTTGGACGGTGCGGAGATTGAAATTCATTTTATCAAGAGCAAATTATTATAACCTTCATTGAACTCTCTTGCGGTTGAAAACCTTCAGTGAATCTCTTGCGGTTGAAAACTTGAAAAAAAATGCGAGACATGCCACCTTTGAAGAGTGATCATGAATTAAAATCCATCCTGGGGACAGCTAATCATTATGTCCGATTTATAAGGGGCTTGCAATGTTTTTTGCTCTCCGTTCCATAGTCTAACCAAAAAGGATGTGAAGTATACATGGTCAGAGAAGTTCACAAAGGTTTTCGAAGAGTTGAAATTGTGATTGTCTTCTGCTGATATGCTTATTCATTATTCGAATGTACTTTCTTTGGTAGTTATGAATTCACGGAGTTAGAAGCTGTGCTTTCGCACCGACATGCAGATGGTACAGAAATACTCATTACGTACGCATCCAAGTAATTCGAGGGAATCGATTGATCGATATCCGTTGCCCAAAATATTTGCTCTTTCAAAACTTTGAAATGGTTTTTAACAACCGTTAATATATAATTAAATAAAAGAAATTTTATATTATTTCAGTGAGTTTTTTAATTTAATCTGTCCCTACACATATTAAATTTTATAATGGCCCTTTGAAAATCGAGTTTGACACCCTATGGCCTGGTATAGACCATTTTAATAATTCTTCATGCTACGGGGAGCGAGTTTTGGAAAATTGGAGCTGGATAGGTCTAGGCGATTTGAAGTTCTCTTTCATATGTAATCCTCTAGAAGTATCAGGCACGGTTGACCCGGAAAACCATGCTCTCTATGCAATAAAAAGGCTAAGAAAATGAGAATCCGCAAAATTTTAAATTCAAGCTTGAATTAATTGGTCTTTTCACCGACTGTAACCATGTAAGCAACATATTATGTTACTGGTAAACAGAAATGCATCGGTTTTTTGGTAGATTTCTATAAGGGGATTTCTATACTGTCTATAAAGGGACAGATGAATTCATAAGTGATACCTACCATGTTCCTGTACGACGGGCTCACATCATAAATACGACTATTATCGCAGCATCAACAACTCCTAAATGCTCGGAGTACACAATCCATGTCATCCATCGTCATTCAACATCATAGCATTATTGTCTTCTTAATCAAAGGGAAGGCCTCCGTTATTACCTGGTCTATCCTTTGTATGGAATCAAGTCTTGGTGTGTTCAAAGCGATTAACCCTTCCCCATCCACCTTGTAGCTCCTCAGCTCGAGCCTAGTCCGCATCCAAGCTTGGGTAATGTGCTCCTTGCGACCATTTAAAATGAAACATGGATCTCTAATTTAGGGTTAACAGCCGACGATGGTAATTCCCTGGGACAAGAACACGGGGGGTCGCTGGGCGCTTACGTTGGGATTCCTCTCGCAAATTCCGTTAAGGAATTCTCGCAGTTACTTCCCTCGTTGTGTTGCAGATTAGATACCATTCATTCTTCCTCCTGGTGTTAACCCTCTCCATTCCAAGAATGTAAACCTCACTTTGATTTGCCAGGTGGTCCACGTACACTCATTAGTCCGTAGGTATACTAGCGTCCCTTTACTAACCTTTGTTAAGTAATTATGGATATTGGAGGTTTTAAAAGATCAAATCATGACGACCCTAGCTCTGAAATGATCTTTGAAGTTCAATTTGTTTCGTGACTGATTTGAAAATTCAGTCAAAATAACCATCTAAATGGAACTTATGTAGGTATTTATATCAGAAATCATAATAATATCTTACTAGAATACAAGAGTTTTCCTTCGAGATAAGTTAAGGCCCTTCCGAAGACTTTGTACTAACCCCTTGATTTTGGAAATACAGCTCGAACTACATGAATTACAGGCGTTTCATCAGATTCTGGAATCAGCTAGGAAGCAATTGATAAAAAGTTAGGAGATATTGTGTTCCAAAAAATGGTAAACCAAAAAAGGTAAGTTAATTCCTCTCTGCCGTTATAACTATGTCACTGAAAATATGAAGGATTCAAAAATGGTGAGGGGCACGTTGACTGACGGCAAAAACATTTCTGATTTTGATTTATTATTCAATAATAGACCATTGTAATCGCTCCTGAAAAAAAAAATTGTGAAAATGTCATGGTTTACGTTTCAAAGGGTGTAGAATCCGAATCTGCAATACAAATTTTTCCGTCCGTCCGCCGTACGCACGATTTCTCCCAAACAGATGGAGCAAAAGATCTGATATTTTCATGAAAAAATCCATCTCGGTTCGACGATGCCCCGATTCTTGAGCCAGTTCTCTCACTCAATTTAAAGTGCCCTTTAAGGGCTGTCAAAGTTTTGTAAAATCCCTAAAAACCTCAAAACAAGTCAATCGGCCTAAATGTGTACTTATTTTTAAAAACGTACCTCGAGGAATCGAATGAGCCCCTCCCCAGGTGCGTAGGTCAAACCATTCCCGATCTATGGCCCGATTTATGGTGCCAACATTTGCGTTTTTGGTTTATTATTGTTTGTTTGTAACCTAGTGATGTCCGGCCGATAGCGTCGAGTTGTAGTGAATGTGGTTACTGGAGTGATAGCCGATGTGGATACTTGTAGTTTATAGTCGATACACGGGTTGAAGCATTCCGATATGTATGAAACGCATTCTGATATATAGGTAAATATTATTCAATATTATTACTGTGGTTATTATTCAATATTATTACTGGGGTAAATAAGTATTCTTTCACTGGGGTTTATTATTCAATTGGCTTGAGTTCATGATTTGAATCTTACTAAGCTTCGGAGTGTGCGTGTTTTACGGGTGATAGAGCGATTATTGCATTTCAGGAGATATGCATAGACCACGTAAATCGGTTCTCAACCAAAACACCTATTTGGATTGATCAGTTGATGATATTTGTGTGCCTGCTCTACATCAGTCTACCTTTGGCAACATCGTTTAAATTTGGATTTGGGGAAGTTTTAACGCAATACGAGTGCTAAGCGACTTGACAAATTATAGATGTTTTTATTGTGGGGGGGTATTGAGGTTCAATAAAAAAACGCTGCAAATTCTTTCACTGGGGTTTATTATTCAATTGTCTTGCGTTCATGATTTGAATTTCTACTAAGCTTTAGAGTGTGCGTATTTCACAGGATGGAGCGATTATTGAATTTCAGGAGGCACACAAATATGATCAACTGATCAATCCAAATATTTATTTTGGTTGAGAACAGATTTGCGTGCTCCATTTATATCTCCTGAAATTCAATAATCGCTCCATCCTGTGAAACACGCACACTCGAAAGCTTAGTAGAAATTCAAATCATGACGCAAGCCACTTGAATAATAAACCCCAGTGAAAGAATTTGCCTGTGTTTCTGATACTACTCCAGTATTTAGGCTGACTGTAATAAATGTATATACTCGATAGACTAAATTAACTTCGAATTAATTCTGAAACAATCAGTTTTTATACATAATATAAATGGAATATAATATTATCGAGTGGTTTTTTAAATTATATAATTACTACCTACTTCGAGCAGGTATATTTGCGTACTTGTCCACCTGTGATACTTTTACAATGCAGAGCATTATATAAACCATTTCTGTGCAAGGTAGATGTTAACCATCAATCATCATAACAAGTTTCTCTGAAAGATGGATTAACTAAGTAAGAGTAGGTACATATTTCTAAGAATAAATCCCTAGTAACCTCCCCTTTCAACAATATCTTCCCACTCGACAACATGAATTTACCTTCCTACCAGCTTCCCATGCCAATAAGCAGCTCAGAACCAAATCCCACGACAAGGCACCTTGACGAGCTCTGGCGTCACATCGTTTGCCGAGTTCCTCCTGTCAATTCCAGGGTTCCTGTCGCAAAATGCGCTTTCAGAGGGAAAAGGTCCGACAGACGTCAATTCCTATGTTCGCTACAGTAAAATGAACAGAGAAAAGGGGAGAATGTTGTACAAATAAAATCCTTTTTCCTCCATGAGGTCGGGTGGAACCCTGAGACGAATTATGTTGTTCTTTTCGAAGAAACAAGTTACTGAACAGGAGAAAAAATATACTTTCAACCTTTGCAGAGATGCAGTGCATGTTTATACAATGTAATATGTATTTACACAAGCTGGTTCTACGGCAGTGCCCAGGTTATTTTTATAAAGTAGGTGAGGAGTTCATACACATCATTATCACACTAAAGCCCAGCTAAAACCCTGTTATTCATTTTCTCGTTTTTGCTATAGTTTGTAAATTGGTTACTTGCCCATATCAACAGAAGACCTGTTTGAAAGACCTGCAGGCGTCGTACAATATGTCAGTATCTTTAATATGATATTATTTCATTGTGGAATTACGTTTTCAAGAGTTCCTTTTCAAAACTTTCATTTCCGAGATATATGCAACATAATTGTGGACAAATCAAGCGAATGTAGAAGTTTTATTTTCTCGGTAAATACCAGCTGTTCTACTCGTGGATTTTTACGTGCAGTGTGTTGCACCAATGTAGGTATAGCAGTATCAGCTTTTGTTTGGTACAAAGGCACCAGTAAAGGTTGGTATTCACAGAATTAACGGAGTCTTGGGGACATCTAGAAGTCAATTCCAAGGTATGGAGACACAGTGAGCTTAATGCCCTTTGTGGCTGATTCCTACAAATTTTTAATCTATTTAACTCGCAGAAATAGAAACAGAATGGAGAAATGGGGGGGGGGGGGCAATTACAAGATATGAGGGCGCGACTATGTACAACGGACTACGTCTAGTATATACTCGTATTGATCAGTGATTTACGTAGAAGGGTCTTTCCAATTCAAAAATAATAAGCAACTGTGTAATACTTCCAATTCCGGAATGCTTAAATAATCAGGTACATTGTTTAGTAACTAATCTACTAATTACCAACAGTTACTAGTTAAAAATGTGATAATTCAGAAATACCTTTATTTCAGCACCAAATGTTGATAGTTTGAAAGGAATGTTAACTTCCACTGATAGGTTCGTGGTTTGTTCTGTTCTTTCAGCGTAGAGAACTCGTCTTTCTTTGTTTCCCAGCTTCTCAAAAATCAAACTTTTCTGCTACACCGTACTGATCTTTGCTTCTGAACGGAGAGTGGAGGCCACGGACTTCATTACCATAGACTATCGAAGTTGGAAGGTACCTTCCTGTTGGGAAATCACAGAATTCAAATAAGGTTGAAGAGGAGCGGGGCAAGCGAGACGAGCTCCGCCTTGATCCGCTGTTTCCTACCCTTGTCGGAACTGTATCCCCGATCTGTACCGTTTGCACAACAACAAAAAAAATACCTACTACTTCCTGTTTCAAGTTATGGTAAGAAACTTGAATAATATTCTTTGCGATCGATCAAGTCAAATATTGGTTTAACCGTTCATAATTGGTATGGTTTTATGATACGTTGATTCCGAAAAAGTTTATTGAAGATATTATCATAATAACTGCATCAAGGTAAAGAGCCATTGAATAGATTTTTTATAAACACTGAACTGTACAGCTTATTTTCTTCACATAGATATCATTATGCAAAGTATTTGTAATTAATTGGAAAGTTGGACTTTTTAAAGAATGTAATTTACTTTCATTAAAAAAAGTGACAGTCGATAACGATCATATAAATGAGGTCTCCATTCAGCTAAAAAGTTTTTTGAAACCGTTCTCTTGTTTTTCTTACTTACGTTCAATAAATAAGGGTACTTAACGATCAGTAACGAAGGGTATTGTAGTAAGACATGATGATGCTACATACAGGAAGAATGGTGCTCGGATTCAAGAAGTTTTTTCAAAGAGAAGCCAAGTTTAGTAGAATACTCTACGTTTCTTTTACAGAACGATGTTAGTGGTTGCTTTGTCCGATATCTTTCGCTGGTTGTTTCCTACAATAAGTTTCATTTCGACCGATGACAGGAACGGATTCGAAAACCGAAGAAATAGAATGTGCCTTTACCTCCCGAGGACGGGCCATTCGTAGGCTGTTCGTTCGACGAAAGGAAATTCCTTCCGATCCAAAGCCGACGACGGTCTGAAGGATTAGTAGGCGGGAAGGCGCTCGAAGGGGACGCGATCGGCTGAGCATCCACAAAAGGGTCCGAGTCGACTCATCAAAGCTGCCTTCCTTCCCTTGTCGTCTTTCATGCCGAATCCGCCGAGGGAATATTTAAACATCTCCGGGGGAGGGGGGGGGGGGTGGTGAGAGGAGCCTTGTGGTCGAGTTCAACTCCGCTAACCCTCCTGACACGACCGACGTAAACCGAGCTGCTTACCTCGTAATTGAAATTAAAAGTGCTTCCACTAATTTGACACGAATCTGGAATGCCTTGGAGCAGAAAATGAATCGATCCCTCGTTTAAACCTCCCCATTTCATTATTCTGCAGTGAACTCCGATCTCCTCCTGTACACTGTGCAAAGCTTCTTAGCTCCGTATTCACCGCTCGCGATATTGCCAATCAGTACTGTGTTGCACTAATTAAACGGGTTCGTGATCAAAAGACTCATTATACCTTGCAGTCAAGGCGAATACTCCATCATACAATTTGAATTCGGGGAGCCTCAGGATAGTTATTACATTGTCGATCATTCCTCTCGTAGCCACAACGCTATAGAAAGCAATTACTTGGTACAGGTTTGATATTTATCGACAAGGTAGGGAACACTCCATCTTCATGAATTAACTACATCGGGCAACTAACCCTTTCATACTCGTCTGAGAGACGGAGTCTAAGATACTTAAATTGAAAATTTGTGTCGCATTGCGCCTTCATCCTGTAAGAAATCCATTCTTCTATCCCATTGTGTCACTAGATCGGCCCAAACCACCCTCTTCATTCATTATTTAGAAACTGGATATTTCCAGTTTCTCCGTTATTGTGTAATTTACATCATTATTCATACTACCTAATTAAATACTTAATGAAAAGAGTTTCCAACAAATTTAATAAATATACTGCCATACTATTGAGAAGGTGTTAGGGTAACAATTAATTTTTTGAAACACTGTGAGTTTTCCAAACGGGAGCTAACTCCTTAAAAAAGTTACAAAATTTGTTTATGAATGTAGAGGAAGGTGGCATTCTGATCGGCTGAGCACCTGACTAGGTGTGAAATTTGATATTGCGCGAGAAAACAATATTCACTAAGCACTGAGATCGCTAATTGTAATACATAAGAAGTAGAAATAGCGTTTCTCCTATGTTAATCAGCGTTAAGCATACTTTTATTGAATGAGAATCAAGTTTTTTCTTGCTATCGTACATTTCAACACTCTCGCCTTTACCAGGGTAATTCATATAGGTTTAGGAGGAGGTCAATATCTTTTTGGTTTGTTAAAGATTGGAAAAATATGGTCCGGGACGACTAGGAATGTTTGGGCACGGGTGAAGGTGATTAGTGCTTGAATGTCCCTCAAACGTACCTAACCATCTCGTGGCCTCCCTAATTATTTTTTCCCAATGTCCGAATAAATTAAAAACGACTTGATTCATTTAGTCATTATGAAATCACAATGCTATGGTATAACGACGGGATGGGCGGCCAAAAAGGCTGGTGGGTCTATGACGGAAAAGTTCCTTCTATTTTATCATTTTAATGGATAACATAGAGACAGTATACTATTCTATCGATTAAACTGTTTGGTTCTGATGTTTCTCTCATCAGAACCATCAGAGACTCTGTCTGATTCTGGTCCAACGTCTTTTCCCTTTTTGAGGAAGATTCCATTCCGCCTTGGAGAATTTTTCTGAAAACCCAACAAATTAGCTAAAGAATATGGGTTTTGAGATTCCCTTGTTATTTCTACGTACCATGATATGAGAGGTAACCGATAATGTTTTCTCATTTTTTAGTTTTAAATTTCATCAAATACCTCGATAAAGAAATTTTAGCTAAACACTCTGGACAAGGTAGCTGAGTGAAAATTTGAATCGTAATAGAAATTAAAAGCTACTGATTGGAGAAATTTTCTCGCTTCATCAGAATAATCGCCGTTTCTCCGCCTGGAACATCTCACCAGACATTGGCCGAACATCTTAAATATACGTCCGGTAGGAACGAGTACATCTCATCCAGACAGACCGATCGATACACGGGGATCGTTCCGTTGCCGTATCAACGTCATCTAGGTCTGTCACCACCGATGCATGACGAGGATGAAAACGTCAGGTCGCATGCGGGTAGATGAAGCGGCTCAGATTAATATTTCTCCGTGAAATTGGATTTCCCATCATGTCCGTAACCCCGAGTATTTCTCTTTTTTACTTGTGAGTAAGGTTTTTTCCATCACACTTATTCAGCTTTTCGTTGATTGGATGCTATTTTCACACACCTCATTTTTCATCTGGTTTTCCCTTATACTCGTACTATTCCTGTTCGGCTGAATACATTTTTTTCAACCACCAGCTAGGGAAACGCGTTATTGCTATAGAGCTTCAATGCTTCAACTAATCTCCTTATATCACCCGAACAATTAATGTCATAAGATAGCTTGACTGACGACCATATTGACAGTATTTCATGATATCGAATGAAATCCAACTTGAAGTCACGCACATGGGCGTTCAAAGGTAAACCATTGTAATGTACCAAAAAACAGCTTAGAATTATCTCAAGAAGTTGATATTTTTCCATGCTAGATGGCCCTTCTATTCAAATGAATTATTTATGATTATTACACGTGGTCTGTGATTCATCACCTAAACTCGGCGCCTTCTTATCTTGTAATTGTATTCTAAATAACTTGAATACGTTTTTGTCCCAGCGCTCAAGATCGATTAGAAATGAAACAAGGCACAAGGGTCTTCCTGCCGATCAGTACCTAATAATAGATGTCCCATAACGATTGGATAACTTTGGAATAGATATTACTCGGTGAAAACCAACCTTCTTGGTACCACTGCAACACACGAAACAAAAGCTGATGTCAAAATAACTATATTGGTGCAACACACTGTACAGTGAAGCAACTTGAAAATCCACAGAACGAATAATTGAAATTTGACGATTCAACGCCACCCAGTCTTTATCTGTCCACAAATATGTAACATGTAACTCGATGCTAAAAGGAACCGTTACAAACGAAATACCGTTGTAATTACAACAGCAGATAGATAGTAACAATTTACTAAGTGAAGTTAGGTACGTTTAGACATGTTCACGTTCACATTCTTGCAGACGTCAATTCATTTTCAGCCCTTAGGGAGAGCGAATGGATGAAGGTGACGCGGAAGTGGCGTAATTCGATAAATTATAGGAATGTTTTACATTTCAAGATGTGCAGTTTCCAAAAATCGAATTAAAAAATCCTGCACAGTGGAACTAATGGTCTAGGTGGACAATACTAGGACGATTTACGACTATTGGGAAAAATAGTTTTTAAAATCGATCTTTAGGGAAAATGTGGTAAAATGTGTAAAAATTGGTACAAATCTTTGGAAATAATTTCAAAGATTTCCAAGTGTGTTTTATTGTACAGGGCATAATAACCTCTGGTATCTGCCACATGTCCAACAAAAGTTGCCCTATAACTTTTATCTTATTTTCCTTAGTCTTTGAATTATGTCAGTTAATAGATTTGTTTAGCAATTTCAACCTTGAATAACTGAAAAGGCATAAACTACTTTATTTGAGGAAGTAACTTCAAATTTGATTTTACCGTTTGAAAGAACGTGATGACGTCATAATATGATGACTTACATTTTTATAAACTTATTTAAGTTCCTCGTTGTATGTTTTATTGAATGGTTTCATCCAATATTAAAATAGGAAGAGGGACGTGATGACTTGATAATAATAATAATTATTATCAATTCACTGGATGCAAATTCCATCTGCAGCAGGTGTACGCTCCTCGTGCGGCAATCAAGCTAGCCAACAATTGGTACGTAAACTAATGAACTTACACCAGGCTGGTGACATTACCTCTAACCAGTACCTACGTGAAGAGGGTTTCGGCAAAATACCGGCCACACTTGGAAGAAGACTTAATAATATGACGACTTACATTTTTATACACTTTTTAAGTACCTCCTTATATGTTTTATTAAATAGTTTCATTCAATTTTGCAATAGAAATAGGAACGTGATGACTTGATAATTTAGGATTCACGTCTAGTGTCCACCCTTGATCATATTTGCCCAATGTTCAAATAAATCCAAAAAGACTTAACAACTTGACTTGTGAACAAATTATGAAAAATGTACAAAAGCATGTTACATTTTCCTAAGCAGTCATGTCCTCGGGGAACACATTTCTTTCTCCTTTCCTTGTAAAATTGTGAAACCTATCAAATGTTAGAAATTTAGATTTCAATAGATCCTTTTGCTATCCAGTTTTTCATAACTATTGCACACGAGTGACGCGTTGCTAGAAGTTTTGTTTTAAATCTATAATTTTAGTAGTCCCACTCGTGGGTTTCGATATCTGTGTAGGATATGCCGTGAACGGCCTCATTGTAGGTATTTTGAAATCAGCTTTTGTTTCGGTCAACAATGGGGGTATCCAAAATATGACACGAGATTTCAAATGTTTGTTCACAGCCAGTTGATAAATTGACGGGGACGTCACTTCTTCATTATCCACAACCTCAACATCATTGAACATTCTTTTGGAAGCTGTAACTCCATGCAGAAGGCGTTTACTATAATTACCAAGATAGTTGAGTTAAATACCAGTTTACCAATATACTACAGATAGTTATCGTTTGATAGCAACTTACCCACTGACCACGACTGTCATGTTATATTGAACAGATCTGGAACCAATTAGTTGATCGTCCTTTGCTGAGGGATCGTTATCGAAGGGAAAGTAAACAACTAGATATCCAGTGTCTGTAATTCAAAGTGAATTGATCCACGTCAAGGGGATAGTGGTCACGGAGACTTGCTCATTACCACCTGACAAAGAGCGAAATCGGAAACGTTGTTAAACAATGATGAACAGAACCGCCGGAGGGAGTTTTCGAGTAAGTAGTAATGATAGCGTCAGAGGACTGTTTGAAACTCCTTCTGAACCTTGAAAACGCGGAATAGATTAGCATTACATCATGAAATTCTACTGTTGAATGATCGTCATTGAAAAGCAATGGTGCCTCATTATTCGGACGCTCCAGGGATGGATCCCTGTTTGATCTTTAAATTTACAGTCTCCAATGTTCGAGGCTCGCCTTGAACATATTGTCAAGAGCTAGTGTCAAGTCTACGGGCTAAGCAAGTCCCCCCGAAAGTTCTTAAATATAACTCAATCAAAACCAACTTTTAGGAAACACTTTCTACGAAACAAAAGGTAATATCAAATATGGCGACGAAATAGAAATCCAGAAATTAACAACTAAAACTTAACAAGATAAGCTAAAGATAAAAATAAAATGATACACCTCTGTACGCTTCACTAGTCAAAAATTGTTTCTAAGTTTAAAAATACAAAAATAGATTTCAAAAGAAAGTCTTGGAAACAAAATTGCATCGCAATTAAATCAGCTGAATCGATCCTCTCACGATCCTGGGTGATTTTCACTATGTCCAAGCATTTGGCGGGGTTTATTATTCAACGATTCATGATTTGAATTTCTACTAAGCTTTGGAGTGTGCGTGTTTCACAGGTGATAGGCCGATTATTGAATTTCAGGAGATGTGCATAGAGCACCTAAATCGGTTCTCAACCAAAATACCTGTTTGGATTGATCAGTTGATCATATTTGTGTGCCTCCTGAAATTCAATAATCGGTCTATCACCTGTGAAACAAGCACACTCCAAAGCTTAGTAGAAATTCAAATCATGAATCGTTGAACAACAAACTCCAGTGAAAGAGCGATTACAATGGAAAAATATTCTATATGAAAATTTTACATTTTGTAAGACGAGCATGCATATCAGAATGCTTCAACCCGTGTATCGGCTAAAAACTAGGAGTTCTCTCCAGTATCCACATTCACTACATCCCTAGGTTACTGCGATCAAAACAAAAACAAAAAAACGCTGTTGTATTTGTTTTGATCGCAGTAACCTAGTGATGAATGAGTGAATGTGGATGAAAAAGTTGGCACCATAAATCGGGCCATACATCGAGAATGGTTTGAGCTACGGACCTGAAGAGGGGCTCATTCGATTCCTCATGGAAAGTTCTTCAAAAAAAAAAAGTCCAAATTTAGGCCGCCTTGACTTTTTTTGAGGTTTTTAGGATTTTACAAAACTTTGACAAACCTTAAAGGGCACTTTAAAATAAGTGAGAGAGCTGGCTCAAGAATTGGGGCGTCGTCGGAACAACATGGATTTTTCCAGAAAATTTCAGATTTTAGAAGGTTCAGATTCGTGCGTACGGCGTACGCGGGTTAGATTTTTTTTTTTTTTTTTTTTTCAAGAGCGAATATTGAAAAATAAACCAAAAGCGATCCGGGTGGGAATCAATTCATTCATTGGCGCTATTTTGAAAGTTTTCTACATTCCGATTTCTTAATATTTCAGCCTTTAGTATTTACTGAGGTTTATGTCATGACTAGAACTCATTATCAACCCCATTTGATTTTTTACCCAAGTTTCATTAACTTCGGCCTGGTAATCTAGGAGAAAGGCTTTTTTAATAATTTGATATTCGGATTCTACGCATCTTAAAACGTAAAACAACCAATTTCGTGCGGAGCGGGAGGGGTGAGTTGACGAATTGTTATTGTTCGATTACAAATGTTCATTATTGAAAATAATAAACCAAAATTTGTATTCAAATGAATATGTCTTAAGGCTGGGGTCTCTTTGAAGAACCAGCAACCATACTCGAAACCCACAACCGATAATAATCGAAGTTGATTGTGAGTTATTGATAAAGTTTTCCTAATACTGTGATGCTATGTGTATTCTGCTTACAACGAAGCTGATCCAATTAAAATTTAACTCTCCTTCTTCGTCAGAGTTTTCATCAGAGGGAAATGATTCACCACTTTTCACGACCGAAAATAAAAACACCTCAGCAACAAGTTATTAATGAACTATAATCAGCTTTCGCTTGTACTAACATGGTTTGTTAGTAATCAGACTTCATAATTGATTATTAACCAGGAGAAGATTGAAAGGAAATGTGATAACCGTGGATATTGCTGTTTTCAAAAGTGTAATTCAAACGTTGAGCCCGATTGAGGGTAATGGAAAAGTTTCTGAATCATCGATGGCTGACGTATGAGTTTTGATCAATATTGGTTAATCTCTGGCTTCAATAGTTACGGAAAGATAGGAAAGCAAGCGAGTTCAACATCGTATCACGACAACATTGAACAACGACGTCGCCCTCCCAACCCACGAATCAGAAGATTCAGGGAACAATTGGGTTATTTCGCGGAAAGTGGCAATTTCAGCTTCGAAAAAAAAAACAAGAAACTCGCTTTATTGGAAAACAAATATTTTCCTTACTATTGTCTTCTTCAATATATTGGAAGTAAAATGCCGGAAAATCTCATCGTAGAAATGATTCATTTTCAAGATACCACTATTTTGAAAATCTGAGGGGACAGGGAAGTGACTAAAATCGTATGGTTTTATAAAATTGTTATTAAAACTTGTTAAGATTTAAAGAGAAAGCAAGATATCACAAATACCTTGTCGAAGAGGTCTATTTTCTACAAAACATTACTAGTGTTGTAGCAATTTATTCACTATGTGGTCAAAATGTCCTCTCGGGTCTTTGGTGACATCATGTGCGTCCTGGATGAACACTAAAAGATAGATAGTTAGGTACTTGTAGGTTACAACGACCATTCCTTATTAAATCAAGCAAAACCGATTAAAAATTATGAAAAAAGTCACAACCCTGCTCAGAAAGTCACTTCCCTGGAAACAGTTCTCCAGAGAAGTGTCACCCAGGGGAGTGACGATTTCTAGGAAAATTCAAGCTATTGGCCTCATTTTCGTAACCATGTTGAGTTCATTTTTTTGTCTGATATTACTCCTAAAAAGGCACTAATTATTCTTATTCTATGTATTATGGTACTTTCCACAAGTTCAGGCCCTGCGACAGGGAAGTGACAGGCTATGATTAACCTACACACAGTTCCTTGACATCGGCACTGCACCACGTGAACTGAGGAAGCTCCTAAAAACCAAGGAGGTTATCACTGGGTTGGCGGGATCTTAGAACTGAAGTCAACAGGAGAAAAATGTTCAAAATATTAGTTTTCCCCCCTTCACGCAAAGTTGAAAAATTTACAGCGAAGTGACCTGCGACCCAAGGGACAAGCCTGCACTAGCCCCCCAACCCCCTAATTTAAGAAATAATTTCATTCAGAGAGAGAGAGAGAGAGAGAGAGAGAGAGAGAGAGAGAGAGAGAGAGAGAGAGAGAGAGAGAGAGAGAGAGAGAGAGAGAGAGAGAGAGAGAGAGAGAGAGAGAGAGAGAGAACATGTTTAATAACAAATCACTATTTTTACAAAGTAGGTAATTATAACATACATGAAATTCAGCGCTGGTAATTTACCGTGGGCTGGGAATTCGCGGAGTAATTTGATTTTCTATTGATCATGCATACGTGAGTTGATACACGAAAACAAAAAATTATTTATAAGTACATTTAAACATCTTCCTATCAAGAGTCCATCTCATACTTCGCTTAAAATGTCAACATCAATAAGGCAGCATGAACTTTTTTTAGATATTTTTTAAATGAAACAACAATTTTTCTAGTTATAATTAAATTGTGAAATCAGGAACCGTCGATAAACCCTGGCCTGCTGAACGTATTCCACCAGGTTGCCCCAGTCTTGACCATTCAATAGGTTGACCAACTCCTCATGACTCAGACTAGCCCTTCCTAAATACCTTCTCCTTAGGTAAAACATGATGGGACATCTGGCAACAAAGTGTTCCACAGTCTCTTCCTCGCTGTGGTTGCACATCGAGCACAAGTTAATATTGCTTTCCTCCCAGGGCTTCCAATTCAAGTTCATCGTTTCGCACCTCAGACTGAACAGAATCTTCACACTAGCCCCCAAACCCCCTAATTTAAGAAATAATTTCATTCAATTATTATTGTAGGATTGCTGTCAACCCCTTATACACGATGTGCCCGCGAACCCAACCCAGGGACATGCCAGGGAAGTGACAAATAGGGGTTTATACTTTTTTTTGTAGCTTTATAGCCATAGTTATCCGCATTCTAGTTTATTCATCATGTTCTTCCAATACATATTTACGATGGAATATTTTTAGAAGCATGAAATTCATGTAAAATTTCCCACAACTTGCTCAGGGCCGGAGTTTGCCACTTTCTGCGAAATGACCCTATTGCGATCAGCTGTTCATTGTTGATTTCTATCGCATCGTTAATTTCTGTCAACGTTTGGAGTTCACGGAATTATATTTAAGACGAAGTCATCCAACTGTCTTTGGGGCATCTGGAAGTTAGTTACAAGGTATCGAGTGATTAGGCTCGTTTCGTTACAATTCTGTCAATCGTGGTGGAATGTGACCAAAATTCTTTTTATACAAGCAAGGCTCCGAGTTTAGATATCGCAACACAGATTATTTCTAATACACATAAATCAGTGATTGCCGTTGAAAGGTTACTCTAATGTAGAAATAATAAACCTCTGAAGAATATTGGGCAGCATTTTTTCATTCTCCCAAAATCAGTTATAGTAGTAGCTCAATTATTCTTAAACATTCGCTAAATTTAGCTGAATTTCACGAATATTAATTGAAGACCATGTTCTGATCCGATACCTACGCAATTAATATTACCCATTATTGTTGACTGTTGATGAACAGGCATACTTAAATCTTAACCGCATGTTGGGTCTTTGGCTTATGCTGCATTACAGGGCTGTTTCTTAGTTTGATTATCCCAATCTCGGACGGCACGTGTTTATTTCAAAGGTATTGACAATATCATCATTTCCTCTCCATAAATATCTACAAACGATGAGTATAAACGATTTATGAAGGGAAACGGGCGAGAAGTTACTGTCCAAAGATCGGGCGGTACATGACAGAAGACCGGAGAAATATAATAGGGTTGGGACGTGAGGACGACAGAGGGTTTGTAAACAGATTTCTGGACACTGTCCAAGTGAGGACAAGCCAAGCTTTAAGGGGTGTGCTGGAACAAAGTGTATTTCGGTGAGGATGTCTTGTAGGAAAATGGAAGGCATTGAACCATTAAAATAACTGGTTCAGAGCTAATCCGAGTGAAGGTTTCATAGTTTGATGAGGGTGTGAAAACGGCAAGTACTCTATCTCATCAGATGCTCCTAACAAATATTCATGTATTCATGGTTCTGCAAGGCGTATTGATACTTTATTTCATCTGTGAAAAAAAATATACTGTTACCAAGAGGCCAGGAGGTAGAAGTCAAAGTTGGAAGTTGGCTTTAGTTTGAAGTAAACTTGAACGAAGAGTGCATTCATTGTGAGTTTCCGTAAACTTTTAGGGCCGTAATCCTCAGAACATACGCGATGGCAGCCGTGTCCCAAAGGTGTCAACCAATTCCCTACCTAAGTTATCGAATCATAAACTCCACCATCCCACGGTATATTCTAAGAGGATCCATCGATTAGTTTCTAGCGGGATGAACGCTTTAAACGAGGAGGAAGGTGAGCCCAATTACCCTGCAGGATTTCTCCCTGTCTCCGCCTTCCAATCCAATTTCAACATCGTTATTTACAACTTTGAAAATGGGTTTTCGCCAACATTCACTGGTAAACACATTGATAAAGGGACGGACTAAACGTCAACCGACCTCGATACTACTGGCCATTAGGAAGGCGGAAGGTACGATCGTTATCAATCATTTCGCACTTTCCGTGTCTTACTTTTGCAATACACTGAAGGAATGATAGAGCTTTTAAACCGAGACGAAATAAAAAAATGGATTTTTCAGCCCTCTATAACAGGGTTCTTCAATCAGTTAGTACGGTCAAAAAAAAGTGAAGTGATCTGTGTTTAAAGAAAAAAAGTAGTTTCAGAGCTTATGTATATAAACTTTTTATTTGCAAAGGTACTATTTTTCTTAAATTAGGAAATTTTATTGCACTGACCTGCAAAATAAAGTTAAGAGTTATATGCTTGAACTCGATATTTGTCAATTTATAATTTGAAGATGCTGATAAAAATGCAAAAGTTTGGTTTCTATGATGTTGTGAAAATAAATAATTGAATAAGTGGATTCCAACATAATCTATCATCGTATGTCCAGCTTTCAACGTTTTTGATATCAGTTTCGAAACAATTCACAAGTTCAACGTCAGATGCATTTGCTGGAGCTTTCAATAAGTAGAGTATAAAGAACTATCACCAAGTCACAATTCATGAAAATGAATATTTAGGGGCAACTTTGGAAAATCAATTCTTACAAGTTTCTTCAAAACTTCTAAAAAATATTTCCGTGCAATGGCATCATCACCGCTAACATTATTGAGTCAACCTGCATTACAGGTACCTCTGTCGCCATTAATTTATATAATTCCATAGCGGGTACAATATTGATTAAATCGATTCAACCGATTTGAGATGATTAAACCCTCATTCTTCAACTCACCTCCAAATTTGAGAAAGATCGGACGATCAAATAATGGTAATAAGATTTTACCTTAGCGCATGCACAGACTACCTATTTATTTGTTGGCATTGAAACTCGTTGAAAAACATCTGCAGCTGAACTGTATGTTCTCGGAAATTTAATCAAAATCGGATGAAACTTGAAAGAATCAGGATTGTGCAAAGTACTTCGGGTACTTTAGGGTACGGCCCTAAAATATTTATACCCCTATTTATAGACTGAGGCCGATTTAATTAAATGTCTTCGACTGTGAGTTATTTTCCGTGAACATAACGTTTCCTTATAGTCAAATACCTGCCGTCTCCTGTTGGGGGCTCGGACGAAATGATTGAGTGGAACGGCTGGTGGAGATGGTAGCTGAAATCAAAGATACAGTCTTTCGGATCGAGAGGGATTTAATTAGTTATGGTTTCGTATTATTTCGGGTCCTAATGACTGCGCCAACAGTTACAGCCCAAAAATATGTATACCTCCTACTGAGTTCGAGCTCTTGTCCTTATTACCAAGGGAAAATTTTCCTTCAGTTGCAACCCGCTAACGGGTTGGGCTCTGAGTCCGATTTAATCTAACCCCTTTAATTGTGGGTTGTTTTCCTTGAGCATAACCCTTCACATTCTTTCATAGGCATGTACTAATGGGTAGTGTTCAAATTTATATGAGATGAGTAAACGTCATATGTTGTATATTCTCCATATTCGTGCGATAAAAAAGAACAAGAACTAGAAAAAATTATGTTTGATGGATTTGGTATTTTCGCACACTCAGACCGAAGTTCTCGATTTGTGGGCAACGAAACTCATCTACGGCCTAACCTGAAATTTACTAAAAATTTCGTCAAAATCGGATGAAAATTTTAGAGAGAAGAAAGAAAAAGAAAACTTTTTACAAGGATATAATTCGTTATGTTTTCTTCTTGGGAGATAGCAACGCTGCAAATTGTTGCACAAGTCAAAGTAGATGAGCTATCTAATACTGATATAATAAACCTTTATGTAATAGTTTTCACCATGTTCTGAACTGGTGGGCCGTTCTCTCACGATCTTTTAGCAAACTGTCAAGCTCACGGAAAAGACCAATATGAAAACTGGAAGAAACCCGCCGACAAGATCACCCGCTCGAATAATTACATTGTCAAGGAAGATGAGTGAGCTCTCAGAAGGAGGAAAGAAAAATTGAACATCTCCCCTCCACTTTTTTCTTTTCCCTAAGATGACAAATTGTCGCTCCAACCGTACAACCTGATACAAGGGAACGAAGAAGCTTCCATGCATAATTCAGTGTTGACCACTTTTCGGCGGAGAGGAGCAAAAGGCGAAAGTGGTTAGCGGCGAGGCGGGCGGAAGAGGTGAAACTTCACTAATTTACAATGCATGCTCTAGGTGAAATACTGGTAGGTGCCTCCTTTCTGGGTCTTTTGGGTTTTCGTAGAACATAAATCCAACCGCTACTTACAGTTTTGTAGTCTGCAGTGAAAATATTATCCTTTTGTCCGCAGTATTACTTTCTTCACCCTTAAGGGACAAGACTATGAAAGGGAGGCCCTCAGTATTGAAGGAAAAGTTTTTTGTTTTTTAAATCTCAAGAGAACGTGCATGTATTTTGTTTGGAGAAGGTTAAATATTTATAAAGCTATGGTAATGCTCGATGATTAGGTATATAAAACAAGGTTAAACGTCGCTTGGAAACAATAGCAAGAGGAAATGGACTAATTTACAACTAAGATAACATACGACGCAAGGACGTGCAAAGCGCAAGATTAAACCACGTATATGAAACGTTCCAGTTATGCAGCAATCCACATTGTATCCACATTCAGAAAATACAGAATTGTTTTCCAAACTAAACATTTTACCTTCATACCATTATGTGTAGTTATTATCATCGTAGTCCTTACACCTTTTCTAGGATATTCTACTAATGAATGGGCATCAAACGATTCAAGGCAGTTTTCTTCTCATTTTCAATAATAAAATTTCTGTCTTTTTTTTAAGCATTCAATATTGTTTTAAACAATTTATTCTTTCTTCCAAAATGATCGTCTTGGCGATGTGAAGGGTTTTTAAAGCGATTCTTAACCTGTACTGTCTGGAATGAAATTTTCATTTAGAGTGAAAAGGAAAATACAGTTCTCCGGAAAATTCACTTGAAGAAAATTATGATAGTCTAATACGTCGAAAACTCGGAGAAAGAGGCAACACAGAGAGGCATCTTCATGTCGCAGGGGTTTACTCTTCCCTGCAAATTGTCGTTGCTTCCACTGAAGCAAAATCGGGCATCGGAAAGATTCGATATGCTTGTCGGTGATAATTATTTGACTTCGAAATTCTTTTTTTCCCATATATTATTTCCGAAGTGAGTCAGAATTTTTCCTTTTCGGTTTATTCTTTCCGATAGTTATTTAGGAAAAAATTATTTGGTTACCGTATATCAAACAATTTTTATAACCCCTCCCTCAAAATGTTGACAATTTACGTTCCCAGGTGCGTATATTCCAAAGGTGATCCACCGTGAAAGGCCTTAGACTTCATGTAACAAATCCTTTTTTTCGCTCCCACTTCACTTGAGGTCTAATTGGTCATAACGTCTTGCCAACTCGATTGTCTCCGCAAACAGATCCTATAAAATCCGAAAACTGAGCCAAAACTTTCTTTTCTCACAGAAGTGGGGATAGGCTTCAGGTCCGTAGAAATTAACCCTTAGCAGATGATTTCCGTACCTAAAAGTGTTCCTCAAAGTCAGCACTGAAAATCTGGTGCTACCTAATTAAAAGAGTTATCTACTACAGACTATAAAATCTTTAGGTAGGTAATAATTGTTAACTCTTCTCATATAGGATTAGTCCTTTTCCCCACAACCTAATGCTGGAATGCTAATCAATGATAACTGAAGAGGTCTTAGCAGAAAAACGTAATTATAAATAATTACCTACTACTTCAAGTAACTTTTTCGGGAGGAGGAAAGTGGTGCTACGTCCCGAGGGTGGCCTTGCAAAGATCAGATGTACCTGCAGCTGTTCGATGACTTGGGTTATCGCTGCTTACTCTTCTAATCTGTTTAATTGTTTTAAAATAGAAGTTCAACTAGATTCCATTTCATTTCAATCAACTTATAACATAACTTTGTTGTTTGCACCCACTTACCTAACCAAGAAAAGACATAAAAATGTCAAGATTACAAATAATAATTATTAAGGTCATTTAAGATTACCTTAATTATTAAGGTCATAAAGTAGTTTATACTCGAGATTTAATATTCCTAGATGAATTATTTTATTTACAGAACTGTTAGTGATTTGAGCTGAAAAGTCAGAGTGACAGTACCCGACTCATGATGGTTGTTGTAACAACATGCAAATGAACTAAAGATTAAACTGCCGGTTCACCACAGCAGAGATATTATCATTTCTCGGCACGTCCTTGGTTTTGGGGTAACCATGAGATACGGTGAGGGTTTATAAATTGTGAAGGGTCAAGGATAAGTGCAGGGGTGGTGGTGGGGTGTATCGCTACAGTTCTGGTATTACGGGATCCCCCGGGCACACTCCATATCCCTGAACCGAAATATCTCACCCTCCCTCCAGTGGATGGTAATCATATTAGTCAAGAGATGCTCTCAGCTCTCGGATCCACGAGGTCAAAGGATCCGTTTTCGCCTTTTCCTTGGCTCTACGGTAACTACGTTAGGATACTTCGTGCACGTTTTAAGTGAGCCGCGTTCCGCAAAGTAAATACTTTCATGAAATATCATGTGTGGTAAACTTTATCTAATTAGATTTGCTTGTGCCAATTACAGAGCAGTACTGCTCAATTATTAATAATTGGAAGTTGACTGCAATGAAACAACACAAGAGCAATACCATAGGGATTCACTGAAATTCAATAATCGCTCTATCACCTGTGAAACACGCACACTCCAAAGCTTAGTAGAAATTCAAATTATGAATGGAAGCCAAATTAATGAAATTGAATAATAAACCCCAGTGAAAGAATTTGCAGTCTACTGAAACAAAAACTATTCATGGAGATCTAAAACATACAATGAAGCAAAGCACTTTCTTAAGGAATTTTCTCCTCCCAGATGTGAAGTAATAGCCTAAAAGTTGAAATACGAAACTTAGAAATATAACCACAAGAATTTCTTTATAATGCGTTTTTATTGATTTACTTTTTATTTTATTAACTTTTTATTTATAAATGAGGAATTAGGAAAAAATCCTCTCGCTAATCAAAGCATACAAATCAAGAGTATTACTTCATGCGGCAGATAATATCTTCAAAAATCATCCCAATTAGTTATCACTCGTTTATTTTTATCAAGATTGGAACTTGAAACCCTGATTTCTTGTTTCTTAGTAAATGGAAGGAAAGGAAAGGATTATTCCAAGCACGAGGGGTTCAATGTAGCAAGGAATCACGGAATGATGGTTGGCAATCTTGAGAGGGTGTCAGTATTCTAAAGGGAGGTTCTTTGAAATGAATTGCTGTTTGATGTCAATCGTCACGCCCTGGGTGAGGCAAATTATCCCCGCTTGTAATTCCACTCAAACTCTGAGTTTCAAATTTTCAAAGAGCTCGGCGACAGTCGGAGCGATGAAAATGACACCCGGGGGATTTTTAAGTTGTACCTACGTCGAAATTAGACATTCCTTTTTTTCCTTGGAGCTCTCCCTGGTTGAAAGTACGCTTGTTGAGCCTTGTTTCGGTCGCGGGAGGGGGATTGGGGTAATCAGATTAGAAAGGAGAAAAACGTCTAGGCAGAAAAAAGAAGCGATGAAGAGAAGAGGGGGAGAGCTGTGAAAGAGGGAGAGAGAGTTAGCAAGAAAAAAGAGAACTCGGAGAGGTTTAGCATACGAATGAAGGGACTCATTAACAAATAGCGGTAGCTCGTCTTTCAGAAAACGAGACGTTTTAATGCTTTCTTCCTTTCTTTCTAAGGATCTTTGGTTGAGAGGTAGAGGGAGCATGTGGAAATCTATGGACGACTATAGGACGGGGGTGCATACGACGTGGCCATTTGGTGTAGATAATGAATCCCAGCCCTTACAGAGATTAACTAATGCAAATAACTTCAACGATCCTGTTTCGAATTGTTTGGGTGGAGTGAGAAATGCCCCCCTGCCCCCTGGGCTTATTATTTTTACGTCTGATAAATAAATATCAGCGATTAAGTTAGAAGATTTATACAACGAAGGAATTATACACCTTTTTTAATGATTTAAAGCTTTTTCTCAAGTAAACCAGAGCTTCTTTGGAGGGAATAACATTCCAATCTCAAATGTCATTAATTCTGTTTCCAGATTACGAAAATCAGGAAAGTTTAGTATTGTTTTTCATTTCAGGTTTGACTGAACAACTTACATTGTATTGCTGTTGAATCCATTTCATGAGCTCATGCGCCAACGTGGATTTTTTCTATCTCTCCAATTTTGCTTGAACTCGAAGGGTAAATAAGTAGCATATTATTTTGTGTGGTAAAGATTCAAAACGGGTTTGGGGTAACAGTTTGAAAAAAGGAAAGCAATGAAATCGTAGCCTAATTTCCTTGGAAAGTTGGCTGAACGAAGGTGTAAACCATGTGATATTGCTGCACGACATCCGGCAACCATCAATAGTGAACAAGAAAAGAAGACAGATACAGTTACCAGGACAAAATTTTTAAAAAATATTTAATATTTTTAGATATTTAATATATGAAAACGCAAATGTTCTACAACTTGGACGGTCAATGTTTGATTTTTTATAATAAAGTCAAATTATCATCAACTCAAAGTCGAGTGTGAATTTGTCAGGAACGTTTTTGTTCGTATGTCCGGCTAGAAATAAGACACTATAGTAACATTCGCTGTTTGACAAATTTTGAAACTATTTGAAAAAACTAGATGAAACAAACTTCACTTCTTGTTCTCCAAAAGTGGAAATTGACTATCCGTAAATATACTCTAATATTTGAAATTTCGAAAAACCTCCGTCAATTTCTTAATGAAAAGGCTCAAATACTTACTTCCTTTTTACGATTTCGTATTTGACTCACTAATGATAAACGATTCGTATAAATAAAATAAATAATTGGATTCCGTGGATTGAGTTTGGACAACAAATACAGAATGATCGGCAAAAGAAAACATCTTCCCACCAAAAGTCTCGCATGGTTTTCGGCCTCACCCTAAATCAGATTCTACAGCGGGTGGGTGACTTGATTTCACCTCTAGTCGTTCGGTACCGTTGTTTTAGGGAGGTTTCCATTCCCGTTCATCTCCCGTGAAAAGGGGATCGGTTTGAATTGCTAAAGAGATTGGCATGTTCGGACCCCGAGCCACAAGTTTCAAACACGGTCTCATCCGGAGGGATCAAGAGGATTTGGATGCACGAGGAGGTGGGAAAGTTTCTGTTTTATTTACCCTCTGGGGATGATAATTAGATTCTCCTTGCATCAGTTAGCTTCCGCTAAAATAATATTAGGATTGTAACGGTATGTAAATATCCAATATTGACGCGTCAGCATGTGCACTAGAAACAAATAGTTTCTAGGTTGAAAATTACCAGGAGTGTCCGAAGGCAGCGGATTTAACCGAACCGAGAACTCACGACCCTGTCCAAATATTTCCACGCTTCCCAATCATTTGTTTGTCACTTTAACATAGTAAATGGAAACGGAGTTTTAAATTTTCCTTGACTCATTGTCTTCGTAGATTTAGTCAGACATCAAGAAATGTTTGGCTTATTCGTACATATGTTCTTCTGTAACAGATGAAGAGGAACACCCCCTGGGACGATAATTAACGTCTGCCAAGTTGACTGTAGAATTTCAATATTACAGAAGTGCGGAAACTTAATGTCATGTTCTAGATTATCCAAAATTATCAGATGGCTTTGCGTTAAATATAAATCCAAAAGCACTAACTCTTGACTAGTGCCTGAGAAAGTGACAAAAGCTGATATTCAGGTAGGTCCCAACAATGATGTAATATATACTGTATGTCGATATAGAAGGAAAGACTTAGAAATAGGAGTTTCTACTTCTGGGTCGATATACATTATTTTGCAATTAGTAGGTCTATCTATACTTCACTTGAAAATGATTAAACAGTGTGAGAGATTTGAGTAATACCGAGTTTTTGGAGGTTCTCCAATGACACTTCAATCATTTATTGGTGAGTACATGATTTGCGGACATTTTTTCTTGAGTAAACACCGAAATTTTAGTTCAATGTACTCTGGAAGAAGTGGATGCGAAGAGATGCATAATTTCAATCTTTACGGTCCATTTTGAGAATATCAAACCAGACATCTACACGTGATTCAGGTTGGAAAAAATCAATGTCTCCCCACCCATCAATGTATATACCAAGGACAGATTATATTCCATGTGAAAATCTCCAAAGAACTTGTAATTTTCTATCTTTCGCTCATTTTTCTGGTATTCGCACATCTTGTTGGGCTCTTTAATATCCGAATGGTGTTTCATTGTCACGTTATGATAGCTCAGCACTTTGACACTTAGTAACGGAGTAATAATAATTATGTTCCATAACCGTTATATAGTCGGAAATAAGGTGATTCCCCACTACAGCTCCGCCAACACACCCTCACGGAGGAAAAAAGAGACCATAAAAGCTGAAAAAAGGTTTCTAGGGAGGTGGAACTCCTAACATCTGTTGTTGAGTCAGGTCACGCGAAATCCTCACGACTTTCTTCGGAAGCTTCTTCTTGTACGTTGTACTCGTATTTTAGAGTGCACTTTAATTTTGTGTGTTCTAAAGGAACGTGTCTTGACTTCATGTGTTCACGCGCGAGGTGTAATTTCGCGACTTCTCCAAGTGTGTTCTTTCTCTTTCTACGAAATTTCATTCTAACTTTATTTCTGTGAAGCCTGCTATGCGTTTTGAAAGCGGGCAAATGACCTGAGATCTGGAGAGAATTTCCCTACTTAACTCCCATCCAGCTGTATATACTAGAATTCGACTCATCAACTCTTCGTCATTTGACTTCATAGTAGTGGCACATTTGCAACCACAGTCAATTAATATAATTTACCTCATCATGAGACCGTATCAAATAATTTCGGTATTTATTAGGAATGTATTTAGCTTCAGCAGTGATCCTTAATAAGATAATGAGGTTTTGGAAAAAGGTTTACGAACAAACGTAAGCTGCCTAACTTGAAAATCTGAATATTAACCATACGTTATTCTTTACTTATTCTTTGATTATTGACCTTTCCGTAGATTTCTAATTCTATTTTGCTTTCTCATTACTAAATGTAGGGTCGCTTAGATTATGATCAATTCAGCTTTTGGTTCTGTATCTGTCAGTAATGAATCTGTAATGCGAGAAAAGTAATACTTTGTTACACTACAATTTCATTAAATTGTTAGAAATTTTGCGTCTTTTGAGCGTTTCTTGTATATAAAATACATTGTCAACGTGGGACTAACTAAGATATGGAAACGCTGTAAATTATTTCAGAAAGGTTAATTATTTTTGGGCCCCTTGTATCTCATCCTCCAGACCACAACTTTTCCAGACTGTCAAGTAGTCAAAACGAGGAAAATTGCGATTTAAAAAAATTGAAATTTACACTCATTCTTAGCATTTCCAAAATTCAAATGATATTTTATCCGTCTAATGAGAACGGACTGCTCCGGAACCCATCTCAATTGATTCTGCTTCCAAAATTACTTGGAAATGAACATCATGAGGTTGGGGGAGGGAGTGCCACTTTTAGGTTAAAAAATTGATATTATTTGCTACGGCACCTCATCTGGCCATGTCAGTAAACCTCGGTAACCACGTTTTTCCCATGTGCACGACCAAATTTTAGCATCCATGGGTGTGGGGCTAAACGTTATTACCAACTAGACCTCAATTGGAGTCCTTGTGAGATGTAACGGATTTCTTACATTCATTATGGCCAATGATGTGGAATCTACGCACCTTGGAACATAAAATGATTAAATTTAAGACAGGCTTATACAATTTGTTGCTAACCTCACTGTCAAAAGAAACTTTTGAGAACAAAATTTCATTGTCCTCAACTGATTCGGCCGTCACAATTTACTAGCGGATTTTCACAATGTTCAGACACATCCGTTTTTTTTTTTTTTTCTTCTTTTTTATAGCCCTTAGCGAGGGGGAACGTTGAATGGACAGCGGGCCGAGTTGGCTCATTCGATCCATTGAACTGATATGTACCCATAACAAACATAAAAACATTTTCATTGTTTCGAAACTTTTGGATATACTGATTGTTGAATATTTCAATGCTTTGATTTCACCTTTTAGGATCGGACGAGATTTATGCCGATGTTTTATGACCATCTTCGACCCCAATATACAAATTTCATTAGCTTATTATTTTTTAATTAGATTTTTGGATTGCACCCATCTTGAAAGTAAACCAACAAATTTTGAGGGGAGTTGAAAAATTTTTCTTGGTCGATAACCTATTCAATATTGAAAATAATGAACCAAAATAGTTTTTATTACTTAACCTACAGCTTATTTTTTCACTTTCTAATACTGGTTGATGTTTTGGGTTGCCCTCGCTTTTCAGTATCGGGCTGCTTCACTGAACAATATTTCATCGTTTTTAAATACACACAGCTCAATCTAATATACCGACCTTATAATTGCAGAACTGCTCCGTATACCTGCAGTCCAACTTTCCATTTAAGCCCAAGTTCATTTCTACCAACTTCACTCAACACTTGGTACGCGGAGGGGATCGAATAATCTTCTAAAAGGAGCTTCCGCCGACAACCGAAGGAGAGAAAATCATATTAGCCGACTGAAGGGAAATGCTAGAGAGGTTTCTACGGCGAAAAACCCCTCGAGTAGCGAAAGCCTGGCCGAGTTTCCTCAGTGTTTCCAGCGCTCTTGAAATTGCCTGCCACTTTACGCAAGGATGATATCGCTGGGAGGGAAGCAGATTACGGCGATAGTACATGTGCGTAATGCCCTAAATTCATATGCGATCCAAACGACGCCGTTTGACTTCCAAGTAATAAAAGGACTGTCACCAGAACATCCACTTTATGATAAACGTGAGCGGAATAGCATTATAGAGGGGGATACGTTCTGTTATTGGCTTCGTCGCATTATTGACACACATGCAATACAGTTGGCAATACTAGCTCTAGTGAAGCATATTACGAACTCGACATTTATTCTTCTTCCACTGAGCAGAACCAGTGAGATACTTTCATCAAACTTTTACATAAAATTTAGTTATGAAGTATAAACCCAACAAGTTTTCGACGTTCTATTGATTTCAGCACTTAAAACCGAAAACTTTGATTTTACTCCTTAAACTCTTCAAATTTAGGCAGGCTTATTATTTCTGAATTAGATAACCCATTCACTCGGCGGAAAGAAAATCCGGGCCCAGGGGCGAAATTCATCTGGGTCCCTTAAAAAAAACTCCCAAGCGTCTATGAACTACTGTAACCATATACCTTAATAAATTATAACCCGTTTCGAGAGAGAGGAAAATTAAGAAAGAATATCGATTGTGGACTTTTTTAACAAACAAAAAATTCTCGAGAATATCCGGGCCACCTTACGAAGGACGAGCCCGGGGGCATCGGGTTCAGTGCCAACTACCCGGGGTCGGCCAGATTTCCACACAACTCATTTTTGATATTGTAGAAACCAATGCAGATGAGCGTCAAGTACATCTTTAGTTGAAACTGATAGTTTCTTGAAACCAACGCGAGTCTGGACACGAATTTATTTACATATTTGGGTTCGTTTTCGGTCAAGTAATTGTTTGATTTGGTTTTCTTTCGGGTTGTGTTTGGACACAACAAACCGCTGAAGCTTTGAATTTAATTTCAGATATCTAATTTTTTCAATTGAATCTACTTTTTGCTATTCATCGTTAGTCAACAGTATTTAATAACCTCGAACGATAAAATATTAAACGATTAAAAAACCCTCAGATTAATTTCTTAACTAAGTTCTAAACTATTTTTTCAGTTATTGATTGTTACTAACAATTATTATAAAGTCATTAAACATTCTTTTACTACATTGAAACTTCATTTGTAATCAATAAACTCGAACTACTGATTAATATATTTTTGCTTCTTTTGGCTTAGAGTTTATACCTACTTTTACTCATTTTACCCATTCGCTAGCGTTTCTTGTTTTCGAATTTAGTTCCAACAGATTCTACGCCCCTTGAAACATAGAAGTAGCGTGATTTAATGATAATTATCTTGCGAGTGGAGGTTTTTTCTCGAAATCCTCCAATCAGCCTCACTGTGACTCGTACTCCGATCGCCGTTCTCAGCTTTTTTCCGAAACTATTGGACCGAAGTTTACGAAATATAAAAAACCGAACGTCGAACCTGGATTGCCGGTAACCGTGGCGTCATGATCAATCAATTATCTGAAATGATATTGTAGAGTTGAAATTTTTAAAAAATCTCAAAAACTGTTGCTATAAAGGGGTAGTTGGTTAGTATGATTCAAATACAAATCGGTTTTCTCTGATACCACTCGGTTTGATTTCCGTCGTCAGCCGTCATTCGCTCCCCATTCGCTGCAAATTACTTCACGAAGAAATAATTTACCCCCTTCCTCACTTCCTCTTTAACACTTTTTGTTTGAAAAATTTGAATTCACACCCATTTTCACACGTTCACTCTTGGAAATTAAATGTTCCATGGCAGATGTTGAGCTCAAACTGATCTGGGGCCCATCACAATCGATCCGCCGTCCAAAATTAAATAGAATTTTCTCTCCACTTGCCAGTCAGTAAAAACCTCGAAAACCCACGTTTTTGTCTTTTTGAGATTTTCATGTACTTTTGCACATTCTTTTTGAGATCCTTTTGCACATAGACTGAAAAATCGTCAAGAAAACTTCCTCACGCGATACCAATAAACAAAAGTTGGTAAATACAGTCCTTGAAATTGTAATACCAATAAACTGAAAAACCGTCACGATAACTTGCTCAAGCGATACCAATAATAAGACATTTTGTTTTGGTTTATTAGTTTCAACCATTTCCGTACTTTTTCCACTTCAAAACGATCAGCGAACAAACGCGAGAGTATCGTGAGCGAAAAAAATTGACGATGAACAAGTCCGCTCCGAAATCGGACACCCAACGATACCGTGAAGTAACCGCAGGTGGGCGGTTTGTCTTACGGCCCATTTAATTGATCTGTACGCCCCGCCGTGCAACGCACTGGTGAGGTCTCCTTGTAATAAATAAAATAAGAAAACACACATGAAAATGTCCCGATGTGTTGCAGACTCGTATTCAAGCATTTGTCAACATCATGGAAGAAAAGGCTCCATTCATTTGTCTATGATTTGACATCAAGAGACGAAGAAATCTTTCAGCTTGGAATGAACAGAATTAATGTACTGTTACTTCTTTCTCATGAACTCCTCATCTGACGTTCTACATCTTCCGAGATTTCATTACAAAAGCGATTTCTTTTCCTTAATTCCAACTGCCAAGTTTGGTTAGATTATGTAACGGAGAGCAGAAAAGATCGCAAGTCCCTTATACATCAGCCATAATAATTAAATGTCCTCAGGTTGGATTTTAATTCATGGTCATACCTTAATTGTGGCCTGTCTCGCGATGCTCAATGAAAGTTGGAAAGACTTGCTCTTGGTAATTTGAGTTTCAACCCCAGCACCGTCCAACCAAGACAGAACTTCAAGCACCAGTACTTGAACGGTACAGGACGGCGAACTGGTTATACAGTACCCGCACGACCGCCAGGTCTTGAAGGAGGGGTCGGTCTTGCCCCTTGTTGAGCCCAATCACCAAACCTAGTTCGTGGGTGGTATGAACCTGTCTTTAGGCGGAGTAATGTTTTCAGATTCAGGAGACATACTTTCTTGCGAAAAATCAAAATTTCCACTCGCAATCGGAAATTCAAACCATTCTTAATACCTTTCGGTATGAGCAACTGTGAACATGTCCACTGATCCTTGTAATAAACTGTATTTTTACAGCTTCCATATGATTTCGATGAAATTTTCAAAAAATATGAGTGATGTGATGTAGATGGTACCACTTGAATTTCATTGCTCACGGATCTAAATATCCAAAGAAATGGAATCTTTGAGATCAGCTGAAGAAGTTGGTTAACACTTCACCGCTCCAGCTTTTTCAGTTTTCAGTATCAGTTGTTGGGCCACAGCATCAATGGAGTGGCTAAACTCGAAGTGGGGTCTATATGTGAAAGAACATAAGTTTTACATCAATTCTAAGCCATTTTATGGGGCAGGCGGTGGACGTCGGAAGGAGGAGGAATTGCAGATTTGAAATCTACCCTCCTAGAAACGTGAACTGTCAAAGTTTGTCTGGGTTATGAAAAAGGCTTATATTGATAACAATACATCAAAATTCATGAATCAAAGTTGTCTTTAAAGATGGCTGAGAGCGAATACCAGAACATGGGACAGCCACCTATGCATGAAGGATACCATCAAAGTACACTATTCATACATCTGTTTTCCAAGCTCGAATAAAGTGAAGTAGCTCCAAGGCACCAATACCGATTCCATCGCTTGTTTCAGTTTTATCATTTCCAGTACAAAGAACTTTTGCGACAGAAAAAAAATTCTCCTCCCAAAAACGCCCACTGATCTACGTAGGATGGCTATCTGATAAAGAAAAAACGACTTTATGAATTAATTTGAAGCATTTTATTCGATTTATGGAATCAACGTATCTTGGAAAGTAAAAAAAACTGTATTTTTTATATCTACTGTTCGATAATTATCAGCTACTAGGCTCCACCACTGCATTATCATCTTTTGAACGCTCGCTTCAACACACTTTAGCAGTACAACTATTCCCCGTGAAGTACATTAAATTATAATGAACGTGCATAGTGAACATGCTTTTAGTAAATGCTATTGAAACCTCGGACCTTAATTATCACAAATATATTTATATTGTAATAATTCCGAAATCCACCCCCCCCCCCCCCCCCCCCCCTGTTGCTTTATGCTCACTTCTCCATAATTATACCACGAGAGAGAACTAATTGGTTGACGCCCTATGCATATTAATGGGGGTTTGAGTGAATTCAACTTGTATGCGCTGGCCGGCTCATTAAGCACCACGGCTGACCCCCCAAACCACATTAGGCTTAATTGTTCTCCCACCGCAGGGGACCACTGTGTCAGTCAAAACTAAATAGCAATGCCTCACTGACACCTTCGTTCTATCGATGTTCACTGCAACAGCTTAATACTAACAAAATGCAGTAAAGAACCTGTTGAAAATTACGTCAGGTTCATTAACATGCTGCAAGAAAATCAAAGGTTCATTATCAAAATTATTAAAAATACCAATCCGTTTTTATGTGACAAATTACGTGAAAAGCTCGATCCCTTGAAAAGGGAATTCATCGTAATTATATCAGCTGGTCGATCGTCGTCCTTTTGGTTTATTATTCAATAATAAACCATTGTAATCGCTCTTGAAAAAAAAAGAAAGTCTAACCCCCCTGAAAATTTCATGGTTTACGTTTCAAAGGGTGTAGAATCCGAATCTGCAATAAAAAATTTTCCGTCCGTCCGCCGTACGCACGATTTCTCCCCAACGGCTGAAGCAAAAAAGCTGAAATTTTCAGGAAACATCCATGTTGGTCCGACGACGCCTCAATTCTTGAGCCAGATCTCTCAATTAATTTAAAGTGCTCTTTAACGGTTGTCAAAGTTTTGTAAAATCCCGAAAAACCTCAAAAAAAGTCAAGGCGCCCTAAATTTGTACTTCTTTTGTAGAACACTTGACTAGGAATCAAATGAGCCCTTTTCCAGGTCCGTAGGTCAAACCATTCTCGATCTATGGCCCGATTTATGGTGCCAAAATCACGCGTTATTTTGGTTTATTATTGTTTTTGTGTTGATATCAGTAACCTAGTGACGTAGTGATGTAGTAATGTGGTAGTGGATACTAGAGTAACCTCCTAAAAGGCTTTCTAGCCGATACACGGGTTGAAGAATTCTGATAACCATTAAAAAAAATAAAGAAATAAAATAAAAATAAAAAACGCTGCAAATTCTTTCACTGGAGTTTATTATTCAATTGGCTAACTAACGGCATGTTTTTTTTTTTTTTAATGTTAGTCACCCGTTGCGTTCATGATTTGATTTGAATTTCTACTAAGCTTTGGAGTGTGCGTGTTTCACAGGTGATAGAGCGATTATTGAATTTCAGGAGATATGCATAGAGCGCGTAAATCTGTTCTCGACCTAAATACCTATTTGGATTGATCAGTTGATCATATTTGCGTGCCTCCTCTACATCAGTTTACCTTTGGCTACATCGTTTAAATTTGGATTTGGGGAAGTTTTAACGCAATACGAGTGCTAAAGGAATTGATAAATTATAGATGTTTTTATTGGGGGGGGGGGGGGTATCGTCAATTGGCTTGCTTTCCTGATTTGAATTTCTACTAAGCTTTGGAGTACGTGTTTCACAGGATAGAGCGATTATTGAATTTCAGGAGATATGCATAGAGCACGTAAATCTGTTCTCAACCAAAATCCCATTTGGATTGATCACTTGATCATATTTGTGTGCCTCCTGAAATTCAATAATCGCTCTATCCTGTGAAACACGCACACTCCAAAGCTTAGTAGAAATTCAAATCATGAACGCAAGCCAATTGAATAATAAACCCCAGTGAAAGAATTTGCAGCGTTTTTTTCGGACGATGTAGAAGCAGCGGACCGAAACGTCAAGTAAAAAAAATTAAAACTACAAAATTTGCAGTTTAATTATTTTTTTCTATTTTAGGAAGAACTCAGCAATTAAACATGATCTCGTTAAAAACAGTTCTAAAATTGCATTACAAAAATAGTTTGCTTACCATTCCTGATTAATTAATTGCATGTTGCACGCTTCCCCGTTTTTTGTATTACCTACCGAAAAATCATTTTTCTTGACGAATTGAAAGGCCTGGGAAATTATGTTGCTCCCTCGTTAAAAAGGCAGTTAGACTTGTTAGTTGATAACGTCTTCGGGCAGGACGGAGAAGAAAAGAAATCTTGAAAAGTTGTTTTGTAAGTAGTTTCTTTCAAAGAAGTTTCTTTAAAAGAATAAAAAAAAGAAGTGGAAGTTGGGTGAATTATGTTCGGCGTCACGAGGAGAATAAAGTTGTCATTAATTCTCTTGCTTTTGCTCGAAAAACAACAAGTTTTGAGAGAGTATGCAAGAATTTTCAAGAAAACGCATTCAAACCAGGGATCAGTTTTGATACGTCGTAATAGAACGAAGTTTTTGTAAATGGGAGCTGGACAGCTATTCTTCACAATGGTTTTGAGAAGAAAAGTGATAAAATTTTTGGTGAAATGAAATGTGTAAGCGTGTTCTAAAACCGGTTAAAACCAACCCATGCGAAAATGAGTAAATTTCAAAAACACTGAAATTATTACACGAAGATTTATTGTTTTTGTTCTAGGTAGTTCTTCTACTTTGATTAGAAGAGTACTATAGAGTATCTAACTCCTTGTAATTGTATTCTGGATGCCATAAAAATAGCCCTATTAATCGTTATCACGGTAGATCGATTAAGAATTAGCCATTGGGCACGCCAGCCGATCAGTGTGTCTCTGTAACTTACTTCTAGGTGTTCCGAAAAAAAAGGTACGATGGTTCCATCATAAAATTGGGACCTCGTTAAGTATTAGGTAACTATTGACGTGAAAAATTTGATATTGTGTCCTCCAGCCGGTCAATATAACTCGGTGATCCCCTACCTTCATTAGCCTCTCTCCACAAAATAGAAATACCTAAACAGCCTTAAAAGAAAAAACAGGAGTTCATGGGACAGCATTTTTTTAGCATTTCAAATTCATTTTAAAAAGTGTTTAAAAATCACTACGAGTAAAAACGGTGAAAACTAAATTTAAATCATTTAGATTTTTTAGCAGATTACTCAAAAAACATTAGCCACGGCGTTTAAACATTTGTGGACATAATTGTACTGAAAAATGTACTTACATTTCTTTAAAGGAAGCTGAGAATTGATTTTAACAACTTAAACAAATTGTAAAATTTACCTACTAATTTATTCCTATACCGGAGCATTATTTAGCGAGGGTTCATTTGCTATGAAATTTGTAATTATCACATTATCTTTCTCTTGTGTGATTTCAAAACAATTTAACATAAAATTTATATTTTGTCCTATTAGGTACATTTAATGTGACATTAAAATTGATAAAGTTTGCCTACACAATCATACTGCATTACTGGAACTTCTTGAATTAAGCCCAAGGTATCTGGCGGAAAACATTCAAATTCTATTATTACTTGACAAATGGCTGGAAATTTAGAGCGATTGAGACGTTCCACCAGAGAAGATTTTTTTTCTGGATAATGGACTTTTTTTCAGCCTCTCTCGAAAGAGTAAGTAGACAGCTGAAGTAAAAGTATAAGGAACCTTCATTTCGAGTGTTGAATGGGTCTCAGTGACGTGTAAGATTGCTGAGGTGAAAGTAGACGGGACGAATCCTTTTTTGCCCGTTCATTCTTTACAGACAAGTGATTGAGTGCGAATTCCTCCTTTCCGGAGGGAAGCTTCTACCGCAAGACTCTGGAAGGAGGGAATGCTGTTGTTTTCCGTTTTTCAGGGGCAGACGAAAAGAAGAGACAAGAAGTGGTGAAAGAATTTTCCAGGTTCCCGCTTACACTTGAAAAAAGAAAACCCTTGTTTTGCGGTAGCGAGATACATCAAGGTGACCGAACCTTGGCCACGGACGATTCGTCAACTTAGTGATAATATTCACTGAACATCTCAAAAGCAGTTTTCATTATTGTTCTTAATAACGGCGTAATTGTTCGGTTTACCGTTGTCCCCGTTTTGTACTGCTAGGAAATTTTCTTCACAAAAATTAAATTAAATTAAAGTATATATCCGGTTTTTGTATTTTTACACTTATAAACCTAATTGTGAACAATTATGAATGTTTTAAAAACTGCACCGAATTCTTGATCGATTAAAAATGAAAAAATGAATAAACAAAAAAGAAGGAAAATCGTGTAGGATTCCGGGAGATATTTGGAACGCTTTCCTACAGGAAATTCAAAATGTTCGACATTCATTGGACAACGAGACTAAAATTGGGTCGAACAATCACTCAATCAATATCACGTCCATTCACCTCCCTCCAAAATGAAAATTAAATGTACTGAAATATGTTTGAAGACAAAATGATCAATGTGTCCAGTCATCTCCAGTGAAGAGTGAAGAAAAATACAAAACTAACATCTTACAAAAAATAATCATTAATCGTTTGATAACTCTAGCTTGAGCAGCGATGTGGAGGATTAGCGATCACCCCTCCCTCCCTCCTCCTTTCAACAAAAGCTTATTTTCCGTGATTTTTTGAAAAACTGTACTAAATAAAGGATCGAGCAAAATAACAATAATGAAAATGAGTTGAGGGTTTCTTGAGGGTTGGGGGTTGATCTTTATGAGTAACGTCGACTAGATTTTTTAAATAAATTTAAAATGTAATACAGTGTTGTTACAATATACAAACAAGTATAACAATACAGTTATTGAAGTTATAAAGTGAGGGTGATCAGAAAGATTATAAAGACAGTTACTGTCTTTATTAATCATTCTGATCACTCTCACTTTTACAACATCTTATTCGACGGCTATCGTATGATCGCTTTGTTATTCTTCCTCAACGCTAGGCGAAACCATGACAGTCCACTCTGAAGGCAATATCTTCCACAAAGAGGACAACTCACAAAAAAAGGGGGACCGATAGAAAACGATCCCGGATAAAGGGAGGCTAATTGCAGGCAAAGGGCGCTGTGAGTGGAGAACTACGTTTTGTGGCGACTTCTGAAGCCTTTGAGCCACCTTCAGGTGAAGGAGAAAGACGCAAGGGACCATAAAAGGCCGTCAAGCCCTGTGGCAGCCTGCGGTCTGGCGGATGGAATTCTGCCCTTAATGCTTTATCTACCGTGAATTCATCCTCTCAGGTTGTGCTGCCACCTCAAGTCCGATTCTATCTTAGGATTTTCAAGCCCTACGAGCTCTTTTGACGTCTAATTTCCACTCCATTTCATTTGCTGAAGGGTATTATTTATTATTAACCTTGAAATCAAGTGCTTTCAAATTATATAATTCGCATAAAATGAATATAAAATATTAAACATAAAGTAGATTGAAATCTCATTTACCTTATTTGAACCTTCTTGGTGAACTCATAATAATAAAGGTCTCGAAGATTAAAGTTCATTTGGTTCCTCACCGCAATAGCGCATGGGCCAATTAATTGATTTACTTTGACTTAACAGATTTTTTAAACTATAATATTGTAGAACATGGGATTGCACAAAAAATCACATAAATTAAACTCAAAACCACAATCACTCTTGGAAACTTATTGGGAATTGAAAAAGTAATAAAGAAATCCCTACGCAACAACTTCAGATTAAAATTTTCAGTGAATACTCTTGAATCAGTTTACACACGTTCAGCGGCTTTGATATACAATAATCATATACGTGTTGGCACAGCTAATAAAACTTGTTTAATTACCTCTCCGAAACATTGTTCAGCAGCACTTAGAGCCGCACTGCGGATTCGTCAATGATCTCAATCGAAGTTGTGAAAATTTTCCCAATGCGGATACCCACACAACGATGAACCCTAATTCTGAAAGGCGTACTCCAATAATTTTAACGTATGGTGTATAGGTACAAATTTGTTTGGCATATTAATACGTATAAATTTACTTATTTCAGGGATGCTAACTCGGATATTTGGATACATTAAAGCGTTGAATATGATTGTTTGGGCGGAGAACATAATTAATATGCTGCCCAATGAATGTTTACGCTTCTCTCGACATACAGTCCCGAAATAGTGTTTATATACCCCCTCAAAACTTGTAGGTTTACATTTCAAGAAGGGTGGAATCAAAACCAAACGTTGCTATCAACCCTAACTGGTAAAGTTGGAGGGTAGAAATAATATTCAAAGTTGAATATTCAAAACACTATCAGCTTTTCTGTTTGTCGTAAATGCATATCAGATCATCAATGAGCCCAATATCAGCATTCCACAACCGGACCGTTGGCATGAGAAACTTTTCATGAGTGAAAAAACGTACTCAATAACAAAGTGACCTACGTAAATAAACTCGGGCATATTAAAAAATCTCTTTAAACTGCTACGATGATCCACATGATGTAGGTTCAACAAATTCAAGAAATGGACTGCTATAGTTTATACTGAAAGTCTACAGAAGACTAAGTATTGGGGTGTTTTTTAATTTTCATTCATTTTCTTTCGACTGGTGGGTACCTCATTTATAAAAAGAAAAATGAACCTTAGAGATTGTTATAACTATCTACGATACACGAATGCCTACAATCGAATTTAGGAATAAATACCCTTTGTGTAATACTTTGCTCTGGATTCCTGTGTACATTCGGAAAAGTTTGTTCTGCATACATAGCATTAATGTCCATATATTCCGTACGGATATGCAAATATATTCATGAAATTATGAATAGATATGAGTTACAGTATTCTATGCAGATGAATGTTAAACAATGTAAGAGAAGTAGATACCGCTGGAACTGAGGCTCACGGCGCTGAGGATATACAGTACCCGCACGACCGTCAGGTATTACGGGCTTAGCAATACGACATATCTCTCCCTTGACAAGGTACCAACTAAACTAATAAATTGAAGACAATCCAATAAGCCTTCTCTAGTACTGTGCCCTTGTTTTGTTTCAGGAAACAGATTAACACAGTTTGATGGTAGATGGAGAGTGGGGGACAAACAAGAAAGCGGAATTTATGACCCGCACACCATAGATGTCTTTAAAACCTGTAGAGTACCTATAATAGGTGTAGTCCATAACTAGAGTCACTCAATTACTAAGGCCTCCAATGCCGACAATCACTACAACTGAAAAAAGGGAAACCCAGCTCCCAGACTTTTCCCGTCGGAGCAACTCCTTGTTCTTTTCACTCTATTGACGATGGATGAACGATTTTTCTACTCCAACTCCGCGAAGAGGTTTTTTTAATGGTCCAACTAAACGGACTCTTGGTGTGTGTATTACTTTTTGGGGGTGACCTAACTCTCTGAATGCTCTGAAGAGTAGACTTCATCCAGGTTTCATAACCTCAGTTAGATTTCTAGTTTGAACATTGAATCCTCGTGTATGCAGACAATTCCAAACTCCCTACCTCTGATAACAGTTTTTGTAAATATCAATGTATTCTTCCGTGACACATGATAGGGCATGGGCATGTTTTACTATCTGCTGCAAAACACTCCTTCCGAAACTCTCATTGAAATCACATCGAAATGAGCCACGATTATCTGTTCAACTAAGAAATCAATCTTCGCCAATACTACTGAGTTCTCCTGAAGTGATAAAGTAAAATTGTGATTATTTTAGGACCAGTTTTCAACGGAGAAAACAATGAGATTTAAAAACTATATTTTCTCATGGCTCAATTCTAATTATTCAGACCGTACCCCAAGTAAAGCTGCTGTGCGCACTTGTGTAGGCTTTCAACCTGGTGTCCCAAGTGCCTATATCGATGCGCCAGTCAAGGCCGGTGGGCTCGGCATTGTCTCTCTCCCTGCCCCTTCCCTTCTCTACGCCTTAAGGGGCTCTAGCTGGGCGGTCGCCCGGACTTTTGCTGACCTTAATTTAATCAGGCAGTAGTTGTTGTTCTTGATCGCTGCTTTCCTGCATGATTCAGTGGATGGTAAAGAACTCGGCAGTGCTCTGAATCCCCCATTTCCTCCCAATGGGTGTAATAGGCTTCAGAGGGCATTGGGGCCCACGACTACCGACATTTTCAGGCCGTCCGTGTGGCTACTTTAGTCATCGAGGTGAGGTTTTCATGAGGCAGTAGATACCCTCTGACGTGCCTGTCGGGGTAAAAATGAGAACCTGTGCTATGCGGTGCAGCAGTGCCCACGAACTCACGTTGGCCGCATTCTCCGTCATGATGCGGTTGCCAAGCGGAAAGCAGATGCATTGTCATCCAGCGGCTGGGAGGTGAAGAGGGAGAGACACACGCCGAGTGACGGGGGCAAGAAGCCGGATATTGTTGCCATTAAGCCCAATGGGCCTGCTATCACCCTGGATTGTTGTTGATCCAAGTTGTCAGTGGCAGCGTGAACGTGGAGCAGCCCTGGAGTGCTAAGAAAATTAAATATCAAGAAACGACCTGCTGCAAGCGGTATCTGAGCTAAAACGAGTGGTACCGAGTGTGTAGCGGGAAAAGTTATATTTGAGGAGAAAACTGAACTTCAGTGTACCCAGTCTATCCAAGAAGGAAAGCAGTGTCTGGAACGCGATTGTTGATACTACCAACTCAAGTTCTTTATTGGTTGTTGGTTTCTTACAAAGATATTGATCAAAGAGGAACACAGATTTATCCAAGATTCATTCTCACACAAAAACAACAAGAGTTTGCATAATATTTGTCACCCTTTAATATTCTCATTACCGCTATTATAAAACTCCGGTCCTAATATACAAAAGAACTTGTTCTGAGTGGAGATTCCTTTTCAAGGTGGTGCCCAGGAAGGTCGTTAAGGAGAGGCTGAGAGGGCAAAGTGTATTATTTATAGGTTTTATCGGGTGCTGCGTAAGCACTCGACCCCGAAAACTCCTCAGGGCCCCTTTTTTTAATACAACAAGGCCTTTCGCTCTCGAACCTCTTTCGAGAAGGTAGTGCTCGGAGAACCTGAAGCGATACCTTTCCTGTAGCAGGAAGGAACCCCTTACTTACCGGCCCTTACCTCTTCAGAAAACTATTCATTGAGGAACCTTTACGAGCTAATAGTCTGCGGGAGAAAGTTTTCTCGATCAGGTGAGCAATATGAGCGGAACCCTCATACTTTCAATACATGAACTCTGGAGAGACTACCTTAGGTGCCCTATATTTTAACGGCGGTCGATACGGATGTAACCGACTAATGGATCCAGCGAGGCCTTTTATGAACGTATAATAGATGTATCACATTATATAGTTAGGTTGATAGACATTATCTAGCCTCCGAAATGTAAGATTTTAACCTCTCCACACCGAGTACATTTTATGAGATCTTGAACTACTAAAAAGCTTGTCAACAACCATTACTCATACTTACTTCATTCACTATACTTCATCCATTACTATACTTACGTGGAGAGTTTCAACTTCCCAATGTTTAGGAAAATATTTGCTGCCTATTGTGTAGGTTAGATATTGAACTGTTCCGTATTACTTCAAATTCCTGCAGAACTAATTCAAGCATTTCCCCATACATGCATTACGAGTATTAATATTTATAATCTATTAATAAGTAGTGAATGGTTTTCCTGACTAGTGTAGTAAATAAGGGGTAGGGTGGACCTAACTAGACGAACAGTCAGCAACCTTTTTATTCAACCACAAGCTTTCGGCATAGAGGCGCATCTGGTAACGAAAAGACCGATAAGCCAACAAGAAACCCTATTTGTAGGGCCTGAACCACCATTTGGCTCACCAAACTATCTTCAGAAGGAGCATCAACATGTGGGTCAACCAACCGGTAATTGACCATTAATGAAGGACATATCTACAGTCATGGTGGCTAAACGCATAACCAAACTTACTGAAGATATACTCCGGAAAAATTGTAGGACACTAAAAACATAAAACCTGATTGTATCCCTAAGATTGTACCTACATTACGTAGGGAGCACACAAAGTTCATCCCAGTGGGGCTATGTGAGGAGACTGACGAAACACCATCGTACATAATTTTTTAGTATGCTACATAGAGCCGTCGAAGTTTGAACTGTTTGGAACATAAACTCAAGATGAACAACTAATCCATGGCCTGACAAATGTCACCAGAAGGGGTAAGTATTTTTCATTAAATGCAAAACTCTCGGTAAAGTACAATAAAGGTAAACGGGTCGGGACGGGCCGGACCGCATAGCATAGCGAAAATCTCCCTCGTGTGTTTCTGTGGAATTTGAATGAAAGTGCATCCACTAAGGGCCTGTCCACCAGAACGGTGTGTAGTGTGCGTTTACCGTAAGCCAACAGGCTCCCGTGCTCGGCTCTTGAAATCCCTTTTCTGGTAGTTTTCTAATACATCTACCTCTTCGCTAGATTAGCATCCTATTTTCCATACATTTTTCTTTCGAATTCATATTTTGAAATTTAACCAATTTACTGGGGCCAAAAAGTGTTGTTTAACGAACTATCTTTCCTATTAGAATGCGTGATTTTACATAATAAATATGTATATGTAATTCCAGATGAAAACTTTTCTCAGAAATTTATTACACTGCAGTAAGCTCCGAGCTCCGATGCAGGTTTCTAGTTCACATCTACTGCAATAAAAACCTGCTTCGTACGTCTTTCGTCTCGTTCACGGTAAAATAGGGTAACGCACAGACCTAACTTCCGTTTAGCGATTGCCACATCTGCCAACCGTATGAAGAGGGCTTCAATCTACCCAATTTTCGTCGATTTATTCACAGCTGGGAGACCTACGTAGTAGTATATCGCGAAGCACCTCTACCGAGAACTCTTCTGGAGTGAAGGACACCGTAAGCCCTCAGTCAAACACATCTTGGCTGAAGATATACCCTTTGACAGGTAGATTTATCCTTTGATGGAAAATCGGAGCCTCCTCTCGATCATTCATCATTTTGAAATGGAGAGCTTCTTCAAAATAAATTGATTTGGGCAATTTTTGTCAAAACAATCTCTCCACAGTAAGAAAGTTAAGAACTCTTGCTTATCGGAATACAGTAAATTTATTATCTCATCTCATAAAGTAACACCCAACCACATTTAATTCATAATTTTCTCTTTGCACTCATATATGAATTGTTTTTATGTGTAAATGAAAATGAGTTTTGTGAAGAGTCGGTACAGAATATTTTTAGTTCAAGATGTCAGTTATAGTGAATAGACATAATGAAATTGTTTAATTATAATAATAATCTTGAATTTTTCCTGAATAGATATTTAGTATATGAATCCACGATCGGTGGAATGTATGAGAGACATTTTCTGTGAATACAATTATGATAGCAGCATTTTCACCTCCAGGGTGTTAAATTAATTATTTAGTTGTGAAAGAATAATGAGTAATGAGGTTTCAACAAAACAGCTAGAATACAGACCTCTGTATCATTTCTATATATTTTTTTCTTTTTTAGGAGTTGTTGAAAAGTTGTATAAAATGTAGAAGAATAGTAAAATGTAATCTTTAAAAATTCGTGTTTCAAAAACCTTTATGCATATTCAAATAAATTCAAGCCAGGAAGAAACTTTAGGAGAATCTCACCTGCCCTCGAAGGAGGTGGGTTCTCAATGAACCAATGCAGATGTGGATGTTTCACATTGTCATTCTACCGGAGAAAGAACAATTAATATTGTTAATAGATAGAGATTGTTAATACTAACAATTCATGAAAGCTGTTTGGTGGATGGAATAAATCCTTTTCAAAAAAGGGTTGATTTTATTGACACAGGAATACATCCTCAACGTTTGAAACAAATCTCAGAACTGAACTAGATCGGAGCTTGCAGGCTCCCTATAACATATTATACTCCTAGATTAAAATAAATTATAGGCTCTCTATATTACAGACTAAAAGAGTTGACTCGGCAGAGGGCTTCGTCTTACATAGGAATCAGCAGGAGGAGCGGACATAAGTTGAATGAAAAGTTCTCGGCTGGATCTCTGCAGGAATACAAAATGTCAATTCCCGCGCTCAAAATCCTTTCCTTCGGCTATGTTTAAAACATGATCACCGTGCATGACGCCGAGATCATAGTTGATGGCATACGTCACCAAAGATGCACCGCATATATAACTTAATACGTACACCCCGGTATGTATACATACACTTCGCTTTGGCACGCACCGCATACAGAACCCTAATAGCGGAATGAAATGTGCAACTATGGTATACGGTTGTGATGTTTTTCTGCGTGTCGCAGGTGGGGTGATCGGGATTCAACGTGCGTTGTTATACACAAACCCAATGATCCTAACGTACTACCTACCGACTTAAACTAATTAATTACTTAAGCATAAATTAATTCATAAGAATCTAAGGGACAAGGACAGTATAAGCTCTATAGCATTTTTATACAAAAGACATTTTCCACGCTTTAAGCCAATCTCCGGTAGCGCAATCGCCTCGGCTGCCGAGTTACCGTGTGGTGTAATGCAATTCTAGGACCTTCCTTGTTCTTCCATTTTTCTACAAACCTAACGTACCATATTGGTCACAAAAAACTATATATGTGTATATATTTAAGATTTCGAACTAACTTCTCTCTCCCATCTTATTATTTCTCATTTCCGTCGAGTAATTTGTAACAAACATTGTTTTTTATATTTTTTTGTAGGTTTCAAAAATGACGAAATCGTGCCCAGCACCATCAGTTTGTTTTTTCAAATGACGACCCCAATGTTTGGATATCTCGGGTTTTGGACTACAAGTAATGTACATATTCGAAATCAGAGATACATTTCCAGTAAGAAGAGGCTTTTGTCGAATTTTTGGGTACCCTTACGATAAACTTTGATTTTCCGAACTAAAAAAAGCTGAAAAATGAAAAATCAATATTTCGACACTTTAAACATAACTGGAAGAAACGGAGGTCAGATTCGGATTCAACACCAAAAAACCATGTGGACCGATTATTTTTTCGGAGGCGCCTGAAAGTGACCTTTTCTGTTACCAGTGCTATTTCATTTATCTATCTATTTTCATCTATCTATTTCACCTTCTTCTCAATTATTCAAAGGGCGTGAAAGATAATTACGACTGGTGAGGAGAAATCGCAAGCGTAGTAAAATACCGTAGGAAGGTACGTAGTGCACATCTATTGCACTTAAACCAGCGTTGTATCTCATTCGAAATGTACGGGAGAAAACGGGGTGGCGCTCCAATCTAACTTCCAGTCGCTAACTGCCACGGCTACGAGCCACATAAATGGGGTTTTCTCCCTACCCCATCATGGTCTCACCCTTCTCTCAACGAACAGGTAGGTACGGTTGCCTTCGAGGGAATAAATCACGAATCTTCCTCTGCACGAAGGCCACCAATGGGTTGGACAATGCAAGTTCCTACGTCATATGGAGGTTTATCCTGGGATGGGAAACTACGTCGTATTCATTACCCTGAAGCGGAGCCGCGTTGACTGATTACCCAGCTCGGTGAATCCGATAACTCCCCAACACCTCTCTCCCATCATCGGTTCTTGTTTAATATCTCGGCATGAAAGCGAGACATGCTCCCCTATAACGCCTCCTTCATCCGAACTTTGATCAAATTGAACGCTCTGCGATCACATCCTTGTTTCTCATGAGCCAATATTAAACTCCTCCGGGTTCAATCTCATCTTCACTAATTCGTGTCAGTAAAGCGAGTAATTTTCCTCGCCAGCAGTTTCCATTGTACCCTTCAAGGCGTTCAATCCTCTGAAAGCGACAAAAATGTTATATCGTTTAGAGTCTAAACTTTAGACATTGGACACAAGAAATTTCACAGTAGAATTAAACTACAGTAATTGATTATTTTATTAATTGATTATTATTATAATCATTTTAATATGATTATTATTTGCTTCCGAGTATAATGGTTGCCCCACGTTAACGAACGCCACACTCAGGGGTCGATTTTGAAACCAATTTCTAACAAAAAGTGACACCTAGAATTGTTTATTCTCTTTCTTTAGGCTTAATTTTTGATTTGTAGGATTTTTCCCCGTTTTCAACATTATCACACTAAAACAATCATGATCCCCTTAAATCACACGGTAAATCAAAATTTGAGGATATTGATGGATTCTTTGTATTATAACTAATAGATAGAATCAATAGTCGATTCACTCAGCTTCCTCGATTGGAAGTGAAGTGCATTTTATCCAATTCAACAAAAATCACTTTTCGAGATGATTTTCCGCCAATTAGGACCACAGACTTTCCTTAACATGGGTGGGTATTTAGGTAGGAGAAGTACTGTTTTAAATTTTTTGTGATGAGAAAATAGTTTTTCCAAAATCTAAATTTCCAGCAGCGTTTTACGTTTTAGACCATTCTTAACAACTTTCGTTGCATGTGTTACTGCCGTGTGTCCAAAATCCCAATAGTAAGACTGATTTTTACAATTTCCATTTAATTTTGATGACTTTTTCGGGGAATGCGAAAGTTTCAGTGACTGCATTTGGTCCTCCTCAAATTTCATTGCATATAAATAATTCGTTCACCGCATGCACAAACATCCACCAAGCGTAATTTTCTTATTTTTTGTGTTCCATTCGAGTTCAAATTTGGAGAATCTCTAGAAAAGAATCGTCTCATAACCTGACGTCGATTTCAACACAATTGTTTCATGGTAGATACTGAGCATGCGCGACCGTGGTATCTTAATCCATCTGATTTTGATGAAATTTACAGGGATTGCAGATGATCCCCTAAGAGTTTTATTGCTCTCCAACTAATGTATTGCTCTACTCATGCGCAAACGTAATCTATATCTAGAATCACTTTTCAACCTTTAAAATCGAAAAATCTTTCTCAAATTCGGAGGGGAAGTTAGGGAAGACGGTATTATGATCTGTTTCGAACCACATCAGGATCTTACCATTCCTCTAAATGTCATACTTAGCTGAGCGGTTGCTGTCGATTTTTTTTCTCTATCTCTCGTAGGTTAGTGGGATTCGTTTCGAGAGGAGCAGATATCATAAAACGACGCGAAGACCGGAATGGCGGATCCAACAGAGCAATTTTACTGCCATGCCATTTCATTCACAAGCATTGAGTATACTATAGCCAGCTCACTGTAAAAGAATGGCTTCACAATCAACTAATGTATATGATCCAAAAACAAAACCAAATAAATCAACGAATTTCAGACAGTAATGATGAATAGAACTGATAAATTTCCAACCCAAGTGAACATTATTATTGAACGAATAAGTTCTTTGTCGTCCAATCTGTATTTAGTTAGAAACCATGTTTTTGAAACCTATATTAAATATACATTCTTAATTAATTCATTTACTGGGTGCTCTAAAAATTCACGATCAGCTTCGAATATTGAAGAGCGGGACTGGGGTTATAAATCTTGGTTAGGATTACAAGCTTTACTTGATAATATACAACGTAAAACCGATGTGGAATAATATTGGAAAGAAATGTTTGTCACACCACCTCTTCTTATTCATCGTAAATAGAATGATTGATTGATTCGACCGTTGGGAATTATGATTTAAACAATGCGCACCAATCGCAAACCCGCAGTATAAGACTCGTTTACGGCTCATCTTGCCTCAATAATTCCGGTTGTGTATTCGTGTATATCTACTTCATTCTTATATTTTACCTCACATTAATTCGCTCGATTAACCTCCTAATACTGGCCTCTATTTATTGCCTCCCTGACCGTTTCATTCTCTGAGCCAAGGTGGGAGACAAACTTGGTTCTGAAGCCAAAAAATCCTAACCGTGAAGAACGAGACGCCCCCCTGGAAATCAGAGGTCTAAAGTTAATTGACTCAATCAGCGGGTTTTACTTTCTTACACAGCCCTTCAATTTTCTCCCCCTTTTCGTTTCATTATTTCCTTTTTCATCCAACCTCCTTCTTTGCAGACGAAGGGACCGCTCCACTTTTTCATCTTTTCTTGAGTACTTTTTATTCGTTTCGTAGAAAATTAATTTCCCTGCCGTAATTGTTAGTGGGCTCTAGGAGAAGGAAAAGTTGTTGATAATTTTCGGAAGGAAGGAACCAGCATTCGGTCGAGTAGCGTACCATTAATTTTCTCTTCGAAATTAATCAGGCCAGGGCCTGCCAATGTTTCATATTGTTTTGTCTGAGCTATCGATTCGATTTGGCGTACCTAATCACAAACGGTCCCAAGAGGTTAACTTGCGTTAACTTCACTGACGCCACTTTTGACCATTCACCACTGCAAGACTTCCTTGACCTGTCCATTTCGCAATAGTTACTGGAGGAACCATGAATCACCAATGCCAAATTAGTTCAACGATTTGCCTTAAAGAAAGTTCGCTGTTATATTGACCATTTCTATCGCGATTAGAAACATTCGTTTGTACGTCAAATTGATTGATATCGGTTAAATACTTCCTTCAGTGATGTAATAGTTGTTGACGGCTGTTGTGAAACTCATTAGGATCAGTTCCAGCCATTCAATTTAGTAGAAGCATGTACAAAAATTTTAAAAATTGATAAGGAAAGAAAAGGTCCAGCGAAATCCAAATTCAGCCGAACCTATGGCTATGATTTGATTTACCAGGGATATATCTGCGCTCCTGTGGGTGCTGGCCTTGGTAATGAAAAAAGGAAAAGTGAACTTCCGCTCATTAAGATATTGGTAGAATTTGCTTACTGCAAATATTTTAGGCAACGGATCTCGATCAATTGAGGAACTCCATCTAATTACCTTGCTGACCTTGCTGCCTACGGAATGGGTATTTTTGTATCATCTGCAAGACAGGTAAGAGCACACCTTCTAACCCCGTGAAGCTCTCGCATTACTACCACAGAAAGTATATTCGAATAATGAATAAGCGTGTCAGCAGAAGGCTTTAACAATTTCAACTCCTCGAAAACCTTTTTGCACTTCTTCGACCAAGACACATATCACATCTCTTTTCTCATCTTTTTTGATTAGATTAATTAACGGAGAGCAAAACAGATTGCAAGTACTCAACACGTTGCCTGTTATTTATGTAGTCATTTATCTAGTATAACTATAATGTACAATGTACAATAAGTTTTAAAAAAATGTCCCTTATAAATCGGCTATAATAATCAACTGCCTGCAGAATCGATTTTAATTCATGATCACTCCTTAAACGTGGTATGTCTCGCAATGCTTTCAAGTAATCCTCCACGGGGTGAATTCCTGTGTCATCAATTGAAACCATTTGCTCTTGATAATTTGAGTTTCGATACCAGGCACCGTCCAACCTAGACAGAACTTCCCCCACCAGTACCTGATTGGTACGGGACGGCGAAGTGGGTATACAGTACCCGCACGACCGCCAGGTCTTGAAGGAGGGGTTGGTCTGGCCCCTTGTTGACCCCAATCACCAAACCTAGTTCGTGGGTGGTATGAACCTATCTTTAGGGGACGTAATGTTTTCAGATTCAGGAGATTCAACTCAGGGGATTCTTGCACGAAATTAAAATGTTCACTATCAATTGGCGTTTCAAACCATTATGAATACCTTTCGGTATGTGCTAGTGTGATCGTGTCCACTGATCCTTTTGTGGACATTTCATTACAACGAATTCTGCAGTAATCACCTACTCTACTCAAACCTCCCAAAAAGACACGCTTCGTATTGTAAATTGGTTGCAGATTCCGATTAGGAACTTCATTTTCGTCTGAAACCTTCTGGTGATCGTGTTTATCGATATTCTGGGGAACTATTTGGTGTCAGTTACGCGCCTGGTCTTTTTCAGAACTCGATCAAGAGTATATTGGCAGAATGCAGGGATGTTACATGTCTACTAAAGTTTAAAGTTGAAAAAACGTATGGTGTTAGGCATATTTGTTGTCTTTGAGAAAAGAAAACCCTGTATGACTGACGGCAGATTGACGTAATTTTTTCGCTGATCAATTGGTGATTTGCCCAGAGAGAATGGGGAATAAATTTCCTTCGGTGGAATTTGGAAATTCTTATATTAGCAAATATCGATGATATGCAATAAATTTTGAATCAACAGAATGACGCCAAAATCTGCATGCTTATAGCTGTCAAACCAAACTTATCCTGCATTCACTCTTTCATCTAGTTGACTGAAATAATGCGTGTTTTTTCGTATTTAGCTTATCCTGACCTCTTGCACTTGGATTTTTACTTCAGAGAACATTCGAAATGCAAGATACATGAGGTCATAACTGATTCGTGGGACCATTTGCCCTGAACAATTCTCGATTGAGGAAGAGATAAGGAAACATGCCGACACTCTGAAATTGATGTGACCGAAAATGTATTGACTGTTGTGGAGGGATCTGGACATAATGTATATCATCATTCGATTCAGCGAAATTATGTGAATCCCCCCTCTAACGTTTTTTAGCCATACACTTTTTTTCTCGAAAAAACTACGAGTTTATTCCAAATTCAAACTCAATTTACTGAAAAACGATATCTCTAAAAATGAAAACCTGGTTATACCGTTGGAAAGCTGAGGCTTTTGCGCATTTTTTTAAACGTGTAGCAACACTTATCACCAAAACCATGTGGAGAAATAAACGTTTGAAAAAGAGATGATTTTCCAGATTTGACAAAATTTACTTTTCGACCTTATTCTTAACAATCACATAATTTCAAAGAATTATTGTTAGAGATTAAGAAGACAGAGAATTGAACTCTCTTCCGGAAGGTACACTCAAATTTGGCTTTACCCTTCACATCAGGCCTTATTACTGACCAAAAGTTGAAAACACGAAAACAATCTTGAAAGTGAAATAAGGATTTTAGTTGAGTAAAGAAAACCAATAGGCCTAACGTTTTGTCGCAAATTAGTAGTGTAAACTGAGGTGAAGTCTGAAGGATGTTACTTGATATAGCCTTAATATGTAAGGTTTTACATACTTCACCGAGGCTTTTAACTTTTGATCACTGCCTAACTTGATTTGGCGTTCCATGTGGTCGAGTTGTACAAGATGCGCTCTCATATTATTTTGTGTAGACAATCTTATGTCCGTATTGCTTACGGTGCAGAATTACAATACCTTACGTATCAAAGTGTATGGATAATTTTGATGACACTATTGTTTAATTAAGATTGAGATAGCTCTATCGCATTCAAGTGAATATTTATTTTTATTTATTTATTTATTTTGATACGGGCCCAATTTCCAATATTCAATATTCAGCTGTCCGCGACTTTGAAAACTAAGAGCTCCAATAAGTGGGGGCAATAAATTTTATAATTTAGGAGCTTATGGAGAAAGACTATGTCTGCCAACAATGTTGGAGAAGCGGGATGTTGTGGATGCTTTGGAGAGAGAACATAAGGGGTAACTACCGGTATGTGTGATATTCGGTTGTCAAAGTCGATAATCGCTTAGATATTTTTCATAGTAAATAAGGAACCTGAATTGATTATCTCATTGAATCTCATTGATTTTGATGAAACTATTGGAGTTTTGCTACTGTTAATTGCTCATTGAAAACAGCGAGGGAGTCCGAGGATGCGTGAATATTCGAGGTACGAGCACCACAGAAAAACCAACAATCAGTAACGAAGCTATCATCCGAAAGGATCCGAAGAGAGAAATAATATCTGCACCACGAGATGAATGAGGTATGAGGTAAAAAGAGATCAAAACTACTTTGTGATCAAGCGGAGTGGAAGGGAGTCTGCCCTAACGAACAGATTCGCCGATGGGAATTACCTACCTGCTCTGGGCAAAATGGTTGAATTGGGAGCTCTACAGAAACACTAGTTTATACTCATACAGGACCGTAAAATAAATCTCATCAGTGGTCGGATTTTCTGTGATAATTTGATTTCCCACCATTTACCTTCACATATCAGAGCACCAAAAACCTTAAGAACCTAAAGGAAACAATAATTTCAAAGTTCGAACATGACTTCAGGTCGAGATACTGTTAATTTAGGGAACTCGGGAAGTTAGGACGTTGAGGGATAGGGGATAAAGTTGGTGGAATAGATTACTGTTTCTGCGTACACACGTCATTTTTCGTTCGATCATCTCCCTGTTTTTCCTTTGATAATCCAGGTTAGTTAGTCAGCAGTCAACCCAAGAATGATAAATGGTATCTGAAAGTTCAACGCATGTTTACAATGACTAGCTTTAATCAGTGATTAATTAGTGAGAGATTCACCTGAGAGTACATCAAGCTGCCCCTAGTCTATGAACTAAGGAATATATATTACATTTAAAATTACTGACCTTATTAATATGGTTTAGCATGCAGGTGTATCCTTTTACTCACCTGAAACATACAACAAATACAACTAATCAATATGCGTCACGTCATGGAAATGAAAGTCTATCAACATTTACCACTAACAATGGAGAGGAACTTCACGTTAAAAATAAAGTTAGGTCTAAACGAGCAGGTCTAAACGAAATATCTCCAATCTTTAGTAGGAACTGGTACCCAACTGGTTCACATCGCTTTCGAAACTGTATTAATACAGTTTCTATAATCATCTTTTAACGCAACATACAATATATTCTAGGACCGTACATGTTAGGCTCAACACGGAAGATCCAGCGACCATTCAATTTTTGATGTCCAACCCTCTCAATTCTCCAAAATTGCGTCAAATAGATCAGCGAATGAGCAGAAATAACTAATAATATTCACTAATAATATTTATATATGTACTGTGGAAAACATTTACAGTGAACCGCCCAATCTCATAATTCGTGGAAATTTAATAAAAATTAGCTGTTAATTTTGGTTAGTTCTGCCTACTGGGAAGATTCATTGACACTCAGACAACATGGAATCAAAATGGCTCAGAATGGTATAAAACCTACAATGAAAATGGACCTTTTGTTTTTGGAGGTTCTTTTCCCACCTGCCGAAACATTACCGCTAACTTAGCGCTAATTCGAAAGTATTAAATAAAAACAGTCAGTACCTACTAATTGACTAACACCAATGATTTTTCTTCCTATTTAGGAAATCGTTGGTCGTCATTGAACTTTCATTTCTCATCTTCCTTGACTCGATCAAAAACAGTTTTTCCCAGACGGTCAACAGTTTATCTTCTTGAAGGGCCTTTGATTAGAAGCCAATGGAATCTAACTTGAATCTTGGAATCTCTGAATGAATAAAAAAGGTCCAAGAAACACTCTAAAATGATATCATAATCTGAAATACTCTCTGGTTTGTGGTTTATATTTTTCGAGTAGGGGTATTGTTGCAAATTTTGCTTTTCTATTCAATAAATGTTTTATGTCGTATTGTAACGAGTTGTTAATTTATTGAGTAATATTGGAAAATTTTCCTTTCCGGGAACCACGACTCTACTACCTATACAAACGATTATGATCTTCAAATATGTGTTTTGGTTTTTTGAGCGGAATTTCGATTCTCCTTTTCTTATTCTCTCGAGAATTTGTCTAATTTTGTTGAAAATATCCTTTTCATCCAGCATTGCATCACATCTGACCAGGAAAATCCTCCATTTTCACAGCAGTGGAATATTAGGTTAGGCGCCTCATCAAAACATGGTTACCCATCAAAGTGATTGATGAATTGTTCATAGACTTACAATATACCACCATGAAGCGTACATACTCGAGCGGCCAGTAATAGCATTATGAAAACGATCTATGCTATAGCATATTAATATGTGCTGAATTATTAGTGCCTGTGTCACAATTCCTTGAGTTACGGAGATTCGGAATTTAATCCAGATTGGTTGAAAATAAAACTAATAAATTACTCGTAGAGACAGCGTGAGATATGCAGGGCATTCATTTAATGAAAAAAGAAAAATTCCTTGAAACTCGACCGAAAACGGGGAAAAAGGCAGCAAACCGCACTTTCTTATCTCAACCCGTTTCCGAGATTTGACTGTTTGAGGGGATCTATCCGAGAAAACCACGGTTCATGCCATAAAACCCATATTTCTCCAACTTTTGATTAAATTTCTGGATTCTGTTTTAAATTTCCTACACGCCTACAGCATTCACATAATCAGAAATCAAAGTATAAGGACCCCAATTATAATTAAAAAGTAAAACTTTCTTCCCTGAAAATCCCATCTAAAAATCATTCCTCCTTCTAATTTCACCCCAATTCTTATTATCCATTAAGTGTTGGACACCCTGTATAAGTGATATCTGAATTCTCTTCATGGTGAAGTGACGAATTCACGGCGAAGTGGCTCAGAAATTATTGGCAACGAAAAATATTAATATTTAAAAACAGGATGAATTTTCAATAACTCTGGGTCAGGAAATGCCATTTGAATTGTTCATTGCTAACTCCCAATCGAAAAATTAAACAACTGGGAAGAATAATTTGCTAAACAAAGAAGACTCAAAATACGTCCACAATATAACGAGTAGAATCGATCATATCCGTTCGATTTGTCACACGTCGATGTGTAGAGAAGTGGTTAGGGCCTGTGTCTACCGGGAAAACCTAGAGTTCATTCAGCAATTTCTTTGTTCTTGAATGAGGAGGAAGATATTTATTTCTTAAGATTTTATGAAGGACCTACACAAGTCAACGAACTTCAACGTCTCCTTATCACTGCAATACATCTTATACTACCTCAATTTCACCAAAAATACACAACTACACGATCTCCCAGCTCAAGGATGAAAAGCACAAAGAAAGAGGGAAGTCGATCGACTCCTCCACCTAGAGGCGCCTCTTTTTGATTCACTTCGATCAACCCGATTTTTTCTCGGTCTCAATCGACTACAACACATTTGAATTCGACTCCCGGCTCGTTCAACGACTTTTGACTCAACTCGTATCGATGGACTCCATTAATCATAGGGTTTAAGTACTTCAAGAAATGTTTTGCCCGCACTGATGGACTTTTAATAATAGTTCGACATACATGGGGAGTTTGAGTGTATGTTTTCCTCTTAAGGGACTTTTTAAAAAATGGAAACAATGCCCCAGAAATAAAGAACGGAGAGTATAACCCTCGAAAAGAAAGAATCAAATAGAAAATGACTGAATGGAAGGTGTATAGAAAATTAAAGACTCTTAATTGCCTAATTTGTATATTTATATTGCAAGGGGCTATTCTACAGTTTGGAAGTTATGTTTCGTATGGAACAGCCAGCAGAAACTTAATGGATTGAGTCACAGAGATTGAAGACCAGTGTAATTAATCCCGAAGTGTTAACGTAGTGGGAGCGTGCCAACCACATAACCTAGAGATCCTTGGATCGAATCTATTCTCCGATACCATAAGACGGATTTAAGACGAAATTTTCCACATCAATACGCAAAGAGGGATTTGTAAGAAAATCCCTTCTTCGGATGAACAAGAATGAATATTCGACTCTACCATGTTTCAAGGGATACATGCATTCTCCTCATTCCGACGGGAACCGTCACAGTAAGCAGTCCTACCATATACCAATGTGCACCGTTGAAATCTCAAACATGACTAACTGACATGAGCGATTCCATTGACACACTCTGCTTACAACATAAATACCCTATACGTGTTCTATAATTCATAAAATATCTGTCGAGTTCATCGATATGCACAGAGAGTTTCCAGACCTTTGGAAAGAGAAATGCTACCTGTGAAATTGAACTCACGAGAAAGAAAAATGCTCTCGTGTGAAACTCAAGCTAAGAGGCTTTCAAGTGACAGCTGAAGCCTGCAGGTTTCAAGTGCGGCCTGAGAAAAGTAAATGACAGGGTCGCAAGTGTGAGTGGGACGGCGGGGGAGGGAGATTCCTTGAGAAATGGCCTGGTGGGTTGATGGATAGCCCCGAAGTCCTGTACAATGGACTATCAGAACGGTTGACCTGAAATGAATTTCTCCATTTCCGTTTTTCTCAGGTGGGCCGAGCTGGGGAAAGAGGGGAGGGGGATTGCTAGGGGAAGTGAATTGCGAGGGGAGTTGTCAAGTGAAAACCTTCGGGTAAGTTATGTGCGCGGGATCCCACTGGGGCTTCAACGTCTTCCTTGGATTCAAGGAGAAAAGCCGTATGACAGTGACTGAATGTTAGGCAATGAGTAGGTGCTTGTCGTGGGTGTTCCCTCTCACCGAGTTAAAGGTACTGTTTTTACTCGTCAAACCGAGTTTGACGTGCGATTACCTTGATAATCTTGAGCCGCAATTTCTGTTTCAAGGGTAACAATCTCTGAAGCATTGAAGCAACAGTGAAAATAATGAGAAAGAACAGTAGATGATACAATTGGATTAACCAACTATTTTTGGGATGCCTATGATTTGTGGTCGAATGGATAATCGTAGTGTTCACGTAGGGGTCACATTCAGTTCATGGAGCTAATATCTATCGAAACGCCGATTGAGATTTCGATTTTTTGATTACCTATCAAATCTAATTTCCAAGGGTTGGCTGCTCAAGGCGCCGAGATTGCTGGCACATCGTGGATCGATGTTGAATTTTTGAGCCGGATTTCATAGAATTTGGTTCAGTAGTTTTGGATAAATGATTCAGATAGACTGATTTTTTTACATTAATCTATGAAATCTATTTATCTTCAAAGGTATTCCAAAAACCTTTTAGGTACCTAGATAGTTGAAAAAAATTTTCTCTTTTGTTTTTGGTTATAACGGTTATTGAAAAAACCAAAAATTTCATCATCCGAAAGTTAAAACCAAAGCTTTCTCTAACTTCAACTCGATGATACGCTTAATTCCTCTTCCCCGATTCTAGAATCCATCTCTTTGGTCTGAAAGGCGCTGGAGGACGCCTTGGACATCCTCTGAGTGTTGCGGATATTACTCGCCTCATAGCCCTTGGAAGGAGCAACTATACTTTTCCATCACATCCACCTGTTACAACTCGTAAGCAAAAGAGTGCTGACAGTAAATACCAATGGTGTAAAAGTAAATGGTGTCAGTAAAACAGTTAACAAGAACTCCTGCAATTCTATACAGAGTTCAATAGCATACAAATCTTTGGGTAACCTTCCTGCCGCAGCGTAAATGCATCGTTTTACACCGGGCATCAGTCACGATAATTGAGATGATATAGAAAATCATTGCATCGGATGTTCTCTATTCAATTGTAACTGTTCATGGTAAAAACGAATTAACGTAACTAGTGGACTGGTATATTACTTGACTATGAAGTGGTAGCTGGATTGAATCATGTTCATCGTTCTATTAACTGATATCAGTCATGAATTGAACCCTTTCGGACCCATATTCATTCATTATTAATGTCGTTGGCGGACCTAGGTGGTGAAGTAGGTGTTATTATTTGACTACCCTGTCCGGTAAGCTTTGTAGGGACATGAAAGATTTACCTCCCAGCTTCCCGTTTCAGTCCGTCGACCGTATTAACAATCGATTGGAGCGCGGCCGCCGCCGCTAATTGGATCAAATTGTTTTCCCGGGCGCCAGCTCCCCGGGAGATGAGGGGGACCGGTCAACCGTTTGACATTCCCACCGCATTATCTCTGGCGAAACGAACGAAGAGGCGGAGGTCGCGGGGTAGACTCGCCGTCGGATCCGACGGTGATCCGGTGCGTGGCTTGAAAACCCGGGTCCCATACGTTGGACGCCTTGTGTATTTTGAATGGTGTGAGAGTATGGCGCATATGATGCCGTGGTCGTGCGGATGCAGATTACTACCCGACCGCCGCCGCTTGTGATGGACGGGCGAGACCTTGTTCAGTTTCCCACAACCGGTGTTCCGATAACCTTAACCTCCCTCAATCCCTCCCTCCACTTTCGAAGGCATCGGTGCATAAATACGACCTCATCAACGTAATTATTGCAAGGCTTGGGGCTGAAGAGTGTGCATGAAGCATTTTGATGGAAATGAAGCTATTGCTATGGATCCAAACATGTTATTGATACAATTTTAAGCATTTTCTTTAGGCTGTAGAGTTTGGCAGAATGACCCACTAGCGATAAGGAAGTAACCACGAGTCCACAGGGCTTCGTTTGTTATAGTAAGAATTTGTTACAACCCACCAAAGTAACAACCAGGAAGTAAGTATTTACCGACGTTAATATTATTGGTTTATTTTCCATCTCCACCTGAAAATTTCATGTTTTACGTTTCAAAGCGTGTAAAATCCAAATCTGCAATAAAAAATTTTCCGTCCGTCCGCCGTACGAACGTTTTCTCCCAAACGGCTGGAGCAAAAAATCTGAAATTTTCAGGAAAAACCCACGTTGGTCCGACAACGCCCCGATTCTTTAGCCAACTCTCTCACTTAATTTAAAGTGCCCATTAAGGGTTGTCAAAGTTTTGTAAAATCCCTAAAAACCTCGAAAAAAGTCAAGGCGGCCTAAATTTGGACTTTTTCTGAAGAACTTTCAGGTCCGTAGCTCAAACCAATCCCAATGTATGGTTCGATTTATGGTGCCAACATTCGAATTTCGGTTTATTGAAGCTAAACTAATAATTTTAGGCCGACCTAGGGACACAGTGAAAACATAGTAAATGGATGCTTGAAGTTACATGGAACTATTCCTGAAACAGTGACATAGATGTTAGAAATACAGTTGAGACCTCATCCATTTCAGATATTATTTTCATTAATTCGAGGTCCCCAAAATGGTTTAAAATTACAACCTCTTGGACATGGCTTTTATTTGTCTGACTTGAATAGGATAATGACAATTTTCAGCAATTTAATTTCTAAAATGAACACTCCACATTGCTTTTCTTGGGATGAATCGCATGACGAATGATATCTCGATAAACTTAACTTGATAGTAACGGTAAATAAAAGCACCACTGAGTTCGTCCACAGACTTTAAATAGGATTTCTTCTACGGTCCCAAAGACGTTCTCCTCTTTAATGAAAGAGATAAGTATATAAAGAAAAAATACGAGAAAGTAGAAGAACACGAAGAAAGCAATAAGCAATGACAAAGCGGGTGGAGGGGAACGGAGGAGAGTTCGAATTGATTGCTCACTCGAGGACAAGATGTTGGCTCAGCATCTCTTTTCAAACGTTCGGAGCCCTTTGGTATTAGAAAACCTCCGTCTCTTAGCAAGTTGACCTCGCGTTACTACATTTACCTCTGATCCTCGATAAATTTTATTCTCTTGACCCTTACTTGATGGTTAGGAAATAAAACTAAAATCATTGAACTGACGACAATAATCTTCAGGAATAATCAAAAACAAGGTCCGGATATTAAGATCAATTTTGGTTTATTATTCAATAATAAACCATTGTAATCGCTTTTGAAAAAAAAATTCTAACCCCCCTGAAAATTTCATGGTTTACGTTTCAAAGGGTGTAGTATCCAAATCTGCAATAAAAATTTTCCGTCCGTCCGACGTACGCACGATTTCTCCCAAACGGCTGGAGCAAAAGATCTGAAATTTTCAGGGAAAATCCATGTTGGTCCGGCGACGCCCAAACTCTTGAGCCACCTCTCCCTCTTAATTTAAAGTGCCCTTTAAGGGTTGTCAAAGTTTTGTAAAATCCCTAAAAACCTCAAAAAAATTCAAGGCGGCCTAAATGTGTACTCTTTTTGAAGAACACTCCACGAGGAATCGAATGAGCCCCTCCTCAGGTCCGTAGGTCAACCCATTCCCGATGTAAAGCCCAATTTATGGTTCCAGCATCCGCGTTATTTTGGTTTATTATTGTTTTTGTTTTGATAGCAGTAACCTAGTGACGTAGTGATGTAGTAATGTGGATACTGGAGTGAACTCCGAAAAGGCTTTGTAGCCGATACACGGGTTGGAGCATTCTTATTACCATAAAAAAACGCTGCAAATTCTTTCACTCGGGTTTATTATTCAATTGGCTTGCGTTCATGATTTGAAACTCTACTAAGCTTTGGAGTGTGTGTGTTTCACAGGTGATAGAGCGATTATTGAATTTCAGGAGATATGCATTGAGCATATTTTGGTTGAGAACAGATTTACGTGCTCTATGCATATCTCCTAAAATTCAATAATCGCTCTATCACCTGTGAAACACGCACACTCCAAAGCTTAGTAGTGCATTACGCACTCAGTCGTTCGCCATAATAAATCATGATAGGGGCGCACCAATTGTTTTCGTTATAAGTCATTTCAAGTTGTTATATTCATTTTGCTCATCTGAGTGAATCCTGTTCACGATGAAAATGTTTTTGAAAAAATTACATAATTATGATGGTAGATTAAGCTTTTGAAAACAAACTAAGTATAGTGTGTAAGGTGAACGGTTTGGGATAAATTGAAGTGAGCTAAAATATTTCCCCCTCAATACTCTGTGAGAAGAAAATATGATGATATGCTTGAAACGGTCTTTTTGTCCAAAACAGTTGTAGGGGGGTGAGATTTATTGATTATATGTAAATACGTAACTAACCCTCATTGAAAGTCGTTCCATTGTTGGTATCAACTAGCTCATACCATAAAATCTTCCAGTAAGGCTTTTGATAAAGAGGAAAGAGTGGTTGCCCCTAACAAGGATTGAGGCAGCTGTGTAGCAACACCTGGAAGATTACCTGGAAGGCCAAAGGCTTCAATGGCTCTAGTTATTAAACCTAATTTACTATGTAATTTATGAAGTGAAAACTCGAAATCGGAGATACCTACGAGCAGCTATCGAACTTGAGAAAACCTCGGACGAAGACGGTTTCCTTCCCACGAATATTGCGTCACACCGAAAATTGGTCGACGATATCTACTTTCCTGAAACCTTTCCATGATCACCATGACAACTTTATCTTCTAGTGTTGCCTCATGGTTCTGACAGAAGTAATTAGAAGTGGAACTTTATCATCGGGAAAAAAGGAAGAAAAAGAAGAAGAAAACTAGGCTTTCCCAGCGCCTCCAGCTACCGGGGAGGTAATTAGCGTCGAGTCCCTCTTTTGAGTAGGAATGGGAAAGGGCGTGGTTCCCTTCTTCCGAAAAAGCATCGCGGAGCAGGGAAGTGAGATTAGGAAGATGGAAGGGCCCCGAGTTTTTAACGCTTTGCCGCCGCTGGGACTTTTCTTAAGGGTAGGGGCTTCTTTTCCTTGAAACCAGGCTTCCTTTATTTGTCAGGAAACCTAGTCGGCAGTCACGAGGGCGGGAGATTTTCACTATTATCAGTGAAACGCGGGAAGGAGGGCAAGGGAGGGGGAGGGAGAGAGTAAAAATGAAGTTTCTTGGCACCCAGTTTTTCCGTTTGCGGCGGGAGGTTCGGCGCCCTAATTGGTCCACGGCCAGCACCCGATAAGATGGCACCAGGTGATAGAGCGCGACCCACTTTTTGACTCTTTGCACAAACAAACTCACTTGAAGTTTCTTTCAAACTTCAATTTTAATATTGTCCAACTGCATAAATTCTTTTCTGTAAGAAAGTAAGTTTAATAATTCCGAACCACGAAATGACTTACCGTAGCCATTTTGTTGATTCTCAATTATGGAACTTTATAATCGACCAACAAAACAATGTAACCCAGCTCAAAATTGGTTAGTTTTCGTTTCAAGATACATATTATGTATCCAACCAACAATTTTGAGCTGGGTTACATTGTTTTGTTTTTGCGAATATATTATATTGCGAAAACCTTATGTAAGAAATGTACCTAATAGAAAAATTTGTCAGTCCCCCATTGAATAATTACTGTCGTGTCCAAATTACTATTCAAGCCTAAAAAAAGTAGCAGAAACGACGGTCCCCACTAGAAGGAAAAATAAATTCCATGATGTAATAAACCCAAGTCCCTAAAAGATAATTCACTCAGAATTATCACTTGATTCAAACTTGAAGCTTGTAAGGCGATTTTGGAATACCTATTTTTTCAGTAGGTTCCACTTGTACTTATCATGAAAAGCCTTTATTTTATGTCCATAGTGTCGGGGAGTCGACGCTAATATTATTAGGATGGAAGAATTGTTTGCAGCAATGGAAATGGTATGTTGCAGCTTCGGGTCTTACATGTAAATCCTCGGCAGTACAAGTGGCTTTCTTCTTGTCCACTGTTGGAACTGATATAACAGATATATTCAACGGTTTCGAAATTAATGAGGACGAGATGGAAGATTTAGGTTTCTGAACAAAATCCCTTCCTCAAACGAAAGCCTATTACCAGTAGTAGTTATAGGACTCGCTAAACGCCGCAAACACAGACACGAAAAAAAAAATTCGTCTCCGACAGAAAAATTAACCTCAGCATTTTGCCCTAGGAGAGAGGGTGTCGTATACAACAAAATACAAATCATGGATTCCTGAAATTATCGTTCAAGTTGGTCCCCAACAAAGATCGTAAGTGCTTAGAACGCCTAATGATGTTGAATACCGCCTTAACTCATGGTACACCCGAAAAGAACCAAGATCCGAAGATCCTACAACACCGTCAAATTTAGACTTCAATGGAAGGGATGTCAGGGAATCAACGCTAATAGTTTTCATGAACGTCGGCGCGTATCCAAGATTCTGGCAGCTGACTGAATTCTCATTAACCAAACGACGTGCTCACGACTTGGTTCTTGCGTGTACACATTGAAGTTACTATGTTCGAGTTTATATCAATAAATGATTTTTCAAATGAATTGAATAATACGCTAATAACATTCGCGCAGTTTTGATGTCTTTTGTACGATCTAGCAATCGATATGTTAATCCCAATGCACAGCAGACACTTAGGAGAGCAATCAGAAAAATTACAGAAATATGGATCACCTCGTTGGATTTGTCGGCTTGATAATATCTACTAGCAATTTTTGAAACTAAACAGTATAACTCTCTAGCAACAGATTGGTTGACTGAATAGAACACATGACTCCCGAACATATTATGTATCAGTAACCCAATAGTTCCTGCTTCCTACAGGTAGACTGGATGCAAAACTATGGATAGTTTGGTACCTACTTATTTCGAAAGTTTTCGAGAAGCTAATTTTTCACTATTCCGAATCTTTTGATTTACCTCTTAGGTATGGTAGATTCAGGGCCGACTGGAGCCTTATCTGTCGTTTGACTTTGTAAATCATTTATAAATACTGTATAAATACAGTAGTTAGGGAGAAAACGCTCTAGGAATAGAAAGATTGCACATCGTTATTAGTTACATATGAGTAACTTATTGCTACAACACCTGATGATACATGTTTTGACGTTTAGTGAATCATGTACCTCTAAAGGGTTTTTATATTAATGTTAGAACAGCGCAATCCTAAGGGATAGCTTAGTAAAATTTAGCCGTACAATTCTGATTGGAAGACGAGATTCAACCAAAACTTTGCTTCCAATTATTAATGAGAAGGATGTATCCGGTATGGGCACTAGAGACTGGATATAGGGTGTAAACCCCACCTTAGAGAGAAATTATGTATTCTATACGCTTCCGAGATTCAGGGCTTCTCTCATTTCAAAGCAGTGTAGAGAGTACAAATACGTGCTTTCATGCTCCTTTCTTTCATATCTTGATACAGTTGACCGGCCAGAACATTTTGAACATTTTGACCAACAGGTTGATATTAGAAAGCCATACACCATTGCCCTCGTATTCAAAACCGCCTTTCAACGGTCCTTTACATCCACTAACGATTCCTTTATGAGGTGCAAGCGGATGAAATGAAGCTACCAGGATGTTCTCATTCAAATAAAATAGATTATATCTATTAAACTAGACCAAAAAATCAACCTTTGACTCCAAAAGTTTTTGAAATAGTGATTTAAAAAAATATTTCCGCCTTTAATTCGCCCCTTGATTGAATGGTTGATTGAATAAGGCTTTAATTAGTGTTGTGACGTTAATTATTCGACGATGACAGTTTTAATCAACAGTGCTCCCCATCATGCAAGTCTATATTGTTTTCCGTTCCATTTTTTGTTCATTAAGTGTAAGTTGAAACTGTTCAGATATTTATTATTGTTCCTCTTCATCTTTTACGAGCAGTTGTGATACGTAAGCCTTTTACAAACATCATAATTGTCAAAGTGTTTAATCTCTCGCCATTTATTTCTAAATAATCAAGAACTTCTGTCCTCAACTAAAACTCATTAGTTTATCACCAATAGGTTACTACATTTTTTCTGTATCTTTGTAGATTCCCCTTGACAATGGAGAAACAAAACTCCGAAACGTATGGAACAACAAATTCAGTTGTTTCAATCCACCAGACCGCAATTCAATAAACATTTGAGATATTCATTTAACTGTATATATTTATATAAATGAGACGATTGGAAGCTGAGCTTCAGCTATTCGGGTCGATCCATGTCATTTTTGATTCATTACACATGATGATCATGTGTAATTGACCAAGAAAAAATGTTAACCCTTCCTCAAAATTTATTAATCTACTTTTCAAGATGAGTAGAATCCCAAATGCTGCAAATTATTACTCAAACGTTCATTATTTCAGTATTAGCCAACCCTTCTATTTAAATTGCTGAGTCTTTATCTCAACTCAGTGCTTCCTGTCCTTGTAATTGTATTCTACCTTCATTAAAAATTCATTTTCATTTCATTCGTTCGTGTATATATTTTTTAAATTACTGGTATGACTGTTTGATTATTTCTTAGCAGCTGAATAAAATGTCCTTTGATCCAATAAATATTAGCCTGTAGTATATACATAAAAGCTTAAATGTTAGCATCCAAAGGATCAGAACGTTGACCATATGAAAAGACCGTCAACCTGAATACAGTATGTTGCACCAATATGTGTACGTAGATATGAGCTTTTGCCAAGTACAGAGGTACTAGTATCGTGGTGTGGCTGTCAGAGTTATATCTATAAAGAGGTCGTCCACTTAAAAAACAACATTTTTTTCCCCATAAAAGTTCCAAAATGGTGTTGCAAAACTCTATTATTCTAATGGACCTATGGTGGAGTAATCGGGCACGAAACTCATTTGAGACACCTAGAATTTAATTACAATGTCTGGAGACGCTCTATTCAGCCGGAGCAGAGTTTTGTTTTGTACCATAAACTTCGTCTAGTAGACATAGACGTTGAAGGGATATCTAAGACAAAAGTGATAATCCTTAGTGGAGCAATGTGCACCCTTCGTAACTTGGGACTACGATATATACTACAAAAAAACACCTCTTGACAAGATTTACATGTTTTGAAACCATAATGAGGATTCACAGAAAGGAGGACGATGCAGATGCCTGAATTAGATAAAATAGAAAAACTTCAGAGAGGTTCACTGAAGAACAGAAGCGAAGTGGTTACTGGGACAGGAAGGTGCACCATAAAAAAGACCTGCCACAAACTTCCCTAATCAAGGATCAGGCTGTCGCTTTTTAAACCACTCCTCTTTCTCTCTAAATCTCCTCCTTCTTCTCGCTCCCCTTTGACCTTCCGTCTCTCTTTTTTTTTCTTCTATCCCGGTCATCCATCAACGTCAGTTTTTATTCCCCATCCCAATCGCCCAAACTGGCGAAAAAGTAAGAACTGTCTGAAGGTTTCCAGTACATCGTGTATGCAGACATCAGATTTGATCTCGACGGACAGTTCTGAATCGGCAGATAAGGACCATTTCATCGATGATAAATCTTATTCGACATTGTCGTTGAATGTGCCAGAAAGTTCATTTCCTCTGTCAGAGGGAAGATTCGTTCAGAACTTTGAGACGTTCGACCCGTGACGGATTCTCGCCGTTCTCAACCATTTTCACTCTTTCGCATACTCATCTAAGGAGTGACCATTCAGTGTGGGCGTTGTATAGTTGGCCAATGTTTTACGGAGGGGCCAGAATTTCAACAACAAAAAACAGAGTAAAAAAAATATGTTTTTATGAGTGTTTAGTGATAACTGTCACTCAGAACATACCTAATAATATTAGGTGAATTTAAGAAATCAGCTCAACATTTCCTACAAGAATAGTCGCACAGAAAAATTAATATTTCAAAAATGGCTCAATATAGGTTGAAACATTTCTTGTGGGTGAAGTCTGATATTACCCGTAAAAAGCATCAGTTCACGAGCCCCATCAATTTCCCTTGTGAATTAACCCTGAAGGTGTCTATACGATTAGCAAATGGCAAAATTATGTAATTTTACATAGTCCTTGTTATAAACGTTCCACTAATCTATATCATTAGTCTACATTGATGTTAAATCAGGACTCGAACAAAACTTGACATATTTGGTGGACTTGAAATATTTTCTGCAAACCCTTTACTTGGGGCAGTATTATGTTTCTAGAACAAAACAAACCTGTTTAGTAGACTTTGTTTCGTAGTTGAACTTATGGAAGGTAGTTGTGGTGAACCTCGGGATTACAGATGTCAGTAATTACAGTAACAGCCTTCTGCGTTGAGTTGGAAACATAATGGAAGTGGAGTCTTCAACTGTACGAAATATTCACTTTCTTGATTTCCACCAGAGTTACGAAAAACATCAAAGTGACGTATCTCTAAGGTAAGTTTCGTACCTTTTCTGTGCTAGTCACTAATAATATGTACAGCTCCATTCTCTGCTTCCAACGATATACAAGCGTGATGAAGTAACATCGACTCTGCTTCGATTTTACGCACACGCGAAGTAAGCTTAGAGACTTCACAACTGCTGCTGCCGATATACATAAACCGTGTTTATACAGTGTTCCTTCTATATTGACCAATGAACACTGTGTAAGAGATATCATCCCCATCGGTGTTATCATACAGATGATGCAAAATCATCACCTGCAGCCCTCAAGTATAGTCTATTGAAAACTTCTTGTTTATCATTTAATTCAATATTCAAATTAAATTGTTGGTTTTCAGATAGCGCTAACCTTAGTTCCTGCTGTACATTCGAAATGTAAAGCGCCTCAATAAATTAAGGAACTAAAGAGAAAAAGGGTTCCTTTTTGTCCAGGTTTCCTGTGGTTCGGGGCTCTTATGCAAATATTTCTATCCAAGCCTCATTATGCCATTTCCTCTATGAATACAAACATGACTCTCGGGCTTTTTTGTGTTTCGGGACCGAGGGTGGACGTTGACTGAATGGGAACGCATCTCCTCTCCATTTAGAAGTGAGGAACAGTGAAGTTTAATGATCCCTCGGAAAGACCGGGATGCCGAGTGCCAGAAGGCCTTTCCTTAGGAAGTTGAACTTTGAAATTTGCTTAAACCATTTTCAAAAGGGGAAAACTTATGAAACAAAGTTGGTTATAAGGGTGAAACGCCGAGCCCAATTTACTCAACTAATATTCAGCAGCAATCATCGACGAAATAAATTAAAAAGCTGGAAAAAGGTCAAGTACACTTATTGTTAAAGAAATCAATAATGGGAACAAAGAAACGCTGGAAATTCTTTCACTGGGGTTTATTATTCAATAATTCATGGTTTGAATTTCTACTAAGCTTTGGAGTGTGCGTGTTTCACAGGTGATAGAGCGATTATTGAATTTCAGGAGATATGCATAGAGCACTTAAATCGGTTCTCAACCAAAATACCTATTTGGATTGATCAGTTGATCATATTTTTGTGCCTCCTGAAATTCAATAATCGCTCTATCACCTGTGAAACATGCACGCTCCAAAGTTTGGTAAAAATTCAAATCATGAATCATTTAATAATAAACACCAGTCAAAGAATTTGCGGCGTTTTTTTCAAGAGCGATTACAATGGAAAAATATTCTATTTGATAATTTTAAATTTCGTGAGACGAAGCATGCATATCAGAATGCTTCAACCCGTCTACTGGCTATAAAACCCTTTTAGGAGTTCACTCCAGTATCCACATTCGCTACATCACTAGGTTAATGCGATCGGACCATACATCGGGAATGGTTTGAGCTACGGACCTGGGGAGGGGCTCATTCGATTCCTCACGGAAAGTTTTTTTAAAAAGTCCAAATTTAGACCGCCTTGACTTTTTTGAGGTTTTTTAAGGATTTTTAGGGGATTTAGGGCAAAACAAAAACAATAATAAACCAAAAAACGCAAATGTTGGCAGCATAAATCCATTGGCCATACATCGGGAATAGTTTGACCTACGGACGTGGGGAGGGGCTCATTCGACTCCTCATGGAAAGTTCCAAATTTAGGCCGCCTTGACTTTTTTTTGAGGTTTTTAGGGATTTTACAAAACTTTGAGAACCCTTAAAGGGCACTTTAAATTAAGTGAGATAGCTGGCTCAAGAATCGGACCAACATGGATTTTTCCTGAAAATTTCAGATTTTTTGGTCCAGCCGTTTGGGAGAAATCGTGCGTACGTCGGACGGGCGGAAAATTTTGTATTGCAGATTTGGATTCTACACCCTTTGAAACGTAAACCATGAAATTGTCAGGGGGGATAGAATTTTTTTTCAAGAGTGATTACAATGGTTTATTATTGAATGATAAACCAAAAACATAGCAATCAAGAATAATAAGGCAAGAGGTGAGGTACATCAGCTCCTAACAATCACTACATCTAAACACATATCGATTGTTTGTGCAGAAAGTTGATCGTTTGCAGAAGTTAATATAACTGTTTCGGAAGAGGATGAAAGAGCTGCAGACAGCTCCAGAAATCCGTCCAAATAAGTTCGCTGGTTTGGACGTTTTCAAATGCAAACACGCTTCTTGCACTTCAATTCAACGAAGTTTACCAAAATTAAACGAAATGGTAGTCCATTCATCAAATGATACCGTTTGTTACATTCAGTATTTTGAATGAATGTTCAACCACTGGGCGGTTCAATCTGATTTAGGCCGGTAGATACGTATCAATTTAATTTTCAGATGCACCTATCAGTACACATTACTCAATTACTGAATGTCATGTACAATGTGAAATATCGGGAATTCGGATTGAGAGATAATTAAATTATGTGGAACTATTATGGGAATTAAGAAGTAAATAAAAGGATTGTTCACTATAATAATTATGCATTGATATCCTTCATGAGGAAAATTATTCGAGCCGTACGTACAAAAAAATCGGTTCAGTAAGAACTTTGAGTAATTGAAGGAATTGAACCATTGATAAAACTCTAAAATGAAATATCTGAAATGAAATATAAATAATGAAATATATGAGTGTTGAGTAAGTGTGATTTTGAAGAGGAATGACTAATTGAGGCAGATTTGAAGTATAGATCGGAAAAGTTTGGATAACGTTGAAATATGCAGTAGGCGAACTTAGCCTTTTCATGTCATCGAAATCTTTAACACATTTTGCCTCAAACCTACGATTTTGAACATTTACGATTTGGTCGTTATGTCAATCATATTTCTGACCAGATAAAATATCAAAACGCTGCAATTTGTTACATAAAGGTTCATTATTTCTTAGAAGTTTGTCATTTCTTTAATATTTTTTATTATTTTTGGATTGGACTCCTACACGTCTTGAAAAGTTAAACAACGAATTTTAAGGTATTTAAAAAAACGTTCTTGGTCGATTGCAAAGGTTGTTTATTGTAAATTATAAACCAAAATTGATGGGAACCCTGATTATCTCGATGAGGAGAAGTTCAAATTCTGAAATCCACAATGCTTAACAGAGTTGAACACCCTCTTACGCTTCTCACGGAGTTGGCCACAATACTTTTTTTACAGTACGGGAGGAAAGGAAAAAATTAAAATTGGAAGTTGTGAGGTGTTGGAATGGTATAGTTGCCCCTTCTATTGAGCTGAATGCGGTAATGCCCGTCACGCTCAGAGGACGACCCAGATGCTTGAAGGCATCTGAATCATCTTTCCAGGTGGGGGATTCAAGAATCGGGAAGGGTCAACTAACCGTATCCATCACACTCCCAGGGCTCTGAGAAGAGCCAGGGGGGGGGGGGGGGCTGATTGGAGAAATGGCTCACAAGTATGGGGAGATATAATAGTTAAGTAAGGGGACTTGAATAAAGGAATTCAGCCTTTGGGGCATCGCGAGGGAATAGGGGCGTCAGGACAATTATTAATTAAAGGGTAGAGTAAGTAGTAGTACTGGGAGGTCCGATGCGATCCACGTGTCACGTCGTCAGCAATGACATGAGACAAAATGAATTCAGTTAATGATTAATTAAAGGGTCGGTGGTCGTAACCACACTCTGCTACCATGTAAGGTGATGCATTGAAGGCATCTGAATCATCTTCCTAGGTGGCGGATTCAAGAATCGGGAAGAGTCAACTAACCATATCCATCACTAAGTACATTGCAGTATTTTCTTCTCGTACTACTCCATTTGGGGTCATGGACCGATGTTGGGTGAAAAAAACTCCCGAAGTACATTCTCCGATTAAAAGAGATTCGTATACGTATTGATTTTACTATCATCAGTATAAAAAGAGGAGAGAAAGTATTATTTTTGAAATCACAGCTAACATGAAAACTAGCCATTATCACATAGTACAGTTCTTCGAAACTGAAAGAAAACTGTGTAATTTAGATTTTTTGCATGTTAGAAGGACACACGGCGCACTCTCGTACACATACAGACATACAGATTCCAAACAAAAGTAATTCAAAGTGATCTTAAACAAAAAAATGCCAGGTTTTGTTTGTGAGTTGAAGATTAAACTACTTGGAGTGTCGCTTTTCGAAAAAAATGTCTTTTTTACTGTACTGTTCCAAATTCTTGAGCAAATGCGTATTACAGGAAAGTACTTTTGCCTTGACGCCGCTGAGATTTAGCTCAACAAATAAATAATCGTGAAGGTTACTCTTTTTGTGTCGGTATTTTTCCCCGAAAGCCATTAGTCGAACGAACCGGTCTGTAGTTATTCGAACAGGAAATATACAAGAAAATGTATCTACAAAACTAGCTCGCGCTTGGTTACGGCACAATTATTGTATTTGGAAGAGGAATAGTAGTGAAAACAGATCTGAAGTGATCTAATAGACCATATCGGAGTTATGAATAATTCAACAAATTTGTCATACTCAAGTTTTACTGGATAAGTAAGAAATTTACTTTCTATAAATTGCTATGAGCCGTTCAACGGCACTCAAAATATTAACACACTTGGTAGGTAACTATTTGTGTAGGTACGTATATATGTCGGACAGGATTTTAAATTCTTCACGGAGTTTCTCGAGCGCCTACCTTTCCAATGAACAACAAGTAGGTACCCGTGACGTTCCGAGTATTCGATGGCACTACAAGCTGGATGGAAAAAATCTGGTTGGTTAATGAAAAGGAGCGGGATGAGGGGGACACGGAAACACAGACGCGGCTCAGCCATGTCAGTGGCAGGAGCTGCTACCTTCATTGTTCCGGCGGTGCCCCGAGGCCATTGTCCCATTCCCGCTGTAAACAACACAACGGCTCACTGTTATAAATGGAGCTGCGAGGAAACCGTTCTAGAGGGAGGGATCGCTGAAAGGGCCTTTCAACGGAAATGTGGCAAGCGGGAAATCAAAAGTTGGCAAATGACTCGGATCGGTGTGGTTCGGACAAGTGTAAAATCGTCAGTCCCCTACGAAGGACAGAAAATAGAAAGAGTAATATTGTTGACTTAATGATACTTGAGAGAAGCATTGATGAATATGGTCTTCAACTTTATTTCTTCTTTGTAAGAGCATGAGCATAAGAACATTTCTAATACCTACTACACTCTTACCCCTTCTTTGCCCATCCATTTTTCTGAGGTTTTCGATAGGGCTCCTCCTTCATCACTAGGCTTCAGGAGGACATGAATATCCAAGAAACATTCCTAAGAACCAAACGCAAACGCAGGAATTAAAAGCAAGTTCTTCGAAAAATTTGATTCTTATTCTATTAATCTTGTTTTTATTCGATTGCTTACTCAATCGCGTAAAGAAGGATGTTGTTCCACTTTCACAACCCTTGGGAAATGATTAATGCTGGTTTCCTGTTTGATATTCATAGGCACCACTTATCCATAATATAGCTGTTTTCCTCGTGATGTACATGTTTCTATAGCTCATTTTCAACCTTCAGAACCAGTGCTTGCTCCCACACTCCCGATGAGTGAAGCTGTTTTCGTACTTCAAAATACGATCAAAACCTCGTCTACCTCTCGCAGGGCAATCAGACGGGTGAGATGAGGATGTTTGCCTTACTGAACCTGGGCCGCAGGATAGTGTGTCTAACTGATACTAATTTTGAATCGTTAATACATAATATTTTCGTTTACAGCATTTGTGGTTAGTAATTCATTTTTTCGATTTTGTTGAAGGTTTTATTTATTTTATTATTATTATCATTATTATTATTAGTAGTAGTAGTACTCAAATCTGTTTATTTTTTATTTTTGTTATTACTTTTGTCTCCAAGAATGCCTGCCTGGAAATACGTAGAATAGAAAGGGATTGAAGTGTCCATTAAGTGAGATTGTGGTAGAGAATCTAACAAAAGACAGGAGACCCTCACTTCAGCGGTCACTCATCCAAGTACTCACCACGATCGACGTGGTTGAACTTCGCTATTTGCATGATGAACGGTTCATTACAACGCCTAACTAAATGTATTCCGTAAAATAAATTAACTTCATTGAGCCTTTGTGATCGACAAATAAAAATAAATATTAACCCCCAGCTTTTCAATATGTGCGGAATCCTAAAATCCAATCAAAAAATCCATCGGTCTGGCGTTCAATATGTGCGGAATCCTAAAATCCAATTAAAAAATCCATCGGTCTGGCTTTCGGAGATCTTTTCCGAAGCTACTGAATGAAAGTTAATGAAACTTGGATCGAAAATCACATTGAAGTCTACTTGGGAGAGAATTTTCGGCATCAATCTCAGTCAATCCTAAAGAAAGGGCTGAAATATCAAAGAACCTAACATCTCAAACTTTCGAAATAACGCTATTGTTTCCATGTTCGTTATTAATAGACGTGTCTTCAAAGAATCGATTGAACCCACCTTTAAAGCTTCCCGTTCATCCATTCGCTCTTCTAACTTTGACAGAACAAATAATGTAAACTAATGTGAATGTGAAGGTGCTGGACATAGCAAAATCGCCTTGTATCATTTGAGGAACGCATAAGCTGATATAATTGTAGTAGTAAATTTGAAGGGTGTTATGTAATACAATCGTGGTTCAAGGGAAGCGTAGGTTGTTGTTTTGCTTTATCTCACTGACTTTCAGTTGTTCCACTCGTGGATTTCTACGTCTTGTCCACATACAGTGTGACGCACCATTGAAGGTACTGAGGTCTTTTGACTTTTACTTCTGCCCTCACCCATTGGCATAAAGCTTGGGCAAAACGAAAAACTGAAATTGGGACAGACAATCAACCTAACGAGCTGATGTATAAATGGGGATATTTTTATGGCATAAAGCGTGAACTAGAGAAGAGGAGCCGATACTGTGCCACTCACTATGTTTTGCATACATAAATCGGTCAGTTACGTAGAACGGTTATCTTAATACGTAAACAATATACCTCTCTGTAATAATTTGTAAGCTTTTTTTTTTCAACTGTCTCTATAATAAACATGTTTTCTTCTTCTTGGTTTACTTTATAATGTAGCCAAGCTGTTTTCGCTTGGGCCAGAACTATTACTGGTTCCTTACCGTTGTGGAGCTGTTTTCTTCAGAACAAACTTGCTTCCACACTCCCTTAAAGTGCAGCGCCAACCTTCGTTTTCCCTCGGAAAGTAGCTACTTGCTCTTCCGTAATACATTGTTGCTGTTTATCCTAGGGAAGTACTTGCGTACAGAAAGGTGGTGTTGAAAACGCAAATTAATTTATGTTGCTTAATAATTTATTGATTATGATTTTATTCACTACAATTTCAACGTAATGTAGAGTTATTTGGATATTGCACTTCTATTCAAAATATCCCATCTGTGTTCAAGGGATCACGTACGACACCCGTAGTGAAGCTTCAACTAGCGATCGGTTATCTGTTCCTTCTTGAGAATTTATTGTTTCAATAAAGACTAGTCAAACTTTTGGCTTTTTGACTTGTGTGTCAAACAGTTGTATAATTGTTTCAAATGACGTAAATAATTGTTTCAGTACAATTCATTTAGTTGAGCATCCCTTGTAACTCCTGAATATAACATGATAACTAAATGTAGAGATTCAAGATTCTTTTTTTTTTTTCCAAACGAAGAACAAAAACAAATTCAAGTTTCCCAAATGCTGGTAAAAAATTTTACAACCAAAACACACAGCATATTAATATTTAGAGAAGTTCTGAATTCATTAAGAAAAATTATGTGATTATAATTGATGAAACTTTTTTCTTTGTTGTTTTTTTATCCGAATAAGTAAACTAATTTTTATCCAGCGTCATAAATATAAAATTACTTGTATTTCCAGATCATAATTGGGCTCTTGTCCTCATCTTGTAGATGAACTCATTATTGCTATCATACTTCAACAAGGGGATAATAATGAGTGGGTAGGCTTTAAAAACAATCCTTGCATACCAAACGTTTGGTCTCCTATACGATAACGAAAAATGCTGAACGAACGAGAGGCGAGTTCTCAATATTGAAATTGATAAGCTGTTTCCCAATCCATTAAATAAAACATTATTCTTGTTGGAAAACATAGAACTTTTAGTTCTTGAAAGCGGCTATCCAAAATACACTCTGGAATTCCATTTTGAGGATGACTATTTCAAATAATATCATCAGAAAATTTCTCCTCCCTTCTAAATATTGTTTGTGCTGTAAACAAACTCAGTGGCGTGGTGCCAGGCTGAAGGGAACGTGCTGAGGGATGTAAGTTTGGGCGAAATACTGCAAGGAACGAATGATGCATGCGCGATGAAATTCACATGGGGTCATTGTCAGACATGTGCCGAATCTAAACAACAAGCGAATTCAAGTGATGCTGAGAAGCGTTTACGGTGCTGATGAGACTTGCAAGGACTCCACATATATAGCCGTGCCACTATTGAGTCAAATCAGGAGGGATTCATTGTAAAGCGGTTATCCCCAATAACTGTTGAAAATTTTGTTATAAATCTGAAAAATTATTGAAGTGTTTTCATTTCGAAACTCTTGGCACCAGATTTATTAATTGGCTCATAACGAACTTTGTTTAGGAACCCCTCAAGTCTTATTTTGATTTTTGGAACAAACGACTTTGTTGTTGGGAGTTGTTAGAATGTCCAAGAAAAAAACTATTTCGAAGCAAACTCCTAAGGAAAATAAATTGTGCCTCCAAGCAAACTACTGTGCTCTTCTACCTTTGGTAGCCTACCAGAGTACGTACACATTGAGGAATGTTTACAGTTCCATAGGTGAGTGCTGTTCGTAGGGAGGAACCACAGAACATAGAGTAATGTGTATTCTATTTTCTGTGGGAGGAACATACAAAAAAATAGTGTTTTTAAGTGTAGGATCTTGTAAAAATCATGTCAACTGTATTTGCCAGGAATTCGCAAAGAGATAAATTTAATGATCAGGAATGAAAAATCACAGCCCATTTAAGTAAAATACATTAAAGTCCCAAAGTATATATACATGTATATATATTTTTTTTTTAATCTGCTGGAAACGTGCATCTAAACCTTTCTCTACAAGCTTAAATATGTGGCATTCATCTTATCTTAGGATTGTTATTGGTGTCGTGGATTCGGACTTGAGAAATGTCAAGCTTGACAGGTTGAATAGGCACTATAGTTTCCTAATTATTGTTACAAGAACGTATAGCGATCGTGTGTGGTAATTATATATTTGTCATGGTAATTATGTTGTCATGACCATTGTGTTGACTGCACAACGTCGATCAATATGTACGATCTTGTCGGAGCTAACTGGCTCATTCCTCAAGAACGGATGCCCAGTTTTGTCGACCTATTGACAAATCTCATGTTAACGAACGCGAAGTGGCTATTCTAGGTTCAGATTTTAAGCGCTTCTGGTGATGAAACATCATAATCACTGAAAGACCTTCTGGAATCGGAAAGTAAATTTTTGTTACCGGGAAAACGATTCACCACAGTCAGCCGAAATTGCTCAAAACGCTCTGAAAAATGAACGATGATCCGTGGATTCGTTCCAAAGATCCAGAAATTTATAAACCTGCGCGAATAAGTTCCCCGATCTTCGACAGTCACTGCGCAACAGAACCGAAGGCTACCATTTAGCGTGATGCGAATATAGTTACCCTTTTTTTAGGGCACAGTTTACATTACCTGTAACACCCAAGAGGTATGGATGATCATCGGATCGATGATTTAGGAAACTAAATTTGGGGAGGGACTAGTGCACACACACACAGAGCACACTCACCAATGAGGGAGTCCGAGGTGTTTGAGGATATTGCAGAACATTATCTGTGCAATTGCGATAGATTCTGGAGATCAAGACAAGAATCACTTCGCCATCACATCATCGAAAGGGCCTCCCTAAAAAACCTAGATTGGAAAAAAAGATAAAACAAACATTTATATAATCAAATAAGAAATTAACAAATAAGACTAACTGAAGATCTAGTAAAGTTGTGGCACTATTAGGGACAATGTATAAACAGATATTAACAAACCCAACTTCTAAGAGCCTTTTGACTTGTCTTACCCAGTAGCTATAGTAGTAGATAAATAACCACTACTGTAACAATAGAATCAAGTTTATCTGACGTTTCAAACCAGGGCTTTGAACCCAGTTAAAACTCCTAATTTGTCGCTCATTGTTAGGTTTCCGAAACTAAGTAGCCTGAGAATTGTTTCCGGCCGTTCCTCATTTTTCTCCCAGATTTACTTATTATTAATCCTTTTACCATTTATAACCCTCATCTGACTCCTTGCATTCAGCCAAAGCCACTTCTTTCTCATTCATCCCTTAGAAAACCAAAAGTCCAATGAACTCCGGGTTTTACTCCTTGAAAATTAGCTAGATAAGCCCTTGTGCATTACGAGTTTCTATTGGCTCCCCATTTTACCGTCAACTGCCCCTTCTAAGGCACATTTTTGGAGGCATTACCAATAGTGAAGTGATAATTTGTGTGATGTATCTAGTATAAGGAACTTACTTCCAAGCTCTCCTTGTAAACTTCTCTTCTTAAATCAAACCTTTTTACATTTCTATTTTAAATTCCTCAAGTTAATCTGTGTAAAGCGTCAATATAGCCTAACAGCATGATAATTCAAATAACGTACCTATTCTTCAGTTTGTGTTTTCGAAAGTAGTTCTTTCTAATGCAAATCCGCCGACTAGGCGTAGACACTGAACTTATGTCAAAATAAAAATCTACAAGCCCAAAATTATAGATGTCATTTCAAAACCTCATCTTCTCTACAGAATTGAATTAATTATTCGGAATCTTTTATTTCTAGGCTTACCAACAGATAGCGGAAGCTTTGACTTCAGTTTCGGAAGATTATCCCTCCAAAGTCAAAATTGCCATCCGCATTTCGTGTTTTGGACCCCTTCTGTTCTTTTACTTCGTAGATGAGTCTGCGTATGTCTATTCGTGACTTCTGTTTTCATACAATTTGTGTTAAACTTTCAAGTAATGTGTGGGTTAGCCTGAAGAAATCATCTACTCATGTTAGTGGTCCGTTCTCGCCATAATTAAAATGTCCGCTCGCATTTTCTCGTTGACTATTCTAAACAATTTTCCTTGCGTGTGTGTGTCGTGCATTTGGCCATTTAAGAAGCCTTTTTTCCGACACTTTTCATCCAATTCAGATGAAAGTTTCAGATAGGCTGTATACTGTCTCCCATGAGTTCCATTGCATCTGGCTGTGGATGCATGAGAGTGAAACCCATCAAGGCCTAGTAGTCCTATTTTGCTCGAACTTGGAGGATAGTTAGAAAGGATCTTGGAAGTCCTATGAAAAAATCACATTCCAATTTCAGTATCATCATATCGTTGGTAACTACTGCCCATATTCGAATAACAATCTCAATGAACATAATTCGTCATTATAATAATAATGATTTTGGTGAAATTGTCAGGGAAAGTCCATGTTCAGCTGCAAAAAGTCCCTTTTGATTTTCTCTTCTCATAAATCAATGTTTCAGTGTGCTCGTACGCAATCAACCGTCATTGTATCGCTTACTAGTCGCTTAATCTCGCTTAAATTTAGTTGCTAGTCGAAGCAGGATGGTTTAGACATATCATATCAATTTCTTGCCGATCGTATAGTTATCGTCGTCTCCAGTGAATTATCGTCGCGATTTAGAAGTTACGCGTTGACCTTGCCAGTTGAACTGGTTGATGTCTGTTGAAACTTGTCCCGTGATTTTTTGTCCTTTCCCCTTGTAACAAGCTTAATTTCTACATTTTTAAGAATGGGAATCTATTGAATGTATTCAAAACATTTCATTAATCCATACATTGTGTTTATTTAAAACATTTCATTAATCCATACATTTGTTTTACTACGCCTATTACATGCGCATTTGCAACATGCCAGTTGCTTTCTGCTCCATTTAATGAGGTACAATAATAAATATTTCAGATTGACCGAGAAACAAGTGATGATGTCCCTCTCAAAATTTCTTTGGGGACAGTACAAGATCCGTACATTCTAATGAGCGATTACATATACCGAAACGGATAGAACAAGTTTTTTGCAGGGGAATACTAATTCAGATGCATGGCTAAACTCCTTTGTGTTCCTCAATGTCATTATTACTTGGTTTGATGAATCCTCCTAGCGTACCCGTCGCCCGGTCGGATATTAAAACGGGTTGATCACCCATGATAAGGAGAGGGTTCTGAACCTATTACTAGGTGTTAAATTATATTAAATAGAGCTACCCTATTTCGTCATCAACGTGTTATTCAGTGTGTGTTTTAATAAGCTAAAATGAAAAAATGTAACCCAAACGTATCAAAATGTTGCCTATGAATGCCATTATTACGCGAGCTCTGCGAAAACTATTGATGACAAATAAAACAATGCCCTGCGTATTAACAGTAAGCACTCACGATCGTCCACAAAAGAGTCCTGGATGGTATAATCCTAACTACTGCTGTTGAACCACAATACAAGTTTTTGTTTAAACTATTAAAATCAAAATTTGATATTTAATATGGGCAGAATCGAGCAGTGTTCATATTGGTAACATGATATTAATCTTTAATCACTTGAATGGTTTGATAATTGATCTTGATTATGTAAGTCCACTTAAAATTATTGCGATCGGACTTAGTTTTAGACGTTAAAACGGTTATGAAAATTCTCCAAATGTGATTAATGTAACTGTTTCAACAAACTTTCAAATGTTTAATGGATTAGCAAATTCCATTTTACGTATTTAGGTCAAATATAATTTCTAAATCTAATAATCAATCTTGAAAAAAACAAGTTTTTCCGATTTCTGAACTGCTTAATTCTTGAGGGTTCAGTCAAAATCAGAAAAAGACAGCAGTAGTCATGATTAATAAAAGGATTTTTGCGCCTGTGTTGTGATGAGATTGATATTCCTACTGACTTTAGAGTAATATTTAGGTTAATCTTGAGCAATGGGGCATCGCTGATCGGCTATGTTTACTAAAACTATGTTTACTAAAGATACTGACGTTTAATTCGGAGCTTGTTGGTCTTTTATCGTTCTTGTTAGTTCTTATAAGGACAAGTACCTATCCAATGTCCTAATAAATTAGAGAGAATAAGAGAAAATAAATAACAGTCCTTCAGCCGGACTTGTGTATGATAATGAGGAATGTGACTGGGAAGATGGGAATCTGCTTATCTTGCTCCCCTAATCCGACAAAGCGAGGTAATCTAGCTATTTTTTTCAAACGGTCATCTTTCACAATCGCCAGATTGTATAACAAAGCTCCCGACTCCATTGGCATTGGTCTGGGATAGGATGCCAGAGCTCAGTTCGACATTTCAGGGGGGGGGGGGGGGAGGTAGAAAAGTTGTGGTCTAACGCTAAAAGAGCGAGGTAGTCCAGGTCGCACGGCTAAAAGTAACTCACAGCACCCAGGGGCGCCATCAGCTTCCGACTGGTTTATTAGCTTTCTATGAAGAGGGGCGACCGCGGGCATGGAGAACTGAGAGAGGGGAAGCAATAAAAAAACGTTCACGGAAATCCCGCAAAAGAACACGGGCACACACCTCCTAACGAGAAAAAAAAGAATTGATTCCAAACTAAATGCAAGCCCTCGATTCCAAGATTAAATTAACCGATTTAGTTGCCGTTTTTATAATATGCGAATAAAACATTCTGGGTAAATGTAATGTTTAATTGATGACAGAGCCAACATCCCCTTCCAAATGCTGCAGATTATTACGCAAAGGTTTTTTACTACTGTACATAACCCTTCTGCTCAAATCATTCGTCTGTGCTTATCAGACCAAGTAACACTGGGCCCACTATCTAAAGCTGGCGCCACCGCCTCCATGCCCTGTTAATGTGTTCTAAATAGTTACTACTAATTTCAGTCAAATTTCAGCACCGTAAATCGATTAGGCTATAAATTAGTCATAGGAGTCTTTCAGCTGATCGGCTTACTTCCATATCATCTAAATAACTTCTATACGCTCCAAATGATTTCATCATAAATATAGCTCAATAACAAAACATCTTAATACCTTTACTGGTGCAAATAACTCGATATAGCCTCCGAATTTTAAACCACGAATGGAACAACAAATTGTACGAAATGATTTTGAACAAACAACATACTCCTCACTTCTCGTCAAATGTGGCTCTCCCACCTACGACTCATCTAATCCTCTTAAAATTTCACTTTTTTAAATTTACATTTTTTAGGTGTTTTTGATCTCACTTCACTAAAATTGCCATTACGCCTAAATTTGCTGTAAAAATTCGTATTTGAGGATCCCATTCGAAAGAGCTTTAACTTTCCTGTGGTCGGAAAGGCTGAATCATAAGCCTAGAGCAAATTGTTTTTTATTGAGACCTGAAATCCCTCATTTGTTGAGCGAGGATCCGTGAGAGAAACATTCAATTAAGAGAAGAAAGATGGATAGAATCGGATGCCAAACTTTTTTTTTTTTACACAGGTCGGTTTCACAGTAACGATCCACGTTTTCAGCAGTCAACCCTTAATTTTCTCTCTGAAACTCAATCGCGACAAAAAAAAATTGATTAGTTCGTTAAAAATATGACCTTTTGTCGCAGTTTTTAGAAACCCTGCACAATCGTCCTGCACGAACATTTACGGTTAAATAACGTTAAAAAAATATGTAATTTAGTTTTTTTTCCTTTCACCAGTTCGTTTCTACCTTTTAATCCTTCCTGAAAAATGTTTGCTTGGCATTAAAGAAAGTTGAAATTTAACGATTTCGCCAAATTTATTATCTAAGGTTTTAGTGCAAACTAAGGAGGTTACGGCAATTTTATTGTAGTAGATCAGAGGTCGCAATAAAGAAAATTTAAATGTGAAAAATGGAGTTAGCCAGAGTTTAAAAAATATTTTAACCGAGGAAGAGGTACCTTTCATCGGAAATGAATTGTAAAACATTGGGTGAGCGGTCGGGCACGAGTGTTACACGACACCCTGTGTGACGAAAGTCATCAAACCCTGTAAAAAACGCTGCAAATTCTTCCACTGGAGTTTATTATTCGATTGGCATGCGTTCATGAGTTGAATTTCTGCTAAGCTTTGGAGTGAGCGTGTTTCACAGGTGATAGAGCGATTATTGAATTTCAGGAGGCACACAAATATGATCCGTGAACATGTTCATGTTTGTTACTGATGATGACCTAACCGTCGAAATCGATTTAACAGTGTAACTCTTTACTTTCGTGGAAATATAGACAACGTTCTATCCTACTCCGTTTTTATTTGAAATGGGTTTCCACAACTTCGTCGTGAGTGACTTAGTCCGTAGAATTAAGTTTATTGAACTGATCATGATAGAGTCATTTCAGTCTTCTCCGCATATCCCACGGTCACCTTAACAAATAACACCATCCTAGGAGACATTTCAACTTCCTACACTCGCAGTTAATCATTAGGGAGCCTATCAATGCAATCGAACCTTCGTGTTCCAAAGAGTCTCTATATCAATCAGTTAAATTTGTTAACATGTGCTTCAGATCTTCAATTCGTGTTTCCATCAAACATCCAGCTTTCATAACAGTTTAGCGGAAATAGCAAAGGTTTGGATATTACTGCTAGGTATGCCAATATGAGGGGTTTTCCTTAATTACAAAGTATTTTACCCGGGTGACTTACAGTCGTACATGATCGCGAAAAAGCGCTTGAAACTCAAGATCTCTAGGAGTTGTTGAACTAGAAACTCAAAATTTGGCACATTTACTGGACATGTCTGGAGGATGAAGATACCCAAGGCAAAAAAGTTTTATAAGAAGTCCAGATATGTTTTGGTATGAATAATTTGTCCCGGACAACAAGGATTACATTATGGACTTACTATTTTAATTCTGAAATTTGAAGGGTTAAAAAACATTTTCAACGGTAAACCTATCAACTATTAGGTTTGCACGAGGGGTTCAAATATCAAGATCCCTTGCGCCAGGCACTCTCACAATGTATACCAACTTTTTTCTTCTTTTTTTAAATCAGTACTATTTTTATTGCAGATTCAAACTCTACGCAGAATTTCATTGACATTTCATCTCTTAAACGACTTTTGACCGCTCGAGGACAAAGCTGGCAAATATAACGTCAAAATTGGATCAAATTAAATTCCTCATCCCAGGAAAAATTAGTGGTTACACAGGTAGATGGGGTATATACTCGTAGTCGCTCGTAATTGCGAATGTACAGCTGTATCTGACAAGAAAAAATATGCATCTATTTATACAACACTAAAATTTGTGTGAAATAAATGTGAGCTCCGATTTTTAAAATAATGGTAGGACTTACAAATTATCAGAGTTCGACAGTTTTAAATGAGCGTTGAATGCTCCACGACAACTTAATAAATGTCCATTACATCATCCACCTCATTTTCGCTTTCATTGAAAACCGACTCCCATATTTCATTATCAGTTGTTCCTTCGCGTTTGACACCATCAGCGTTATTGTCTACATTCACAACTGCTAGAACATGTTTGGCTTCACCTTCCAATTAAAGAGTAACTGATTTCAGATAATTCGGTCCATTTTGGGCTTTTTCGGTTCTTGTTTTATTAGCTCTAGTTGTAGTAGACATACCAATCCAACATTTCTATATGTAGGGATGGGAACAGGGAAAATATGAGTTCTAGATTTGCGGTACATTGCGAAAATATGGTAAGGAATGTCTAGAAATTGGTTGGGATGTGAAGGGGGCAGTTCGGACCTAAGGTTTGGGTCCACAAACGATTCTTAGATGTTCCTAACCCAGTATAAGAAAAAAATGAACTGACTTAACTACCACCACTGAAAAATTGATGAGAACATTATGAGAATGTGTGGAAATGTATGCTGATGTCTCGGCAACGTCGAATCTGCTGCCAACAAACTCTCCTGTGGGGTTTGAAAATTTCTTATCACGTATTAATTACCAAGGGAGTTCGGTTACAATCGATGGAGGTTGCTGACTAACATCAGACACGAGAGGTTTTACACCCGAAATGAGTACCTCCTACTTCTCCCCTTTGAGTGATTGTTGCTGTATTGACCATATTACAGCACGCTTCGAAACTCAGGTGATGGAGCTTCCAATTCGTACCTTGAATATCCAAGGTTCGGAGGGACTTTTTTCTTTTTTTCCACACATGCGGCTGTGCCGAGGTAAGCCGGAGGTCAATATAATTTTTAATTTGTTGAACATTGGAAAAATACCGTTACCGACGTTTAGAGATGGAAGAAGAAGAAGAAGAATTACTTTAGTTAAAAAACTGGATACACATACGAAACAAAATGAACAAATTTTCGAAAGTAAAAATAGGCATAGCCTTAGGTTGCCTGCCGGTGTTGACTCAAGTGAAAATCAACGAAACAAATTGATCCAAAATGAAATGAAAAAGCTACACTGCCTAAAGCGTTACTTATTAAATTCATCAACTAGTGCCTTACCGTAGGAAACACATCACGTGCATAGTTAGCCAGCTTAATCCACTGATTTATATTTTCTACGAGAAGAACGAAATCAATTTGTGACTCCAAAATACTTGACAGAATTGGGCAAACTGCAATAAAATGACAAATATCTTCCTTTAAGCCGTAGTTATAGAGAAAACAATCCACACGGTCACAATCCCATCCAGGCCGATAGTTCAAGCCAACCATCTCGCTCCGTATTTTCAAAATCCACCTTGGGATCGCCAAAGCGAAATCAGGGGTTCCCCGTGGATCAAGCAAGTCAAAAACAGGAACTATATGATCCATCTGACACCCCCACATATGGGAGGAAGAGGACGACGTCCGAGATAACCAGTCACGCCTGTACTCATCCTTAATTCTCTCAATAAGGCTCTTGCACAGCTCCCTGGAAACAGACCCCGCAAATGAAAAAAGTGAGAAACCATATCTCGTCTCCAACCCTCTCCAAGCACAGCAAGGGATCCCCAGCTCAAGTACCTTCTCAGCCACCAACCTCGGAAACCTGTGAGCTGGAAGCCTGAAAACTTTGTCTATATAGCCAAAATGAAGCTCTACGCAATAAATAACGAGAGGCGTTTAGAGATGTTAAGGGCTGCCTTAGGCCAGAACCTCCCTCAACCATTACTAACCATCTCTAAGCGTCCCTAAGTAAATTTTCCGGTCACAAATAAAATTACTCAACTCAATCACAAAAAATAGAAGTGAAACTCTTTTTCAAATTTTCGTTGATATGTGATGATCTTGGTAAGGGACATCTTTTCTTAGAGGAGGCGGGGATAGTGAGAGGTACTCTACTGCCATCTAACAGCCTACTGATTAGATCAGTATTAAACATCTCCTGTATCCTTTGATTTGGAGCATTTCTGAGGTGTTGCTCATTTTTTTTAATCGGACGTTTTTCAGATTCAATAAGATAAGAGCAAAGTTCTTCAGATTCCCAATACGTTCCCTAGTCTCTTTATGCCGGTGGTCCAAATCGTATCCCCAGCTTTCAGGTCACTCAGAAGTACTGTTCGGTGGCCCTATTTTGGAGATTTCGACGATATTTTTTTCAATTTCTCACGTAGTCTTTTGATATCAGGATTGTTACGTAGCCCTTTTGAAAAAACCGGATGTCTGTCTCACAGGGGACGATTATCTACAAATCACTTCTAAGGGAGAAAAATGATAAAAGTAAGAATGTAAAGGATGATAAGAGTCCTTTTCTTCGCAATTTTTACCATCGCTCTGGTAGAAACTTAGACCAATGATAGTATGAAGGGAGAAATACATAAGTGACTCTGAATAGAATCCCATGTCGTCCAAAAAAGCTGTTAAGCTTGATTATAACCTCTCCGTTGTGGCAAATTTTATGCCATTCAAATCAGGACGTACTCTTTTATTCTCAGCACGATTTCGAAGGTTTGGGGTCCATCATATCAGTGCCCGTTTAATACTCTCAAGAAGATTATGACACTATATTATTTAGTGATCTACAATTATTGTACCAATCTACTAACATAGGTACCGAGTACCATTTAAAGTGTGGCGTCACTTATGCAAAAGGAGCTCATCCTTTCGTATGCGCCTAAGGAAAAGAGTTTTTCCGCTAACAAACGAGAAGTTCTCCAAAAGTAGCCTTGAGAAAGATCCTTATTATCAGCCTCATGATTACCTACTTACTAAACATATTTTTCTCTCAGATCATGGTGAACAACCTTTCGTGTTGCTATATCAGTGACATCGAATGCACTTAATTATCAGTGAGAATTTTATTGAAATATTTCATTAAGTGATTCAACATCTTACTTATCTATATTGCCGCCTTTTTTTTTCTCTTTTTTTTTTGAGCATTTATCAGTATTAACTGTATGATTAACAGTTTGATTTTAATTTGTTTCCTAAGCTAAAAAAAATGAAGCTAAGAAAATCTTCCCCGATGAAAATGAACTTAGTGCAGAGGTGGACATTTGTTGTCTGGATTTGGTTTCATGAAGGAATTTGAAAACTATTCAATCGTTTCGAAAAATGTTTGGTAAAAATAGTGCTTATGTAGAAAAGTAGATGAAAGTTACTGAATCAAATAAATTTCAATTCTAATTTTCTGAGCGTTTCTCAATTCTTCACAACGTAGGGAAACTTACTTTTTGACTAAAGACGTAATGCTCCTAAATTATAATTAGGAATAGATTCGCTCAACAAACTTATGAATTAGGAGAATATCCACCATAACATTGAAAAGCTCTGGGAGTAATCAGAACGCGGTGTTTTTCTATCCAATGAGGAATATACAAATTGCAATATAGATCATAGGTATTACACAGAGAACCTTTCAAAATAATTTTTTTTTTTTCAAGTGACTCTTCAAAGTCATCTATTCTTACAAGTAAGAATAGTTACAAAACGAATCTGACAGTGTACTGCATTATAACATGTCAATATTCCCTCAAAAGGATATTTAGATCTCAAACTGAATAGTATTTTTGGAACAAGACCTGGGGTCAAACAAGTCCCCTAAGCTTCTAAAGATAGAATCACAACAATATTGCGAAGGTAAATATTTTTTTGTGGATTGAACTTCACAGTGAAGAAAGATCAGTTGAAAGGTCGGATTAAAAACGGGTATATTTTGTATTCTGTTACTTGTTTAAATCGTGTGATGCAAAGCCTGCATGTTTCATTTTAATTCGGGTATCATTAAATTTTAAAAATTACGATGAAGACGAGAACTTACGTGAAATAGTCCCTCGAGTTGAGGCTCTCCCAGGACATGATGACTACGCGGGGGATGAACGCGGACTGAGGCGCATCCCCTCCCCACCACTCCCACCGCTGAAGGGGTGGAAAAGGGAGAAGGATATCAGGGGCACAGGGGTGGTTATCAGGAGGGCGAGAGGCGGCTGTTAGGGTGGCGAGGGGAAGGTACAAGGGGATGGTACGGGAGCTCGGGGGTGGTTTTGCGCCGGGGTGCGGTCCCAACACGGTTCACAAAGGGGAATTTTCGCCCTTCGTCTTCCTGGTACAGGGGGTGGTTTCAATCCACCCCGCCGCCGCCACCGGCCAAGGGGTAGTTTTAACCCCCTGCCCCAGTTCCTGGACCTAGGGGTAGTTTTAGGGCGGAACGCCTGGATACTGTCCTTGGCCCTGGAGCGTTCACTTCTCATCCACGCCTCGCCCGAAAAATACAATCTTTCAACGTCCGCAAGTTGGGCGTGGCACGTTGCTTCCTCGTAATATTGACGTGAAATATAGGTACATTATTGAAATGTTTTGAGTAATCTCAAAAGATTGTTATTCTTAAAAGATGTGGAAGTTGAGCTCACTGCGAGAGTTCTGTGGGAAAAATGTCAGGGAATATGTTCCACACTCATCAACGGCTTTAAGTCGGATGGTCGACGTACTGGAGAGCGCTGATTCTATGGCGACTACAATAATAGTTAGTAAGCGATGGAGCGATTTTAGGTATAGTGTATGCACAAAGAATACCATCTAATGATAATTCTGTATTGAAACTGATATGAGACGATTACACCGTTTTTTCCTGAGTACCCTCAAATTAGGAGCGAGTTCAAAGGACTAGGGCGTGAGAAAATGATGTTTGATGGATTTTGTGGATTTTACGTTTGCTTATGCGTGGACTGAACAAGCACATTATCTGAACATTTTATCAAAATTGGACGAAAAGTGTTTGATAATCTCCAGTACCTACCTACAGACCCGGTGAAAAACAAACACAGCAAAAACGGGAGTGAACATTTTGATTTTGGTCAAAACCAGTTTTACTGAACGGTATTATTAATGTGTTAACATTTTTAACAGATAGTATCCTTAAAGTTTTAATATTATAAATTGAATATTACCAGACTAACGAAAAACTGGGATTTCCCAGAATAGTCCTTGCATTCAGTCCGACATAGTTATAATATGAACTGTAATAATTGTGGTTCAAGTTGTTTATTATTGCAAAGGTTTATTATTACAAAGCTTTTCTATGAATACCAGATCAACAGCTTTTGAATTTAGTCTGTGATACATCATCGAAATATTTCTTCACAAGCGTTGGTGCCTATGGAGAGGTATTAAATAAAATACTGTAGGTCCTACAGTTTACTTGTTCGTTTATGAGTAACAAGAGCTGATATCGATTTTTGGCTTCTTGCCCCGATCGCTCGCCACATGATACAGTTTCTTTTTCTCTCTCCCCACATCCCAGCCACGTGAATACGGCTATCTTGGCAACCACCTCATGACGGAGAATGCGGCCACCGTGAATCCATGGGCTGCTAAACCATATGATACAGATTCTCATTTTCACCCTGACAGTCATGACAATCGGTCTCTACTGCCCCACGACTACCTCTAAACATCTCAACCCAGCAATTAGTATAGCTACCCGAATGGCATAAAAATGTGTGTAGTCTTGGGCCCCCATGCCCTCTGAAGTCCATTTCATCCATTGGGAGGGAATGGGGATTCAGAGCGCTGTCGGAGTTCTTTACCGTCCACTGAATCATGAAGTGTAGTAGAAAACTCAGCTGTTTAGCTGGGTTTTGGAGCAGTCGGAGTTGTCCGACCGCCAGAACAACTGCTTCCTGTCAAAATCAAGGTCAGCAGCAGTGCGATCCCATCCCAGCTAGAGCTTCTGAGGACTAGCAGGCGTTGGCGGCTTTGAGCTGTGGCTTCAATGGAGCCTTGGCTGTAGGTATAAGCTCTATCAAGATCCACACGGCTTGCGGAAATGGTGCCAAAACCCATGAAATTCGCCCCAAGGCCCGACAGATCTGTACCACGGGTAGGAAAGGGATGGAAGTTCGTCCTAGACAAAACACTGCTTACCCATTACCTTCCGTGTACTGACGGGACCAAGGAGACCGTCCCATATTGAGCTGGGTTGACCGAAACACACTTGGCTAGCTGCTCAGCAAATTTTTTTAGGGCGATCTACATAGTCATGAGGTTCGCATGCAGTTATGAGTCTCGTCCGATCATACATGACCCCATCAATGGCCGAAGGAGATATCCAGAATCCAGAAGATGCCTGGGTTGAACGACGAAGGCGTATGACGTTGACTTGGCTAGGGATATGTAGGAGCTCCGAAGAGATAAAAATATTGGCAATTAACCTACTCTAGCAACCTAAACGAACATATATACACCCATAGTTACACATAAAAAAAAACTTTGAAAATAAACGTTTGGATTTTTACTGTGTCCGCCTTCAACTTCCAACTACAACCTATGTATTGAAGCCCATGCAGAACTTCAGCTAGTTTCACAACTTTGTAGTTTTTGACCCTTTAGAACACATCGATACCGACGTCACGGAACTGCCACCTTTCTCGAATATCAATTGATTCCCTACGTTTCACGAATCTCAAATGACTTGCAGGAAAGTTGCCATTCGAAGGATAAAAAGACCGATTTTTTTTATTCAATATTTGGAATTTACGTGTCTTGAAACATAAAACATCAGATTTTAAGGGAGGATTGATAAAATGCGATCGTTGGAAAATTAGGTACAAAGTTTTAATATGAGAACTAATGATGTAAAAACGGGCATGAATTATTAAAGTATGTGTACCTTGCCGGAAATGTCATTTTTGCCTTCTCTATCTCCTTTTCCTGTTTTCTCATTTTGATATTACTAATTTTTTTTAAATTTATTCAGTTTTGTTCTGATGTTGATTCGATACATTATTATTTTATTAACATCAATTTCTACTTCTTTATCAGTCCACTTCAAGATGGTGAGGTTGGGGGACTCCTTCTTGCAGTGCCTCTTTCATGTTTTTAATTGCGTTTTTCGGCTTTAAGATCGATACGATCATGCAGTTAACCACAGAAATTCATTATTTTTATATTAGAATGATCCTTCTAACTAAATAAATGATCTCTGTATATTGTATCTATATATATTACTTCATTTCCATGAAATTGAGAATTTGAAACTACAAAATTGGGGGTCCCTATCGCAAAAAAACTAAGTTGGTGGGCGTTCCGCATATTTGAAGTCCTTAGCAAAACCATGCTGATTTGATTTTTTTTTTTTTTTTTTTTTTACCCTAAAATTGAGTTCTATGGCACACGCAGAATAAATCCGGGGAAAATTTGCAGCTAACCCAACGACGCCGCTAGGAATAACTCCGCTAGGAGTGATTGTATTATTTGCTTGTAGTGGGATAAACATGAATGCCCGTCGTTCTCTAATGACTGTTCATTAGCGCCAACAGTTCCACGTATTCCACCAACTCAATTGTAATAGTTAAATACTTGGCACACCAACCTCATTATTCGCGTCCTTCGCCCTCAACAACGGTTCCCATGGACGTACCGCGTTGCAAGCTCATGCATACACGGAAGTACCTCTACCACACACTTTCACCTGTTTTCACGAAAGGAAACCGTTTCCTCTGTGCTATTTTCGGCTGTCGGAGGGTCGCGGGGTCAAAGTGAAGCCAGAGAAGGAAGGATTTACGAAACCCATTACAGCTTTTTATTGGAGAAAGATTTGCCACTAATAGAAACTCCAATAAGTTTCAGCGAACCTCATTCGCTCCCTCAAATGAAAACACGGAGGGCCATGAAAATTGGGTTTATAGGCTTATAATGAGGAATAACAGGAGGGGTGGTAATCCTAATGACCCTCATAACGTTATGAATAAAGCCTACCCAATTTTCACGATAAAGTCTGCGTAGGAACGACGGTCGAGAGAAAATATGGTAACATCATTCGGAAATGAAGAAAATACGAAAAAGTATTTCACGATTCTTTTTGAGACAAGTTATTTCAGTTTCGCCCATTCTTTGCTGAGATTTAACTCTTCTTTAAGCGGTAAGTCCATTATACCGTTTTGGGTTATTATTTTCAATAATGAACCTTTGCAATCGGCTAAGAAAAAACGCCTTTTTAACCAATACCAAATTTGTTCTATTACATTAAATGTAATAAATTTTACTTTAAATTTTAAAGATGCGTAGGACGCAAGGAAAACAGGATTTAGAAAAAACAACCGACCGAAGCTTTTCTCTGAAATAAATGAAAATCGGTTGAAAAATCAAAAAAGGAACTGTAGTAGGCATCTCTTTTTGTCAATCAGAATTTAATGAGCCCGCTGTTCATACTTATCTATCCGTACTCTCTAAGAAGAACGACAGAAAAAATAACGTGAATATGAATATGAACGTCTTTGAATATAGTAAAAATCTTCTAGAAATCGATTTAAAATGAATCCGTTGAAAAATATTTTCTCCAAAACTGCTGGGCTAAAAGGAATGCGACTTTGGTCGAAAACCAATCAATTAGGGAGCGTTGATGTGGTTGATGAGGGGAAACAATTTTAGAGCGAAATGAGCAAGTGCAGGGTAGATGGTCTACTTGATTCCCAATCAATCTAAAGATCTGAAATGTGTGAATTTAAGGCTTCTTAAAAACAATTACCAGTTATGTAACCGCCAAAGGTATATAATGTACCATGGAGCTGGTAATAAACACATATTAGTGATTTACGTTGAATCTAATAGAGAAATAATAAACCTTGGGGTGAATCAGGTTTCGTTGATGTTCAGGAACACTTTTCAAACTGCTAGATGTAAAGCACTTCCATTGATTATCATTCTTCATGAGAATAATTGCTAAATGTACAGAATTCGTTAAAATTGATTAAACTTTAAAACGCCCTAAATTCATTGCAGCCCTTCCAAGAATGGGAAAGGACTATTACAAAATCCTTGGAGTCGCCAAAACAGCAAACTTGGACGATATCAAAAAAGCCTACAGAAAGCTCGCACTGGAGTTCCACCCAGACAAGAACAAAAGCCCAGGAGCCGAAGAGAAGTTCAAAGAAATTGCAGAAGCGTATGAAGTTCTTAGTGATGATGCCAAACGACAGGTCTATGATCGGTAATGTCAAACTTCGGCAATGTAATTTGTTACCAGTTACATCTGTCTGGATTCAAAATTTCCACATAATTTACACTGGACTACTGTTCTTTCCATTATACTCTTGCAAAATAATCAATTTCTAGTTTAAAACGAGCACTGATCACACTATATAAAGACGAGCTTCAAACTTCCACGATTTGCTGAAACGCAATTTACATCCCCGACAAAGTCCTCGGATACTTTGTACGTTTTAGCGTAGTTTTGTACTGCTTAGAGTGCTCCGATTAGGCCACCACGAATTTCTCATTCCTTCGGCATTATTTGAGTTGCACACCGATTCACACTAGTCATTCATATGGATAGGTTCACAAGTCCGAAAGTTATCAACTGGAAATCGCCGAGGGGGGGGAGATGGGTTTTTAAAATCTGTATTCAAAATAGGTGCAAATGTAGGCAAATTAATTCTCGTGGGGAGAACAAGAAGGTTTGAAGAATTTCTTCATTACTTTTCTTTCAGCAGGTGACTAGGTACGTCTTAGATGTGTTGCTTGATGAACCGTATTCTTGTGGCGATGACTGATGGCTAGGCTTCATCTAATGAGTATCAATAGTCCAGCGATCACCTTGGAAGAGCTATCTAATATAGAAATAATGAACTTTTGGGAAATAATTCAGTGTTTTCCAATGGTGTTTTCCCATTGATGCCAAACCTGAATTGGATGTTCTTGTACGGATACAGTTACTGGGGGGCAATACTAATTAGAAAATAGAAAGTCGGGTTGATGAAATGAAAGCTCTGTAAAACTCTCCAGGTTTGATGATGCCTGTAATAGCATGGTAACCTTCTCCACCCACCATTGGTATTCTACTGAGTCGACCGTCCGGGCCTGACCACAGTGACCGAAACTCCCAACTGTCCGTGATTACCCCCGTTTCCTCGACCGCACTTGCAGATCCCCATTGTTGGATGCTGTTGGTTGGCGACTATCAGACCCTCCTCCACACACCTGAGGAACAAGCTGGCGATGAGGGTATTCCATTAGGTACAACCTCCAGAAAATTCTCGTTGTAAAAATGCCGAGTTTCCCCACGTTGTAATGGATACATTAGCGTTGTCCACTACATATTATCGTCGGTTATCACTTTTTTCGCAGTAAAATTTATAGTATTTATAGTTTTTTTTGCACACAAAAGTGCTCATATTTCCACCCAATTAAACATTAATGTAGTCCATTCTGCGTGAATGGACCTTTCTTTTAAACACATTTCCTCGTAATAGAGAAACTTAACCCCAAAATAATTTTCAGTAATACATACAGACGTGGGACACTTATGCTTTGATTTCCCTGAATATATTTGTACTTGAGCTTATTTTAATTCTAACTTACATATTTGACATTTATAAGCTAATAATTAGCTTATAATAATTAGCAATTATTGCTTTCCCATACCCTTCCGTAGCACCAATTAGAATTATCATTTTGACATCAGTGAACGTTAAGATGGCATCTAATGTGTTCAACAGTCCATGTGCCAACTAACCTGCAAAACACCTCATACTCAATTTTCCTAACTCAAAAGGCGGAACTTTTTGCCTCCAGAAAGTTTATCTTAGTTACCAAGAGTCTTAGTCACTAAGTGGGGAAACATCTTCCGATGAATGGAAATGTCGAACGAGTACGTGAAGTTGAGGGAGCTTTGAGTGGTGCTCAAGCACCTGTTGATATGATCCAAACCGCAAGCATAGAGCTAGGTAATAATCCGGTGAATAAGTAGGTTATAAAATGTGTGTAAAATTGTGTAAACTGACTAAAATGGTTTTAATATTCATAGTATGAATCGAAATTTTGATTTCTAAAGTCAAACACCTCGAGTAATTGTATAAACATTCCTGCTTCCCCAATTTGCTGCGATTCATCATGAAAAAGTGCATAATGACTTGGACAAAAATGTGCGCTAAAATTAAATTGTGGTAGATCATCGATAGCCTAACCCTTGAAAAAAATGTGTTGCTAGTTGATTCATTTCTGAAGGTACTCATTAAATATTGAGGAGTATGTCACGTATATTGAAACTTCCAATACGGTTAAAACCACCCATTAGAACTAATATTTCTATTACTAATAAGAACTGAATCTATTGTAATTACTAATAATCCTAATAAAACTGAATCTCTGACGAGGCCAAAAGGGCGAAAGTGTTCAGAGCATTCATAAGAGAAACTGACAGGAATGTACCAAAACAGGAACTTATGAACCATAAGAGGAATATTTTCCACCCCGCAACCCCAGTAAACAGAATATTATGTAGCATCTACAGCTAACTAAATCAGTTCTTTCCACATCATTTTCAGCGCTGAAGAAGATTTATAATCTTTTGACCGAAAACCTTTAGAATATGAGATTTTTAAAAAAATCAATAATGGGTGTCAAGAAATGACATGTCCATGTACTATACATCAAGAAATGACATGTCCATGTACTATACATTCAGATAATTGGGGAAAGAAAAACAAGAAAGTTACTCCCAGTACTGATCTTTACGTTTAGCACCAAGAGTTTTCGGCAGATTGAAGATAGAGCAGTGGAAGCCGCAGAAAGTAGGACCAGAATAGATAATAGGAGAGGGATAGGGGGGAAATGATTAAAATTGCCAACATATAAAATGAAATAAATAATAATATTCTTAAAAAAAAAATATGTTCAATGGCTGTTAGTGTTAGCCATGGAGGTCGGACAGCACCTAGGACCCATACGTGGGCATCCTCGCTTTCCTCAACCTTTGTTCCAGGTGTGGATCGTGGTAAACTCATTGAAAACTCCACTTATAAAAATCATTGAAGTGGTGTTGTCCACATCATATGTGTGTCGAGCCACTGGCTTATCCGAGTTCTCCACCACCTACGCCGGGTGGTTATTGACTCGGAGGCTTAGTGGTGTTGTTTCCATCCCCACATAAAATCCCTCACAGTACCGGCTGAGGAGCTCGTAAATGCTATTCCGGAACTGGCAGTCAGCCAACCCCAGTTCAAGATACACATTCGAGTTGTTTGGAGAGTAATACTGACCATCTTCCAACACCAGGTTATAAGTCAGACATCTTGGGTGATTACATCTACATAGGACATTTTTACTGGGATCTTCCCCGCCTTCCTCGGTAGGACATAAAACCACCAATGTTGTTGAGACGGCGATAAGAGACTCCGGGCGGAATCGGGAAGATATCCCTCGTTTGTGCATTATCCAGGAGAATAGGGTATAGATCTTTCATTATTTTATGTATACGGTGAACACCTGGAAAATATAATCTAGAAAAAACAACCGATCCGGAAGTCGGTGATACACTGCCGCGGGGTTCATTTTGTGTGACTGTATGTGTGTGTCTGTTTGTATTTATGCATATTGCATTTTGTTTCATCACCACAAAATTATACGTCTAAAATTAGGAAATGAAACATATAAGATAAAATGTAAGAATGAAATTCAGATAAATGAACCTTCAACGTTCCGTTGTAATGGAAGCATCCCTGACGGTCAGTTTGCCGAATGTTTAGTGTTTAAACCTTTGTGTTATGCTATACTTTAAGAATTTTACCAGTTCGAATGTCCTGAACCAAACAGCAGTCAGCTAAATAAATAGATTAACATCCTGCAGGATAAAATACGTTACTTACATTCATGATTTATCCTAAACTGACGGAAAAAAATATGTTTACCAGGTACGGGGAAGATGGGCTAAAAGCAGGAGGAGGTCCTGGAGGTGCTGGTACCCCGTTCACATTCCATGGGGACCCCCGCGCCACATTTGCGCAGTTCTTTGGCGGCGCCAGCCCGTTCGAGAGCATTTTTGCCGATTTTTTCGGTGGAATTGATCCGACTTCGTCCACTTCACAACAAACAAGAATTTTCATCTTCGAAGGTGAGCGCTCCAATTTATTCAGAGAAGAGGACAAATCCTATTGGATAAAATTCCGGGAGATTTTGAAATTTCCCCGCCTTACCTGAGTTGAATTGCTATAATTTGTCGACCGATAAGATCAGGGAACACAATTTTCAATTTCTTCATCTCCTACCAATAACGTTTTGGTATTTTTTTTTAACAGCTATTAAATTTAGGGTTTTACTGACTATAGGATTCGATTCTACTACACTGATTTGAATCAAAGAGTTCCTCTCTGGGGTTTCTGTTCAAACACGTTGGTTTCGAGTATTTCCACATCAAACGAATTTCGCTCGTGCTTTTCATCATATTTAAAAACTACCCCAAATCCCATTAGGTTCATTCTAAATCCAAAACTAAGGACAGTTTTAGAAAGATTGTTAAATTTTCTTTAAAACTATGAACTTAAACGCATATTTACAATAACAAACATTTAAGAAAAAACGTCTGGCAAGTTGGTTGTGGCACACAACTTCCTTGTAAACATGATTCTGCAGTTCACTGAAATGTTTCAAATAATCTTATAAGATGTAGAATATATGCCTGTTAAAAATATTCACGTAACAAAAATGCCACGAGACATGTTCACGCGGACATCAATGCCTTCATAAGATGAGTAGACTGTGCTGCTTGTTGTCGCAGTGGTTCCATAGCGGGCAAAATAATGATAAGATCGACTTGAAATTGATACGAGACGATTTATCCGGCTCACTAACACTAGAACCTCAGGATATTATTTTGAGTGGATTTTACTTTTTCGCGTGCTAATAATGAAAATGTAATGTTGATGATACCTGATGCCATTGAATTTATAAGTGATTATTAGACCGTTCTTTGCCAACTGCCCTTGAAACGTTAGCGTGATTGTACCCCTAGAACCCGAGGAAATCATGCTTTTAGTGATGAATTTCGTAGGCGGGCAACTAAGGCATAATCGGTACTTTCCCTGAAAAGTCATTTAAAGAAACGGTTAGAATGAGGTTGTAAGAAGGAATTCACGTTCGTGCATACAAGCACTAATTATAATATCATGCTGAAATTGAGATGATTCCATGAAACCGGTCTAAAGTTTGTAATTGATATTGGATTAGTACCTATTGTTCGTCCGCGACTCCCTCCAACTTTGAGCGAGTTCGAACAGCTAGAACCTGAGGCAATTATGCTGAGTGGATGTCGCTTTTGGGTATGTGTAGAGTGAGGTATTGATTTGCCATCAGTAAAACGAATAGGGGCGCATCTACTGCGTAACCACCCAATTCCCAGAAAGTTCCATCAAAAACGGATGTAGATAATGCTTGTTACTAGGGTCTGCTTACACACGGACGGACCTACAGACAGATGAAACGATAATTGTTCTGAATTGTTTAAAAGGCAAAATGCAAATGGAAATTTTGATTTCGGGGGAAAAAACATTTCAAAAAAATTGGTTCAAGTGATATTACTGCTCATTAAGCTTAAATGGTCAACTGCAAAATGAGTTAACCGCAACTACTCAGAAAATCCTAATCGAATTGTCAGGAATGAAGGAATTTTGCAAGATGAGAGAGAGTGTCTTACAAATTTCTCTCTCCGTTGCGAGAGCTAAAGTTGTTTTCACGAATTACTTTTTGGAGCCTGCCAATAAATTCTACACGTCCAGATTACGATTTGTGAATTCAGTTATACCGGCCTTGAAAGAATGGAAACTTCTTTCATTTTTTAATGTTATTATTAATGTTTCTCTTAATTAATTTCTATTTTCCGCAGATGGTTCCGGGGGAGGGGGTTTCTTCAGTGCAGGTGTCGGTGCGATGGCACAAGATCCACCCGTAGAGCGGGAACTTTTCGTGACTTTAGAAGAGCTGGCTCAAGGGGTCACCAAATCCATGAAGATTACCAAAAACGTAATGAAAAGCGACGGAACCACACGAAAAGAATCCAAAATTATCCAGGTCAGAAAGAAAAACGTATACTGATTTGGTTTCAGTTGAATATACTTAGGACAACAAATTGTGATGAGTTTCAAATTACTCTACGAATCAGCCTCATATTAACACAAAAGAGGCCAGGGAGGACTTCTCCAGCTAATTTATCAAGTATTAAAAGCCTGCATTACGCTTTGCACCACGTATCTTCCTGAATCAGCTAAATGAGATTCCTTTTTGTTCGACATTCTATGAAGAATTTGAAAATGGAACCTCACTCGAAATAATGCAGGGTGGAATTCGCAAGACATCTGATATCAACGTAGTTCTTATAAAAGCAACCATGTTAGGGTGAAATCCGAAACTGATTCTTCCCTATTGGATGTTCACACTAAAATTTGCAGTTTGTAAACGTATTTTAACACCGAAATGGTGCACTTTCCTGGAAGTATTTTAATCAAAGAAACCGAGTTCCCTGATGAGGGAATTGAGACCTTGCAATATTTGGTTTTTGCAAGGACAGATAAAAAGTTCTAACTTTTTTGTTCACGATTTTAGGCTCAGTCAGCTCTTTTGCAAAGTTTTTATTGTGCATTGAGAAGAAAGGAAATTTGAAGCTCATTCCAACAGTATCCTGAGATTCAATTTTAATTAAGAAATTAAGGGAGTTATGGCCGTTTTAATGAAGTTACGTTGAGAAAAAAAGTGGGAAAAAAAATCTAAAAACGCTGCAAATTCTTTCACTGGGGTTTATTATTCAATCGGCTTGCGTTCATGATTTGAATTTCTACTAAGCTTTGTGCCTCCTGAAATTCGATAACCGCTCATCACCTGTAAAACACGCACATTTTGATCCAAATCAATTTCCTATATATTATCAGCGTTTCATGCATATCAGAGTGCTTCAACCCGTGTATCGGCTAAAATTTGTTCTCAACTTTTTCACTACAACTTTACGCTTTTGCATTAGGTTACAGTTAAACCAAAAAATGCAAATGTTGACACCATTTACATCGGGAATGGTTTGACCTACGGACGCGGGGAAATTCAATAATTCGCTTCCTTATGGTATGTTCTTCAAATAGGTAAATATTTAGGCCGAACTAGTTTTGAGTTTTTCAGAACATTTTACAGCCCTTAAAGGGCACTTTAAATTGACGAGGGAGCTTCAAGAATTGAATAAGATTTTTCCTGAAAATTTCCTCCAATGATATGGGAGTTTTTATTGCAGATTCGGATTCTAAGTGAAGTAAACCATGAAATTTTCAGGGGGGTTAGAATTTTTTTTCCAGAGCGATTACAATGGTTTATTATTGAATAATAAACCAAAACAGAGAAAAGTCTAATTTTAAGGGGGATTTGGAAACAATGTAGGACGATAGTTGTTGCAATTAGTGGCAGAATCGACCCCTTGTACCATCATTTGTGGAACCCCTTTATGAAATACCTTTAATGTTATCGAGATTTGAAAAGTTGATTTTACGTTCCATTTTTAAAGATCCCCGTTCAATAAATCGAATGAGATGACCCAGGGTATGGTTCAAGCTTTCGGTGCTAATGGTAGTGTGTAAAGAAACGCTGTAGCCAAGAAATATTATATACAGTAATTAGTTATGTATATTTTACTAATTCACAACGGAACGCCTTTTCCCGTATATTTCACTCCACATTCGGCAATCGTCAGTCCATTTTAACTATTCGTTTGTCGTTGAGACTTTTACTTCTTGCAGGTTCAAGTGAAACCGGGATGGAAGGCTGGAACAAAAGTGATATTCCCACGTGAGGGAGACCAACGGAGAAACCGCATCCCAGCGGACATCATTTTCATAATAAAAGACAAACCGCATCCTAAATTCACCCGTGACGGCTGTGATATTCTCTACACGGCGAAAGTGTCCCTCAAAAATGCTTTACTAGGTATGGAAGCTCGAAATGTATGACCGTGGATCACCTTCGATCCTATTTCATTATGAGGAAATAATAGTTATTACGGACCTGGTAGCAGTTAATCCTTAGAGAGAAGTATTATAAATAAAGGAAATTAAGTTTAGGTAATTTCCATTGACATACGTAATAATGAGGAGCTTCTAGCTAAACCATTACGTCAACTAATGTTTGCTTAATATTCTAGGGCATAACATTGATGTCCCAACTTTGTCAGGAGATAAAGTGACGATTAGATTCAAGGAGACAATAAAACCTGGAACAGTCCGTCGTATAACGGGTCATGGCCTCCCGCACCCTCACGATCAGACCAAGAAGGGCGACATGGTTGTCACCATAGAAATTGTGTTCCCGGATCAATTGTCACCGGCCGCCAAAGAAGCCATTTCAAAACATCTTCCCTGAACGTCAACAGTTGGGAGAGCCAGGAAACTTTCCCTCTAACGATACGTGTACATACCACCCGGCCCCAAACATTATCCCTCACTCCTGTTAACGATCTCTGTTGAGGCAAATGAACAAAACCAAACCATTCCTATCAGTTTTCTAACTCTTAGCTGGAGGCTAAGGTAGCCATGTCCAAACGTCATAAACCATGATTAACGTAGAATAAATATCTACTTTTATCATATCGCAAAGCACGTAAAGCTTGCAACGTAGGGAAATATGATAACTAAAAACAAAATTCTTCTACAACACCTAGTTTATAATGGACTGTTACATAATACTACGAGTATGCACAAAGCTAATGAGGAAGGGTTTCATTTTTCTTAAATTTTTTCTTAAACTTACCTTGACAAAGCCAAGGCTTTCAATACTAGCTAAGAATATCAGAAGCGAAACTCGAAGGAAAAAGTCAAGGATATGCCATTGAAATATTAATATCATATAATACTCATAGTAACAGAGAACAAGTCGTCCAAATAGGCCAAGGAAAAAGGTGCAATCCTTTAATCCGCGAACACGGCTTCTTGCTGGGAACTTTAATCGGAATATTTTCCGCTATAGGTCAATGGACAATCTTCACAGAAATATTGAGGCAAAATCTATACATTTGATGATGATTATGTCCTAGCAAACTCGAAGCGAAAACGGCAGTAGGTTCATCAAAATAGCTCTATATGAAATCAATGAGTTACAAGAGACATACAGAAATTAATTATGGTAATAAAGTCAATTTCCTGCTATTGGTGACTCAATCGCGGCAAAATTCACTGGCCGTCATCTTAAAACCGCCCTCTGATTATCTCTAAAGTGTTAGCGAGTTTGGCTAACTGACGTCCATGAATATCCTTCTTAAATAAATTTATATGTTACAGCTTATTTTATTTAGGAGTGACGATTGATTCTCAAATGAAATGGACCCACCACGTTCAAAGTTTATATCAAAAGCTAAAAAAATGAGCCTGAGAATTAGAATCAAATTTCTATCAGAAGAACTAAAGATCAATATTTATCAGGCTCTGTTTGAGTCAATTTTACACTATGCCATTGTAATATGGGGGAGCACTTTCAAGCTAATTGATACAATTTTTAAGATTCATAAAATGACATTAAGGGCATTATTCAATAAGCCCAGGCGCCATTCTAGCTATACATTATTTCATGTTTTCAATTGGCCGACTGTCCAACAATTGTACAGATTGAATATGCTAAAACTAATTCGTAAACACAAAAATAAATATTTGCTGATATGAGACAGCGGCAATCAAAATCTTACAGACTCAAGTTGCCGAGAGTAGAAAATACATTTGCTCAAATAACGACAAAATTCAGAGGCGTGGAAAGAGTCAATAAAGACTTTGAAAAAAAAAATTAGAAATCTAATAAAGATAAATAGTGAACAGCTATTTAAAAAAGAAACTTGTAAATTACTAAAAGAGATAGCCCTTATGATACTTCATGGACGAAAATTAATGATTTTATAAAATTAGCAGCTATATGTAAAAATGGCGTATCTTCTAAGTACATCATTCCATGGAACTGGAATCTAAATTTTAATAATTAATGTGATGTTAATATAGTGTTATAGGTACCTTAAAAAATTATAAGTAAGAACCAACTCCGGGCTGGGCCACAGTGTTACAATCTCTAGCTCGCTCAACGGTTATTATTCAATTGAAGAATGTAACATGTAAAATGATGTAAATAAACTATCTATCTATCTATGCTCCTTTCTTTAATTCAATAATATTCTTCAGTAAATCGACTCCTTCAAACCGAACTGGGAATCACTGACCCGAAGACCAGTCTTATTATTTCTATTCAGAAACCTGTTTATTCGCCCCCGCATGCATGTCAAATAGATACTTTCCACGTCGGTGGATTTCTCCGAGTTCATCAAGTTTTCATATCACCATATTTTCCTCCCGTGTTTTGTCTTTTTTCTCTTCTCCCTTTCCTGTATTTCCCCTTGTTGCGGATTCCTCGATGAAGGTATTTCTATACATAAATTCCTTTTCCGCATCGAAGGAACCAGTCAGTGGATGATAACGTGGACCGTGAGAGGGAAGAGGTGGGAGACAAAATGAGAATAAAGCGCAGGAAAAGGGGAGAGGCCCGTGAGACGAATGATGCCGAGTTTTCACGAAGGATTTCGGGTTACGTTGTACCCTTTTTTGCCTCTACAGGCAGTCGCTATTGCCCTCGTCCTTTCTCTCTCAGTTTATATCTCACAAGCTCACCCCGCCTCTACCTATCTCTCTCTAACTTCCCTTCTCTCTCGTTCATGGTCTTTTTCGCTACTTTCATCTCTCTCAACAGCGTCGCGCCCAACGTCCTTTGCATTCCCGTAGGGCAAAGAGGCTGGGTCAGTAGGTCACACTGGAATCCATTGTAGTAGTAGCGACCAAGGCCCAGTTCGTCACTGTCCGATCCAATTACTTACAGTTCTGCGAAGATTCTACTGACCTTTACTCTCATAGATTTTATTGCCTGCTGCTTTAGTCGAAAACCGGTAAAGGCAGTTAAAAAATGAATATATACAATAAAGCCGTGTCTTACAACATCCTTTAAGGGAAGATTTCAGAAAAAATGAATATTCCAATACAATAAAGCCGTGTCTTACAACATCCTTTAAGGGAAGATTTCTTTCAGTAATATCTGATATTTATGTAGACCGCCATACAAGGGCTATACGGTGCAGCATTAATTACAATGGTATATTATTGGGAAGGAAAACCAAGCAGTATGGAAATTTTGTACGAGAAACGAAAAAGGAAGGGGAGTTGCCGACTGTATTTGGAAAGTTGAGGGACTTAAAACCCGAGCATCGTTGGAAGAGATTCTATTTAGTGATTTCCAGCGTTTTTCCACGTTATAATGTGCGATAAAGTAAAGTGCTCTCTTTTGTAGCAACAAAGACCAAAAATCATCGGAAATCCATCATTGACGGTTCTGAAGTCTGTTTTAGTTTTTGGTTCCCTAATCGATTGGATAACGAGTTACCTCTACAATTGACATCAAAATTCAAGCATATCATGCCATAAGTAAGCCAAGTAAAGTTAATTTTTGTTAACATATATTCTCACTTCAATTCACTTCCACTGTTGAATGTAGGTAATATTGGCCGTTACATGTTTCGGATTGACAGCCACTCGATTTCCAATCTCTAGTCATGTTAAACTCACTGCACATATCACCTGATTATGTAACCAAAATTCCGAATTTCAACAAGCACTTACTCTAAGGATAAATTTCTTGTGCGTGTGGTACATCGATATAGCTTGGGAGAGAACCAAAAATTAGTTCATCGCTGGCGGGAGAAACAAGTAAGAAGTGAGTACTCATTACTTGCCCTAACACTGCACTTTATTCAGGTCACTTTAGTCTAAGGTCATTGTCATGGCCCAAAAAAATGTGTTTCTGAGGGAACAAAACGGGGATTTTCGAGGAAGTTCTTGTTTTAGTGGTAGCAGTGACTCACATGCAAGCGGGCACACCTTTGCCCGCCCTAAACGGTAGGTGGTGTGTTTTCTGATCGAGCGAGAACATCTGAAAACAGGTTAGAATGTGTATTCAATGTCATTTTAATGGACCTAGTTGCTCACCTATTATGTGTGATCCCAAAATTTTCTTTCTACCCACTTATTCTCTTGGAAGGCCTTATCACGTTGCATTTTTAAAACCCACTAAAAGTCCAGTAGTATTGGAAGAATCTCTGGTACCCGTTCGGTGTGCATTCTATCGTCCCGTTTCTGGTTCTATGTGCGTTCTATCGTCCCGTTTCGTCGAATTCACTACGAATGACATAAATACACCAAAAAAGGGCTTTTACCTTATACATGGAAGTTCGGTGCTATATTAGTTCCCCACATCCCTCCGGCGCCCCACAACCCTTGGTTTCTATGGTAGTATGCGCCCCACAGCGCTATGCAGAATATATATGTCGAGAAAAAGGTTCTCGTACATAGGAAGCTTTGTGGAAGGTACTTACAAGAAATCCTCATTGAAAGGTGCTTCGTCGAGGCTCTATCACAGTTCAGGGTCGGTATACTTTCACCTCCTTCAGGACTGCGACGCACAGGTCTGCAGCATTCTACCCCGATTACGCCTACCAGCAAACCGGGATTCGTCAATTTGAATAGGGTTGTCGCAAGTGCCTATCATTTGCGGACGTTTGTGGACGATTGAGGCAGTCAACGCATATTGGACCAGTCCGTGATGGTCTTGGTTGATTTGGTTTTCAGATTTGTCAAACCAGCGGTGGTGGTAAGCGATAGGTCAAGAACAAACATAAACACAGAGCATTTCCGTGAAGGTAGGTACCTAGTTCGTTTGAGAAGTTTCGGCCGACTGAAGGACAAGGAGGAGGTTGATCATAATGGAACATTGTTCTAGCGATAAGCCGGTTGTCTTGCAACAGTTGTCTAAGATGAAACACATCTTCGCGATTATGTGCGAAACAAACACTGCTGAGGGGCACATTGAGAGTACGTAAGTGTGGGGCACATACTAATATAGTACTAATGGAGAAACGCGACTGTGGGGCGCATACTAATATAGCACCGGAAGTTCTTGATATGTTCCAACAGGGCTAAGAACAGGTCAGGGCTGTCTGCACGATACGTTCTCCAGCAGTAGTGATCGAGGTGTGACTGCAAGTGGTGCTGAGGAATGCTCCTCATTTTTGACAGCAACTTAACCTTTGCGTCCAAGTTCAAGTCGGTGTAGTAAAAAAAACTGTTCGCCGTCCTTACTGATCTCGATGTCTGACAGCCCGATTCTGGAGAGCGAAAATGGGGGTCCACTCTCCATTACGATTTTTTCTTCTTTTCACCAACATTGTAGTACCACATTTATGGCAAGCAGCGTTCTCATCCTCACTTACTAACAACCCTTTGTCTACTAAATATGTATGGCACATCATTTCACTTGACCTGTGTACCGATCGCAGATAGGCAAACAAAGGATAGAGCGCGACGGGACCCTCAGAATGCAGGCGGGTCATAGAACGCACACCGAACTGGCACCGAATCTCTGTTGATTCCGAATTGTCATTGTCATGACCGAAACCGCCATGCCATTGTTATGGCTTCTATCAAATTCGAATTTTGCGGAGAATAGTGACATGTCTTGAATGACTGGGCATCAGAAAAACATCCAGGGAGGCCAATTAGGCGATAAACATCTCAAAACCTAGCAAAAGAAACACTTAATTTTTTTAAATGTCAGGACCTGAAAATTGCCCTTAGTTTGAGAATCACCCGCGTACAGATAAATTACATAAATGATGACATAACCAGTTAGCCACTCAACTTACGGAAAAGTAACAGAAAGTTGCCGGCACACAACAATGCGAGTATGTTCTCCTATTTCACCAGTTTATGCTTCTGTAAAAAACATTTAAAAGGAAACTGAATCATAAAGCCCTTTCATTGATATATTTCCCTTCAATCTACCATATTACGAATGAATAGGCAGAAGCTTTTTGGTGGCGGGCTGCAATCTACAGACCGTTTATAACGCGGTTATAAATTAAGCTTAATTACCAAATTTGAATCGAATTTAGAGAAACTGCTGTTTTTTTTATTTTAATATAAAAATTACAGAAATCACAGCCCGAATTCAATGATTTGAATAACCCGGCGATTCACCTCTCCTATCCGAAATAATCCGTTTGTTGTTTTGTTAGCTCCTCTCCTCTCAGAGCTCGACCTGTGGCACAATTCTTCATGGGACCTCTCCTCTCGACGTTCTCGTCTCACCTTCGCCTTGTGATAACAGCTTCACTCCTCTCCGTTCCTATCAACCGTTACCGCTCAGTTGCAGTGAATTTAGTTTGGCCAGAAACCTCAATAGCGGGTTGCCGTTTTCATTTATCGAATTCTTGGTGGAAGAAAATCCAAAACATTGGTCTCTCAAATGAGTACAAAAATAAATCAGAAATAGGCAAGTGATTGAAGTGGTGCTTTGGGCCTGGACCGTTCTGAGGTGGAGGACTGTTTCGTCTCCGATTTGATGTCCAACATGCCTGACGATGAAGCAGTGAAGAAATTTGCCATTTATTTAACAGATGCGTACGTTATGTACACGAGTTATGAAAATTATGTTAAATCTTTACTGCCGTTATGAATTTAGAACGTTACTTTGTTATCGAATTTTTTGTTCAGTAGCTGATTTTTAACATTAGGTTGGTAACTCATGCTTTAATTAATTGGACACCGCGCAACTAAACCAATATAACGTGCTAACGGTTATTCCAATCACCGCTGACCATCATCAGTTCTCTAACGAAAGTCTTCCATACCCTTTTTTTTAGGATTACAGGTAATCTAATAATCTGAGAGGAGACGTGCTAGGCCCTGAATAACCAGAGAGGTACAAATCACATCGTTGACGCTTTCGCTACGTAAAAATATCGGCCTACGAAATTCTAAATAAATGTTTACTTGAATTTCAGATATACTTTCATGCACACCACTTGAAATATGGTGCAACAAAAGTGGTGCAAATAACACAAACTTGATTTATAAAAATGAGAACCCCCTTTTGGTTTATTGTATTCAATATTAGGCTTTGCAACCTCGTCATTTTACGTTTCAAGGTATTAGTGCCCCAATCTGCAATGTTCGTCCGCCGTACGGACCTTGCAAGTTTTGTAATAAATCTTTCAAAACCTAGAGTCCACTTGGGGTCAATTTGATCCCAACTTCAACCCAGTTCAATCGGCTCTAACGCTTAGATGGTATCGGCAAAAACTGGTGAAAATATTGGTTTTTACGTGGTTCTCCTGACTTGGGCAATCGTCTGGGATTGGTTTCAGATCCGTAGTCATCCATCCACAGCATATAATTGCAATTTCTGAACCTAAAAGTGAGCTTCCATTACTCAACATTTGAGGAATGTGGGCTTGCTTTGCACTAATGCGGACCATTTTTCCTGAATCCGTTATGAAGATTACCGTCGTCCGGATTTTTAATGTGGATAATTGTTTGCCAATTTTTCTTCTACCAATTTTTTGTTATTCTTTCGTCTGCTCACTTTTGTGACTTCTATTAAAATCTGCTGATTTTCCTCATGAACCATTCGGGATCAACGGTATACCCGAATAAGAAGTTAAACATGGAATTAACTAGATTAAGCACAAATAACCCTTCAATTACACAAAACCAGTTTTAAATGCGAAATAATTCGGGAGCTTGCCAATGTATGGTGAACGATACCTGCCTATGATCCATTAGCACTCTGACTCCAAGCTTTATTTGATAATTTAGTATGATCATTTATGTGCTCTTTTGATTGCGAACAGAATGTACGTCGAAAGGATTCTCCATATTTCTTGAATTCACCTCCTTTCTGTTGCTCTAGAAACAAAATGCCAGATGACGTGTCGAAATTGAGGTGCCTGATCAAGGAGCTGGCGGAAATACATGGTGTGAACTACAAGAACATCTGCGCAACGACTGTTCCCTTTTTCAACTTCATGGCATTCATATTGGCCAAATATCCCAAGGATAGCGTCTGTAATGTAAGCATCATTTGTCATTATGCAATGACATCCTTCTCTACCGATAATATCTTGAATTCTCAAGTAATGTATTACGACATTATATGCACTGCGTCATAGACGTAGAAACTCATCAACTGAGCAACTGAAAAATAAAGATACAATTTTACAACTACCTAAGCTTCAAAATTGATAACACAACTCGATTTCACAGCGAAATCAGGATAGTATGCATAAATTTTTGTCAGGGTTTAGTGTTCGATGAACTGATCGGTAAAAAAATTCAAATGGAATAGTTTCCATATTGGCTGACGAGACAATGGATATTGGTGGATTTGGATATAGGTGTATTGAACACCTAAGTTCATTTTGAAGCAAATACATATTACTTCAAAATATTTTTGACTTTTACTTTTTTACCGCAAAGCTTTTTTCTCCCTGGGAAAATATTCTGCGGGCGCCCATGATGGCGATTATATTAGACAATTCGATTCGCAGTTTTTAAGGGGATTTTTACTTGTTTACTCCTGTTATATTCTGACTCATCATTCAATATTCTGCTTTTGCAATATTTCTCGCTTCTGATTTACCGTTTAATTTTGGGCAAAACTGGTGAGCATTCATAACCCTAATCGTTCCGAATGTCATTCACTTATTCACTTCTGGCCTATTATTCCATAACAAATACACGGCTTCAGTGAATGGGCTCGACTTACATACATGAGTGACCATAGTGCATGAAGGTAACTGGAGTACAATATCCGCTGAATTTTATATAATATATAATGTTCACATTCATCCCACTAAAAAATATTTTTTTAGATCATTCCGATCCCGAACATATTGCCCACTTCAAAACGGTTTAAACATTTAACACCCCTCACAAACAAAACAAAAAATGTCGGAGAAACTATTTGATGAGCAAAATTGCATCAATATCCCATAGAAAGAAAACCAGATTGAGTCTTAATATGAAGAAGAGCTGAGAGTGGCAAATACTACGCACTATAGGTAGGTCTACATTTGTCCACAAACAAGTGGGTCCGCCGGCCAGCAGCCGAAATATTGGCCATAATTCTGTCAAAATCAGGATATGTCATAGGTGTGAAATGGTGTACACCCTAGGACGTTGATAAGTGCCCCGTTCATTCAAAGGGATGAATGCAATGAGATGCTCCATCCTGATCATCTGAGTAAGCGTAAATCTCTATCGTCCTCTTTAGGGCGTTCAAATCGCTAGTGGCAATTGATAGGGATATTGATAGAAATTTCATCGGACAAGAGTCGAATGATTAGCCGAAATATTAGCTGTTTGGTTTGGCAGCAACGCCCATGTGATGGATTTCAAAGATATTTTGAATTATGTTTAAAATAAATATGCTAGTCCTCGCGTGATTATATACGATTACCTGGCGATTCAGTTGTATAAAGGTAAAATATAAACTGACTATAATTACAGATGACGTGAATTAAGGAAAAAGTCATGAAACACTGATGTAGTTGCCAGTGATCCATCTGTACGACTCCATACCTGATTCAGGAGTTGGAATCATAAGTTGGTGGGGTAGATCCCTGCTTCTGCATTGCTCTTGTATGAGCCAGTGATCTGGCAGGAGTGCTATGTGATAGAAAAATAATACAATTTATTATTATAATTGGCAGCATTTTGAAATACATCTTTCATAATTTATGGAAATGAACCGTTACAAAAAACATTACTTATCACAGGTGGGCTCAAAATCCGGAAAATGCTGGAAAAAAATGACCGCTGAACAGAAGAAACCGTACTACGTCCTGGGGCAGCTGGTCCGAAAAACCAAGCAAAGAAAGTGAGCTTCGAGATCCGACCACCACCACCCTTCCGATATTTAATATATTTTTGAAAAGCTCTTGGTCTTACCTATCGCTGAATTCGTAGAAAACGAAAACCCCTCCAAACATTGAAGCATTGACATAAATATTCACAAATGAGGAGCTTGTTTCCTAAGGTGCTAAAGACCATTTGTTTCAAAATCCATTTATTACCTTCCTGTGGAAATTGGGACCGAGTGGTCCACAAAAATGCAATCAGGTTGGAGCTAACAGTATTTTATCCCCTTGAAAAACTAGGTTGAAAATTCAGTTTTATTTCAAAAGGTACTTCCGTCATAAAAGAGCACTTCCATCTGTTTGGGTTCAAAAAGTACTATAACCATTGAACAGTACCACACTGACTACAATATTTTGAGCATAAATCTTACAGGATTTATCAACTTTCAAGCCATTTTTGAAGGGTTTTCAATTATTTAAACCGTATTTTTCAAGTTTGTTCATATCAGTTTTAGTAGAAAGAATGTTGACAACCATGGTGAAACCTCCGAGGTGGTTCCATAACATTGTCACCATCAAAAACTGCTACTCACTGCTCCGATAATGATTGGTAATTGTTGCCTTGTCTTTCGTTAATTTCGACTGAATATGAAGTGCGCAGTATCAAGGAATTTCTGTGAATTGAAAGAATAATTGTTTTTCTGTGAAAAAAGTACGGAGCGGAGGAGGAGGAGGAGGAGGGCTGCAGTTACATATAACTACAACTGCAACAGCTTAGGAATGTATTTGCAATAGGTTTAGGAAGATTAGTTAAGTCCTTCACAGGAGGAAAACATTTGGTTTTAAAACGTACTATATCCATTTTGTTTGGTTTCGAAAAGTATTAACGCCAGGTTTGACAAAAAAAAGTACTATACCTACCCGAAATCTTGAAATTTTAAAACTCCACCTAAATTGATTGACGTCTCAAAATACAATAACTTTCTTCTTTTGAAAAATTTTTATTATCAAATGAAGAACACATTTTAAGATTGAAAAACTTTTTATGGGGCAATTTTTCAGCTTGATGTGGTTTTCCTTAAATTTCTCGCTTACGACCAAAACGGTTATACATAGTGCCTTTTGGAAACAAGCTCCTCAAATGCAAGGTGCATTCCAAAAGAAAGTGTATCCCATTTTTTAAACATTCAAAAATACTTTTAAAAATTTCTTCTATGTAGATACATATTTTTGTATCGGGTTATATTTTGCTCATCTGGTACACCAGTCTAGCGCCAAATTGATCACAGCTTTCCAGTTCGTTTGAGGTCCGCCTCTGTAGCAAACCGCTTGCATCCAAGAAGACTGTTCTCTTTATTGCCTCCCTAGACGAACAACCATTATCATATATCGTTGTTGTGAGGTTTTGAAAAAACTCCAACGATTGGTTCAGAACAAACGCTGAGGGTTGTCGCAGAATTTTGCTCTTCCATGACAACGCCCTCCCTCACTGTGCTTGGACCTCTCAAGATCTACTGGAATCATTCGGTTGGGACGTTTTTGGACATCCACCATTTTTGTTTCCATTTTCTAAATTCGTTTCTACAATATTTTTCGGCAAAATCAAATTCTACTCGCTTTTTTCGTTTCAGACCATTCTGAACGACTTTCATTTCGATTCTGTATGTGTGTATCCGTCTGTCTGTCTTTCCGTGTGTCTGCACATCCTTGTATATCCTGATTCCTAGAATTCACATCTGATTTGGATGAAACGCTCAGAGAATGTGAATCCGCATGTTCATGGTAAGCAGGGAAAAACTTTCCGAAAACCTCGTATAACAAGCCTAACTCCTAAAGTTTTCATCCTATTTTCGGAGTGTGTGGATTAGGGTCATATCAATTCGTCACTGTGTTTCTGTCCAAATGTCAACATCACCCCGCATCACTTTGACGGGCTCTAGCATTTCGATCGCTCTAAAATATACAAGTCGGGGAAGAGCGGTCACATCAATTTCACACTAATTTCAACATGCTCGTATCATCAGTTTATCCGCTTTGGAATTAGCGTGACAGACCAATACATGACAACTAACTTATTGACAGCTTGTTGTATGCCGGAACATACTCCGTGTAATTTCTGACCCGTAAGTCGTAGTAATACGCTTATATTCTACACGTTACGAGAACATCTAAAGCATTTCAAAATTACAATACGTTCATGTTACCCAGAAGAGGAAGCTGTGTGCCACACCCTACTTGGCAGACCATTTTTTGCTGCCCTTGGAAAACGTGCGAAGGGACGAGCGTACAGTGATTCGGGTATCTAATACCTACTATCATTAAAACTTGAAAGTTGAGTTTTTAGGTACCTACCTAAAATTTTTGAAATATGTTCTCACTTCCGTTCACTTCTACTACGTTATCATGTTAGGAAAATTTCGTAAGATAGGGAAAACTTTCTAAGGCAATAGAGGAGGTTGTATCGCAAAAAGTACTAAACCACTTATTTTGCAATTTTGAACTAATGGTTGTTGACAGGTTTGGGGGAGTGTTACCTCCGAAAATGAAGTTGTTTCATTTCAAAACGTGCTCTATCCATTTAAAAATGAGTACTCCATCCGCCTCACTCGGCGTTTTCTAATTTTTCAGCCAAGAAGTACTCTATCCATATGTATCAGTCGAAACTTTTGTTATCTATGGTTTACAAATTTAAAATTTTACGTGAATAATCAAGTTTTCCACCAACTGTTGCCAAAAGATAGAGAAGATGAAAACGGCGAATTAAAACAAAAAATTTGAACCTATGAGCTAAAATTAATGTGCTACTGATTTTTCCGTTTCCTGAAAAATTGACTCGAGTGGATATAGTACGTTTTGCCATGCAATCCTCAATTTATAATTTTGGAAACTTTGGATTGTAGGTAAGATGGCCGTTACATATTTCGGATTGATACTAACTCGATTTCCTATCTCTAGTCATGTTAAACTCATTGTACATTTCACCTGATTGTGTAAACCATAACTGTGAATTCCGACAAACACCAACTCTAAAGATAAATTTATTGTGCTTTTGGTATATCGATAAAGATTGGGTGGGTATCAAAACTCAATTCAACGCTGGTGGGAGAAACAAGTAAGAAATTATTATGTACTACATCGAACTTTCGTAAGTAACTAATTCATTTTTCCTTTATCTGCCCTAGAAACACAATGTTCTGAATGTAACAGTTCAATATTTTATGACATACATATAATATTGTCAATACACTATTCAATATTTTATGACATGTCCAGTTCTACCCTCAACTGTTTTTCATTGTCACTTCTCTCTCGTTCTTTAGTGACCTCGTCATACAGGCATATTCTTACCTTACACTGTTAAAAATGCATATAATTGGTACACAGCTGAGGGCAGAAGTAATCCCATTTACTATCAATTAAGGCTTTTGCTTATAGGTAAACTTTTCAATCAATTAAATAATAAATCCTTTCCTTCATTAAATTTCTACGCTTTATTCAACCATATTATGCAGGGTGTACAGCGTATGATCTGAAAATCTTCGCACACGTATTTTACAACTAGTTTCCAACAAAATTAAGGGGGACTAATGAGCCATTAAAAAAAGAATTGTTTTCAAAATTTGACAAAATTTACTTTTAAGGCTCATTTTTACCCCTTAGTTCCTTTTAAAAAATGATCATTAAAAATCGAGACGATAGATAATTTTATGCTCTTTCCAACGGCATACTTAGATTTGCAAATACTTTGAAAACGCCAGAGTTACGGCCGTTTTAGGGACGTAAGTTCGAAAACTCGAAAAAAATCGTGAAAGTGAAATAACTCAAAAACGAAGCCTCTAAAAAAAAATCTCTAGGAGGCACTTTTTGTTGGAAACTAGTTGTAGAATACGTGTGCGAAGATTTTCGGATCATACGCTGTACACCCTGTAGATGGGTTTGCAGATACGTTATATTGGAAGGCTACTGCCTAGTGTTCTAGGAACCGTATGTAACACAGAACTCCATGAATTGTCAAACTAAAAGATCAAGTGAAATCCTTTCCATCCATTTCGTTGTTTAGATCAAAAACTGGTACAGGTATTATACGGAGGCCACTAGTTTTGACTCGACGGTGGGTACACACAATTATCGCAAGCGCAATAGCTCAATTTCCATTTTCCATTAGATATTAAACGGAGGCCGCGACGTATTAGATAATAACATAGAGGCCACTAGTTTTTCACCGGGATAGTTTTATCTCCGGTTTCGGTCTATTTGTTCAACTGATGTGTAGGTATGTAACTAAAACTATTCATTTAATATATTTGTTCCTCCTTATTATTGGGATTTCAGTAGTAGTATCGAGACGTCCAAACTAAACAAAACACTTGAGGGGGTTCTTCTTTCCGGGAAAACATTCAACAAGAGCAGGGAAAGTTGCTCGAACGACTGGTTCATCTTCTCCGCCTATGAAAGGCAATATCAGCCAGATTAGTGAGAAATGGATCGACGCCAAGCGCTGCCATTCCCGATTGCCAATCCCAAACCATCATGATATCACTTATCTTGATCTGGAAACTAGGAAAACTACCGCTGATGATTAATTCATTCGAGACACTGACCCTCAAAAATTAGGGGTTGTTCCTATTGAAAAGGTGATTTGGGCAACTTCCGATTCATTTATGTTAAACTAATCCCCCGCCTTAATAGGGTGGTGAAAACCAGTCTGTATACCTAATACCCTAGTACCCGAAAACTCAATTGTTGATTTTCAATGTTACAGTTTTGTAAAACGAATATAGTAGCGATTGAACAACCTATTTAACATGATACATTATTGCATGGAAACAAATGATGATTACGGAGTGATGGCTCACTGCTTAGTTCCAAAAGGAGTCGATTTACGATTAACGTCAATTTACTCATAGGTTTATCCCATTGATGAATGTGGGTTGCATTATACGGAATTTCAAGTCAACATGCAGTATAACGTATGACTCAAATATCCCAAGGACCAACCACAAATGTTAATTTTCATTATTATTTTCAATAGTAAACCTTTGTAATTAGATTTCTACTATATTCAACAAAAACAACTAAAACGTCTTGCGTCAAGAGGGGTAGATTGAAAGGGGCTTTTACTGGTGCTAATGAGGGAAAGTCAGCCGAGTACAAGGGTCCCCTGTGGTGTTGCCTTCTGATGGCGGGGAAGGGTTCCTGCGGTAAGGGGTCGCTCCTGTATGGGCAATAGTATAGGTACAGGGGCGCTGGGCGCCTGCCGCGGGTCGCTCCTATATGGGCAATAGTATAGGTACAGGGGCGCTGGGCGCCTGCCGCGGGTGGCTCCAATATGGGCGAAAGTATAGGTACAGGGGCGCTGGGGGGGGTTGAGAGAAAACTCTCCCATAGCGCGGCGCGCCTGTGTATGTATCTACATGAAGAAGTCGTCAGCCGCAGACGCGTCAGGGTCATATGTGAAAAACGAACGAGCGAGCGGGCCACCAACGCGATCTGTTCTATAAGCGATCAAACTGTGCTGTCCTATGGAATTGTCATACGTAAAAGCGCGGCACCGCGCTAGTTGAGTTTGTCGCGGCAAACCCTCGTGCCGCGTGGTGTGACTTTCAAATCGCTTCCCGTTAACATTTTGTAACGTTAACGGCGGACACTTTGTAGTTTAACCCGCTTCTGTCGAGATTTACCGTTCTTCGTTGATAATGCCTTCGTGGTGTATTTCCAATGATTTTCAATTGAATGATGTTTCAAAAACTTACAGTACGAAAATTTCAAAGATTCTGATAAGATAACTTCAACAGAAAGAAACGTTAAAAGCGTGAATTCTTTTCATGATTTTAATAATTTGGAGAGTTATAGAGATGTTTTCATTCGATTCAGCGAGAAAAATTACTTGGTTATTTCCCCTTCGTTTCATCATTTTCATCCAACAACACAGGCATTAGGACTATTCAAATGTCAAAACGATGATTTCGTTTGAAAAATTCACGTTTTTCCACGTTCAAACACCGAGTTCTTTGTCAAAAATCGCTCTGATATCAAAAATTCAATAGACCTATAAAAACGCTGCAAATTCTTTCACTGGGGTTTATTATCCAATTGGCTTGCGTTCATGATTTGAATTTCTACTAAGCTTTGGAGTGTGCGTGTTTCACAGGTGATAGAGCGATTATTGAATTTCAGGAGATATGCATAGACCACATGAATCTGTTCTCAACCAAAATACCTATTACCAAAATACCTCTCGCTCATCAGCTGTGAAACACGCGCACTCCTAAGCTTAGTAGAAATTCAAATCATGAACGCAAGCCAATTGGATAATAAACCCCAGTGAAAGAATTTGCAGCGTTTTTCGTCCCCAACTGTCATTTCTTTCATTATCAATGCAGCCATTGATGTCATCATGTTCTCCACATCAGCAGTGGGTAAATTTCTAAAAACACGTGCTACCTTCAACACAGTTCTAGGTCAACTAAACTGTTTTCCACCGTGCAATTCATTTCCCGATTCTGCCAACGTTTTTCAGGGAAATTCGCTTCCTGTAGCAAGAAAACAGTCCTTTACCCTCTGAGTGTTACATGCAAATCGCCTCAGATCTTGGAAAGGGAAAGTAGGCAATTAGATCTTATCCTTATTATAGTTTCATGTGGACATTTCACGTTTATCATATTGAAAAAACAAGCTCTATACATACTTGATTAGCGGATGATTATGTTAATATAAATATGTAGTAGAGTAAATTGATTACATTTGGGTATAATTATAGACAAAGTATTGCAAAATAAACGGGTAAGAAGGTGACAGCGTTGTAGTTTACTTTGACACATCACTACTCCGATTCAAAGCTTCTTCATTTTATTATTCATCATTATTTTTCATTTTCAGTGGTACTCTGTAGACAGACACGTTGAAAGCATTCTCCGTATTTTTTAATTGCACCTCTTTTCTTTTGTTTAAGATGAAACTAAATGTCAAACAACGTAGCAAAATTAAGATGCCTCATCAGGGAACTAGCGAAAATACATGGAGTAGACCACAAGAGTATTTGCGCCACAACTGTTCCTTTTTTCAACTTCATGGCATTCATACTGGCTAAATACCCGAAGGAAAGCATATGTAAAGTAAGCATTTTCTCATCGTTGAATAACATCCTCCCCTATATCAATAGATAGAATCTACATAACATATTTGTAGGTACCTAAGTGTATTACATCACTCAATCTAGAAATCACCGCTAATTATCAACCAAAGACCTATTTTTATAATATTACTTTATTGAATCACGGGATTATGTATATTACGACTCAAATAGAAGCCCGTCAAATAAAAGACAGTATTTTACACTTACCCAAGCTTCACAAGTCCGCATATTGATAACAAAACTTGATTTCTTGAAATGAGAATTCCAAAGCGATTGAATCAGCTAATTCGATCATCACCAGTGTATAATGAGATTTTAACTTGTATGGCCTTAACAGTTTGTGCAATAGATCGCTGTTTCGTACATATCTCGTACACTGCCGACCGTCAGTGAAGATTGAAATCTGATACAAGAATTGAGGACCTTTTTTTATTATAATTCGTAGCGTTTAATAAAACATTTACGTATTATAGGTTGGCTCCAGATCTGGAAAATGCTGGAGAAAAATGAGCGCTCAGCAGAGGAAACCGTACTGCGTCTTAGCGCAGCTGGTCCGAAGCACCAAGCAAAGGAAGTGAGCTTCGAGGTCCTGCCACCACCACCTACCCAATATTTAATATATTTTTGAAAAGGTCTTGAGTTCATCTATCGCTGAATTTCTAGAAAATAATGATTCTAAATAGCAGAAAATCGACATGAATTTTCATAAATCTGATAAATTATTCGTGAAAAATCTGGCCTTACTTTCGTAAAAACGTGACTGGCATGTGTGCATTCATTCTCGATTTTCTGCTGCGGAAATCTCGTATTTTGCGTTTTAGGCTAGTTCGGGTCTATCATGACTATTTGTGTGTGTTGTGTGTGTCCCCAGATCTTTGTAAAAATCCTATTCCTGCAGTTGAATGAAAAACAAAAATAGAATTTGTAACAATCCCTGAAAGTTCATGTTTAATCCACGTCAGAAGCTGTCTATTAAAGAACTATTAACGATCAAAAATATACAGGGTGTCCCAGGAGTTATGCACAATCCGACTCCTACGTGTTCTACAACTCATTTCCAAACAGAAATGCCTCCTAGCAATTTTTTGCCAGAGGCCTCGTTTCCGAGCTATTCGCGATATATGATTTTTTTCGTGTTTTCGATCTTATGTCATTAAAACTGGTACAACTCCCTCAATTTTGAAGATAGCTCAAATTTGATGACACCGTTGGGAAGAGCGGTAAATTTTCTATCTATTTGATGTCAGAAAACGTTTTTTAAATTGCATTGAAGATGTGCGATTGCTGCGCGATCGATTTGTCATAATCTTGAAATCGCCTGTTTTTCATCTCGCCTAGAAACCCCATAAATGTTTGACGCAGAACTGTGCAGGCCAGGTAAAACCTGCGCCAAAATATCAGCTTTCTAACGGTGTAGTCGTTTTGGTTTTTAAAAATTTTTAGTTATGGAAATGTTTAACTGCTGAAAAACGTGTGGTTTCTGTTAAAATTCAGGTTTTTCCAAAAGTCTTGACGAAAAAATGGTTGGTGGCTGGATATACGTAACTTTTCTCGCTGAATCGAATGGTGACAACGCCAGACATCTCGTGTGACGATTTAAGTTAGTTTTGTCGGATGCATAAACCGTTCGTTTGTGAACAGCGTGTATGGCATTTCTAAGCTGACCGGCCAACGTGAAGGTACTCGAAGAGCCGAGAGACGACAACTGTTTGTGTTAATTTACGATTGATTGCGATGAGTTGCATTAATCTTTTTGCTGACACTATGGACCCTTATCAAACCAGGCTTCCGTATCATTACCAACTCTTCCTTTTCGTCTCTTTTCTCGCTGTATTTCCTTCAGTCAGGTATTCCCTATTGCATATTCCCATTCATCATGGTGCGCTGTAGCTATTGAACATAGCTGGCAGTAATAACCAAAACCTTGGTGACAAAAAACAGTTAGTAGATTAAAAAAAAACAGATCAGAGTTTACTAGATAAAGAGGATCAGTGACATAAACAATATTATCTACCAATATTTTTTCCTCATACTATCCGACGTGTTCGCAATGGTGTGAGTTGTACACAGGAGGAGTGTGACTCCCTTAGTGCTTCAGAAGCATTACCATTGGCAAAACCGTACACAAAAATCATGTCAACGTTCTTTACTGTGGTATAGCTACTCAACTGAAAGCAAATCATCGCAATCAATCGTAAATGAACACAAACAATAGCTGTCTCTTTGATCTTCGATTATCATGACTTTGGCTGGGCAGCTTGGAAATGGCGTAGACGTTGATCACAAACGAACGTTTTCATTCATTAAATTCATTTTCATTCTTGATTTTTAAATACTTTTTCGGTTTATATCTTAACAATCTTGTTTAAACTCTAACTCTTTGTATGAACTCGATTTAAACCCCAATATCTTACCATTGTCCAACAACTGGATAACATGTTCGAGTCAATAAACATTTTTCTAAAACTGAATTTGGTCAGAAACAACAAATTATCAACATTGCAGGCCAGATCAGATTGGGGTCGATAATACACGGCGCACAAAGCAACCCCTCCTTCAAGACCGGGGGGTCGTGCGGGTCATTGCATATCCTCGCCCCTGACCAAGCCAATACCTCCTCCGTAGCTTTCCCAATTTTCAAACATTAGGTCTTTTTTAGTGATATAGGGTGTCCCAGGACTTAATTTAAGATCTAGTCAGATTAAATCTGTTAGCATTTTTTGTCTATCACGTCTAGTTTTCCTGCAAATGTGCATTCACTATCTTATGTTACAACTGGAAAAAAGGTAAACTATGTATGTTGGCACCCCTGAAATCGAGCGAAACGTCTATGCAAACATTGAGGAGATGAATCCGTTAGACTTTTAAAAATTATAATTATTCCAGGTATATGGCTTAAAGTGTCCTCTTTAGCCTAAGTAACCTACATAGTACTTCGCGTACTTTGGCGTGATGCTCGGATATGAAGATAAAAAACCTGGGCTGCTCACAACGTGTTTGTATTTGTGTTTACGGCTTGTTTTTTTGGTAAGACAAAGTGAATGCATTTTCGAGATATCAACCTTGATATATTTATTATTATTGCTGCATAACATGAGTAAGTGACCTTTCTGAAAGATCAGAAGCTCTATTGTCGTTCAGCTCGTGCAGCTCCTCATTGAGATGACCTCCTCGTTCGCATTCCTCAAACCTGATTCATCAACGTGGTATCTGAGGACCTCAGTGATGTCTGTTTCATCAGGATCCTGCCTACGAGCCTCAAGTCGACTCCTCACCAAAGCTTTTCACGCTAAGAGAATTCATTTAATGCGAGATTGACTATTTAAGCAGCACCATTCCATAAAACATTCCGATATAGTTATTTGAGATTGAGTAAAGATCATTACAAAGTGGATTCCCCGTAGAATCATCTAAGTATTCAATCTGAATAAATAAGAATTGAATTTCGAATAATTGGGATGCACTTCGCAACGTTGTTTTATATTCGGTTCATCTCTTTATTCTGACAATTGGAGTAACTTTGTGATATTTTGTACATTCATAGCCATTTTAAATCAATAATTTCCGGAAAAACTAGACGTGATAGGAAACATTAAATGTTGCAAACTTTGCAAACACAGTTGAAACCAGCACAAACAATTCTTTCGGAATCTCCCATTTTTTTCACTCACCACACAAAATCATAACAAGGGTATATTTTGCAGAGTTGTGTAATAATCATCCAGTGATTCGGGTAACAAATACTACAGGGTGTCCCACGAGTTGTCCCCCCCCCCCCCCCCTATAATCGTAAAAAAATGTCTTTGAATCTTCATATTTTTTTCCAACGATCTTATATTATAATATATAATAAATATTATATTTGCGCACTCCGCGCAACTGCGCAACCATGCGCAATTGACACTAACTTTCTTATTTTAAATGAGAACCCCAATTTTTTATTGCAGATTCAGATTTCACCCAAGATTCCTTGAAAATATGACCCCTCAACCAATTTTTTCATTGCGCGCAACTTTTTTAATGCTGATTCACTTGATGCTATACGTTTTTTGACTTGACTCAATTTTGCGGAATAATGACCAAAATTAGTTTATTTTGCATGAAAAATCGTCATTTATGCCGACTTTTGACTCTCAAATTAAGATGTTTTTTAACTTGGTCACTAAAGAAGGTTTCAATCTCCTATTTATATATCTTTCAACCAGATCTTGAAAATTAATTCCCGTAACAATCTGAAAACAGGCGCCTGAAATGAAAAAACGGACGCGAAATAAACAAATTCCTTCTATCCGTTCATGTTAATTTTGCTTGTTATCTCTCTTGACTACATTTCTACTGTAAATTTTCATGTTGCTAAAATGAGGAATCGCAAAAAATGTCAATGAAGTATTTTAGTTTCTTGAAATTTTAATTGTTGGTATGGTTTTGTAATTTATGGCCGTTACATATTTTGGATTGATAGGCACTCGATGTACCACCTCTAGTCGAGTCGAACTCATTGTACATTTCACCTGATTGTGTAAACAATATTTCTGAATCTCTACAAACAGTAACTCTAAAGATAAATTTTTTGTGAGTGTGGTAGATCGTTATAGATTAGGAGGAAACCAAAAAGTTGTTCATCGCAAGCGGTTGGTACAAGTAAGAAATTAGTACGTAGCTTCTACAGTAAGCTTTCTTGTATAACTAAATCAATGCTTCTTCATCCACATTGTTCCACACAAACACAATGTTCTGAATGTGCTGCTTAATTAAATATTTTGTTACATAACCAGCTCTCCACTCGAGAGGTCTGATGCGATCCACGTGTCACGTCGTCAGTAATAACATGAGCTCTCCACTCAACCATTGTTCTTCGTCATTAGTTTCTCGTTCTTTAGTGACCTTGACATACAATTGCACTCTTACCTTGAAGTTTAAATAATCATATAATTGGTACACAAGAGAGTAACACAAAGTCGCCGGCAGACGGAGAGAGCGAGACGCGAAGTCTCTCTGTCCTCCACTATTTTAGGCTCTGCATACAGGGTGTATCACTCTACCGAAAGTTTTTGAGAGTTCGATGTTTGATAGATAGATAGATTAATCCTGACAACTACTAATCTTGGAACGAAAAAACCAACAATTTTTGAAGGGTGTTACAAAATGGTTTTCTAAGTCGATTCCAAAGGTCTATTATTGAAAATAATAAACCATGAGAGGATGAAGTAAAATATAACAATTAAATTAAAAGACGATTTTGCAAAAAAAACATACAATTTATTACGAAAAGTTGTTCATTCTCAATGTTAGTTTAGTAAAACAAATTGTAACAGGCATTGACATGAAACTGATTCTGTGGAAACAGTTCGAAGATTGTCTGCATTTATACACATTAATAATTTTGCCGGTCGTTAAAATTGTATCAAGTTAAGATATAAATGTAGTATAATTAAAGGTAAAAATTATAAAGGTGACACTGTTGCATTTTCCTATGGTCCCTCAGTAGGTCTATTCAAAACTTCTTCACTTTCCCAATTATTAGTATTATTCGAACACTCATTGGAGTTAGCACATAATGTACTTTGAAATAATCTTCTAATTTCTAATATGCACCTTCTGTCTGTTAATCAAGAAGAATCGAAATGTCAGCTGAGGTGTCAAAAATGAGGTGCCTGATCAAGGAGCTCGCGAAAATACATGGTGTAGACCCCAAGAGCGTCTGCGCAACAAAAGTACCATTTTTCAACTTTTTGGCGTTCATATTGGCTAAATACCCCAAGGACAGCGTATGCAGTGTAAGCATTTTTTACCATTACAGAAGAAGGAACCTTCTCTATATCAATATAATCTCAAGTTGAGGCTGATCACTTCACCGCTATTGAAAGCATCGCTAATGATCACCCAAAAGTTTATTATGAGCATAACGACACAGACGAAGAAACCTTTAGCAGAACAGCTGCAAATTAAGATAAAATTGTACCTTGTAAGTACCTAAGCTCACTCGTCCGCAAATGCATAACAAAATTCTATTTCCAGAAACGCAAATTCCAATCCAATTACATTACCCAGTTTAATCGCCGCAGTTCATTAGGCAATTTTTGTTTGTTTACACCTGCTCACATTCGTAATTCGATGTGTCAGCACCTCGATTTTACTCGTTGGGTTCCGGATGAGGATTCGGCCTATTCGTGATTTCGGACCAAAATGTCATTAACTTATTCACTTTGGAAACATCATGCTTTAACAAGGACATGGGCTCAATGTATGGGCACGACTTACTTGTGTGACGATTGTCCATGACGCTAACTGAAATTTCATTCCGTTACAGAAAGCTATGTTTTCTCTGTCGTATTCAGCCATAGGTATTTGCCAGCATCCCGACTGCCATACAAGGTTCAAAAAGAATTACACACTAGCTATCCAATGAGCTCATCAATTTTCGGTAGTGGGTGAGAGGCCTTCTTGGTAATATCATTTAGCCTTCAAAAGTCGGTACAAAATCTTGTAGACCATCTTTTTCGGCACAAGGACAAATGGACAGACCCGAGAACTAAGGGATGCCTTAATTACATTTGTCTTTTCCATTTCACGGTTTGGCCTGTCTGATACAGAACTAATTAACTTATTTGTCATAATCTGCAGCGTTTTATTAGGCATTTATGTTTTACAGGTGGGCTCGAAATCCGGAAAATGCTGGAGAAAAATGACTGCTGAACAGAAGAAACCGTACTACGTTCTTGCGCAGCTGGTCCGAAAAACCAAGCAAAGAAAGTGAGCTTCGAAGTCTGGCCTCCACCCTTCCGATATTGAATATAGTTTTGAAAAGGCCTTGGTATTAATTATAATTTATTCGTAGAAAATTAAAAGTTAAAAGTCTACATTAGAGGGAACATTACATGAATGTTCATGAAAATGATAGTCTGGTAACTAAAACTCTGGTCTCTTTCGTAATAGCGGAATGTGTCTATATAATACTAAATTCACCAATTTTGGGTTTTCGGACATGGATATCTCTTAGGTCTGAAACACATATATCTTAACGATTTTTATGAAAGAAAAACGAATTAACGAATATTTATAAAAGAAAAATACGAGCTTAATCAGAAACATATGGTGAAACGTTTGTACGAAAGTTTAAAACATGTCGTGGGGTTCCGGTTAAAAGTGACCAAGTAACATTTTTTTCAAAATGAGCTTTTTTTGTTATTCCGGTACTAAGGAACGTTGTCTACTGTGTGTTGTTGCTAAGAACGTTATCTTCAAACTGATGTGCAAGAAATACTTGAAAATAAATGTTACCTGCAAGACCCAAAGAGTTTTATGTGACCAAATGGCATTTGAACTCAACCACAAAACACGAGATGGATTATAAATGTACTTCGCTGGTGCTTGTAAATGTTATCAATTGCCATTTGATCACTTTTACCGTGTAAGATTTGTAAGATTGCATAGTGGGCAGGTGAAAATGACCAATTACAGTGAAAGGTAATGGATAACCTTTTCTAACAGAAATGGGTATATCATTATTATTAGATGGTTGGCAACACGATAAATTAACGAAAAAACTATTCAATCCCTCAATTTCATGTAACTATGCGACTGATTTTCGAAGAATTGAATTGACCAAATGAGTAAAGCTTGAAACTCCAGGCAGGTAAAAATGATCAAATAGAGTTTTCCGAATAAACAGCTCTTATTTAATCTGAAGTGAATTTTGAAGAACGATATCATAGGCGGGCACTAGCTAACTACCTACAGGATAAAGAAAAATCGAAACATAGTCGGATGAGACATCACACAACCAGTGTTCGTAAGAAGAAAGTAGGTGAAACTTCAGATCACTCCCCTGTAAAATTTTGCAAATGTTACTTGGTCACTTTTACGATGTGTTCTGTATCACTCCCTCAAACTATCTTCTTCTTCCTCACCTTATTTCTTCTAACTAGTTGTTGACGAGGAAAATCCGTTTTCTTTGCGGTTTTTATTGTTATCAGCTATACCGTCGTCCCTAAGAACCCATCGTGTGATCCTCACGTTCTAAAGAATTCAGCGGTCGGAATATTAACCGTGACAATCCGTGAAGTAGTTGCTCTAATGTGCAAAATCCAAACAATAACGAATATCGTATGAAAATTATGCAGATCAGCACTATGGAAACGCCTCACTCTAACACAAACTGAACAAATCACAACTGAATATCTTATTAAACTGAGAGCCAAGGAAACATTGGAAGAAGAGAAGGGTAACAAATAGTTCAAAGCCAGGGCTGAAACATAGTTCAGGGCTGAGAGAAAATCCACTTTCCATTCAGTACAGAACCAGATGATATTCCTTGTGCAGCACCGTATACGCCTGGGTAAAATTCTGTAAAATCAATAGAGGTGCCTCTAAGAAACCTTCATGGAGAATCCTTCTCCTTCCTCTTGTTTCCATGCGACCTGCACACAGTTTATTAACATTTCCAGAGCGAATTCTTCTCTCTGTACTGGAATTACAACTTAATAAGTGGAAAGGTTATTAAACACAGAACTTTTTGAGGAATTCGCATACTCTTTAATTTTAACATGGAACATGCCTTGGACTGACTTCTACTCAGAAATCGTTAGTCGGGAGTATCACATGGACCACCAAGGGGACTGTAATAAGAACTGTGAAAAAACTACTAAGGGAGGTGGGCAGTTTATAGTATCCGAAGAGTGCGAAGAGTATTATACAAATACTGCCGAGGGGTGTGGGCAACATTAAGTTCTCTAAGAGTATAAACAGGGATGTTCAGTTGTGAAGAAAAGTTTCCTAATTCCTAATAAGTTTGTTTGGAGTGACGCTAAACCATTCCATGTTTCTGGAATTTTTGCCGTAGAGTTTTTCTTTTTCATAGATCGGTATTTATGTACAACAGTATCAATAATACAACAAACAACCTTAAGCCTGTCGTTAATTTACACTCATACACAACTTCTGCGGCGGCTTCTGCGCGACTCTGTAAAATTGGAATCCCAATGATAGATAGCACCCATTCACTACACTGAACCACTAATCGTCACCTCATGAGGGTTTTGCCTATCAAGACAGCACGCCGGATGAGGTTGCTATTGTATAGGAGGTAAAGCCCTTCAGGGTTTATAAGTTCATAAAGTCTTTGTTCTTGTTTGATTGCCTTCTGGTTAATCATTCCGCTCATTATGATCCACATTTAGGTCACGATAGAGGTGGTCATTAGAATATACCGATGGTAATGTTACCATTCCATTGTGAAAAGTCTGAATCATCTTAATATTACTATTTTTCCTGCAGTCAAGAGCAGTATCCACACGTGTTTCAGAACTTGCTTGCACATCAGCAGTTTATTACATAAGCTCAGAATGCTTACAGAGTCACCAACATAATCTTCTTCACTTCATCTTCAGTTCTTGGTTTTTCTTCTTCCCGTGCTCTTTCCATTTTACTTTGGAGCCAAGAGTCATCCCCAAGTATTTTGTATTGTATGCTATAGGTATCCCTCGTCCATTCATCAGTGTAGGCAACGTACTCTTTAATGACAGTAAAAGCCTCTTTTGATACGGATCGAAATTTTCGAATCTCTCGTCTATCCTACGAGATTGGTGAAACTCGGAGTACTAATATCTGAGCAGTGCCTAATGAAACAAGTTGTACATAAATCAGGAGAAAAGATTTTATTAGTGAGATAAGAACAAATCAACATCGGTTCATCAAGATATACAAGCTGTCCTGCAACAACTTCGTTACACTTCAAGCTTCGATTCTAAAGTTCATTTCGAACAGAAAATGTCTTTATTTTTTAGAGGTTCCGTTTTTCCGATCATAATTCTCTAAAATGGCCGAAACCCCCTCAAAGTACTCTCTAAAATCAAATTTGAGGACACCTTTGGAAAGAGCCTTAATTTCCCATCTCCTCAAGTAACAAATTTTCAACATGTCTTGGTGCGTGAAAAATTATTTCGAAGATCTAACTTCGAGAATTTATGAAAAAACTACTTTCTTCCGTGTTTTCTCATGCCCACAATAAACAAGGTTTTCTACCTCCCACTTCCCGTGAAAAACATTCCCAGAATCTCAGCTTTCCAACGGAATAAGAAAAAATGTTTTCCACATGGAATGTTTTGAAGAAAACCCGTGAAATCGACGTTTTTCACTGCTTAAAAAAATGAGTTTGGTATCGATTTGTATGCATATCTTTTCGCAGAATCGTACGGTGACTCCCTCGGGCACCTCGCTCAATAAATAGAGGCTTTTTGCCCTTTTCCTTTGTTTGGAAGGGCTGTGTGACAAGCTACTCGAGTTCTGAGCGAATAGTATCGTATTTATCGACTTTTTAAACCGTACATTGCTTCCTTACTTCTTGAATGTGGAGGCTCGAGAGAGTCACCATTGGATTCAGCGAAAAAATATAATATCTTTTCAATTGTATACAATTGTAAATTGTATTGTATTGTGTGTGTATTGTATACAATTTTATGCCGAACTCTTCTTTTTCGCTCAAGTAGATTTTGGGAGAAAACTTCGATTACACGGTATAAAACCAAGTTTTTCAACATTAAAATGTTGTTTTCTTCAAAACAATTTTATGCAAATCAATGTTTTCTCATACCGTTGGAAAGCTGACATTCTGGTAAAGTTTTTCCTGGGAAGTGAGGTTTATACTGTGAAATAACTCGAAAACGAAGCCTCTAAATAAATTCTAATAAATGAATGAAGTCTAATAGGCATTTTTTGTTCAAAATAAGCTCTATAATTGTCTTCAGAAGTTCGATGAACTAGTTGCGGGACATCCTATGTAAACCAGTGCACCGCATAAACGGGCACAGGTGATTTCAGTAGGAAGGGTATTTCGACTGTAAAAAAGTAATTTCTTACAATTAGCCACTGACGCCCTAAGAACTCTTTGAATTTTCTAATAATGTACGGAGACTGAAATGTAAGCAAGTCAAGGAGCCCAGGAGCTGTCTGATAATCAAATAATCAAACTCGACTGTGAACTAGTGGTCCATTCTTATTTTTGTTATCTGGAATTGAAGGTTGTCTTATCACAACGATTCCTTTGGAGGATGATTGGAGAGTCGGAAAGAAAGAGTTCAATATTAAAATACCTAGTATAACCCAAAGGAGTAGCCAGATAGAGCTCACATCAGGCTACGGTTCGAGATGGCTAGTGAACGAACTTTGCGGAATTGATTTGAGTGAAGTTCAGATAGTAGTTGAATCCGGGCTATATCCAAAAGTATTCGAGGTTGGAGGAGAAGAAGCTCTGATATCACGACGTAACACATGACAAATAATTGAAAACGAACATCATGCTGTTAAAATATTTTCTTCTCCGCAAAGAGATCATTATGCTTGAGTTCCTAACTCAAGCTAACGCAATCATACTCTTCGGATATTAGGAAAATAAAAAAGAACTAATAAGTTCAAAATAAATAAATACGTATAGTTTTATTTTACAAATCACTAAGATATACAGTAAACATTCTTATTCCTATTCCTATCAACATGTACAGCTGATTGTTCTTGCATTAGCAGAGTGCATCTTATGAAATTGAGTGCTGGAGTGCAAGTGCAGATTCAACTTCTCGGCGTGGAAATTCTGAAGAGTTCATATCGAGAAATAACGAATACGTTGTGGAGTATTTCTCGTAGCCGGGATCCAACTTTAGCCCCACCAGCCTAGAAAGAAAATAATAGTTCATGATAAACATAATTTGTTAATAACTTGTTATTTTTCTGTATCCAAATTTAAAGATGTTTTCTGATGGATATGGTTAGTTCCCCCTTCCTGATTCTTGAATCTTCATCCTCTGGAGATAAGGCTTCTGAAATACTGTGGGTGTCGCCGGCATTAATCGCTTTAGACCTTGAAGGGGCAACTACACCATTCCATCACCTCCCATATTACCGTTTCAGTTCCCGAGTTTGTTGAACAGTGTTAATAATTTAGTATTTTGAAAATTTTGTTGTCAACGAGTTCAGCTAATTTCTCCACGTTACAGATTTTATTTTACGTTGAAAGATTATTCTAATGCAAAAATAACAAACTTCTGTGTAATAATTCGCAGTGATTTTGTGTATGAGTTTTCAAGAAATATTAATGTCTTTTCAAGTAGATGTCAATTTGTACTGTTACATATACTACAAATTCTGCAAATTAATTAAAATTTAATAATACTTAAATACTTCGTTCACTCACCTCCCCAAGGACCTCCCCATCCGCCCCATCCCCCCCAACCGCCCCACCCGCCCCAACCTCCCCATCCACCCCACCCCCACCATTCTGCCCCCTCCAGGCTTTCTCCCTCTTCTTTGGGAATGTCGCTGTCAATCTCCTTGGGGTCGGGTATCGCTGCACTCAGGACATAGCAAACCAACGCCAACAAAATGAACCCCTGAAAATTAGATTTTTATAAAATTACAATTGAGTACATAAGGGAGCGTCGTAAGCGAAATTGATTTCCGCAAATAAGCTTGCGGAGACACAGGCAATGATGGAGTGTGAAGGATAGAGTCTTTGGCGTTTTGCCTGCCTGGTTGTTCGCAGGCTGACTTGTAGGCATAGAGATTTTTGATAGTTTGGATGATTAGTATTAGATTAGGGTATTGATGTGGGAATATTATTAGGACCAGCAGTTTCTTGTGATGGGTACATCATTTGGGGGTTTCTTTGTAGAGTGTACAGTCACATTTTAATGATTGGGGTGGTAAGTAATTTAGGTATAAGGCCCTGTAAGCTTGTGTAGCCCTGGGCTAACGGGTATGTAGGCTCGAAGGAAGGTGTGGCGAGTACTGAGTATTAATTAACATAATGCCGAGCATTACGGCCAGCACCCAAAAATGGGGCACCATAATGCCAGGATTACAGTGATCCTATGGAGCCTGGCGAAATAGGGGAGTGTATTCCAGCCTGTTCAGCTGAAAGTGTGGCTAGACACAACTGTGGGTCGAAACAGCAACATGGGCACACCCAAGGATCCTGACTAGGTTATCAGCCTCCTCCTCGGAGGATCTTCCTATGAGCAAACCTGGGGGAGACAACAAGGCAGTACTAAACCCGTCTCCCAATTTAATTGGAAGGAGACATGTACGAGATTCTTTTGATTATATTATACAGTAGATTCTTTTGAGTATTTACATTTGGTAGAAACTTCAAGTTTTTCCAGTGGTCTCTCTTACAGAAGCATGAAATACTCCTTTTTATCCGGTTTAAGTTATTTTTATCATCTACAGAAAACGAGAGGGGTTTGAACATTAGGAGCTTGAACAAAAACTTCGTGCAGTAGTACAGGGGATCGCCACCATACATGCGAATGTCAAACCAGGAAACTTCTAGCGTAAAAGGTTGAATTGGGTTCAATTACAGTGTCCAATTTGTTTACTTCCACCATTATCGTTAGATAATTAGTATCCTAATTGGGCGTTTGTCCTCGACCGTTTTTCCATCCCACTTGGGGGTTCCCCTGTTATGTTGACGCGAGTAAGCCGCCGAAGAATTCCTTTCTTCGTGCGGTTCACGAGACTCACATCACGACAAAACTAGCGATAATCAGCTTTAAAAAACCGCGGATCGCACAAAATAAAAACCACGTTGAAACATTAGGAAAGAGGCTTTAATCAAAGTACAATCACAACTAAAACAAAAACGCTGCAAATTCTTTCACTGGGGTTTATTATTCAATTGACTTGCGTTCATGATTTGAATTTCTACTAAGCTTTGGAGTGTGTGTGTTTCACAGGTGATAGAGCGATTATCGAATTTCAGGAGACATGCATAGACCACGTAAATCTGTTCTCAACCAAAATACCTATTTGGATTTTGTTGATCATATTTGTGTGCCTCCTGAAATTCAATAATCGCTTTATCACTTGTGAAACACGGACACTCCAAAGCTTAGTAGAAATTCAAATCATGAACACAAGCCAATTGAATAATAAACCCCAGTGAAAGAATTTGCAGCGTTTTTTAATGGTTATCAGAATGCTTCAACCCGTGTATCGGCTACAAAGCCTTTTAGGAGTTCACTCCAGTATCCACATTACTACATCACAACTTCACTAGGTTACTAATATCAACACAAAAACAATAATAAACCAAAATAACGCGAATGTTGGCACCATAAATCGGGCCATAGATCGGGAATGGTTTGACGGGAATGGTTTGGCTCATTCGATTCCTTGTGGAGTGTTCTTCAAAAAGAGTCCAAATTTAGGTCACCTTGACTTTTTTTAAGGTTTTTAGGGATTATACAAAACTTTGACAACCCTTAAAGGGCACTTTAAATTGAGTGAGAGGGCTGGCTCAAGAATTGGGGCGTCGTCGGACCAACATGGATTTTTCCTGAAAATTTCAGCTTTTTTGTTTCAGCCGTTTGGGAAAAATCGTGAGTACGGCGGATGGACGAAAAATTTTGTATTGCAGATTCGGATTCTACACCATTTGAAACGTAAACCACGAAATTTTCAGGGGGGTTAGATTTTTTTTTTTTTTTTTTTTTTTAATATAGCGATTACAATGGTTTATTATTGAATAATAAACCAAAATGTACGCTCCAAAACAGGGGAGACATTGTAGCTGGACAATCTCCTCCGCAGATCCAAGGAATCGGGGGTAGAATTCTACGTCATTTTCAACGCTGATTCGAACGGTCCCATCGCCGTTAATATTTCATAGTCTATAATCGGGTTTTTAAGGTTCTTTGTAGGAGGTTATTACTTTAAAGAGTATCCTGTGGAGTTGCAAGCTAATCGCCTCAACCCCTTTAAGGGGTGGGCCAAATGGTCCATTCCAATACCTTCTTGAAATTAGAAGAGTAGGGAACTTCAAATTACAACAGTAGTACAGTGCATTATCTCCATTTGGAACAACCTACTAAAATTGTCAAAAGTGCTTGATTTTTTTGCCCACGTAATGAGTACAATTTTAGAAAATATAATAAATTACTAGGTTTTTATTTCAATTTTGTTTATAAAAGAAAAACTTCGGATGTATTCGCTCCCTCTCTTGGTACTTGAGGCCAATTTTCCATTGTTTCCATGCTGTTGAAACCCACTTTTCCACAAAGACCCCCAACAGCGTTTCTGTCCGTGTACAGTTAACGTTCGTTTAGCAACTCTCGTTGGTTTTGAAGGGATAAAGGCCGTAGCTAAGTTTCCCGACCTAGTTTTCCACCAAAAACGGAAGCCAAGTTGAAAAGTGGGGAAGTTGGCCCCAACTTGTGTGTGGGAGGATGGTAAACGAATCTCACACTTCGTGGTTGAATTATACTGGCTCCGGGGAGCCCTTTTCAACTCAAAGGAACTCTCAAACATCGACCAATCAAGTACGGAGTTAATTACAGTTCTTCAAACAGGATGATGATGAATTTTTAACAGCTCTCAAGGGATTTTACCGAACGAAAATGTATTTGCCGATGTTCCTAAAGCAAACCTGGATTCTGTTTCTGTCTTGAAGCTTTTATCGAAAAGCTTTCTCTGTGAGATCCCTCAACAAAAAGGAAAAAAACAGAATAGAGGAAATTCCCCTTTGAATTTATTGGAAACTCTTCCAGGTTTTCTGGCGACTGTTATTCTTCAGTCCAAGGATGCTAAAAGCATTTGGGATGATTAGTTCATTGTTACCCAACATTCAAAAGAAGGCTGCAACTCCAACGAACTCCAACATTGTAGGTTACATATTTAGAAGGAAGTTGATACAATTTCAAATAAACAAATCGAAAAATACTAAATTTGTATCTTTAAAATTGGATCATTTAATGATGATTGTACAGAGAAGAACGGGAATAATTGAATTACTGGACCTTCCAATGAGTAATGGATGACATTTTAAGAGCGGCGAATGTGACAATTATATACATTCCTACTCAAGAATTATTGCTTATAAGAATTAGTCCTAAGAAAGGTTTTTGAGCCAGAAGTTAAAATACAACACTGTGATTTATGACATGACATCCTTTTGTTGTCCTCTCGGGAAATATTTTTGGTATCGTTCATCTTCGATTTGGGATTCATAAAAACTGTTCGTGCTATAATGTGATTTGATTGGTGCAATAAAGTTGCTGAGGTGATTTTTGAAAATGCTCAACTTCTGAACCACTAATCAAGTATTTACCGACTCAGTAGTTATTTGTTATCACATTAATATCAGATAGATCTAATGCACAATGTGCAAAATACTTTCAAACTTGGTTTTACGTCCAACAGTAATAGTAATTATTTTGCTGCATTTCTTACTGATTCCTTGTTTTTATTGCCACGAATACGGTTTGATTTTAAGGGGTTGTACCTCAGAGTGTATTAAGCATACTATGACCAATTAGTATGATACCACGGCCAGTGTCCTTTTCCATCTGAAGGATTACTGTTCGACTGTTACTGTGCCATCATCGCGAATAAAAAATAACAAACAAGTTGTGAAACCCCTAAAAGCCCGCCTAATTTAGCCTGTGGGATCGCTATCTTGTAAATATGTCTTGCCTCTGGCGGAAATAAGCTAGTTACGGGTGAACAGCTGCAAGTATCTACAACATTTCAACAGACGAATCGGTAGTTTCCACTTGCTACTCGTTTAATATGATCGAATCTTGGGGGGTTTTACGTTTTACCTTTTTATGAACCGCACGAATGTAGACCAATAACTCTCTCTTTTGCCACTTAAGACATATTGTAGCGTGAAACTTGCTTCAGTCGTGACCTAATGAACCAAAAGTATCATGTTTCCAAGTATCGCGTTTTTGTGTCAAGAAAAACTGTCACACAAATTTTCTGAGAACTTTCAAGTACAATCAAGCTGTTAGTAGAACGCAGTGCATCGCAGCAAAATCGTTCACCATTCGTTGAAAAGCCTTGAATTTTTGCTTAAATTATAAACTACCAACACCGCTATAAATAAGGAAGTAGTTGAGATATAACCTTCAGTTAAAAGACTGTAAACAAAATTCTCAGTGAGAATCATAATCGATTTAGCGGAATTTTATTTTCTGCCTAGCTGGTTGGCATCGTTTTTACAAAAGGAAGCTAAGGAACCTATAACCTGGTTAAATGGACTGTAGACAACTTTTCGGGGAAAAGAAAGTACTTCCTTATGAGGTAGTAGTGTAGCTGCTTAAGCATGTTGAATTTTAGCCGTAGACTCTGAGCAAAAAGCATCCGGGGGTCCGGCGAGGAACGGTGCGCCGACTATTGTGATTTCTCTTACTCTTGCTGTTAATGAACACCTAGTCTGCCATGTAGGGGAAGTACATGATCATGTTTGAAGAAGAACCTTCTAACATATGTAATGGTCATACAATTACACGGTTAAGCGTCCCACAAGCAATGGAGGAATAACTATGTAGTTACAGAATAACCAATAATGTGCAACGAATGTGTAAGTATAATATAATGAGAGATTTTTCCATACATCTATATTTTAACGTTGATTGTTATTCATTGTTCTGCCCCCTGATAAAGCCCTAATATCAGGAACGTCGGAGAAAATAAAAAATTAAATACATAATCGGCTTAAAGAGAAAAGATTCAGAGGTTACTAATTCCCCACATGTCATCAATGTTCCTGAAAACTCAATAATTAGTACAAAATCATGAAAATAATCGAGTTTAATTAATTTTTCTATTTTTTATTTTTGCCATCATAAATCGAAAATCAGACATCCCCCTCCTAATAAATTTTCGTTCATACTGATGAAGGGATGTTGTTCAAGGGATGTTTTACGTCACTAAATTAAAGTATGCCGTGTTACACCTTGTTTTTGTAATTAAAGTGTCGCGAAGAAAAATTGCTCTGATATGGGTGTTAATTCTTTGTGTCTTTTTCTGTTAATGTTACGATAATTAATGAGATTTCATTCATACCCGTGAAATCATCGGATTCGCAATGAAGAGATTTGGGAAAGGATAGTATATACATTTGCGATCCGTTATCGTGACTCCAGTTCCAACCCGGGACTAAAAATACCGGCAAGCATCGTACCGAACTCCCCTTGGCTTGACTTTCCTATTGATTTGACCCTTCCGATACACAATCCTCCAAGTCCAGGTTTGTTGGCTGGCAATCAACTAAGTTTCAGTGAAGCATTCAAATCCAACAGTCAGCTGATAACCTCGTCAATATTCCCGTTGAATGACTCCGTTTTCCCCCTTCTCTAATTCCTCGTCCGTATCAATGTTGAGCTACTCAAGCACCTTTAATACCAATATCAACATGAAGTTAAACAGACCACCTAATCTCGATGAGCGGCTTTGATGAGTGGTTTGAGAGTATGCAATCTGTATTTTCTTGATTTCTTTTTTGTTCAAATTATGTGAAATCTTTAACAAAACTGATGAAGGCTTATTAGTATTAGTTCCCTCTTACATACTCAGATAAATGAATAATTCGATAGTTTAAACTTTGAACGGGAGGGGGAAATCATGAATTTTGATTCGCAAGTATCGATTAAATTTACTTTATTCGCTCTTTTTGATAGTTTCTTTGATAATATTATGTACAATAATATATTATTACCATGTTAAAATGTTTCCGACCCATCGTTTTTATTGGTTTTTTCCAAACACCCATCAATGTATTTCGAAATGTCTATAATTCAATTGGATGTTTTTGGTCTCTACACTGAAAACCCGAACACTTTTAAATGCGATTTAATCAGCAAATGTTCGTGAAAATTCTGTTCTGCTTACCGTTGCTGTATAGCGCGAAGCCATGATCGATGTTGTCGTCAGCTCTGCTGAAGATTCTTCTGATGTCTTCTCGGTATCCGACTGACGTTTATATACCGAAGCTGGCAGAAGGGGAAGGAAGTGAACAAAATGTAAAGAGTCCTTTAAGCCCATTAGTGGAGAAACATCCCTTCTGACCTTAACCATTAGGAAAGAAGCTTGTTTTGCGTGTTTTTCTCATATTGGCTAATGAGCAGAAGGAAGAGATGAGTTGTTTTGATACTATACTTGACGACTAGTGAGGGTACTTCTTTTTTACTCATGTTCTGATCACTGTTCACTGCGTTCCCGCACATTGTCAAACTTGAATTCAATTGAATCTAGAAATAGAGCATTAAATTTCTCAACATCTTTAACTTTCCCTCGTGCCACAGCCGTGCGATGTACAAGGAGACATCGTTAAAACTTTAATAGTAGCATTTACGTACATTGAGGCAGGCACTAGTTACTAGTTATTTGAGTACGACAGGCCGTGGGGAGTATAAAAGTTCGCGAAATCTTCTTTAAGGTAATTAATGATTAATTTACTAAAATTACAAGCGGAATTAATCAAATAGATTTAATATTGAAAAGATGCAAAGATGCAGGTTTGTTATTTCAGTTTCAGATAGCTATTACGTCCTTGCACAATAGATGTAATTTGTGGTACATCTATAATCTACATATGTGGTGTGTCAATGTATTTAATATGCCTTAAGAAGAGCTCTACTTATATTTCATTCCCTTGGCTCGATTAGTAAAGAGATTAGCCACATGGTCATCTCAGCTGATCAGTATACCTTCATACATTGCTCTTATATTCCAGATGTCCCAAAGGAGCTCCATTTCCAACTTCTCCGTCATAGGTAGATTAGAAAGCTTTCCGCTTAACCATAAACATTTGGTACACCATCTTGGAAACTACTTTCGAAACAGAATTTTATGATTATGGCAATGTAATGGCTCCGTCAACACAAACTCTTTACTGGTGCCTCGGTACGAAACAAAGGCAAATATCAAAATACGTATTTTGGTGAAATGTGCTGCACATTGACACAGACGTAGAAACTCACGAATTAAGCCACCGAAATTTAACCAGATAAAGTTAAAAACATGCCACTGCAAATATATCAGCTGATTTCATCCTGACAACTTACTAGACGGTTTTCACTATCTTCATGTACATTCACATTCGTGTTGACTTTTTTCTTCTAGGGACAGGAGATGGACATGAAACTATTAGAGTTATTCCGGAAGTTTTTGATGTCCTGATTATCAATTTCATTATTAATTTTATTATGCATGTACTTTAATATTCAGGAATCATTTCATAATACCTCAAAACGGATTTCCCCGAAGAAAATATTTTCAAATTTTTGGAGCCGTTGCAACAGATTTATTTTCTAAGAAAATTCGACAAAAAATATCTCGGTATATAGTGAGGGTAACATGGTGCGGTTGGTGGCACACTGCTCCATTTCATAATTAGTTACTTTCTCCTAAATATTTTTGTCAAATTCTGTACTTAATACAACTGTTGAGACAATTTGTTGGACAAGAAATGTCCAAGTAGGTTCGTACGGTTATGTCGTTATACTCCGAACTCTAATGTAAATAGATAATGTTGTACATACCTATGTAGTAGTTGCTGTTATCAATTGACGGTCTACCGAAGAGTAGGTGTTTAATTTCATTAATTTGATCTGCACACACATACACACACAACACAACACACACACACACACACACACACACACACACACACACACACACACACAAGAGTTTGTCCCTTGTGTAAACAGTTTCGGAAACGCAGTGTGACGTCCCATATGAACACAGTACGTCTTCCTAAATGTAAAGTATTGCTCAGTTCCCACCTACATATACACTAAGAAACGTCCTGAAAAATTGTTCATAACCACACACTTCTAATTTCAAGACTACTGTAAGAGATGGTTCGAAATTACAAAATACATATTCAGAAGATAGCATAGGCAGAGAGAGGGTAGTATTTATAATTTCATCAAATAAATCGATTACATTCGTGAAGGGCAGTCGGTAAGAGGTTTTGCAGGCTCGAGTTGAACCCTCAGTCGAATGATTCTCATTTAACCGGATCAAACTCAATACAGCCCTAAACGATCAGATTGGACGAAAGATGAAAAACCTCGGATTTTATCTTGGCATTTGGACGGATATCTCCAAAGAATGAAATTTCATTGATCGTTTGAACGGATTATTAACGTATGAAAGCGGTGGAGTTCTTTTCTGGATATTTTTTACTGATCTATCTAAAGTGCTATACTTCATTAATCAATACAGTTGGCTCCCACTGTTCGAAGAAGAGTTAAGAACTGGAAGGCGATCTACAAGGGAATTCTCTTTCAATAAACCTTGAAAATAAAGCTACAATTCTGTTGTAACGAGTGATATAGAGACAACTGCCAAATCTCAGGCCGAAGCGGTCAAGTGATCAAGATTTCTATCGAAAAATTATATTCTTCTTCTTTCATTTGTTGTATGGGTCATTAATTGTCCTTAGGGTTGTGCTAAATACTTTGTTCTATCGCCAAAAAAAAAGATGAGATTGGTGGACACATTTTTAGCAGAATAAATTGATCAAATTAAAAAAAATATATACTAGAAAAATCACTAAAAATTAGAAAAACGGCAAAAATCGACAAATTTACTAGATGTAGCTCAAAAATGAAACAGTTCATTATGGTGTTTTGCGTTTCAGATCATACTGTATTTTTATAATCCAGGCGAAATTACACCTCTCCAATCTAAGTCTCGATCTACGTTAGTTATATTTCAAAACTAAACGGAAACGATTATTATGTTTGTGTTTCGCTGTAATTTCCGATTCTCTCAACGTTAATGACCCTAACCTCTGAACAAGAGTATTTTCCTTCGATAGAAATGTTGTACCTAATAAAACCCATATCCTGTCACCCCTCGAATATTTATTTGTTACAGCAACGCTTGAGGGTTTAGTTTCCTAAAGTGTTTGGTGAGACGTTTTTCTGCAGATTAACAACATTTCCTTAACTAAAAATAATTTTTTTAAACCAAAATGAACTACACCGTTGGGAAGCTGACATTTCGGCGCACGTTTTACCAGGCCTGCACAGTTCTGAGTCAAGCATTAATGGGGTTTCTAGGCGAGGTGAAAAACGAGTAATTCCAAGATTTTGACAAAACTGTCATTTCGCGCAGCGATCGCACATCTTGAATGCAATAAAAAAATATTTTCTCGCATCAAATTAGAGAGAAAATGTAACGCTCTTTCCAATGGTGTCATCAAATGTGAGCTATCTCCAAAATTGAGGGAGTTACGACAGTTTTAATGACATAAGATCGAAAACTCGAAAAAAATCTTAAATCGCGAGACCTCTAGTGAAAAATTGCTAAGAGGCATTTTTGGTCGGAAATGAGTTGTAAAACACGTAGGAGTCGGATTGTGCATAACTCCGGGGACACTAGGTAGGTAGGAACCTATCTGATATCTATACCTACGTTGCAAACTGGTTATAATATAAAATTTAAAAAAAATAATGCACAGTAGGTAACACGAAACGGAAAAACACGGTTGAAAAAAGTATCTACAGGAAAATCAATATTTAGCCAGTGTATCGATAGATGTTGATGTTTATGTACCGATTGGACGGTATAGTATCGGCATTAAATTTAAACAAATATGTTATGGTTCGATGTTGGTTTTGATGCCCTACTCGATATTTGGGTACCATTATCCCATCCCTAGAGCGAATGGATGAAAGTAAATCGGTCCGGATGGGATCATTCTATTCTTGAAGGCTCGTGCATCTATACACATGAAACAACATGAAAACTATTGGGTTATTCTGAAAGTTTTCGACGTTCAGATTTTTGTAATTTCACCCTTTAGGATTGACTGAGATTGATGAATGTGATTTTTGAACCAAGTTTCATTAACTTTGGTTTAGTTATTTCGAAGAAAGGTTCTGAACGCGTCAAGTCCCTCAATGTTTGATGAACGGAAGGACAGCACAGCATAAGCCTGAGGTTCCATCGTACGTAATGCCTACACTTCAAAAACAAAAAGATGTTATTTTGAGAAGAAAGTACATTGTATTGCCTTCTCCACAGCAAGAGGTGATACTCATTAATTGTCCAGGAGGAGAATGGGATTGTCTTCTGAGACCAAAATGTGCGCTTTTTTGCGCTTAACAAGTTTCTGAACATTTTCTTGATTTTGGTCTGGACGGTGGGCGGATTTATATTAATTCGATTTTCTGATTTATTTTCATTTTACATGAGGGGATGCTAAGAAATCGTTTTTCTTGGTCAATTAGAAAGGTTTGTTGTTGATAGTGATGAACCAAAAATTGTCAACCCCCTCAAAATTTGTTGTTTTACGTCTTAAGATACATAGAATCCGAAAATCAAACTCAAAACCACTCCAAATTATCACATAGAGGTTCATTATTTCTGTATTAGACCAAGCCTTCTACGCAAATCACTGATCTATGTATATTAGAAGTAGTCTATGGTAACTTAACTAAAATCGGCGCCTCACTCTTTCATGGCTTCTAATTGAGTTTTAGGTGCTATAAGTAGAGCGTCATATTTCAGCAAGGTAGATCAAGTAGGAATTAAATTACCCGTAAGGGTTCCTCAGCTGATCATTGAATTTCCATAATTGACCTAAGGATGACTTGGTCTTGAATATAACTCCGTGAACACCGACCTTTACCAGTCTCTTTGTACGAAACAAAAGGCTATACAAAAACACCCACAATGGTGAAATACAGTTTATATGGACACCACGTACAAATCCATGAACAGAACAACTGAAATTTAACTATATAAAATGATAAATCGACAACGCTTCACTTCCAATGCATATTTGCGAGTTCAGATTATGGGGTATGTGAATTGCGACCAATTGAGATATCCTTTGAAGGTCAACTCAAATATGATAAACAAAATTTAAATTTAATTTGATTCAAGTTCTGTATGGGATAGTTCTAAAAACACTGTAGGATGTTCATTATAATATTCGCTCCCTTCCAGAAAGCCTGGTGTCGAGATGCTAATTCACCAAAACAAATCAATGGCTCCTTCCATTCAACAAACTCAACCAGATCACATCATTATTTCTGTACTTGAAGGTATAAAACTCAACTCACATGGTTGGCGCTTGATCTCCAAAGATCAAAAGTAGTTCCACAAATTTAATTTAAAAATAAATGATAATACTCTTAAAGCCGGTCGAAAAGTTGTCAACCCTCAACATTCATCCCAGAGGAATGAATTTCAAATTGTTTTTTATACTCCATCAACTAGAAAAACGGTGGTTGTGTCTGATTGGGGAAGATGTTACAGATTATAACCATTTTCATAAACGCACAAGTCGCTAAGCCATATTTTGTGCACTTACGCTGGTATTATTCATTCCCAGTTGTTTGAACCTTTAAAAGACTGAAACATGGAAAACCAATAACAATATAACCTGAGAGCTTTTCATTGCAGTTAACGGCTCAACCATCAAACTCGGCACAAGTATGACACGCTTCATTCCACGGCGAGAGGAGTTATCACAGTTAATCATCGTGAGTGTATACCAAGAACAGCAGACCTCATACATCCCATTTGTGCCCAATCCCATTTCTGCTCAACCCTGGAGCCATCCGAATCATCCCAAGAAGTCTATTTATTTGTTGCGGTCTACTACAACGGCAACAAATTATATCCCCTAACAGCGTGTTTTTTATGAAAAGAAATAAGTATTGTATGGGTGAGAATATTATTACTTTTATTCTGAAAAGGGTCAGTCGCCCTAAGTAAGAGGCCCAGCTAGCTCCTCCCACACGTCTACAACTACGGAATCGTAGGAAAATTACCTCACCTCGATGATTGTAGGGGGTTATTCAGGTTTTGATGAAAACGCGATTTGATGGTACGGATAGAAACTTTTCACTCGAGGTCGCCACGAGAACTACTGCTGGAACTTACTGGCTCCTTTCACCTCAGGGTGATCTCAGAGTGATAGTTCATCCGATCATTGTTCGGATAAAAATCAGAAATGGGGACTTCTGATCATGACATCTTAGATGAAAAAAACACTTATTCAGCTATTTCATGCCTGATTTTCCTCTGTTCCTTTCCACTATCTGTCGCGTCTACGTCTTTCGTCGGAGAGTCCTGTGATCTTTTCATTCAAATAAACTATTTGGTCCCATTATCTGCTACTAGGGATGCTACTACTACTATGAGAGAGAAAAAACATTTATTGATCATTATATGGGGTGGAATGTTGGATTAGTTGGGTCTGTGAAAAGTATAAATTGATATGCCAAAAACTCGAAGTGGTATGCCAGAAGTCTAAATCGAGTCACCGAGAGTTTGGATTGAGATGCCAAAAATTTTTAAATTGATTCGTGCCAAAGGTTCAAATTAATTTGCCAAAATTTTCAATTTGATAATATGCCAAAAAATTCAAATTGCTACTACTACTATTGCTACTAAAGTGGGTTGGCTAAGTTGTATCTGGAAAACGATCTCTCAGATTCTTTTCCTCACTGTTGTCATAAACAGAAAATTGTGGGATGTCCTCATAACTGTAAAGGTATACGCAGACTTAGAACCGGTCGGGTCGCTTCCATCGTAAAAACGTTTGACGAAAAATTCTCTTCGAGTTACATTCATGAATACCCACCTAAAATGTTAAAATCCCTTCAGCATTTAATTATAATTTTCTAGGCGAAGGTGAGGAGTGGGTTTCATTCGATCAAAAATCAAACGCCGATCATTCCTAGAAAAGTATAAAATTTTATTTCACAATACTTAAAAATATGAATATGTTTTAATTATAATTAATATCCAACTGAATGCAACCTTTTGTGGCCATAATTGATTAGGAACCGGGGCTGCCGAGGTTAGATTGGGTGAATCACAGCTTAGAAAGGACCTGAAACATCACAATCAAAACAGGAAGATGTCAGTTACAATTTACAACAACAAAAACCGAGCAATACTTCTCCTTTTGAAGAACTGCTTTTTAGATTTTGTTAATTGGTGAAATAAGTTCGTGCTTTGAAACACATTAAAGTAGCAATATAACCCCATACAGATGGTTATACATGAGCCAAGAGCTACATCGTTTATGTGTGAAGTGCCCAATAAGCTGTAACGGAGTATGAGAGAAGATTCCCACAAATGCGTGAGCCCAGCAGAAATGAGTTTCCAACGATAGCTGTGTAAATTCGCTGACAATTGTGTGCATGTTCTGTTCTATTTCCGTGCGCCACCAACAATGGGGAAAATGGAAAGGTTGTTATACATTTCTTGGGTTAAGTTGTGGTTTATTGTATTCAATAATGAACCTTCACCAAGAAAAACCGAGCGAAAATCCGCACATCCTAAGTACGCCGTCCGAAGCTTTTCTTCGAAATAATCCCCGCATCTTACTCAATCTATAGAAAACCTACATCTTAAAAATTTTCGATTTTTTTGGTTTGATTCAGATAGGAATTCGTTCCGAGAAGATTCGTTCGATTACAAAGCGCAGTATTGTCAGTAAACCCGTTCAGTCTACGCTGTTTATTACAAAAGTACCTACAACTCATATGCTTCTGATCGGGGAAACGAGAGAAATGAATCATTATCATCAATTACTTCAGAACTTGTCAACCAAAATGAGCGATTTTAGAGGGGATGAAATCTGGAGCATTGAATCTTCTTTAGCTACAAGGAAAAAAAAATTAAAATCAGGCGGGACAAATTTCGTTTTTAGCAAGGGGTCGAGCATCTTCTTGCTAAAACTATAAATGTCCGTTTATCCTTAATGGTCGTTTATAGTGAATATATTCATCTGTCTACTCACATTCGATCACCGTAACAGATTTATCATTTTTCAGTTTTCTTTCCTGACGCTTGACAATATCAAAAAGCGAAAACCAAACGGTAATTGAACACGAATAACATTTATTCTATGTACAGTGTATATTATACAGGGAAAGGAAGATGTTTCCTCCAGCCCTCCTTTTCACGCCGCTGTTTACATCAATACTTATGTGAACTGACGCGAACAACGGGAAATTGAAATACTCGATCAACCGTAGATAGGTTGCCGGACTCCGGGCGTGAGTTTTGCGTTTCAATCAATTCAAGCTGAATTAATATTGTAGAACGAGCGACTATTTTTCAAACGAAAAGTAAAGGGACTTCCTTCTTTTTAAACTTAATAGAATCATAAAATGATAAAAACGCTGCAAATTATTATACAAAGGTTTATTGAAATTTTCATGTCTTTGCTATGGCACATACAAAAAATCGTCAGGAAAATTGTTCACGAAAGATTTCCAAGAAAATTGTCTCAGCTCCGCGTTACGGTAGCCCTAGATACACAAACACAAACATATACAAAACGCTGCAAATTCTTTCACTGGGGTTTATTATTCAATTGGCTTGCGTTCATGATTTGATTTCTACTATGTGCGTGTTTCACAGGTGATAGAGCGATTATTGAATTTCAGGAGATATGCATAGAGCACGTAAATCTGTTCTCAACCAAAATACCTATTTGGATTGATCAGTTGATCATATTTGTGTGCCTCCTGAAATTCAATAATCGCTCTATCACTTGTGAAACACGCACACTCCAAAGCTTAGTAGAAATTCAAATCATGAACGCAAGCCAATTGAATAATAAACAACAGTGAAAGAATACTTATTTACCCCAGTAATAATATTGAATAATATCATATATATCAGAATGCTTCAATCCGTGTATCGGCTACAAAGCCCTTTAAGAGTTCACTCCAGTATCCACATTACTACATCATTAGGCTACTTATATCAAAACAAAAACAATAATAAACCAAAATAACGCGAATGTTGGCACCATAAATCGGGCCATACATCGGGAATGGTTTGAGCTACGACCTGGGGAGGGGCTCATTCGATTCCTCGTGGAAAGTTCTTCAAAAAGAGTCCAGATTTAGGAAGCCTTGACTTTTTTTGAGGTTTTTAGGGATTTTACAAAACTTTGACAACCCTTAAAGGGCACTTTAAATTAAGTGAGAGAGCTGGCTCAAGAATTGGGGCGTCGTCGGACCAATATTGATTTTTCCTGAAAATTTCAGATATTTTGCTCCCGCCGTTTGAGAGAAATTGTGCGTACGGCGTACGACGTACGCGGACGGACGGAAATTTTTTTATTGCAGATTCGGATTCTACACCCTTTGAAACTTAAACCATGAAATTTTCAGGGGGTTCAGAATTTTTTTTTCAAGAGCGATTACAATGGTTTATTATTGAATAATAAACCAAAATAGGTCTTGTTTCGGACGACTGACGAAGAAAAGTTGTACGATTTACCGGTGGTAAATTCTCTGTGTTGTGATTTCAATATCAACTTTTCATATCAACAGGTACTCTGTGGTGATTTCAATATCAACTTTCGTTCAAACGAGGGATTTGAGGCCTACTCGAGCAAGGCATACTTGCTTGCCTTCAAGCGCTTTTTCAATTAAGTACGTTAGTGATTCGTTGGACTTGATCGATTGTTGAGTGGCGTTGCTTAAAACCGAATTGACGATCTGGGATCAAATTCCTATCTTGGTATTGGCCTTTTTAACAACAATTTTTCAAATAGTTTCGACAGGACCGGAAGCAACGAAATTGGACGATACCCTGTCGTCTCATTTAACGGCTTCCCTGGTTTGGGTATCATAATCACCTCAGCCACTTTCCACTGGGATGGAACATGCTTCAATCTAAACGCAGCATTAATAATGTGTAGAAGTTTCCGCACTGCCTTTTTTGGGAGTTCCTTGACGATTCGACCTGTTATCAAGTCGTAGCCAGGTGCCTTTTTGGCTTGGATGACATTATTTATTTCTTCCTTAATTTCTTTTAGTGACACTGGCTCAATTTCTAATTCGTCTATTTTTCTACATACTCAGTATTTTCTTCGAAGGTTAGTTGAGGTAACGTTTCGCAGGTTGGAACGTTTCACGACTTTCGGCCCAAGAACGTGAGTTCGAGGCCGTTTCAAGTACTTAGTGACCTTGTATAGTGAGTAATCGGTGTCCTTTCCTGCAGTCAGTTTACACAAAAAATTGTTAAAGGATTCGTTTTCTATAGTTCTAATAAGATTTTTAAGTTTGTTCTCATAACTGTTAAGTATAGCTTTGTTTTCAGGCGTTCTGTCATGTGAATAATGAAGACGATTATCTTTTTAAAAGACTTTCTCATCCTTTCATTTCTGTACAAGTAATAATACACGCATATATTAGAATTGGCAGCTTTTTTTGTCATGTTCGAGTTTTACCACAACACCCCCTATTAAAGAAAACTTGCTTCGGAGAAACGTCTTAAAATGACATGCAGAACAACATGATCATAAGAGCAAATTTTCATCATATTTCGTATGGCATTTGTATTTTTGGTTTGAAATTGGATTATTTTGAATGCAAATTAATGATTTTGATTACTAATTAATGTTGTTTTAAATAATATTCAGCCGAAAGAACAAATTTTTAGATATTGGCTGAAGCCAAGAATTAACAGTACGAGAGGAACTGGAGGAGACTTACCCCATGGTCCACCGAAAGGTCCTGGTCCGCCGAATGGGCCACCCCAAGGACCTCCCCAGGGCCCACCGAATGGGCCACCCCAAGGTCCACCGAAAGGTCCGCCCCATGGGCCACCGCCCCAACCGCCTCCGCCCCAGAAGAACTCTGCTTTCTCTAGGTCCTCGCCGTCCTCTTTCGTCTCTTCAAGTTCTGGTTCAAGCACCGGTCGTCCAAACGCTAAACTGATCAGCCCCAATATGAAAAGCCACTGAAAAAGTACAAGTTAAGATTGTTAGAATTCACTTTAAATGGGAAGATCTTCATCTCATTTCGTTAACAAATTTCAGAAGACAGAACGTAAACATAAATGCCAATGCGAACGTGCTTAGATATAGTAAAAATAGCCAAATATGTGAGGATCGCCTTAACGGATATAATTAAATCGGATTTCTTTTCCAGGGTTCCCTTTGAAGTCGAGTTTTTCAAGTCTTATATACATCTAATACAATTGCTGACAAGTGATGGTTAAGTAGGTGTTTTATTTGACCTAGTTAAATTTCAGTTGTTCTACTCGTGAATTTCCATGTAGTGTCCATATGCAGTATGAAAGTTATGACATTTCACGCCCTTACTCTCACCTGCTCCCCTGAGTCCTGTCTTCATCAACCTATAGTTGACATTTAAATTGTAGCTTCTATGATGTATCTGATATCTGACGAGAGCGCTACTGATAAGCTAATTATTTTATATGTAAATATGTATGTGTCACTCTAGCGGATAACAATCGAGAGCATTGAGATCAAAACTTCGTTCTTTCGCTAAAAAATCAAGCATTCCAAAAGAAAGGATGAGTTCGTAGGGCAACACTTTTTGAGCAGATTTAATTGGTTAAATTTCACAAATCGCATTTGCAAAAAATCACAAAAAAAGGTTAAAAAACTTTACATTTATTTTTTTGCTCAATATTACTTGTCAAAAAACGTTTATAACAATAAGCTAAATAATTTAAAAATAGCAGCTCAAATTTATACTAAAAATTGTACTTCAACATCATTGAGAAATGTAGAATTCTACAAATCCAAAATCTGTGTTTGAATATACGAATATTAATTCAAACAAGCTTTTTCGCAATAAAATCGATGATGAACAACGTTTTTGCACACTAAGTGTTCAAATTTCAACTCTGTTTAACTTAAATGTATTAGAATGATCTTGGGGAATTCGCTCCATCATGGTGCGTGATTAGAACTGTTTCTTAATTTGTAGTTGTTGAAAATTTGATGGCTACGAGAATTGTTAAGGCAGAAATCTATTTATAGATGTATCTATTTATAAATAACGTTCCACAAAACCCGTTAAAGATGTTTTCACAAGTTTTATTCACTGTTAGCACATTTTGGGGGTTATCTATCTCGCATAATATTCTCAAAGACTTAATTTATTGTTGAAAGACTTAATTTATTCTGCAATCAGAATCTAAGTAAACTATTTCTAGCCATTTTCTGTTTGACTGATTTTTAAGCAAACTTGATATATTCAGTTAAAACTTCCAAGTGCTTGAAAAGCGTTGTCAACGAAAGAATATTGACCCTACGTACCTATAAGCATTTATTAAAATCTAGTCTAGTTCTAAAGATAGATTTTCAAGGGTGGACCTGCCTAAAAGTTGCCTAGATACCTTTTCGACCCAAAGCAATAACTTCATGTTTTTGGAAACGAGAACTCATTCTGGAATTGACATGACGCCACGGGTTCCTCACTTTCTAGAAATTTCTTTCCCAATCACCGCATTCCTAATGTCCAAATGACGTGATCCCCTGGGAACGTAGCCCGCTCCCACAAATGAGGAAAACGAATTGGCGTCACAGTTGGGCCGGTCCCTTGTCTGGATCGTGTTGAGTAGATACGTATATATATACAAAAATATATACTCCACATAAGTGAACTAGGTATTTCTTCAAATGCATTAAATAGACCTGAAATTTAGATAAATATTTTTTAAAACCGACATTTTTCTCCCTTAAACATCCATTAACAAACACCCCATTGTTTAAGTAAAAAGTAATTTTAAAACGTCGGCCAAGGTAGGTGTCGCACTTAGTTTCCTCGTAGATATCCGTAAAATGAGCAAGTACCTATCTTAAATTAATCCCTACGTCATCATAACAGATCAAAAAACCACTTCAATCTCCGGAAATTTCGTCGAATCGGATGAAAACTGTAAAGGTGAGATTTGTTATGCTATTTGGGGCTGCGTGCGTTAACAGCTGCTAATCATACGGTCGTGATGAAACTCATATGGTATGAACAAATCGTTATTTCCCAGTTCCCTTTCGAATTAGAGTGCGACTATCCGTGAGAAAATGCGCTTGATGAAATTTTCGTTTTCGTATGCTGTTACGATTGCTTTTGAGGCGATGGAATTTACAGAGAAGCTTCATCAGCTTAACCTCCACATTATTATCAAAATCGAATGAACAATGTGGAACAGATTCCAGTTAAGATTTCATTCGTCATTCATTGAGCGGCTACTAATTAAGTATAAGAGCGTAATGAAATTCATTTGGGATTAGAGTGCGACTATCTGCGAGAAAAACGCTTGATAGATTTTATGTTTGGGTATGCTGATGACCAGAATGATGGATTGAAGTGTGAGCAATGAAACTGGAAGGAAGGAGACCGTCTACAGTACCACATTTTCAAAGAGTTTCATCCAAACCTGATGAAATTAGAAATTTAGCTTGACACGAGGTTTTGAGAACACAAACAGACTCTCCATGCAAATGAAGAGGCACACAAATGTTCAGAATGTTCGAACACGTTAAACGCAAACCGAAATTCTCATTTTTTCTTGGGAAAGCGAAAACACCTTTACATTCTCCTCTACATATCGGTAGGATATGTGAAACGCAAATACCAATAAAATTAACATATGATGCGAGGCTACACAACTGCTAGGCTTCCCAAATTGTTTTCAATTTCAGAAAAAATAAATAACTTTTTGTTCTCCCTTTGCATTAAATGACACCCTCATTTGCATTTGAATCTCTGAGTAAGGATGCAAACGAAACCGAAATCTTTCTCCAATTTAGCCGTAGAAATTTACACCCCTACCTTATTTTCTTCTTTCATATAGTTTTAGCATGGTCAACTATTCAATAGCTTATTGTCACTTGATACCTACCTACCTATTATTACGCAAATCAGAACGCTTTCAAAATCAATGAAATATTAAATGTCAACAACTAAGTTTAACTCTAGGTAGACAAATTAACTCTTAGGTAGTTCCATTGTAAAGTAAGAGAGCAAAACATAATTGGTTTGTTGTAGATATGAAACCACGTACTCGTATTTTAGGAATGAGAAAATTTAGAAATTCGAAAACTCACGGATAATATTGTGGACGAATGAGACATGTCTATGTGGACGCACGGACTGATACTGTAGTGCAAGACCGCATGTTTTCCCTTTTATACCTACACAATCGAAATGAGTTGTGAATTACTCAAATCTTAACGAGATTAGCTTATTTTAAGCGTTCTCTGCAGGTACTTGACGTTAATTGCATTGCGCAAGTCGATCTTCACTTGCGATTTTCGAACTTCAGGACGTTTTCACTTTTTCATTCGTGTAATGCGTAAGCGCGTTGAGTAGAAAACTGTAGATACCTGCCAGCTGGTCATCTATTATACTGTTATATTGGTTGGCCATGTGAGTTTCTGAGAATGGAAACTTGTGTTTATCAGTTTCGAGGACAACAGAGCTCCACGAACTCGTTTAGTAGGTACCGATCCAAGTCTTGTTCATAATTGAACTTTTATTATAACATTTGTTCAAATACCATGTCGTGAAAACTCTTATTAAGTACACGAATTAAATCTGTACCTACCTAAGAAGCCAAATGTCAAAAGTGACATCACGGAAGAACGTAAAATACAATTTTACGTGGGAGCTAAAAGTCCCACTCTAATCATTAGATTTCGATCAAAACCCCGGAAATACATAACAGAGAAACAAAAAACGCTGCGAATTCTTTCACTGGGGTTTATTATTAAATTTCATTTATTTGGCTTGCCTTCATGATTTGAATTTCTACTAAGCTTTGGAGTGTGCGTGTTTCACAAGTGATAGAGCGATTATTGAATTTCAGAAGACATGATCATTTGTGTGCCTCCTGAAATTCAATAATCGCTCTATCACCAGTGAAACACGCACACTCCAAAGCTTAGTAGAAATTCAAATCATGAATGCAAGCCAAATGAATGAAATTGAATAATAAACCCCAGTGAAAGAATTTGCAGCGTTATTGAACCTCAAATACCCTTCCACAATAAAAACATCTATAATTTATCAAGTCGCTTAAGCACTCGTAATGCGTTAAAACTTCCAAAATCCAAATTTAAAGATGTAGCCAGAGGTAGACTGATGTAGAGGAGGCACACAAATATGATCAACTGATCAATCCAAGTAGGTATTTTGGTTGAGAACCGATTTACGTGCTCTATGCATATCTCCTGAAATTCAATAATCGCTCTATCACCTGTGAAACACGCACACTCCAAAGCTTAGTAGAAATTCAAATTATGAATGCAAGCCAAATGAATGAAATTGAATAATAAACCCAGTGAAAGATTTTGCAGCGTTTCATGCATATCAGAATGTTTCAACCCGTGTATCGGCCATAAACCCTTTTAGGAGTTCACTCCAGTATTCACATTCACTACATCACTGGGTTACTGCGATCAAAACAAAAAAAAATCGCTGTAACCTAGTGATGTAGTGAATGTGGATGCAAATTTTGGAAGCATAAGATCATGCCATACATCGGGAATGGTTTGACCTACGGACCTGGGGAGGGGCTCATTCGATTCCTCGTGGAAAGTTCTTCAAAAAGAGTCCAGATTTAGGCCGCCTTGACTTTTTTTGAGGTTTTTAGGGATTTTACAAAACTTTGACAACCCTTAAAGGGCACTTTAAATTAAGTGAGAGAGCTGGCTAAAGAGTTGGGGCATTGTCGGACCAACATGGATTTTTCCTGAAAATTTCAGATTTTTTGCTCCAGCCGTTTGAGAGAAAACGTGCGTACGGTGTACGGCGGACGGACGGAAAAATTTGTATTGCAGATTTGGATTCTAGGTACAACCCTTTGAAACGTAAACCAAGAAATTTTCAGGGGGGTTAGAAATTTTTTTTTCAAGAGCGATTACAATGGTTTATTATTAAAAAATAAGCCAAAACCTCAGAAATTAATTTTTTGGAAATACTGATACTGAAAGGATCTTTGGACGAAACAATACTTATTTGGTTAACCTACCTCTGTGGTGAGAACGCGCTGGAATATTGGAATGGTATTGCGAATCATCATTTTAGACCAATTTGTGCATGGAATTCATATTGGAATGCCCAACTACGATCAAACTAGATTTCAAAAATTTTCCAAATCAAGTATGATAAGCATCAATATTTTAGACTTCCCACATTCAATTTATGTTTCTCGCATTACATTTTCCTGTTGTGTGGCGGTAAGGTGATACTGAAACAAAAACGCTGCAAATCATTACTCTTTAGTTTATTATCCCTCTATTAGAATAACCCTTCTGTGCAAGTCTGTGCATTACCTGAGCTCAGTACCTCGCTCCTTTTTATCTTGTAATTGCATTCTATTGGAAATAAAAATAGACACCTTCAGCTGATCATTGTGTCTCCAAACCCTCTAATTGAATTCTAGATGTCCCAAAGACTACTTTCACGAACACAAAGCTTTACTAGTTCTTTTGTCTGAAATCGAAATACTGATGCAACATATTCTCTGCATGTAGACAATACGTAGAAATCCACGAATAGAAGAAATTAAATTTAACGAGATAAAATAAAATGTCTACCTACGCCTCAATTGTCTACAGTGATGTAACATAGGTAAGTCTTGAAGAACTCGATTTCAAAGGAACTCTTGATGTCAAAATGCCATTGCTATTGAATTGCTGATTGCAGAAAAGACATAGGTTACCAATTTGCAGAAATGTTTTTTCTTTTTTTCACGCTAATTTGTTCTTCTAGACTGAATACATCATTTTGAAAGAATGTCTCGAGTCAGGTGGCTGGAACTCAAGAGAATCAAAACTAAGACGATCTCGAAGATTGTAGAAATGGCTTCAGTCAGACGACTCATCCTTTTTACACTGAACTACTGTTCGCTATTCTGCGCCATTGCATCTCAGTATGTAGTAGTTTCGGAGGTAACAGAATTGCCGTTATTGGGCAAATGGCAACCCTTGAGAATTACACCAAAGGCCTCTGCACTTTGCCAAGGTAACAGTGTGGTGTGGAATTTCCAAACTCGGAATAATCGGGCCCTATTTTTTTGAAGATGGCAGAGAGAATGCAGTGACTGTAACTTCTGAACGCTATCTCGCGATGCTTCAAGAATTCGTCATTCCTCAGCTTGAGGAAAATGAAGTTGACACTGACAACATGTGGTTTCAACAGGATGGAGCAACACCTCACACGGCCAGGATTTCATTGAACTTTTTGCGAACGATTTTTCCCGGACGCGTGATCTCCCGGCATGGTGATGTTCCCTGGCCTCCGCGTTCCCCCGACCTCACTCCCTGCGACTTTTTCCTATGGGGCTATTTGAAGTCGAGAGTGTACGTGGACAAACCGCGAACCATTCAAGAGTTGAAGCAGTCAATAACACAAGAAACTGCGGGAATACCGGACGATATGGTGGAACGCGTGATGCGGAACTTCGGGGAGCGTCTTCAAGAGTGCATTACCGAAAGGGGTCGTCATTTAAATGACATAATTTTTCACACTTGATGTAACCTTTTTAATTTTGCGATTGTGAATAAAACTTACAGATATCCTTTACACGTTCTGCTTATTTTTCAATCCCTACTACCAAATTTGTGAATGTGACAGGATTTTGAAATGTGTCCGTTTATTCTGGACCACCCTGTAGTAGTTTCGGAGGTAAGCTCCGAACGGCGTACGGACCTCTTTCGAGGTCAATATTATTTATAACTGTTTTGGTGAGTTGCTTGTACTAAACATTTCTCAGTCACCAACCCATGGACGGTATGCTTCAAGTGAATTGTAGAAATAATCCACCACATAGCATTTAATGAACTAAAAACAGCTTGGCCTAGGCTAAAAACGTAAACCAAGGGCAAGGAGGTGTGTTTTGGAGAGTTGATGATTTTGCTATTACCATTTTACTAAGAAGCACTCAGGGCAAACAATAAGCGCAATCTAGAGGAAAAACGACCAAGTGACCACCTGTGAAGCAGCAGTGACCACAATATATATAAAGATATAGGGTGAGAGTAAATAAAACAGGCTTGTCACACGGCAGGACCGATTCTACAATTAATTTGCAACGACAACCTGCCGAGAAAAAAACGAGTTTTTCCCATTTTTTCATTATTTGGACCTTACGTGATTAAATGAGTCATAACTTTTTCAATTTAACTTGTAAATTAAACTTGAGGATGCCGTAGGAATGAGAAATGAATTTCTTATCTGATAGATGCCTGACCTTTTCTTAGAATTAATGTTTGAGACACGAAAAAAAAAACCTTTGTACACCAAACTTTACCTGATTTGCTCTCGGGCTTTTCCAGTCGGAAATTAAACCATGACAACCAATATTTTTTTCAAAATTCAAGTACGGTAAAAACTAAGCGAAGATCTCAACTTTCCAACGATATGACCTATTTTATACTTTAATATTTTTTCTGAGGAGTTTGAATACTAAAAACATGAGCTTTTCGGGCAAAATGAAGATGAAAAGTGCCTTGACTAGAGTACTTTCACTGAGCAGACAGTTCAGCAGTTTCGCTCGCTCCCTTTCCATTGTTAACAATGGCGACTTTCTCGAGTTTATAGGTACCTAGAACTGAATTCTCAAGCTGCGGCACTAGATTAACATCCAGGGCGCCCTTATTAACGAGTGCCAGCCAAGTGGAGACGTGCCTCAGAGTATGCTGGCACGTTCTGCTGGGTCCATGTTTTGCGTTCTGCGCACCTCTCTGTGACTATATGCAGCCGTCTCCAACTGAATCACTAGGTAGCTTCTAACAGTCAAAACCTACAATACGTTCCCGAGCAGTAAGTGCAAAATGTAACTTCCTTCTAGGTTAAGAAGTTATAATGCAATACCCAGCGTTTTTGTTTTCTGAATGTTCAAATTGATAAGCGGTGAACTCATTTACCTACAAGCCAACATTTTCCGATGTTTCGTAATCGAGAAAGCCGCCATTGTAAATGTTGTGGAAGCTGCTGTGAACTGGCTGCTGATACGTTTGGATCTGTCAGGGCGTTTGATTCAACTGACCTCTTGGACTTTCGTGAACGTTTTGCGTGTAATCCGAACATAAGGTGAAAGACTTGGGAGTAATAACCCAATACACCGTAAAAGCTCTCCTAAATTCTTAAGCCACGATTTCATCATTTTCCATTCAAATACTTAACAAGATTTTCTCGAAAAGTTGACGTTTTTCAACATTCAAACTTTTTTAGAACAAAGAGCAGACCTCGTTGTTAACACCGTTTATTATGTATTGTTATTAATGTACTATTGACTTGAAGTTTCAAAATATGTATTTATTATTACGATAGTCAAGCTTAATGTAAATTGGATTTTTACCCGTATTATCGAGTAAGTAAACAACTGCTGTTAAAGTAAATAAGAATGTTAACTTGGAATGGGATGGAACTTATCCATCTTCTAACAATGTTCACGGTGCAAGTTAATGGTATCACAGGTCGTTTGCCTCACCGTTGATGAACACATGGCAGAAAACCTGATTAACACCCATTTCACAGGATTCAAGCTTGAGATGAAAACAACACACAGCTAAATAGGTTAAAAAATGGTGGGTACGTAGTTAACAAAAAATTTGATGCATCTCACCTTAATAATTATATTTATAAATATGTACAGGGTCTCATAAATCTAATTACAAATCACAAACGAAATAAATACTTTCCAACAAATTGAATTTCCTTTTACAAAACAAGAATAACGTTTTAAAAAAAGTTTCTCGATAAAAAGCGACGACGATTGGAAAAGGGTTAATGCGTAATATCATACAATCTATCATTCAACTTTGTCAGCAATAAAGAGGATTTTTAATCTTTGTCAATTATAAATACTATTATACAAAAGGTAAGATCCCCTTTTTACTGATCGAAACAAAATGGCGATGATAAAAGCTTTCAGACTGAAAAAAGAAATTATAGCGCCGAGTGGTGAGTTCTGTACATCAGTCATTCTACGGCGTAGAATTCAAGGCGGTTAGAAGTCGAGGGTTTTCTAAAACGCAAATTGAGAACTCGGGGTTGTTCTAGAAAACTACACTGCAAAGAGCGTTCTAGACGTCTCGTCTTGTGTCCTCTTCGTGTCATGCTATAAGCGATGCGAGGAAGGAGCGAATTCCAACAGGCACCGTCTCGTCAGTTTAGTCCTTGACCAACAAGAATTGTTGATTTCGTCTTCTCTTTCCAAGGTGTTTCAAATAGAAAATATTTTCACAGCTTCGACACGGGATCCGCCAGTCATCATCGTTTGCCTTTGCCTGTAGGTAAATGAAATAAGAGGTTGATCACGTGGAGTCTTGACAAATCAACGAAGTAGAAAATGTCGTCATCGTATGAATTAGTGATTAATGGATTCAAAATAAACCATGGTTCGATTTTTTTAGGCAGATAGCTGTACTTTCCCTAGCGTATTCTGGTCAGTAACTCACGTAAAAAATAACAGCCTTTTACGTAACATAATAATAGATGGTGTAATCAACTAGACCTCTGCTACTCACTCTGACTAGGTTGTTGCGTGTACATTTCTTCGTCTTCATCATCGTCATCCCCACTATCGCCTGAGGACGGAGGGAGATGCGGCGACAATGGAGGATCCAGAGTGTCAGCTAAATGCCTGAGGTTGTCTACTCCAGTCAGCAGTTGTCTAACAACAGAATTGATCACCAAACGTCAAAAAGATGAGTTAGAGGGGTTTCCTTTTCTTTTTTAATATAATAGCTCTATTAAGGTGGATTTATATACTGACCAATCAACGGTGAAAAGAGTTTGAAAGAAGAAATATATTCCTTAATTTTCAACAATCCAGTAAAAGAGCTCCAACAGACTAACAGACCAGTAAAAGTCATCTTCACTATAAGAATAGTGTATGAATTAATAAATAACGTGTTGTTAAGATAATAATCCAGCTTGATACAATTTGATTTAAACAATAGACCACTAGGAACAACTTAGAGTATTTGTTTAAATGGCATTAAAAACTTTAATTCTCAAAATTCAACTATCTTCTGTATTCAAAACTCTTTTTTATCATTTCCACTTTAAAATTGAAAACCACCACCAGCCATCCTTGTTCGTGTACATATTGCTAATTTAGGCGAATGAGCACCTGAACGATGGTGTCAGTTTTCGAATGGCATTAGATGAAGATGTCATAAGCCGTAACCAAGTCCTTCAGAACGAATCTACTCATTCGCCGGTTGGTTGGGATCCCATCATTAGAAACCGTAATAACCCCCATTGAAAGTGTCTATCACTCTCTACATGATTAATAGATCAACAACTTCAGCAAAATGTACCATCAAGCAAAAAAAGGTTTTCCAGCAGCAGAAGCAAGTAGTACTCATAATGACCTCAGCACCCAATCTACCCCATATCCATCAAAATCTCATAGGACAGAAAATTCTGATTTTTCCAAGCCTTTTGTTCTCATCTACAACATAAGCAACCAACAACCGAAAATAGCATAACCAATTTGATCATACGAACAAAACTAAACCGCACATTTGCATAGTTACTGTACATTTCCTATGTTGGTAATGTAAGTGTTGCACGTTAGAAGGGTCTCGAATACACTAATGGCAGAAGTATTTTTGTCCAAAACAGGCCTAAGGCTGTGCCAGTGGATAATGTCCTCGCTAATCAGTAATTCTAGTCATTAAACAACTTTTGATGGTTCTAAGAATTACTTTTAACCCCAGGATCGAATACTCGGAACCCTAATAGGCCACATTGTTACAGCCCAAAAATATTGGTACCTCTGACTTAGTTCGAACTCTTATCCTTACAACTAAGGAGAAATTTCCATTAACGGCCAATTTAATCAAACCTCTTCGACAGTGGGTTAGGAACCAGTACTGTTGGAACCATAGGAAACAATAATATTTATTACTATAATTTAAACAATAAGTAAAATGTACCATGATGGGTAATGTTAAACATTTATGAGCACCTTAAGGACACTTCAGCATTGAATGCAGCGTTACGAAGTTGGCTAGCCAGTCGTTCACTCTGAGTTTGCTGAGCAGATGTGGACGCGACGCTACCACATCGGGGATCCCTATTTTTCGACCGCATTAGCTGAGCCTATTAACATATAAAATTAAATATGTTACATTTTAAATTGTATAGTAAGTATACTAAAGTTGGGTTATGATGAATTACATCAAAATTGGTTTCGATGCCTTTGAAGAAAACTAGGTGACAATTTTCAATTGGGTTCTATCTCCTAACCCCTGACAAGGGGGCACGCCTTCAAAAGTAAAGTTCTATGTCCCATACCAAATGTAAACGCGTGTGATGTAAGAATTGATTGTAAGCTGAGGGTCTCAGAAAGCAAGAGTTGTACGACCTCAGTAAAGAGTATTCCCATTCCAAGGAACCTGGAAACCGTGACCGCAAAAATAGGGAAACCAAAATGATGCAAACAAAACGAGTGGATGTCCAGTTGTATCAGTCCTCCCGCTTATTGTTGTTATCATCCGAGGTTGCGTGTACGAGTACTCCCACGAGCTTGAAGCAGTAGAAAGAACAGGGTAACGAAGCAGGAATGCGGTAGCGATCTTCATTTGGACATGCCTTTACTAAATCGAGGGGAAGTAACTGACAGCCAATATATTCGTACTACCAATGCATGAGGAGCTTTCCACGCACATTTCAAAATTGGTTTGCATCACCTCACCCCAACAATTTTTTTTCCAAGAACTTTTGCCTCTGCAACCTGAAATCTATACTAAAATCTACGAGCCAAAACACCAATGATTCAGCGACAGAAACAAGTTGATCTACCTAGTCTGATCACAATAATGATTCGTGCAATAATGTTGTATGAATTATGATAATATTATTCTTGAAATACACCTAAAATACCTACCTATAATTGACAAATTGTTAGTCCAATTATATTTTATCAAGGACAATTTTTTAGTCGCCCAAATCACCAGTCCTACCTACCAGGAGTACTAACAAAAAAGTAAAGGGGAGCACCAGTACATCGTGGGAGTACTCCTGCATTTTCGACTGGTGTACAACTTTTTCTTGCCTGAGGAGTACCTACTAGTACAAATGACCTAGTACTCCTCACCGAACTCGGCCCAATGGCTACCAACCATATCACGAGACCACTCCCACACAGTGTGTTATCTCACATTTGTATCCTGGCCACTGATCACGTTGTACATGTAATCATAAAATTACTCTTCCATTAAATCCGAATACTTGTTAGGATAATGCCTAATAGGATAGGTGCCTGAATGGGGAAGGAGCCGACCAGGGTAGATCTTTGACTTCACAGGACGTTTGTAGTTCCTCCATGGCACAGGAGCCATTTCACGTTAGTACGTCAGTTTTTGGCCACTACATGGCCATGACTACATGGTAGCAATACCATGAGATTGCCAACATGGAGAAAAAAATAACTCTACATTCTTAATTATTATAGTTATTCCATCTCTGAAAGCCCTGACAAAGAGCTATCAATCTCACAAACATTATGTGAACAGTATTAAACCTTTTAAAGAGTGACAAACTTCGGAGATCAATGCTACGAGTTTAATCAAACAAAAAGTTCCACTAAGAAATGTTAAATGTTGTAAACCTTTGTTTTCCAATATTTCAACATTTATTGATTTTCCTACCTTATGCTCTTAAAATAGCCATAATACTTTGGATGCACAGAGAACTAAAGAAAGAAGTAAGAGAAAAAAACGAAGTGTTTAACACGTTAACGACTAAGTTTTTATTGTTAATTTTATGAGGTTTTACGGGAAAACTTAATTTAGTTTTATACTAAATCGAGATCTTAGATGGGATGATTAATTAAGCAATCAATAACAACTCATTTAAAACTAGAAGTTTTGCTGTTTAGTTAACTTAAGTGGACAGTCAAATGCTGTTGAACTAGATGGATTATACTCTTCAATAATATACATTACCCTTAACGTGTTGTTTTCTACAACTAAACGGGAGAGACGGTTTTCTGCCGTCAGCGCTCGGCTCTGAAAAACATAATTCATAAAATATATTAGTATTTTAGAACATTAAGTGATATAAAATATTCGTAACATGAATACAACAAAAAAAACCTATTTAAGATTTTTATGAGAAATACAGAAACGATGTGGGTAGCCAGAGAATTTAATCGAAATTGAATGGAAACTGTACAAAATGCGTCATTTACAAACGTTTTGCATCAGCGTCTGCGAATATGCTACTTCACATACAATTTAAAAGCGACTCTCCGTAGAAACCTAATTACAATTCTGTTAATGTATGAAACTCTAGTAGTAATAACGTAGCAAGAGAGCACTTCAAAAAACTGCGCTCAAAAAAGTTTCGCGAATAACTTCACCACTTCGCCTGAATCCAGCTTCCAACGGTGCTCCTAATTGTATTTTTGCAGGGAAATTTAGGCGAAAAATTTAAATTTGAAACTGTAAAAACTGATAACTCCTCCAAATCGCCAGTGCGACACCACTCCCTCAAAACTTGAGTAGTTGTTTCTTTCCAACAATTTTCAATGACAAGAATCGAATAATGACACTTCTAACCTGTGTTCGAGGCTGAATTTTGTGAAAATTTTAAACTTTTTTCGTTATTGTGATTTATCTGCATTTAAAGTGGAGCTCGCTCAAAGGTGATGACTTGAAATTAAATCCTTAGAAGAGATCAGAAAGGCTCTCACATAATTTTAAATTAAAATTAGAACTCCTTCATTGCGAGACGTTTATTCGGATGGAACGTAATGGCTTTCTATATCAACAGGGATATGCATAAATACAATACGTGCACAAGTCGTGCAGTGGAAATGAGGTATCCTGATCGCCACTAATCATCGTTTTTTCTTTGAATTCGACTTCTTACAAAGCGGATCCTATAGGATCAAATAAACTGGAAAGCTCACGAGTGACAACATTTGATTCAACATGAAAAGTCACTAACCCCCCCCCCCCCCCCACAACTAACATTTCACGTTTAGAAGGAGTCTTTAACGTATTGCTCCCCCGCACTGATTTTCTGATGACAACATCATTTATATTATATAAATATTTTTCAACACTCCAGATGTGGTTGGGTAGATAAAATGTTTTTATGAACAAAAAATGGAATATTGAAACAAAACTCACAGTCATACGATCAAGTTCTTCTTGCGTCCTTTCTTGACTTATTGGAACATTGTTTCCTCTAGAGCGAATTATAGTTACTTCCATTTCTAAATCTTCATTTCTGCAACAGTAACAGTTTTTCCGAATTCATAGGTAGAATGGACATAAACACAACTACGGCAAACACATAAGGTATTCAGAACAAGCCATAGGAAATAAAGGCTGATCTAAATTACCAAAACTCTAGGAATATTCAAACAATTTAATAATAAATACCGATCGGTCAGTATATTACAAATGTTGAAACTGATTTTTAATCATCTATCCTTGAGCTGAGAGTCATTTTGCTTCCCCACTACCAAAATAGGAAAGCTCATCAAGTATGAAAAATTGTACCCCCCCCCCCCCCACAGTTTCAATTTTGAAAATTTGATTCCGTTTTTGGTTTCAATTCCTGATCACCGTAGACACATTAATGTGATTTCACACGATGTACCATTGGTACGATTTTGGATACTGGTTTGAGGGATGGAAAGTGACAATTATACTTTTCTATTCGAAAAACATTGGTGAGAATATTAAAAGAAATTTGTAGGTATGTAGGACCAAACAATAATGTGGGTTTGCCATGCCTTAGAATACTTACTATGGCTTGTAGTTCGAAATCATGCTGACACAACAGCTTATGATAAAGGCATGTATGTCTTCTGGATTTTAAAACATTATCAGTTTAAGCAAGAAAGAAACAAAACAAATACTTCATATTAAATTAAGATTGTAAATGTAGGCTTGGATTTGCGAATGAATCGTCACACTTCTGGCAAGAATACAAAGTTTTCCAACCTTTACAGAACACGGGAGCAGACAACAAAATGGTTCAACGATTTTGACCGGAAACGTAAATTTACCAGATTGGTCTAAAGGTTGATATAAATCACAGTTAGATGTTAATCATACCTTTGGACCTGTTGTGTCAGCTGTTGCCGAAGCATTCCCAGTTCTATTCGCATCCTTTCATTTTCAGATTGAAGGCGTTCATTTTCAATTTGAATCTGAAATTGGAAATGAATTGTTCAGACATGTAATAGATTTTAAGAACATTAGAACTTGGGGGGGAGGGGCGGGAGATAAGCTATAACATTGAAACGTTCATGCGCTTAGCTAGTTGGTAGATTAACAAAACTATCACCGACTTGAAATTAAAAATGTGAGCAAGGAGGGAAGAGTGATCGCAACATGATGACATTTATCAGTTAAGAGAGAGCTGATGACAAAGGTTCGATCTCACTGCTCAGAAAGCACCTCGCAATCCACTTGCTCAATTTATAATTAGGAAAAAAAGAGAACCAAAAATATTTAAACCTCTGACTGAGTTCGAACTATTGTCCTTACTACCAAGGGAAAATGTTGTAACTCGCTAACGGGTTGAGCTTTGAGGCCGATTTTAATCAAACCTTTTCGAATGTGGGTTATTTTCCTTGAACATAAGACAAACCAATCGCTAAAAACCACCAAGGATTGTTTGACTGGCGACCTACAAGTGAACTGTTGCTAGTTTGACGTCATTAGCTATCCAACATCAAAAGCACAACATCCAAACACCATACATAAGCTTACTATTAACTAGATTGATTATTCCGTCTTTCACAATCAATATTGGAACCTTAAACTTTTTTAAATCCCTAAAAATTGAATAATTTTCAACTAAGCACAGTTGAATTTTGTACCGAATTTCAATTTAATCTCACCAGTTACTCTACTATTAGAGAAGGTAGCTTGTATTCCAGTTTATGTACCATATCTCCAGTACATTTTTCATAAATCTGTAAAACACTTTGCTGATTAATGTATTGTTCATCCATTCGTCAGAAAAGTTGTTCTAAGATTTATCTAAAAAAATACGTTGTTCTCACACTAATTAGACTTGCAAATATCAGCAAAATCAAAGATAAATTGCAGAAACTTGATACCGGAAATAGTACAGCAATGGTTCAGAGAGCCATCACAGGGAAATAGTGGAAATACTACAGGGTTTTAATCAATAAGTTATAAATATTTCCATCTCAAATGTGAAAAGAAAAGATAGGGAAATGGAATTTAGTAGGCGTTTATGGTTGACTAACATATCATTTTGAATTCGGCGTCCCCCAAAGCGTCAAAGGCTTCTAATACAACAGCTTCCAATGCTAACAAGATGAAGGAAAGGGAGATGCAGGAGGAGGGAACCTTAAATTGTGGTAACACTTCAAAGCACCAATAATACAGTACTCCTGAAGTGGCCAGAAAAAGCGAAAGCGCTTGGGAGTAAAAACGGAACAGAAACAAGAGAAAGGTCTGACTTAGCCCACTTCTATAAACAATAAAAAAGTAGAAGAAAATGACCACAAGAAAAACACCAATAACGTAAAACTTACCGAGACCGGTTCCCTCTCTCGCTGCCTAATCGGTCCGTCACTGAGAAAGTCTGGTAGACTCTTCGAGGAGCCCACTTCTGAGGCTGACGAAGAGGCACCAGGATGTGGGACATTGCCTCCCGCAACTGAAGGCGGTCCACCGCTCGCACCTTCCACGTGTTCGTCCCGACTTTGCATGTGCTCCATCTCCGTCAAATCGAACCTCATGTCGTGAGAACGGTTTTCTCTGGAAAGCCGTCAAGTACAGATGAACGATACGGTAGAATTTACGGTAGAGGGGACAACCCCTCTTATTGTCATAGTAGTGGTATCCAAACCTCTGCTATTGTTACTAAACATATGATGGATGGATGGATGGCCGTTGGAAATATAGTGAAGCATATGTTAACAATTTTAATAAATTGACATGAAGACTCTTTGGGTTTGAATGGGAAACTCCCTGAGATATGGAGGGACGATTGACCTGAAGGGCTCTACCCTGATCAGCTAGGAGAGCAAAATTCTCTCTTATTCTTTCTTCTCTTAGGAAGTTTAAATTCGTTAAAGTTATCCCGTGGCTCTACGGCATTAGAAGAATGAAATAACAGGCTCTAATATTACCAGGATCTATATCCATAGAATATGGTTTTCTCAAAGTACATTCTACCGTAGAAACTAAAACCTATCCAAAGACCATTAAAATGTGTATAAGAAAATGTAGTGCTCGAAAACATACAATGCCGAAAATGTATTGGACGACAATCAACATTTTCTATCCAAAATAAATCAATCTTATACAATCAGGTCCTAAATCAGTCTTAACATATGCTTCAAAGCTCTGGGACTGCACTTCTCACAGTATAAATGTGTTGTAGAGCGATTTCAGAAGAAAGGACTGACGCTAATAATCATATCCACCTAAAACTTCCCAAAATAAATGAAGTAATCAAAACTCAAGCAACATGCCCATCAAGGCTCATACCCACAGGAGATTGTGATGCTGCTTTATGTTGATGCCCTGCAAACGGAACTGAAAAGGAGAAAACCTCATAACCTGTGGTAGTAGGGAGTGATGTCTTCAAGAAAATTTGTTCAGTGAATTTCAGTCACTAATTATTCATTTTCAAAGAAATGTTGCTAATTAATTGTATAACCTGGCGCAATGAATACATAGGTATTTCTTTTAATATTTGAAAACATTTCCAAGGTGCAATGTTTTTTAATGAAGTTAAAATTTATTTTGTATGGAATTTCATAAATTTATTTCACCTAATGAATAACATGATATTCATTGACCGTTAGGCAGTAAGAAATTTATCAAGTCAGCTTTTGGTATTTTCCATCTTAAATTTCAATTCATTATCCACTTAACTCGAATTTCTCAAGTGAGAATAAGATGAACACAAAATACGTGGCATTAACTCATTCGAGCCTCCTTCTAGCCTGGTTTCTTATTGAAAATGCTGGAAAGGTACTCTTGATGGTGTCAGATGCTTTGGCTCATTCGGTTCCCAGTTTCGATAAACATAGCAAAACACCTTATTGTAAATCTCTCCATCATTCGGGAGGTAAATATTCACCCTAAATACTGTTTTGTACGTTTAATGCCTTTTTAATGTATTTAACACCATGGGTGTAATAATCAGTCGCCAAGTGCCAAATACTGGACTTTTTAAACGATGCGCCAACCTAAGATATCGCTACGACAATGATTTCAAACCAGCTAAAATTGGATTAGGCGAGAACACGGAAGAATAACACATGCTCCGAGTTTTTCTACGGATTTTGACAGATGTGCACCGATGCGATGCGTCACATCAACGATTCCCACAGGATTCTCCGAGACTGGAACCTTTTTTTTTACGAAGTGTGAGTCCCTTGTGTGTACCAAGTCAGCACCGACTACGGTACAATCCACTTTACTGTAGAATGAAATCTACACCCAAAGAAACGTAGGTATCTCAATATTACAGGTGCATCTCAAAGGTTTGTTTACCGACAACCCAATAGACAAAAGTTTTGATTTATAAGTTTAGAATTCTCAATAAAGATTTGTATGAGTGATTACATTTCAGTCTAAATATTTTTATTTTCTAGAGTACCTACCTACATACTTAATAGTACTACTCATTTAAGACAATAAAACATCACAATTTCTTCCAAACCAACTTCAACTGTAGAAAAAAATAGGTGGTCCCTTAAAACCGCTAACCACCCCTCCAAGTCACTAACTAATAAATAATTCCGAACAAAAGAAATAAATAAAATGCTGCAAAGTACTCGTAGGACTATGACAAGTTTACAATATTTTTGTATTAAAAAATTCTTCATTGCAAACACCCAACGCTACGGCCGAATCAGATTAGGGTTGATAATACACGGCGCACAAAGCAACCCCTCCTTCAAGACTGGGAGGTCGTGCGGGTCATTGCATCCTAGCCCCTGACCAAGACAGTGCCTCCTCCGTAGCTTTCCCAACTTTCAAACATTAGTTATACAGGGTGTGTTGTATGTTGTAAAACTCATTTCCCGAACAAAAATGCCTCATACCAAGCAATTTTTAGCCTCGTTTCCGAGTTATTCGCGATTTAAGATTTTTTTCGTGTTTTCGATCTTATGTCATTATTAAACTGTCATAACTCCCTCAATTTTAGAGATGCTCAAATTTGATGACACTTTTGGAAAGAGCGTTACACTTTCTATCTATTTGATGTCAGAAAACTTTTTTACCAGCATTGAAGATGTGAGATTGCTGCGCGAAATTGCAGTTTTGTCAAAATGGCGTCTCTCTGCTCCTTGATTTTCCGGACTTTGGCAGGACAGCTTAGGAATGCCGTAGACTCTGTTCACTAACGCACGGGTTTATGCATCCGAGAAAACTAACTTAAATCGACACTTGAGAGGTCTGGCGTTGTCACCATTCGATTCAGCGAGAAAAGTTACGTATATCCCTCCACCAACCTTTTTTCCTCGAGACTTTCGGAAAAACCTCAATTTTAACAGAAAACACACGTTTTTCTGCAGTTAAACACCATTTCCTAAACTAAAAATATTTTTTAACGCAAAACGACTACACCGTTGGAAAGCTGACATTTTGGCGCACGTTTTACCAGGCCTGCACAGTTCTGCGTCAAGCATTAATGGGGTTTCTAGGCGAGATGAAAAACAGGCAATTTCGAGATTTTGACAAAACTGTCATTCCGCGCAGCAATCGCACATCTTCAATGCAATATACAAAATGTTTTCTTACATCAAATAGGAAGAAAATTTAACGCTCTTTCCAACGGTGTCATCAAATTTGAGCTATCTCCAAAATTGAGGGGGTTATGACAGTTTTAATGACATAAGATCGAAAACACGAAAAAAATCTTGAATCACGAATAATTCGGAAACGAGGCCTCTAGAAAAAAATTGCTAGGAGGCATTTTTGTCCGGAAATGAGTTGTAGAACGCGTAGGAGTCGGATTGTGCATAACTCCTGTGACGCCCTGTATAACATATCATGTAATCAGGCATCGCATGTACATGAACTGCGACGACGGGAAAACCAAAAAATTATTTTTTAGCCAGTCAATATTTGGAATGCAGAATGGGTTATATGAGTGTGGTATAATTAAAATAAAAATTAATTATTTAAGCTTTTCTAGAGGAATCTCTTTTAGAAGCATGAAATACTAATTTTTATCCAGTTAATCAAGTTAAGATCCTGTACAGAAAACAAAAGAGGCGGTTAAACATGAACTTCAAATTTTAGTACAGGGGATCGACACCATATACGCTAGTGTCGAACCAAAGGGGGTTTCGGCGTCCTGATGGCCGATGTATTTACTTTTCCTAACCATTTTCTTCAGATAACTATAATAGTATCATGTTAGCGCGTTTTTAATTGTCTCAACAGTTGACAGCCGTTCCAACAGTCAAGACAACAAAACGGTACTTATAAAGTTCCTTATGGTAATCAACGGACATCTTGGGGTAACCTAAGACGCCACTGCGACTTAAAACGTCATAAGCCGCACGTGACCATTCAAATTTCCGAATTTCGTTAAGCTCCTGGCAGATGAAACTGTTGAGTTTTAATTCGTCTGTCTTCTATTAAAAAAAAATAGTATTAAACTCGGCTTAAATTCAAAAAACATTCTTTAGCCATGCTATTTTTGCAGTTTTCCTTTCGCTAATTTCTTATCATTCTGCGGGTTTCAATTTGCTATTTTCTTGTCTGCTATTTCGGCTTTATCTATGTGATGGATGTGCCCGAATATTACATCTCCATGGTCTACTGACTAAAATATATCTATCGTAATAATGCTGTTAGACTAATTACCTAAATGAGGACTCGCAGCTCAGGTTCTCACAGAACTATAGCGCTTATGATGACTCACCACTAATTTCCATAAAAAGAAGTACATTATTCTTATCTTGTAATATAAGCGTTTATATTATAAATTATAATACCTCGCGTCACCCATCCCACGTTCCACTTCCGCGTGCCATTTTTCAGCTAGTTAGCCCAAGGCTAGAGCATGTTCCATGCTAAAAATCACTTATATACCCCATTATTAAGCAGATAGGAACTGCTGATGAGAGATTACACTTACGTATGCCCTCCGAGGTACGACTGCTCGACTACGAGGTGATCTTGTACGAAATCTGGGAGCCCCTGTCCCAAGTCATGCGGTCTAGGAGGCGATTGGTGGAGTCCTCCAGCAGCTCCTTCCATGTAACCTCCTCTCGCCCCATCCGCATTTTCCCTTAGGAAATGCCGGAGTGAAAAGGTAAAAGATACCTGAGGATTTACTTCGTTACCTGAAAGAACCAACACTTTTATAAAACAAATTTGTAGAATTACTTTGGGTTGTTACATGTTTTTGTCACCAGTGTCCAAGAGATAAATAATCGAAAACGTATCTAACATTCACGAAAACAAATCTAATAATGAACCTTTCCACAAACCGTCCGCTGGATTCGTACAAGGTACATTATGATAAAACTTCCGCCCTCTAACTCTACCTTAAAAACAGCAAGTGCCTCTTTATGAGCCACATAAAGAGTGACTCACAAAAGTTTAATAAAAATCAGGAACCGTTTGAAAGATACATAAAAAAGAACCTCCGTTTCGTAGTCTCCAATGAAAAAAACGAATCCCCGAATAATAATTTTTACATAGTATTTTTTACATAGTTCCTGGAGAATTGAATGATTGTTATCTTGTACATTATTACACAGTGGAAACCATACTAAAGAAAAACGTTTTTAATGCAAAATATAAATTGCTTTAAGAAAAGCTGACGTTGAACTGAACGTTTGGTGATAAATAACGTAGGAATCAACTAATATTCTTAATTAGATTTGAATTATATCCACCCCACGAAACTGTCAAGTCCGAGTTGTCCTCGAAGTAAGATGGGTTCCGGACGTCTTGGCGTTTTTGTTAATAAGTCGGTGGTCATTTCAATGGAACAATATTCCGGTTTTATGGATTCTATTTTTTACTGTGCTTTGTATTTGAGTGTACAATTGGATTATTCGTCCATTCAATCGCTGCCTGATGGTCAGTTCGCAATTCAATTGCTTAGTACGGAATCTGAAGGAGATTGGCCAGCGATTGTAGGTGCAAAGCTTCAGATGCCGATTTGCTTTGAGACACGTCACCTTCCGCAGTCGATTATGCAACTGTCCGCTGGTTTCTGGACGCACAACGGTTTTGTACATTTTACTGTAGATACTGTTCAAAATGTCCACCGATGTGCCCACGACATGAGACAAAACACCAGGGAGCAGGAGTGAGCAGTCGACATTGTTCGGCAGAAGTGCCGTCTCTGCATTCAGCAGAATGGTGGACATTTTGAACAGTATCTACAGTAAAAATAAACAATTTATTACAATCCTTCATTAATGATTTAATAATTTTTACCAGACGAAAAACCGCATGATGAAAAACTTAAGTATCCAGTGAAAAACACGTTTTTCTTACTTCAAAAGCAATTTTCTCCCAGAAAACTACACGGAATTTCAACTTTGGTTATATAGCTGGAAAGCCTAGATTTTGGCGCATCTTTTGGCACTACAGGCTAAAATTCACATGCCTTATTACAGGGACTCATAAGCGTTTGAAGAAAGTCGAGATCTCCACGATTCAACAATGTGTCCTTTTCAAGCTGATTTTTTCACCCGTTTTGCCAGCTCAAAGAAGTTGGTTACCCATTAGGGCGATAAGAAATTTAACGCTCTTTCCAATTTGAAATCGCACGCAAAATGTGGGAGATATGGCAGTTTTAATGAGGTAAGTAAGGTCGATAAAACGAGAGAAATTTTAAAATTGAAAAAAAACCGCTTTTCCAAGGGTGTAAGAAAAAATTGCTAAGAGGCATTTTCGATTAGAAATTTTCCGTAGAATCTTCTCCTGGCCTGTGGCCGTCAAATGTAACACTCTGTATGTGACAGAATCGTTGACACGTGATTCTACCCGATTTTCATGTCTAAGCTGTGTTGTGGTTCAATTCGGTGTGCTTGTTGTCTTATCAGACAGTTTCTAAGCAAGTGTGATTGTCGGTTCTCATTTTCTCACCCTTGGTTGGGACGAGGAGTAAGCACAGACTGAAACCTACGAACTCAGAATCAAATGAACGATTCTTTATCTCTGCAAACACGCTCGGCCACTCCGACCACAAAGATAGGACACGATAACGGAAATGGGCCGAATTCATAGTCTTACCAAGTCGAAATGAAATGCTTAGGTGAAGCTCTAAGGTGCGGTGGCTACTTGCGCTTTTCGTAGTCACTGACTAAGAAAATTCTCAAGCAAGTGCTGACAAATAACGGTAAGTCCAGAGCTATCATGTATCTCCTCAATCACACTTCTTTACTTTCTGCAGTAAGGAAAAACCTTTATTCAAGTCATGGCTATGAATCTCGCCCCTAGAACGCTTTGGAGATGTCTACACCTCCACATACTTGACGAGCAGCTGTTATTTTGAAACACTTGTCCACCAAGGTTTACTATTTGCTTTAACGGGTTTAGGTGTAAATACAATGTTAGAAGCTGGGGCAAAACAAACTTTTCCGTGTATTTGGTGAAACACCGACGTCCCTTTCACTTCAAACCATTAGGCGTGAATACCTAATGCTAGATGCTTACGGCGAGAATTCAGCATTCAACATAGATACACACTGTTATGGTGTGGGGAAGAGAAGATATAAATTGATGGCGTATGAACACACAGCTTCGTTGTGCCTCTCCTGATGAAGCAAAATTTTGGAATGCCTTAGATATGAAAACTGCTAAGGTTTTGGAGATCTTGAAATAAAATAAATCAAGCTCCTCCAAGGGGCTTCAAGGATAATCGATTGATTGAGGATTCAGTGACGGGGAGGGTTTCCTTCAATGCATTCCACCACCAAATTAACTGATCGAAAATACTTCCAGAGGCTCCTTGTAAGTGAATCTACGTTAGATGTAATGCAGCTTGGATTTTGTACATTCATAATTTAAATTTTGTGAAATTCAAAAATAAAGTGATAAACAACAGGGAAGGATAACCTGGCGTGCTGGAACCTTCGCACTCCGGCCTAGGCATGTTTCTGTTGAACTGCGGAGGATTGTTGGTGTTTCCTAGGCCGATGTCGGGTCCGACGATGCCCCCAGGTCCTTGGAGTTCCTGATCGCCGTTCCCGGGTCGCCCCCGACCTCCAGGGCAGGGATCTTCGTGAGCCTCTCCATCCGCCATTTTACTTCCCGTATCAGTGCGTTCTGGGAGGTAGCCAGACTCGCACTAGCTGGCAAAACTGCGTGAACACGGCCTTATAGATACGTACACAACAGGATGCACCACTATCAGCTACGTGCTTATAACCCTGGATGGTTATTCTGTGCAACCTAACTTTGAAAAGATTGAGAATTTTCAATAGCTACCTAAAAAACTTTCCAAATCAAGGATAACGAGAAGAAGAAATGTGTATTCATTTGTTCCTTGTCTACGTATCTGCCCTTGCCAAACTTGCGCGGCTTCCTCCATAATAGTTTGCGGCGAGTATCCATTTGTTAAACTCTCGGGTATGTAGAAGTGCTATTACATACAGCGCACATAGCGGGAATTTTTTGCTAACACTGAAAGTACACAATTCGTGATTTGCAAATGTGAGAGCTTTGTGGTTTTCCTCTGAAAATACAGATGTCTATTGACTTATTTAAAAAATTGAAATTTGTGGTCAGGGGCAGTGCAATAATGGATTGGGGGTGAGGGGTCGACCTTGAGCCCTTGCTCTTTGGTTTGATTTCCATGCCCATTCTTGACACCTTCAAATACCTACTTGATTACAATCTTATGACTGCCCTCTGCTTTTGAAAGTTTTTCTTGTGCAAAGTTTACATTTTTGAATGAAAAAATAATCTCAATAGGAGGATAGATATATATGTAAGCCTTAAAATCCTGAAAGTCAGGTCTTGTAGTTTGTTTTTCTTCCGCCAGACTTACAAATTCAAAAGAATGCCTACTCACGTCTGCCATGGATCTGACCGAACTTATGGGAGATAAGATGCAATCATTATCTCCCTATCAGTTAAAAAACGTTATCACTGATAATTTATATGATAAGTTCGAACGTCTTGAGTGATCTCGTACTCAACGTTCGTAGGATGAATCTAAGTACTAACACTTAAATATAAGAGTACTTTCTTGGGATTTCGATTATCTTCAACGCAGGGTAAGCAGCCTTCCTGTAACAGTTATAGTTGCTGTAAATTGTTATTTTTTCGGATACTAGGTGCACATCCAAGTCGTTAGTTGCTTGTTAATACGAAAGTTATTACATTTACATCGAGAGATACTTGGTAGATAATGAACCTTTACAAAATTACTGACATCAATTCATTTCTAGATGAAGAGGATACATTATCGGAGCGTGAAATCTAAAATAGTTAGCTAATTAGCTGTGTTACACGTGTTTAAATAAAATTAAACATTTTTCTGTATAATTCTTTCCTCATCGAAATCGTTTACGGTCCCACAGATCCTGTCGAGTTATTCCCAGTCATCTGAAATTGGGATATTTAGGTATTGTGGTTAATTTCATCTATCGTATTAGAGCATGGAGTGTTTCGAGAGATTCGTTCATTAAATCACAATTCATCTTCAATGGTTTTCATGATGAGACTTATTCGGTTTTAGGGAAATTTCTAAATAGTAAGCCAGAAAGTATCAACATTTTTGTTGTGAGATCTCAACCGATCATAAAAATATTCTGTATATAGCCGTTTAACCTATACTTATCTAAAATCAGGTTGTAAAAAGAAGAATTATATAGGAAAGCAATCCATGTTCTGAAAAAACGTAATTGGAATGAATTAGGTATAATAGTTGTGAAAGAATTGTAGTGGAATCATTTTCACAGGTAATCAATTGGTTCGTTTTTGAGATGAATTATAATTAATATAATATGAATATGTATTTATAATGTTACCCTAATCACGCTCTTAAGCGAGCATGTATACATTGAATATGCTCTCTTTTAGCATTAGGTCGTAGTTTCATTATTTATTTCTTGATTCTATATTGTATCATTATGTTTTACACTTAGTTACTTTCTTTCATATTTCAGGCAATGTCATCGAACAAAATGAATATAGTTTACAACTCAGTGATTGGAGGGATTTTAAACGCCTCGGGCAGCACTCTAGGAAAACTCCCGCCGCTCTTGGCTAAGCATGAAATGCTTGTGAGTAGTTCACCCATTCCAAATATTATTCATCAGGTGTTCTAGGGTCTAGATCAGCGTAGTACGCTATTGCTAAGGTTGAGGCATCTGCTCTTTTCTCAGAGTGACAGCTAGAGTTGCTAAACTGTTGGGGTACGAGGTACCTAAAATTGTATTTACAAAATTGCTTAGCCTTCAGCTTCAACTTAAGTAATTAATTCTACTGAAGGATAAGTAACAAGTGAAACAGATGCCCAAATACCTACAAAAAAGTTATTATCAACAGTTTTTTCTCCTTTTCAATATTAATTCAAAGAAATGGCCCAAGACAAAAAACATTAAGGTACTAATTGAGGGCAGAAAATGTCGAAAATCCCCGATAATACTCTCGATGAAACCTATCTTCAAAACGCCAACCATTTATAGACGTTGGGTATTTGATAATCTGTTGAATATGTAATAGATATAAACAGTTTTCTATTCTTGAAACTGCTACACCTGAGCATAAACCTGTCGAATTTTAGCTTCAGGGATATCCTCTAGGTGTTGCAGGCATAATCGTCTCAGCCCCTGGAGTAAGATCAATTATAAAATCATATAAATTAAGAGTACACTTGTGAATTCTCAAAATAAGATAAGCATGTTTGATTTTTAGGATTCATGGCTTGTCGGTGGACTTTGCTGGGTGCTGATGATTTGTGTCAACTCTGCAGGTATGATGATGTTTTCAAAGAGTTTGAACGAAAGTAGTTCTTCTTTTGTTCCTACCCTCCTCACAACAGCTGCTGTTTACTGCGCATCGGTGAGCTTAGTAATTAAAGTTGCCCTTTTTGTGGCTTTCATTACGAATAACTTTATTATATAACTCAGTATTTTCGAAAGCTTACTCATCCTATCAGGTTGATTAAACACAGTCAACTGAGACGTTTACGATTTCTGTTTTTAGGCTCTCTTCGGTGTACTCGTTTTCTCTGAAACCACTTCTCTTGTTTGGTGGTTCGGCACGTTTCTCATTCTTGCTGGGATCCTGGTTATTTCTGGAGGGACCAAAAAAGAAAAACGAGAATAGATTCAAAGTCGTACCATGTTTCTACCAAATGGATATACAGGGAACCCGTACAATGGGGACTGTAAGAATGTAATTATAAATCAATTACTGTGATAACTAAGAGCAAGATTGAAGGAAAAGGTTGTTCTTATTTAGAGTAATTAATTAATTTAATTCAAATAAAGTCAGTATTGTTAATTTGTTTGAACGCTTTTTCATATTCTATTGCATGTTGAATGTAAAAACCCCCTACTTTGTATTAAACTATTTTCTATATATACAAATGTTATAATGAATGTTTACCTACTCTGTTCTTCATCAATTATTCTCAGAAGAATGAACTCCGTCGTATTGGCTGAGGAAAATACGCTTATATTACATGTGGATCAGCAAAACCCAGTTGGATACTATTAACAATAATCAATCCCACCGAGGATTTCTTTTCAGGACGGAAACAATGGAAGAAACCCGAAATAGGTACCTAGCATCTATCTTTGAAAGGGTCTAACAAAATTCAAAAGGATTTTCTCTGTCAGTAGAGCAATACATAGTTCATAATGTACCTTCACGTACTTCTGAATAATTCCGATTAAAAAAAGTTGATTTGACGTCAAGTAAATAGGAGATGTGCCGTTCTTTTCAACAGTGCCCTAATTTTTCATTTTAAAGTTATTCTAGGGTAAGTGAAGACTGTGGAAAACAAGGGGAAAAGTTGGTGGAGTGAAAATATTCGAACCAAAGTGTTTATGCTAAAAATTCCCGTGAGGAATTGCATAGAATCTATTCTAGAAGTTTGTCAAAGTTGAATGTGTTCGCCCTGTTTATTCAGGCGTCACACGAGTAGACTGGGGTGTAGTAGTTCACCCATTTTATCTCTGTTGTTTGGAGAGACTTGAGCTCACGCACGCATTATATTATTTAAATGTATACTATATTAGAGCCCCCGTTTTTTATAGAAGATTCGGATTAAATTCTGAATTTCATGAAGATTTGATCCTTCAACCGACTTTATTGATCGTGCATAGTGAGTACTCAAATACGCGCAACCCCAAAATACAGAGTAAGAAGTAGGTATCCAAGTATGGAACATACTTGAGGTTTTGTTAGCTTGGTAATATCTGTTTCCTGAGTTGCCTGCATTTTGATCAAATCGTCAACAAAAATGTATTTTTTGACACGTTCAGTGCATAAAATTTAAGGCGGTGATACACTCCTACCCTAAAACTTTTTTTGCTCATAATGATCAAAATTTGTCAATAGTTATTTTTTGTGTGACAGCTTTGAAATTTGGTGTTGTTGATCAAATTGACGTAGTGTATGCTTCATCAGGTTGTCGGTAACTCACCCAAGACACACCCCATATTTTATCCTTCCCGCCCTTGTTAGTTTTATTCGCCTGTATTGTTGTGAATTCGATATTTTATGACTTCGTTATATCGTACCCCACTTGTTACTGAAAACAACAGGTTGAAAATGTCTCAGTCGCTTTCTGTTATTCACCCGACAGACTAGCAACAGTTTAGTACAAGAAACAGCCGCGTTCGATGAGACGTGGAAATATGGGAACGATGCTGGATCTTCATGATGCAGGGTATGTGTCGTCTGCCTGGCGCGAAGTACCACCCTGACGAAGCGTATGCCCCTTTCGCACTGAACGTGTTAAGGGTAAAACCATAATGACTCATTGCAAACCTATTCAGTCAATTCGCCTTCTCTTTTCTCAAATACCAATTCATGGGGCGATGCGACGAATTTAAATTACGATTGAATGAGCTCGTTCCATTAGGTGCTCCATGTATGATCGACAGGGGGCTTTTTGTCGCCATCAGGAGTTCGGCTGGTACAAATAGAGATCACACGATTCTTTACCCTCTCTGGACTCCACTTTTGATTTTTCGAGGTAAAAAATCTAATGGTGAAAATACCCCTTACCTTGGATCTTATCAAGTTGGCAGACTGGTTTTTCGTGCCAAAGAAGAAGTTTATTTTTGGTTGATAATTTGATCAAACACGGACATGTAGACATTAGCACTTGATTCAGCTTTAAAAAAAAAAACTAAAATATCGTTCACACTTAGTTCATCCGCACTTGTAAGAGCTATAAAAAAAACTGTGATAAAATATTCAATCGATCGTAGAATCCGAATCTGTTGTAACGAAAAAGGGAGTTCTTACAATATCAAAGTTTGTACACGCCACACCCCCCCCCCTTAAATCAAAGAGGTCTCGAAGGAAAATTAGCGTTACGTAGATAGTTAAGGATCATGTATGAAGTAATAGTTGGGAAAAAAGTTTCACTGCTACCGTGATTCTCAAATGAGAAATCCCAAAATTTGAATTTTTTTATTTATACCAGTATTATTACCTATTCACGACTTGTGGATAGTTTTAAGATCCAGTCCATGATACGTCTGCTGCCATTACCACTCACTTCGCAGAGATGGTGATTGATTGCATGCTATTGCGAAATCTGAGATAATACTATTTTCTTCAAAGAGAACTGAGTCTTTCGAAAATCGGACCGGTAAAGGAGTAAAGCAGTTTATACAGGGATTAAAGAAGTATACGTATTGTATACATAAGTATTTTCAAGAGCTTTTACAACTTTGGTTCATGGTTTCATAAAGCAAAAAGGAAAATGTAAAAGACTGAACAACTTCTAACTTCGGGAACACGTGTTTTATTTAAAATTCAACAATCAACTACAACACTCCATACAATGGGCTACGAGAGTAATGTCAATGTAACAGGGTACGATTTATTATATAATAATTACGGATTATTTACATGACATAAATATTGATAAAATTAATGTACAGGAAATGTTGCCCATTTTGTATTTTTTTAAATATCAACAATAAAAATACACAATACAACAAAGTATAACAGAATTGCAATTAATTGTTCAATTTTAAACAAACACAGATCACCTCAAACAAAAAGAACAAATGCGGACATCGGCAGGTGAGCGAACAGTTGAAATCATAATAACAAAAGTTCTGTTGGGGGGGATTTATTTACAAAATAAAAACTTAAAAATGAGATGACTTTTTTTTGTATAAACAGAATTAATGTTTCTACTATGTTGACGTCGCCTACACGAGTATGTTGTGTTCCAATTCTCTACAATTTCTTAGGTGGCTGGTAGACTATCTTCCTAGATTTGATTGTACTCCACTTGTGCCTCTTCCAGTAAATGGCAACGGAACAGAAGAATGTGAAAATGGCCATGATCTGAAAACGAGTCAACAGAATTAATATTGATTAAGCATTAAAATTATTATGTAACTATGAAAAAGTCACATGATGATCGATGTTCAGGACATTAATATTTCTTTATACCTTACACTTAATAACAGATTTTTCATAGGAAACAAGAGACGAGAAACTTTGAAAATTCGATTAGGGCATTCAAAGTAATGATCAATCCTTAATACAACAAATTCACGGTATTTCAACTCCCAAATACAGTTCAATAATAATTATTATTGCTGAAAATTATTATTAAGAACTCAATAGAAATGTTTATAGGACAACTAGTTGTAACAAGTAAAATGTAGAAAACAGAGGAGGAGAGGTAAGCAGTTTCCCAAGCAACTATTTTTGACGTTATTTCAAAACTACAGATTACGGGCCCAAAATGAATGATTTTTCAGCCAAATTCCGTAAAATTTATTCCAATATTTCGCAGAAAAGCTTCGGCCATTCACAGTAGACGTATTTTTTGTATTATTTTCTTCTTTACAAACTCACTTGAAACGTAACGTAAACCAAAAATTTTGAGGGGCTATAGAACTTCTTTTTGTTATTGATTACAATAGTTTAGCAATTACTGGAAATAGTAAAACCGAAGTAAGCGAAGGATCGGACCCGTTAGCTGCGACCTGAGATGACTTCTCATCTGGCCATCAAAATCAGTTCCAAGTTTTGTAAGAGCGCAGAACAACGATAGAACGAATGAGTGTATTCTCATATTAACGAGAAGTCTTAAAATCTTTCCTAGTTCCTACCCTCTTTACTCAAATTCCCTTGAATTTCTAGATTTGTATGCATCCTGCTATGGACTATTAGGGGATCATCAATATGGCAATCGAAATGTTTTTCGTCAAATTCATTAATATTTGTGCAAAGACATGATATCATTAATTGAATTGAAAAAATTATATGGGCTACATCAATTGTCCTGCTCGATAATCATCTTAAAAATTGCTACATAATAATGACAGTTTACCTTGATAGCCATCTGTTTTCGAGTATCATGTTCAGGCTCCGAAGTCCATTTGAGGAACGTAGCTACATCTTTGGCTAATTGAGAGGCTGTCGCAGGAGTACCATCGCTGTACTCTATAACCTGAAAAATTTAAATATGTTTCAATTGCGAACGTATTCAAAACACTAGCCAACAGAACTTTGAGTTGGTCTGAGCTATCAACAGTAAGAAATTCTGTAAATGGGTGGCCTGACCTGAGGTTTAATGACAGTACATTGAAAGTGTCAACATCGCCTGAAATTCATAATTCCTGAAATCGTGCTTCAATGACGGAGAATAATTCCAATTTGTTAGAAATGGAGGGGGGGGGGGCAATTGCGTGATTATTTTACATGTTGAAATGACAATATAATCATACGTAAAAATTTTAATGAACACAGAATTCATTTCATTAAGTATTAAAAAGGAATTCGTTTCACAGGGTTTCATTGGACGGCAACGCTCCGTCTGTTCTATACTATTTGGTCTTTCAATGAATCTGTATGTAATGTAATGTGTGAACAGAAGTCAAAAAGCTTGTTATAAAGAAAGATATCCATAAAACAAATTTCGATAAACCAAATTAGTGGCAGAAAATCTTTTTGTAGCCAAACTTATTACTGAATTAAATGGAATCAGTTGAATGCCACAGGTAACTGATAACTGATTGTACAACTTACCTCGTTGTACAAGGCTTGTGCCATGGAAATGGCGCCTCCAGGGAAATAAGGGTTGAAATATTGGCCTTCACGTAGCACCATACCGGCGGGTGCATCACAATAGCCGGTCAGCAAAGCAAAGATGTAGTCCTGAAATCATACCAAAAAATTTAATAAATTAAAGCTATAAGATTCTGCGTGAAACTACGCAGTTATATTACATAACTTATATCTGACAGTTTATTTGCTGAGGCAAAACAATAGCTTCAAGTATCAGAAATAAAACATAAATATAAAACGTAAGAACATGAGGCGAACATTAAAACTACCAACCATAACCATTAACGTATAATATATTGGGTTGGTAGTAGTTTTAATGTTGGCCTCATGTTCTTACGTCTTATATTTATATTTTAGTTCTGTTATACTTGAAGCTGTTATACTTAGCATATTATACTAGTTATTAGAAGTGGCAAATACTCGTATGTCTGGGAGAGGCTACAATTGGAAAAACCATCCTAAAGAAACAGGTACTAATGCTATAATAATGCCCAATTTTTAAAAAAGGGGCAGTTTGACATTTGTGGTTCTGAGATGAGGTTATGTATTTCAATTTCTGGACTACGTTAATGAGGATAATAGACACCTACAACCTACTTGTATCCTATTCTAATTGGTACTGAACAGCTTTGCCTTAGGGATCAAAATAATGTAGAGTTTAAATGGCAACTCGAACAGCTCAGATCGGTTCCCAAAATACCAATAATTTACAGTAAATCACCAAGGGTATTTATAGTTTATGACAAAATGTTCTGACTATGCTAACAAGTAGATAATAATGAGTACCTCGTGGCCATGTCGACCAGGAATGATGTACGTAAGGTCAGGTGGGTAGGCACCGTTGTTGGCAGCTCTGGCTGCTTCTTCATTCGGATATGGGCTGGGAATCCGATCGGAAAGCTTCCCTGGTCTCTTGAACATCTCTCCCAGTTCATTAGGGCCATCCAGGATCTTAACAGAGGTCAATGTCAATATGTAAAACTAATACAACAGTGAACATTTAAAATATTCAATATCAGCAATCGTTTTTTGAGGAGTAATTTATACAAAACTGCCAATGAACAACGTCATACCTAATTGCAATACTTACCATTTGCTCCTCAGCTTCAGCTTTGGCTTCGGCTTCGGTATGGGATACCCCGACGAGCTCTCTGTAGGAGACGAACCTCAAACTGTGACAAGCAGCACAAACCTGCTTGTACACCTCGTAACCACGTCGGATACTGCAATTAGGGGAAAAAATGAATGAAGAGAGTACAATAAGTAGGTCTGTGAAATCAAAATTATCGTTACTCATCCTTTCTTACCTGGCATGATCCAAAGATTGGAAGTACCCTGAGTGGCTCCAGGGATGCTTGGGAGGGTGGAGTGTGAGATCTCCAGCTTTGATGCTCTTTTCAAGAGCATAAATCAACATGCCAGCCCCACCAGCAAACACTCCCATCGCCGTGAGCATCTGAATGAACAGGAAACATTCTTTAGGGAGATGTAAGATATTGTTCAAGTGTTAGAAGTATATATTTCAACCATCCTTTGTATTCATCGTTCACAGAACCTTTGTTAAATGGAAACAATCGACGAAATTATCAAGAGCTCAGGAAATCATAGATATAGCAAGAATGTATTTAGTTCTGCCCCAGTGGTCTTAACATTCATTTCCTGTGGCACAAGCTAAATAGGTGGCTGGTCAGTGAGGGTTTGGGTAGGGTTGACAAATATCCCTATAGCCAAAAAAATGAAATAAAACCCCTAAAATTTGATCATTCAACGTTTTAACGAGCTTAGATTCCAAATTTGCTAGCCTTTTCGCTTATGGCACATAAAAGGCCTTAGAAATTATGTTTAAAAAATCGTTCATTCGCTCATGAACTCCTCCAGGGGTTTAGTTGGTCTGATCTCTTAGCTAGCACACGCACAATGCTACGAACCAAAAACTTTAGAAATACGTGTCAAACCAGGCACGTTTGTTGACGTTTTTACTAACATGGACAAGTGGGTTGTCATTTCCTAGACATTTTGGGCGCAGAATAGACTGGGATAGGTTCCGAACCCATACTAATTCATCCATAGCAAATGATTGCGATTTCTGAACCTAAAAGCAAAAAATGAAGTAGTAAAAAAACTCAATCTAAAAGAAATATCCAACGGAACTTCTATCTCCTGGTAAAGCCACTTGCAACTACATCAGCACATCCATCGACTATCACCCATGTGCCAGCAATCTCGCGTTACAGTTTTCAATCAAGGGGATAGATTCAAGAGTTCAAATATTAGAACACCAATACCTGAACATTTTTGGAATAAAAGGGTAGTTTTGTTTTTATAGGAGTCAATTCCACCCATCCAAGTTGTTTTACGTTCATCCAGCAGCTCGACTTGAAGGAACCTTTGTGCATTGCCAAACAATGTCCAAAACGGCAGCCTTAGCCCACTCAAAATGAGCCCTAATCTATGAACAAGTGCTAAAAATGAACCAACATTTAAAGACCGAATGTATTGCGACGACTTGTAAAAGGAAAGAGGGCACAGCTTTATCTTATTTCCGAGTGTACCTATGAGTAGAGTCGGGATTATCTATGGCCGTATCTACTTTTTCATTCGTTGAATGATTATCTGTAGACCGTCATGATCATCTGTGTAGAAAGGCTTACTGAAACAGAAAAATAAACTTATTGTGTAACAATTTGCGCCACTTTTGTCTTTATACAGCGTACATAGCAGGGATTCGAATCAATTCCAAGGGTATGACTTCGTAGCTCTTATTCTCCACACGTTGTTGAACAAGTTTTATAGCTGTACAGTAGTTATGTTCAGAATGTCCTCTTACTTAAGATGGGGCAATACGAGTTTGGAAACCGAGAATGAAGAGTAGTTTCGTTAGGTATCACGTACGGGCGGAACAAGATCAAAAGCAAAGCATTGTGAGTCTGTACAGTTTGAATAATCCAACTACAATTGCCGTGCTGATGTTCGTACTGTACTTGTGCACACATTTGCGAATAGGACGATAGGATGAAATTACAACCCACAAGACAACGAATCACATACTAAAGAAGCTGTGAACTAAGTGACACAGGGATGTGAAACTGGTTGGGATGAAACACTGAAAAGACAATGGTAAGCCCATACTTTACAATGCTGAAACTTTCTCATACCTCAAGTTTAGATGCACGGTGGAAATTAATTACGGACGCCACTTGCGCTGTTTTGATAGTAACGATGGAAAAAAATGACGCGTTACCGAGAAAAGCAAACGAGGTACAACCTCAGCAGACAGCAGTTTCCAACAAAAAAATAGGTACCTGTATGCGGTAAGCCTAAGTCATAAAAACCCGACGACGAGAAAGAAGGAAGAACATTTCTAACTGCACAACTAATGATGGCCCATCATTTAATTTGCAAATTTAACTTTTTCCAAAATACAATAGGCGAATTGGGTTGTGAACGAAAGAGTAAGGCAAATTCAACTAAGACTGACAATGCTATTGAGAGCAATACGTTTTGGTGAAAGGAAGAATTGGGTTTCTAGTTTAAATCCTGTTCTATCGTGAGGTACACTGGTCTGATTTGGTGGATCCGTATGGTCAACAATGACAATCAGCTTCCATAGTGGACACATCCCACCTCCCGCCATAGGGTAACCTGAATATAAGTGTGAATATCACACTATCTGTGAATATACACAGCGTTCCCTACTCTTACCACTAATTTCAACCCTCAAGTTAATTTTTATCCCAATTTCTTCGGGAAACGGATGACAACTTCTGTACCAGCTCCCCGGATCGCAGAACATTTTCAGACAAACAATTCTTCCAACTTTGAAGCTACCTTTTTGTATGAAGGACGATCTGACGCACAAATAGTGTCGACCAAGGTGAAGACCCGTTCGGAAGAACTCTTTTGCCATAGACTTGAATTATACTTCCACAAATACCATTCATTCTCCCTGATGGCAGGGCGCTACAAATTGACAATCATATGTCATATACTAACTATATGAAAAAGAATGCACAGAAGATCAATCAAGGAGCTTCTATGTTGGGAAAGGCGCACAACTAGCGAATGAATAATCATGGAGCATCATTGAACCAATCGCAACCACGGCCAGTAAAGCTCCACACAACATCACGCGGAACCTCGATCACCTTTAGTGAATGTTTTGGCGTTACGGGTTTAAAAAAGGTGACACAGCCTACAAACCATTGACGTGTACAACAGTCACAACGAGCTCAACTCCTGGTTCTGGGATCAAATCGTCCCCATGGACTCAATTATTGAGTAATTTCATCAAGGGGAAAATACAACAAGAGGCAGCCGGATTCCAATACTCAAAAATCACTTCAACTCTAATTTTTGACGAAGATTCATTCGAAATATCAACGGATTCTTTCATCTTCATGCCTGTGAAATTTTTAGAATCTAATTAACAAAAGTTATACAGTTCTGTAGAACCAACCAACTACCACATGTATGTACATATCATATACATGCGAACAGCTGGGTTACAACCCCAAGAACTGAACGGATCAAGCTCATACAACCAAGTTCATATCCATATACTTTGGAGATCTACACTAAGATCAATTTGGCCACTTTACGTACCTGGAATAAAATATATGTATCAAACACTGCTAGTTCTACTCATTTTAACTAATTGGGGCAAACCACATTCAAGGAGGGTGGAGTAGTAGGTACCAACGGAGGCTGAAGGTCCAACTGATATCGTGACCACTTCCACAAGTAGTTAATGAAATCCAGCATACATGAAGTAATGTACTACGTACTAGGACTGAAAATATGTATATTGAACGTTTGCAGGTATTAGTTCTAATCTTATCTATGGGTGACTTACGGCTTTTCTTCCCTTCGACCATCCCTGGGTGGCGGTAGATAAGTTACTTATCTGTAAGCAGAAATGTCTGATTAAAAACTTGAAATAGATATAGATCTATCCTGTTGAGGTCTATAATGCAAATTTGAAAGCGATTGTGTGATATATAGCACTTTTTCTACTAGTATCTCTAAATTTAAAGCAGAAGACCAAGGAGAACCTTGCCAACGATTGTGATATCATTCAGTAAGAAAAGTTTACATGCATGATATATCTTCCACTAGGTAATTTAGGAATTGCTCTATCGTGCAGCGATTAATATACTGGAAAATTTACCTGAAGGGATGAAGATAGAGAATTCGTTCGCAAAAGGCGAGAGCCGTAAAATCTCCCTACGGTGGCCGCCATGTTGGATGGTGGAAGAAAATCTCCACCTGACTCCTTGTCAAATTTTCTCAAGTGTAGTCACCCCCACCATTTCAATCTTAATTATTTTCTGAACTGATGTTTCGGAGCTGCAATTGAATTCTTAAAAAATTGAACTAATTAATTGAGGTGTTTTATTTATCGAGTTTAAAACGATAAATATGAGTCATCCTATTTTCTTTGTCATAAGGATATATAATTTTGTTGCAAGGAAACCAAGTTAAGTTCCTCTTAGTATCGATCTCGATTCAATCAAGAATGGGTTCGTCCCTGATCGAGCGATTCAAAAGTACTGTTGAGAGCCTGGTGGCACAAAAATAAACCAATAGTTTCCTCACTAGTCTATTTTTTTTTTATGTTGAGTCAGTTTATAGGTTGTTCTCACGTTAATTCTTTCCAATCCAACCCGATGGGAGTAGTGAAAGTACTACTTATCATTCTCACTCACGATTGATGAGCATTTTTAACTGTAATAAACATTTTTATTAAAATTTAAATCCTTAACAACTTTTGTTTCATGTCATTGTACTCAGAACCTTCTAACAAGCTTAAATTATGGTTTTCATTTCGTTTTGATAAAACAGTTATGCGATAGATGGTCCCCAACGTGTTGCATTGCTCATAGATCAATACATCCATTATTTACTCATCATAGGGTCTGGTCTTCCTCAAATTTTTTGGTTACTTAGACAGGAAATGATGGTTTGATTGTGTCATATCCATTTCAACATAGTCCCACCCTTAGTCGTTATTGTGCAAGCACAATCCACTCCACAGTTTTCACTTGATTTGAATGAAATTTTAAGAGAAAATAAGGCCAGTTGTTGAACTTAACACAAGTTCCTACCTACCTAAATTTCAGGTTCCCCCCCCCCCCTCTCTAACTAGTTGGCTGAATCTTTATTAGTTGAAAATAACCGTTTTTGGAGGGGTTTCCCTGGAATTTACTGTGCTTCAAATTGTTTCCTCTTAAATGTTGATTTGATTTATGTGCAGGGATCGCTGTAGGGAAATACCGAACAAATATCCCCATAAAATACAAAACATAGGCCCTGAGGAACTTAAATTAAGGAATTTAGGCCAAATGTAAAAATCTTTACGGCGCCAATAAAGAGTTAAAAAAAAAAAAAAACTTAAATTCAGAAAATAGAGGCGAGTTACAAGATCGAATGAATCGTATTTATAGGAATATTATATTGAATAATAGAATAGCTTGAAGTGAAACTCACATCCATGCTTCCATTTCTGTATTAGTTTTCTCATTTATAACAAAAAACTAATCTATGGTTAAGTAGTTTTGATGGCCCCCCAATATGTTTAATCAACGTTATTATAAAGGTAAGGCTGCATAAATAGGGGTAGGAGGCAGAATTACGAGGTACACATCCTTGCCCCTGGGAGCCAGGACACTTAGTAGAAGGCCCCACTAATCCTAGCTACCTGGACTGAGAGGGGATGAACCAAGATGCATATAAATGCAGCAACAGGGGAATTCTACTAATTTCTCTGTCCGAGTGAATTCAAGTAAGACCTAAGACCTCTCTGTACATAGGCACATTTCAAACCTGAAAACTTGTTTTTAATCTAAAGGTATACCCTAAAAAAACCCTGTTTTATACAAATATAAACACTTACTTCTTTGAGAGAAAAATTCAGAAGTTTACCCGGGGACCTCATGCATTTGTCAGCCCAGGGTCCTGGTTGCCCTCCCTTGCCTAACATCACTACACTATAAACTGGATAGCTTGTGCAAAAAATTGGCCATCCCGAATTCTGCCACCGGGTGAGTACAACTCGAGATTTGTCAATCCACTTATGCCACAATGGGAAAACTTTAAGAGGGTGTGCAGCCCGTAAAAGGCGACTGCTTTCAGAAAAGTACTGATGTATCAGGTTGAGGTAAGGCAAGGGATACGAATGACGTTGAGCGTGTTATGAAGATGAGCTGTTCACATTTTTCATCCACAAACCGTCACTCGGAGTCTAATAATTCCAATCGGAGTCGGAACAGAAGTTATCAAAATAACAAAACGCTGACTGCAACTTAACACATTGACAAATAGGACTTGCGAAAATTGAAATAAATTTTCAGCAATCCGCTAAGCAGCGCTCTGTTCAGATTGCACTGGCCTCTCCATCGGGTAGAAAAATATCGATTTCTTTCTCCTTCCCTTCCACGGCTTAAAAACCACATCAAATCAGAATTTTTTACTGTAAACGTTTTAAACCCTTATTTTTAAATTTTAATATTCTATGTGCAACGTATGGTTCGTACTATCAAAAATCAAGGACCAAAGTATATGAATTTTTTTTTAGCAACACTGATCTGTCCCCTTGCCAGAAATTTTCTCCGAAGTTGAGTCGCCATTTTCGTCCTGTGTACGACTGTGTTAGATCACCCTTTACCGTTCTCGTTTTATAGAATGTGATATTGGCTGTTTATTGCGTTTTACTGTTAACTTAGTTCTTTAGTATCTTATTGAATCGTTTACTTTTATCAATTTCAACAATGTCTTCGAGTGATATGCCCGAGCTTGGCTCGAAAATCAGCCTTATTTCCAAAGCTGATATACGCTACGAAGGCAAACTTTACACGGTTGACCCCCAGGATTGTACGATAGCTCTTGCTAATGGTGAGCGTTCTTCTTCATTTTTCAGCATATTCCCTACATCAAAGATTCGTTCTAATTAATAGTTTTGTTTGCAGTTGATCAAATATTCCTAGTTTGTAGTTTTAATTGCCGTTTTCTACCCAATCCTGTTGTTGATCTTCGTGCACCGTTAGAAAACATTTTTCATTCATTACATGCACGCTTTTTTTGCCAGCTTCACCATACGATACATTTCCATGTAAAATGTCTTTTGAATTATTCGCGCCAAGCCCGTTCCTCGCAAGTTAATTTTCAAATCATAATTTATCATTCAGCTCATTCCATTGGAAAGTCAATATGGATGGAGTCGTGGCGACGAACAGTATTCTAACCTAGATTTCATTTCCCCTTTCCCTTTCTAATTTCAATGGTTCCTGTTGCTACGTCGCTTTGTCACTTAAATCTCTCCTACGAATAATAATAAATTTACTGAAAATTTCCCTTAATCGTTTTCATTGCACCACGAGGTCGCTTGCCATCCCTTGAACGTTTATTCCTGTTAACGATTGTCGCAACAGGATCCCGTTAGTTGAACAGTATTTTGTCCTTTGTCCAATTAAACTGAACTCTTGTCGTTGTGGAATATAGAAGGAATATTCTTGCTTACTTTCCTAGTTGAACTACCTTGTGAAACATGACCTATCAGGATCGGTTTATAAATACTGTTACCCATGTTGGATGGGCGTTCTGCCCAGCAACACGCTAAGTTCAATGATGATTTCAACAGCCTTTTGCAGTTAGATAATATTCAACCTTTGTAAATATTGAGTATGAGAGGGTAGTGATTTTATAGAAACAATTGAACGAGTATACCTACCAACCTGGGTTCTTTGCCCTTGTCGCAGTTACATCAAATGAGTGGTCACTTGGTGACTCCGTATGCTTATGGGATTACAAAACCTTTTATCTCTATAACAATAAAGTATTATCTAGGTACATGTTTAAAATGGTTCAACTTCGTTTCAGGATCAATAATCCATAAAATTCACTCCTGTTCGCTTGGACTCTTACCCAGTATTTCGATGAAGAAAGGGTTATGGGCTTCCTCTGATTTTGTTCGTGGTTTATTTGTTATTCCTCGATCATCATTTAGCATCTGTTAATATACACTACTACATGCACAGCTAACCAACCTACTTACCTTCTCTCACCAATCCATAGTCGAGGAAGATACACACCTCAACTATTTTCTAATACTCAGTTTTGTGATTCGTTGCCTATACATTTCTCAAAAACCTTTCCCGCTTCCTTTTAGGTACTTCTTCAAAAGTATTAGAGGGATTGATTTTAGCAGAAGGTCCAATGAAGTTGAATACAGAAAGCCCACTTCTCAATACCAGATCCCTAGAGCCTTTTCATGAAAATCCTAAATTATGTAAACTAGATTGTGTTTGGAAATGAATTCGGTTCCTACGAAAAAAATTAAAATTGGAAATGGAAATCCAGAAAGGAATTATCTAGGTATTCGTAGTTGAATTGGATTATGTGCGTGGTAAAAGTTGAAATGCTTTAAAGGAAACCAAAAGTAAGTACTTAGTCATTTGGCTAATTTTCGACAGAAAAGGTCTCACTACATCTGTTTGAATTTTATTTTAAATCAAATCTTTTACATACAGATATTTTGTCCCTTCACCTAAAATTGACTAGAACACTGATTTCTAAATCTTGAATGGTACACCAAGCAAGTCCATCTTGGCAATGGTGTTTGTGGATTTTGACATTAGGCTGTTTTTTTAGTTCTTTCTACATCTTTTCCTACGTTTGAACTACGAAATTTTTGACAAAAACTTCTCCATTAAACTTGAAAAGGTCTACCCGAATTCTGCTTGGTTTTAACGATAACAACCACAGAATCACAGTTATTCTACTGTTTCCTTTCACCTCGAGGGGGCACTACTTTCATTTTCGGATATGGAAAAAAAAATTATCCGAAATCTGAATTCCTACTTACGTTTTGCATTTCTGAAGAACTTCCGTTTCCCAACTTCTCAAGCACTCAAATAGTCGTTGGCAACCTAAGAATGCGGAGGCTGCTTCAGTTGGATTGTGAAGTTCGCTGTACTGTGAGTTCTAGACTTGGCTTTCCAACTTGGGGTAATCGTGGGAAAGTGCTGTCTCTGTCGGGTTTAAAATGAAAACATATGTCATGTAGCTCAGCAGTGGCCGAATACTCCGGGTAACCAAATTGTACCATGGTGCTGTTGTCAAACAGATAGGTGCTTTATCATTCTGCGGGTGTAATAAGGATAGACTAGATACCTTTTGTAAGTGAGTGGATTGAGAAACATGAAGCATTCCTGACTGGCAAAAATAATTAAGTATAATGAGAATGACTCGCAGCAAACTAGATCTGAGCCTGAAGAAGTGGCAGCAATAATGTTTCATCCCTCTCTCCATCTTCCTCGATTTTCTAAATCCAGGGTGAGCGTCTGGTAAACCTTAGCGTCCTTCCCACATTACAATTTAGTTTTTCCCTTAGGTAGTGGACTTCCCTCGAGAGATGTTTTGGGTTAGAGAAAACCCCGCAGATCCTTGACAATTACTTCTACGGTTTTCATTTGATTTTGGTGAAATATTCAGGGAATGTGCGGACGACCCCGGTGAGTCGCATTGCTCACTAACCGACATAAGTCTTCGCCGCGCCAACGTAAAATGCAATCAACTTAATTTTCTCAGCTCACATCCCTTCGATCTTGGAGGGTAGTAAGGAATGGACTGTTAATCACCTGTATGAATGATAACAATAAATCGGCAACAATTAAAGATTCCGAATTAGCAACAATTCCGAATTAAATGTCTTTAGTGAACCGGAAAAAATTAGCCACACGCTCACACAACCGATTGACATACCTTCTAAAACTCTGTCGGTCTATCATCGAATCAGTTTCATCAAAGATTGATTTTCAAATTTAAGTACTCATATTCAAATTAAGTATGTGAATTATAATTTGTTTATAGACTAAAACTAGGACAGTTTCTTCTAATCATGACATTTTTTACACCCATCATAATATATAAACAAAAAGTTTGATCCCAATAATTCCAAATGGAATTCACACGTACATAATCAACCTTAATCATGAAACCGTTTGAATTTATAAAGACTAATTGAGCTTAATAATTTCAACAAAAACTGTTATTGTGACTTGATTGTAAGTTTTCAAAGCGTGCGCGACATAATAGCTTGCAGGCAACATTTTGATTACTTGTGGTCCCTTAATTTAAAAAAACAAAAAAAAACATACAATTTAGCCTGTAACTAAGTAAAGATTTTTTAAGATCGATCGAATTGTTTTTGGATGAAATTCTAACATAAGAACAAACAAATCTTTCCTCTTTACAATATTAGTATAGTTATACAAAATTTAGTTATGAATTTATCAAATGAATTCGTCAAAATAATTGCATCTTCAATTAGATTGATATTAGATTAGTATTTGGGTATATTCTACTCTATTCTTATTGTCATTGAAAAATGATAATAACGTGAATTGAATGATTGATCTCGATTGTTTTCTTTTTTGTTGCAGTGCGTTCTTTTGGGACGGAAGACCGAAAGACTACCCACCCCGTACCAGCGCAAAATCAGATCTATGATTACATTCTCTTCAGAGCCACTGATATCAAAGATATCAGCGTGGTTCCCCCTACTCAGCTTCTCTATGATCCTGCTATCGTCCAGGTAAGTTAATTTACCTTTCCATTGCCTCGTCGTTTCCTTATGGATTACTTGGAACTTGAACACCATTATTCGTACTCATAAATAGGAATACGCATGAAATTCGTGAACTGGAAAATAGGAATGAGTAAGAAGAAAACAAATGAAGAATTGATCACATTTTTTGGTTTATTTCACAATGAAATATGACCCAGCATTGCACCTGGGCTGCCCTAGCTGACTAAGTCCTCTCCATACTTAAGCTCCAGATTTTAATAGTGTAGTTTACTCGTTACCAACAGGAGATGCAGTGACCTGACTAGGTCAACAGTTTTCAAGTAGGGTATGCACGGTAATGGTAACTGCAATTCCAGCCACCATCTTCACAGCTGTTCCGACGTGAAGGAACTTGTGGCGGTGGTTAAATTGCTGTTTGATGAAAGCAGCCGGCACTGGTTCCGTTCCATGCTGTTAAAAAAGGAAATCTTTGGCAATTGAAACCTCTCAAGGCTAAAATAGCAAAAACTGCCGTAAAGTGACAGCGGGGTAACATCATGTTGAATGGCACATGTGTCCGAACAAATGTTCATCAACATTTAGGCCTCGTCCTGTGTGAGCGGGGGTCGGGCGATTTCAGCGATATTAGCGATTTAGGCGAGTGCGAGCGTTTACAGCGGGAAACGCCACTGGCGTTCTATATGCAGGCGCTGCCGCGAATAGAGGAGAGCGGGTTTTAGTTACGTTAGTTCCTAGCTACCGTGTCAATCAATTCGATGAATATTTTTTTCTGAATTTATTACACATAGAATTTGTTGGCCAGCTTTTAGTTCAGCTTTGTTCAATTACTTTTCCCTATAAACGTTTGCAGAGGCCACCATCTCATGAAATTTATCAATCGAGGACCAATTCGGGGAATTCATTACTCTTCAGCCTATTCTTGAAGTAAGGATTTTTTTAACCCCATAAAGACGGTTATTTACGCACAACTCTGTTGTCATAGTTTGATCGGAAAATCGTCCGTACCGCAAAAAAAGCTGAACCCACCCGACCCGCTGGTATCTCTTCATTCCCGCTCGTAGGATACGGCGTTATGAGTTGTTAATGTAGTTGTGCACTGTCGTCGACAGTTATTGGATGCTTATAATGATAATTGATCCAGGTTGATTACCGGAGAGTTTTTTCTCACTCCATTTACTGACCATAACTAATCTGCTCCCGTTCTGTAGACACATCGAAAAAATTGAAAGGAACGTTTGTTAGATAGGCTGCTCATTAGACATCAACTTGACTTGCGAAATTGATCATCAGCTCTAAATGTGATTTCTGTCTTCAAATCAAAATGTGTGTCCTCATGATGGTTCCTAACTTGGAGTTGAGTTAAGATTCATTTGAATAGCCTACGAAATTTCATTTTTATAGCTGTCAGCACCGGCTACGATGAACAACAGCCGTTCCTTCGCTGGATCCTCATCTTCTGCTGCGCCAGCCAGTGATTACCACCCGCTGTCCATGGGCGGTGGAGGAGGTGGCGGCGGTAGCGCCAGCGGTGGAGGATTCTCGGGCTTTAACCCCATGCAATCCAACATCCTCACTCGCCCGTCGCCAAGTGAGTTTCTCCACCATCAAACCAACAGCGGTATGTCAATTTTTCTCTTTATTTTTCTCGCCTTCGTTTGCCTACCGACGCTTCATGCCTAACACCACTCACGATTTGCCAGCAATATTGTGGATGTCATCTTGCATTTCCCAGCATGGTGAGCTTTTTCAATGCACTGCTTCAACTATTTTATTTTATCTTATTTTTTCCATTGCTTCCAAGTCTATTGATTTAACACGGTGGTTTTTCCCCCTCATTCGTTCAGCTATATCCGCTATTAAGAATCTAGAAACAATGACATAACATAACAGCTTTATGTTTGCATTTTCCAGAACATACTATTTTACAAGGCTATGACAAACCTCGAACTAAATTTCTAAGTCTTACCCTGCTTCAATGATGATTTTAAGATTTCTTCATAGATAACTTAATTTTTTGTAATGGAAGATTTCAGTATTCGGAGGCTTTTTTGTTGATTTCATTGACCTAGAATTTCCGTTTGTTCCCTAAACTAAATACCCGCTCAACTGTTTTAGTTGACTTTGAAGAAGTAAAATCTGCATGACAATTTATGAACATCTTTTCTCAAGTGTGAATTCATTTTTGGACACAATTATTAATAACTCAAATTTCAGAAACTAGTTATACTCCCCCCCTTCTGTTTGACACTTTTAGTTTTCTTTCCAACCAAGGTTTGAAAAATATGTGTGTCCCTCTAAATCTAAATCCCTGCAAATCGGGAACTTTAGTTTCTCCTTGCTTGATTTGATCTTCAAATTTACTGAATTATTGCAAAACAATATCTTCATTCATCTTCTTGGGATTCAAAACTTGTTATTCAGATCATAATTTTCTTGTTACTTTAATTCACATCACGTCTAAATTCTGATGAAGGTGTGGGTAAATGAAACATTGCACATTAAATATATACGCAAGTAAGAGTAGTTTTTCAATTTCTTGAGTGATTATTTGCTCTTCTAGTTTTCTGTTTCTTTGGGTAGAGGTAAACGCTCTTTACATTCTTCACCTTAGACTGTCTTGCATAAATCCATTTTGCATCCTCAGGAAGTTTTATAAATACAGCATGTTGTTCTGTTGATGATGATGGGTTTGGCTGCACACTATCCCTTTCATGGCCGGTTTATCAGTCACCCTCGATACCTAGACGATAGCTTTGCCGACCAAACAACTCAATGTGAGTTGTTCGTCAATGCCAAGTTACCTAGCGGATAAAAATGTCTTCCAGATAGCGCCATTAGCATCCTTGTAGCTAGACAGCAAAATAAAGTCAATTTACTCGTAAATCTATATTTCTTCGTGGATCTGAATCCAAAAAAGAACCAGCCGTGCCAGTGTACATCATATAACCAAGCCTGACAAATAAAAACTACCAGCTTTTTGCTTAATCGCCTTGCATAGAATTTCTACGATCAAAACGCTGTTAATTTCTTGAGTTATTCAAGATTGTGTACCTCTCAACAACATCGAGAACCATTCATGTCTTAAAAGACATCGTCTGAACATTTTATTAAAAGTATCAGTACCTTATCTGTTTTGGTAATTCTGGCATTCCTCTTCTGGTGAATGTATTTACTTGAGTAGGTGCAAAACAGCACCAAAGAACTTGGAATTTTGATAGAATGTCATTCGAGATTCCACTAATTTTTCTTCAGAAGTTACCATTTTTATCAAAGAGCAATGCAGCTTCCTGCACTGGTAATTTTACAAGATGAGCTATTGCTCACTCCACATAAATTTGCTGTTGATGTCAGCACTGTCCGTAGGGGTCAGTAACGATTAACAAACGGGAGAGTTCCCATCAGTCAAGAACTCATCTTCAATCTTCGTTGAAATATGAAGAACATTCTCTTTAGCCAATCGAAACTTCTATAAAAATGTTCAATCCTCTCATTTTGGCTGGTGATTTACACTGGAACCTACTACACGGTATGCAGTAGTCTTCTTTCCAGTATACTGCTCATCAAGCTATTTGATGCAACTCTCAAAACAGCATCGTGCAAGGTACGAATAACAAAGGCAACCAAACTTGTGAGTCAAATAAAATTTGTAAACAACTTATCGTTGCACTCGATTGAAGTTGAAAGACCCTCGATTAATCATTAACCCTCGGTTATAATTATTATCCAAGGAGCAGATGAATTGAAACTCGAGATAGGCTTCAAAGAGGTGCGGAAAACATTCCCCTTTGTGTTATCTGGAGGATAAATCTACCTGTCAAAGTAACCCCCCCCCCCCCCTTATCCATTGGATAAATGTGATTGATAAACCGGCCCTTATTAAACATATTTTGTAAATTGAATGTCAGGAAGTTTTAAGGTCACGATATCATTATTGTCTGTGTCGTTATGTAGTACAGTTTTAGAGAAAAGTTGCATCCTCATTCATTTACGAGATACTTTCAGCTGCAGTGGATAGTTTTCTAAACTCGGTCTTACGTCTAGTTCGTACAGGTAGATGTTTTACAACTGAATATCTATAATCACAAAGAGTCGTACGTCAGTTAGTGCCTTCTAAATATAGGCATATGTATGTAGTAGGCATTTCAGTTCAAGATAAGGACTAATCACTCCCGACCGAGACTGCAGGATATTTCTATTTTGGAATACAGAGAAACTATGTCAAAGGTTTTTCTTATTGGATATTTTCCGACGACAAGAAAAAATAAATCATCAGAGAAAATTCAAGGCGACCATTCATATTATAAAATGTTTGAGAGTTCAATAATTCGTAGATCTATTCTATTAGGAAACAATAACATATATTCTTGAATAAAGCCTGTAAAATCGTGAGGTAATGTTTTCGATTCAAGTTTTCTAAGTTCATAATTTCCTAAATGGATGTCTGTGCTCACCAATGTTGTTGAGGCTGCTTTTTTTACTGGTAGCAGCTTAAGGTGTTGAATGTGAGCTTGAGAGGGCCACGCTGTTTTCATTCCCCCATGTTATCATTTTATGTGTATTCCATTTTTTGAAGTTCCCCATTTTCTGTATTTGTAGTTGTACGATCGAAAGAATGGGTCACATTGAGTGATGTTCTCAGAATCTGTTTTAGAGTTTCTTTCCGGATCGAGGAGCAGCACCCCAGGGTTGAGGCGGAACTCACCCACCGTGGAACAGGGCACTCAGGCTAATACCCGGAAGTCTCCTCAGAAAGATGACACTGGACGACTCAGAAACAGGTTAGTGATTGATTCGTCAATAAATTTACTTCACGTGGGGGCATTCGCGGAAATTGGTCAAGGTAGAAAAGTGCAGCTGGGGCGTTATGCTCCATTTTAAATCTAGCTTAAACCAACAAAATTTTGCATCAAGTGCCGGACACACTGTATAGCCATCTTTTCTTAACTCTTCTTTCCAACTATTTTTTCCAAAACAAAAACGTTTTACAAGTAATATTTAAACAGTAAACAAATCAATTATTATCTAAAATTATCTGCTTCTTGTTTGCTTTCGTTTGTATTTGAGGTTTTTGAAATCTTGTATAGCCCAAAAATCCCGATGAATGTTGTAGGTCTGGCAGTCGTAATCAGGAGAGGTCTGGTAACCGATCCAGGAATGATAGTCACAACAATCAACGGGATTCTCAGCAACACCATCTACCGCAGCAGCAACAACAACAAAATTATCAGAACCGAGGTCGCTCCAACTACAATCAACAGGGAATGGTAAGTAACCAACTGACATGGGTTTGTTTCTTATTCAGTTGTCACTACCTCAGTTACAATTTTTGAACTTATCTATTCTGCTGCAGCAGCAACACCCTGGTGGCAATCGCGGCCCCCAACAGCAGCAGCAGCAGCAGATGTACCAACTTAGGCATCAGAATAGGAACAACCAGCAGGGCGGGCATCAACAAGGCGACCGTTGGAATAACAGAAACAACCGAAGCAACGGGCAGCCACAGCAGGGAAATAGGCAGCATTTCCAGAGGGCACCTGGTGCAAGGGCCAAGCCCACGCCGCTCAAATTTGAGTCCGACTACGACTTTGACAAAGCGAATAACGAGTTTGAAGAACTAAGAAATGAGCTTTCTAAAATGAAATTGGGTAGGTGTTTGCATCGATCTCTAATTTAATATCACTGTACACTCTAATGTGTCACACAATTATGAGTTACTAAACTGTTTTGGTGACTTTCAAATGGCAACCTCTTTGAATTTGACTATGAAATCTGGTTTATGAGAGATATGTTGTAATACCCCTTATACTTGTACTTCTGAACTTTGATTTCATCGATTGGTACAATTAATTTTTTTTAGATGCCCCAGTTCTACCAGTTGTGAACGGGGAAGAGAAGAAGGATGATTCGGGTAACGAGACCTGTGCCGAACCGTTGGAACCTAGCGAAAGCGACGCATACTTCTACAATAAGAACAAATCCTTCTTTGATAACATTTCTTGCGAAGCCATCGAGCGCAGTAAAGGGTAAACAATTATCAATCCAGTTTATTAGTGACGATTGAATTTAAACAATTCATTGTATTTTCATTTTAGTGTGTGTGGTTATAAGGCCTTGACTCTGTTTCCTGTTTCTCTTACATACTTGGGCCTCCTCCTACGTGAGCGGGAGTCTGGCGATTTATGCGATTGCAAGCGTTTACAGCTGGAAACTCCACTAGTGTCCTATATAGGGGCACTGCCGAGAATTAAGGAGAGCATTTAGTTAGGTTAGTTCCGTACCTACCGTATCAATCAGTACGATGAGTGTTTTAGCATGGAACATGCTTTAGCCTTGATCTAACTAGCCGAAAAACGTCACGCGGAAGTGGAACGCAGGAGGGTGACGCGAGATATTATATAAGATGAGAATAATTTACAACCTTTTATGAAAGTTAGTGGTGAGTCATCATAAACGATATAGTCCTTAATAGTTCTGCAAGAACCTGAGTTGCGAGTCCTCATTTACAAAATTAGTGTGACAGCATTATTACGATAGACATGTTTTAGACAGTGGACCACGGGGATCAGTAACATTAGGGCACGTAGGTAAAGCCGAAATAGCCGACACGAAAATAGCAAATTGAAACCAGCAGAATGATAAGAAGTTAGCGAAAGGAAAACCGGAAAAGTAGCATGTTCCATGTTTTTTTGAATGGCAGCTGCAGGCTCTAAGCACTAAGTATCCAGGGGGCTTGCCCCTGGCGAGGCGCACAGCCCCGAGTTTTCTGAATTTATTACACATAGACGATTTTTGTTGGCCTTAATCAGTCCAGCTTTGTTCAATTACTTTTCCAATAAACGTTTGAAGAGGCCACTATCTCATAAAATTTATCAATCGAGGACCCATTCGGGAACTTCATTCCTCTTCAGCCTGTTCTTGAAGTGAGGATTTTTTTCTTACCCCGTTAAGACGGTCGTTTTCTTATTTTGTTGATAAGTAATTACATCGTTCAGACTAACGTTGCAAGCACTCGAGAAACGATTCTGACTCGAACAGACAATTTGGACATCTCCGATAACCTTGACCCCAGATGTGAACACGCGGGTTTGTAGCGAGAAGGGCTAGAACAAATCAAACCGATTTGCGATAGAGCGTGTTCAAGCAGGACGCACAACTCCGTTGTCATAGTTTGATCGGAAAATCGCCCTCCCTGCAAAAAAATGCTGATTCCACCCGATCCGCTGGTTTCGCTTAGTTCCCGCTCACGTAGGACACGGCGTTACGGTAGACAACATCTAAGAACATTTAGGGACTCGTTAGTCGTGGACCCAAAAATCTAAACAGGTTATTTAGAAATCTGGGGGCAATGAGTTGAACAGTAAGTTTTAATTCCATTCTGTAGTTGCCATAATTTTCTGCGTATTTAATTATTAAACGCATTTGTTCCAACGTTCAAACCATGAAAGCATACAGAACTCCCGGGGAAATAACGATAAGTCGCGAATTGTTTACTGTATCTTCAAATCAAAAAATCGAATTGGTCAAGCCATTTATCCAAAAGTTTATTTTTATATAAATTCTTAATATTTTGGTGGTTGGTAAGTAAATGGTTGCGACTCTTGCCGTACTTTTTCTGCTAGGCGTGAAACTTCATCATGTAGCAGTTTATTGGAGGCCCTGAGATTTGAGGTCTTCGTAAATCAGATGTTCCTATCTCCCGATATACGACATTCTATCAATCCTAAGTATTCCATTATTTTTAATTCAATGGTGGATATATTAAAAAGTATGGGGGGTGGAAAAATGCATTATTATAAGAGTTGTCTCTCTTTGAATAGATATACATTTGCTGTATACAATGGTTTAACAGAGCCCACCTCAAAACGACTGAAATAGTCAAAAAATAATCAGTAAACTAACAACTGAAATATAAAATGTTTGTTATCGGGGACCCTTTGCGTGGTTTTGGCGAGCTCGGGTATAGTTGTATGGCTAATTTATAATGTTCCTGTGCATTGACCATCCTGTGAGGCCTACGTTTTTGGTGGTTTTTGTACGTTTCAATTTAATTTAACTTGAGCTAAGTTATTACCCTTAGAAGGAATCGAAAACTAGCAATGAGTTTTTCTTTGTTATCAACGAGTATTCAACCTTTTAACGATTGGTATTTTTTTTCTAATTTATGCTGCATACATTTAATAGAATAAGAGATAATGTGGAGGACGAGATATAATTTCTTTTGTCATCTGCTGTCCGAGTACTTGAACTTTATCTTTCTTCCACATTTCTCACTTTCTGTTTCTTGGAGGAGCACTGTAGAATTGGTCAATACCACATAATAAACTCTCAACAGGCCCATGATAGCGTAGCGATAATTTTTCGATTATTTACACATTACCAGTATCTTCAGAATGCACTATCAAAACAAAATAGTCCATTTGAATAGATGAGAGTGTGAGTGATGTTGAACGTCTTGTGTCGGAGATCATGCATGTGACCCCTGTTGACAAACTTTTTTGACGTAGTAGTACTTCATTATGTAAGTTCGAATCACCAAGTTGATTCAAACAAGCCCAAGTCCCCAATCGAACTAGGTTTTGCCCGAAATGGAAAAACCCCTGTACCGTGGTTGCCCCCGTTTGAATGAGATACTACCCATTACAGCAGGATCCAGAGAACGGACTGGCGGAAGGAGAGGAAACTCAACTCTGAAACGTTCGGCGTGTCTTCTGCTCGGCGGGGGATGTACTACGGCCGGGGAGGGATGAGGGGCGGCTATGGCTACCACTACAACCGCGGTGGCTACAGCTACATGAACCGCGGTGGGTTCAGACAGCCCATGATGATGTACAGGCAGCGCTCCCAGAACCGACCCCAAACCCACAATCAAGCACAAGTAAGTTGACATCAAAGTTGAAAGAAAAGCACCTTCGGGAGTTACGTAAGCTTTTGTGAGTTGGGAGGTTGAGAGCATGTGTACAAATTAATCCCTTTTTCCTTTACTCTTCTTCTGCTGTATCATTTGAGCTTAGATGACGGAGACTGACAATTTTCGTGGTTTATTTTTTCTTTCGAATGTTTATGACAGTAATCACGGGATTGAAAAGCACTTCTAACGAAAATGGATTCATCTTCAGCATGTTGACACAATGTAACGGTGGGATCCATCGCTGTCGGGATATCAAAAAATTAAATGTTGTAAACCAAAACTTGATCTTTGTAGAAGAATGAAATAGAAGACAAGATTTAGAGCTCTATATTACATAATCGGTTTTGGGTCAGTGTGAGTTAGCGTAATTGTACACACATTAGTATCCCGTCTATAATTATTGAAATAAAATGTTTCCTGTGGTTTAGAAAACAAGAGTTGAAAAAAAGAGTTCATATTTCGTGAAAGGTTTAAGTATTTCCTATTATGTAGGTGACGCTTTAAACCACGATAATTGTCCGTTGTTCCGCTGTAGTCATATAGTAGTCGCCTGCGCTTTTTTCATTGCTTCCAAAGTGGCAGTAAAATTTATCTACCTTAAATGTAAATGCTTTGCTTGTCGGTACATAAATTATAGATTATAGTCATTCACAACTCGTACCGCAGTTTAGTTGCATGTAACAATATTTTTTATTTCTGCTCAACTAGGTATAACATTTAGTGAAATGATGAAACTCAAGTAGTTCGTCACAAAAAAATAATTATCTTATTTTTTTAACTTTGTCAGAGTTTGTTGTTCCTAAGGGGAACTGCCTACTTCAGATAATCTTCTCGGAACTTACTTTGCTTTCACTTCGATCAATTTAAGTGTCAACCTCACATTGTCCATTTGATAACAATTCAGCATTTTCGGGAAAAAATGTATGCATGAGGTAAAATTGATCGTTCAGTCAAAGCTGCTTCCCCAGTCTCATTCTGAAGATATTTTTTATTCGTTTTCTTGCTACAATAAAAATTAATAGTTATGAACTTGCAACATTTAAAAATTGGAATACGTTCGGCCCACAGAGTCTCTTTGTATTAGTTAGTAGATTTACATGTTTGAATCCAAGTCAACCAGTTACAAAATATCATGGAATGACGTAAATTATCTGCCCTGGGGAAAAGAGATTTCTTGTTTTTGTTGGATACACGATAGACTGATAAATTACCTTAACGTAATGAAATCCACAAGAGCGTTCATTTTCAAGTGTTCCAAATAAAATCACAATAGTTCGTTCACTTCATCCACCCATCGTCCGTTTTTGCCCCAATATAAGCAGAGGAAAGTAGTCAAATAGCTGGTAGCTTCATCGACTAAATTAGAAAATTATTTCAAATACCTTGCGTGATTTCACACCTTCTTCTTTCACTTTCTGTATTTTTCATTGAACTTAATTTTTAATGCGTTCTTTCATGAATTAGATTTCCTTCCTAGACATACTAAAATGCTTTTTCTTAGGTTCGTTTTCTTTTAACTATAGTATTTAAATAAAGTAAAAGAAGCCTAAAAATAGTTATTTAATTCTTAATTTTCGGAAGTAACTAAAATTAACATTTTTTAAAGAAAATTCGCTAGTAGGGAAGCTGTAAATAATTTATTCGAATTTCTCTCCCTTGACGATTCTGATTTTGATTCTCAAGACACCTTACGCCTCTGAATGGACAATCTAGATGTCGCGAGCGCTCAAGATTTTATAGTAGACAATTGACTAAAGCCAAACTCTATCCCATGTTTTTGTTAAATTCAATAATACAAAATTTCGCACTCTTCACAGGAATATGTTTACTGCAACCTGAAAAATCCTTACTTTTTCTGAATGTCTGGTTTGAAAATCCTTCTCTGCTTTGAACAATTCTACAATTTAGGGGATTCTGAACCCTATGCGCGTGAGCTATTTGCGAAAGTGATTTTGATTGAGTCATTCGAATCGATTTTGATGCTGCTTTTTGTGCATTGATGTGGAAAGTTCCCTGTTGTTTCCCATAACATTGTCCATAACTTAGTTTTATTATTCCTTGGTTTAGCTGTGATCTAACCATTCCTGAGAGCTTTCCAATACTACTGCCTCCCACAGATCTCCCAACCTGGATTCAACTTTAGAATGACTTGTGGGAACGTCATTCTTTTTACGTAGGCCTTTGAAAGCCCACTAGGCTGATAATTTGAAAATTGTGACGTTCCTATTTCACATCTCGCTTCTTGAACTACATGTAAAAAATCGAGAAATCGGAAATTTTGGTATTAAAGGGGTGTTTTTCTCGTCTGATTTTGATATTAATTATTGTTATAAATTGACCACTCAGATTGTTATACCATCCGGTCCCCGTAATGGGGTATTTTTTTAAATTGAAAAAAATATACATATCCCAAAAAGCTCTAAAACAAAAGAGTATTTTATGTGCTGATTTCACTGAATTGAATGGCTCCACTCGCGTTCTTCCAAGTCCATCCGTTTGCTCGTAATTTGGTGAAAAGTAGTCAATGGATAGATAGGTATTGAAACGAAGGCGTGACATCGTTTCAGGGGTAGTAATCGAGAGGTCTCAGATAGCTAGACCGATCCCTTCTCTTATTTTTTCCAAACTTTTGGCATTGGAGGCATTGTTTCTGAGTGTACAGTAATGCATGTATGAACTTTTCAGTTGTAATTTGCGACTTTTTTAACTGGTAGGTAAAAATGGCAAGTGCACAACAAACCTGCTGCGGTGAACACAAAATTTAGTACATATTCCAAAATTACAAATTATTTATAGATTTTTTCCACGTTATTTATAAAAATATTAGGCCTTGTCTTTTATGCGCTTCCCAGGCTTCAAATGTCAATCAGTTGTAGTATTTTGTCGTTCGACACTGGAATCGGTCTACTAGTGCTCTCCATCCGCAGTTAAAATCTAATTATAATTCAAATCATAAATTTATCCATACGTAAGGAGTTCAGGATCAAACCAGTCCAAGTTGAAACCGTATTAAGGAAGAATGAGTTTCAGTTCGGTTTAGTAATTGTGTTGAACTTTTTGTTTTTAGATAACACGTACTATCTCTGAATATAATTTCGGAGATTTTATTAATCCAGTTGTAGATGAGGCCCTACAATTGACCTCTCATGGTGAATCCGCTCCCCCAAGAAATGTGTTGCAGAAGAGAAATATCTAGAATTCATTCCGCCTTGAATTGACCTCAACAGTAATGCACTGAATCAGTCGGAATTCTAAGACGAATTTTTTCTGTATTTCAGGTGGCCAACGCTTAAACCGTCTCGAAAAAACTGGTACTCAACGTTCGTCAACATCTACAACTGACATAAAATTGGCCATGAACCTGGAACATGAGCATACTCAGAAAATTTATTTATTTTAACCGTTTACTCATTTCTCTAACATTATTTAGAATATAATTTCTAGATCGTGGCAAATTTTCATTTGATTACTCAATTCAATCAGACAAAAGATTTATAAACAAATTGAAATATACGAGTGACTGTTGATTTACCTAGAGAAAAAATGTAAACTGTATTTATTTTTCTTAATTGATGTTTATTAGATCTTCATTTTTTCTTCTTTTTTTAATCAAAGATTAGTTCTTTGGTTTTGTAATAGATTATTACATTTATTGCTATTAATAGGACTTGTGATTGGAAGATGCATGTGGGTTAAATTTCTTTATTTTTTAGAGCAATTTTTGAATTGAATTGTTGTTTTTAATAATACCGTCCGTATTGAACGGGGCTGGAACACTTGGAATGATGTATTTAGAATGGATTTACCGTAGGGCTTTTTCGAGTTAACACTTATTTTAGATTTAAGGACTGAGATTTTGGATGGTATCCTTTAATGTAAGGAAGAAGATGGACTAAAGACCCCTATTAGAACGACGGTATTGCAACATACTTCGTGAATATATTTTAAAAAACAATTTGGTTGGTTGGTGAATAACAACAAAACCATAACGTTCTGAGACTACCAACCCACTTTAATAACGCTGTTGGAGTGATAAGTTGACATTGTACTAAGATTTATATGGTTTTACTTGCGTATAAAGTTGGTGTTGAATCGTAATGAAGGAGGCAATGTTTCAAAGCGATTTTATTGATGTTTAGCGTAATTTTTTCACTAGGCAAAACTGTATATCTGTGCATGGATCCTGGCGTATCGATTACCAATGAATGAATCGTTAACTTTATTTGCGTTATTGGATAACGAAAATAAATTTAACCGTCTGCTGTCGCTTAGTTTTATCAAAATTTCGTTCAAAAAAAGAGAAAAAAACATCGGTCAACTCAACAGTCATAGTTCTATTTTATTGCATAAAAGGTAACTTTCTGTTGATTTTTTTCCACCTGTAAATTGCAAGGAATTTTTTTTTCTCAAGATCAAACCATTCTAATTTTTGTTGACCGACGTTCATGTTTTCCATCGCGTGGACGACATATTTTTATTTTTTATCAATTTATGTGGAAAATTGTGAAATTACTTGAACGAAAATAAAGAAGAGGTGTGCAATTTATTTAGTCTCCATCCTTGCAATCTGTCGGGGTACCTATATAATTTCATGGTGTAATTTTTTTTTACATTTCAAAACATTGTGATTACTACTTTGAGGTATTGATTGAATTTAGCTTTAATACGATTTACTATTGAAATAAAAGTCAATGCCTTGAAGGACATTTTAAATATTTTTTTGCAATTCACTGTACCACCTCTTTCTCCAGATATATAGTTTATTCTTCAATATTTTTCAACTTTGAGCTAAGTAGAAACTGGGGGAATGGGTTTAAAACTTGATTCCCTCGCAGTTATCCCTTAATTTTAGTATTGTACAATGTTCCGTTGTTTTGTAAATCTTCTTTCGAATTATATTTCATTTCGAAAATTCAAAACGAGTAACCCAATTGCTTGATCGACCCACGAGATTCTCCCATTTCTTGGCGTATCGTGTAAAAGGTGACCAAAATGAAATTTAAAAATCGAAAGAGCACAAACAAAATTTATTTTGAACAATGTAACGTAAACGTGTAAGAAGAAAATTTTTAAAAAGTTGAATTATTTTATTAGTGTCATTCACTTCCCTTTTTGAAATAATGATGTAAACATTTCCCGATTTTGTGTTCAATAAAAGTCAATTCCTCTTCCTTTCTGAAGGCGTTTTTAATTTCTCCTTGAATCCTAAGTGAAATTTATCAGCCCTGTAGATGATTTAGGTAGTGTACATCACGTTCATGGCAGTGCTAGTATTTCAGCTATCTTCGTTGAAAGTACAAGAATAATTTGAAAACCCAACTGAGATCTACGTAGTATTCCGCTGAATCTTTTTTGAAAAGGCTTCGTAATTGAATAAAATACAATATTTTTAAAGGTTCATCGTCCAAATCCATTTCTGGCGATTATGAGGTAATTCCAGAATTGTAATATTAGATTATTTTCGATAATGACCCTTTGTAATGAACCCAGAAGGTCCGAGGCTGCTCCTGGTGATGGGTGCATGTGCTGTGCTTGGGTCGGGCAGTCAAAAGTGCCTGGAAGGAGTTGGAGGTAACGGCCTCAGTGGTTTATAATTTAAGAAAAAATATTCAAACTTTGTACCTATAATGCCGCAATGTATCGCTCCCGCGGGTGTGGTAATAAAAACCCAAGCGTTAATTGCGTAGCGCTAGTTTTTTGGTTCGTAGGAGGGTATATCTCGAACCCAGGAGCTATGGTGAGGTGGAATCTTGGCAGATAAGAGAAGTTGCTCAAAAATAATAAACCTTGAAATAATTTTCCACGTTTTTTATCTGCTTTGTAATTGGCGCGAAAGAACCTCAATACATCTCGACTAAACTTTGAACCTGATGATTAAATTAGGTAATAGTAGTAATTGAACATGAAACTGTAAAATAAAAGTACGTAGTGATAATTTTGATCTAATATTTAGTTATCGTTTACTTTGATTTTGTTCAGTAGGACATGTTCTCTTTGTCATGAGCTACCAATAAATCAACTGAATACGCCTTGCATGTGCAACCTTAGTTACTTTAACGAGATATGTTTAGGGAACTACCATACTTAAATGTCTCTCCTACATATATATGTCTAGAATGTATCACTGGTTATTGAATAGTCATGGCTGAGTGTGATTCTGTTGTAAATTATAAAACTACCCACATTAGGTACCTACTAAGGTTGTTCTGTACAGAGGGGAAGAAATCTCCAAGATCCTAAGGCAGAAATTGGTTAGTAGTGTTTAGGGACAAGTGGGATACCTAACCTTTGAAACCTCATTTTCATTTTCGCACTTTAAAACTCACCCTGATTTGTTCGACACATTACTTCAGAACATACCGTACAGTAATCTGTACAGTGGGTTGAGGACCTTTTCTTATGGTATATTCGGAAAAGGTTTAGGTGGCTAATAATGTAAGTGGCAATGAGTCTATGGAATTAGAAAGAAGCCTGCTTTGTGAGGCATAAACGCACAAGAACGTTATCAGTGCTTTAATGAAGCAGTAGTACGTCAAAAACATAAATATATCGAAGTTAAAGAATAATCAATCAATAGCAATGATAAAATGAATACCAAGGTATGCTAAATAAGCAACAACGATAGTGGTGTCAATGGAAATATGGAGAAAATAATATCCAGTACTTAGTTCTGATTATACGGACGGTAAAATATAAAGTATTGTTACCGTAGTCCATGTGTAAGAATGATGTAAACAATCGAGGCTGGACTATTAGATTCGTTATCCAAGATTATTCACATGGTTATTGTGAATCAAAAAATAAAAGCAGACTTTCGTGCCTCAGACATGTTTCTCATATCAGCAATGGAAGTTAGGCCATTAAATGTCAATGATCAATTTGAGACAGACTCCACGGGTCTGAACAAGCAGTGTATTTATTCATGGTGCAGTCAAAAGAGACCTAAAGAAAACTTGCTGAGTCTCAGGAGGATTGTTTTGCTCACTCTTGCGATCATGTAATGGGGAAAGGATCCCATCACTGGGAGACAATTTTCCGCCATCATCTTCAAGTCCAATGATTTTCTCTCTATCACTTCCAACTGTACACAGATAAATTGCTGTTTAAGGCCGATTCGAGAGTCGCAAACACTATGCAGAATATAAAGAAAGCTTCCTCAATGGGAACGACTCCTGCGCCGACATTTGCTCACCACTCTCCTCCATACACCACTGTTCTCAATGGCCTACGAATGGCTGGGGACAGGGAGGGTCTAGTGATGTGAAGATTTAGCGAAGAGATGTTTTTTATGACTGGTAGTTCCGCTCAAAGCTATCATTGTGTATTCTACTCCTTCGTTATTGAATCATCAGCAACTAACGTAATTGATTAGTCGTCCTTAGTTCTTTGTTTTTCTGGAATATGGTAGAAAGTTGTGTGGCTGACTTCTTTACTGGGTGCGACTCCACACACTTGGTGAAATCGATACACAGCCGCAAAAACTTCCAAGTATTTACCATTCTTGCCAATCGCCCAACAAGTCAATACCACTGAATCGAGCAACAGTATATGAGGGTAGCATAATGGGCTCTGCCAGCATTGAGGCGTAAACCACTGACAGCACTGCATTGTGGTAAGAATTTGCACGAGTCATTGGTACATAGTGTCACTGAGGTCTTCACACACCTGATTCCCTTTCAATGGCTCAGTTATTTCTCCAGTAACTAGAGCAGTTAGTAGCTGAGTTAGTCCTGGTTGAAATTGTGGTTGTTGAATTCCTATTTTCAAATTCTTGGACTAATGCAAAATTTGGTACTGTACTTGGAATATCCTGCAATATTTTCGAATGACTTGTTTGTATCATGAAGTTTTACGGTTTTAAGCCTGACTGACTGACTGAATTTCTTCGTTTTCGCCTCTTTTGGAATAATGCATGTTTCCTCCTTGTTAATGAAGTGCCTCATGTGATGGGAAATTTCGGTGACTGGAATTTTGATAAATACTTTCCTCCCCACAGCCACCGGGTAAAGGGAGCCAGAACATACATTTTCCCAGAATTGTAAAGCCTCTTGAGACAGGTTGACCTGTCGGGTTAAATTGTATCAGTGCCATGTTTTCTTGTGATAGCACCTTTGTAGGAATTTACACCTTTTCATCCTGGGAGGTCTTTAGTTTTGAAGACATCATTGTTTTTCTTTCGTTTGGCTGAGCTGAAGGGAGGATGATAAAATTATCACAGGGTTCTGCAACCTTCAAAGCTGGCATGATGGGATCTACTAACTGTTCAAGAAGTGTCATTTGAGAGGGAGTCTTAATCATTGAGAGAATCTGATCGAAGTGGGACCTCATGTTCTGTAATCTAACTGCAACATCACTTTGATCCCGCGACATTGGAGGTTCATGCTTATAGTCTTGCCCAACCTCTTCATGCCCCTTGCAATCATGTTCAATTTCTTCATGCTCTTCAAAGTCATGTTCAATCTCTTCATGCATCTCGCAGTCAAATTCAATCTCTTCATGCCCCTCGCAGACACGTTCAATCCCTTCATGCTCATTAAAGTCATGTTCAACCTCTTCATGCACCTCGCAGTCATGTTCAACCTCTAAATGCTCTTTGAATTGTTCAACCTCTTCACGCCCCACGCAGTCAAGTTCAACCTCTTCATGCCTCTCGCAGACACCTTCAATCCCTTCATGTACCTCGCAGTCATGTTCAACGTCTTCATGATCCTTAGTGTCATGTTCAACCTCTTCTTCAACAAATTCTTCATTCCATTGCGATGAATTAGACACTTCTTCAATACACAAAATGGGTTCGAAATCAATCGGGGCTTCATTGTTCAGTTTAGTAGCCCTCCCACGCGTTTGAGATTTGTTCAAATGAGTTCGACAAATATCGTTATCATGACCAAAGTGCCCACTAGTAAAATTGGCATGCACAGCACCAGAATACCAAAATTTTACGCTAATTTCAGCTGGGCAGCAGGCATTAATTTTATTGGAACCCAGAAATTTCATATTCCTCTTGTTATTGCCTTTGGAAACGAAATATCCATCACGGTGGCAATGGTAAGTGACGGAACTATAATTTTTATTTTGATGAGGCGCTCGAACTTTAACGTATCTACTAATTTCCCATTTTTCTAATTCTTCTTTCCAAAGAGTGAACTCTTGAACAGTCTTGAATTCAAACGATTTATTTTCTATTTGAGCAGAATGAATGCTCGCATAATGATTAATCATTGCACGTCGCTCACAAGATTGAAATTCCTTGCAAACGGGACAATTATATTGTTTCGAAAATGGTTTTTTCATCATCTTATCATTCTCATGTTTTTGAACGTGTCGTTGGAAACTGTATTTGTATTTGGTGATGAATTCACAAGAAGAGCACTTGTACTGAGCCATAGTCTTCTACACTTTCAATGAATAATGAAACAAACATACAATTGATGCATCAGTCGCAGGGATATATTTCAATGAGGGAGTACTTATGAATAATTACTACAGGCCTAAAACAAACAGATTGAACACAATTGGAAGGAGGAACTATGAAGAAACTTATGTAAATTAAAAATAGCTATACATAACCTAGGGAACAAAAAATTAATTAACCTGTTTTCTTTCTGGTTGTTTTTCTCAACTCATGGTTTTGTGTTAATTTTCCAGTAACGGTGTAGCATATTTGACTGGATGAAGTCGTAGACGGTTTTGAGTAATTACTCATTTAAAAGGTTCAATTTTGTGTTAAACAGATTTGTCCTGGACTTCTTATACAGGCGTCGAGTGGAGAGAAAATTCTGATGGCTCAAACGATGGTTGTTGTTTGAATCTTCGCGTAGGTACGTCTGGGATTGGCGTTTTTTCAGTGGTGAGGTGAACCAATAATTCTCAGCATTCGATTCGACATGTATTCAACAACACTATTCAAATCTTTGAAAAAGAAAGGATGAAGAATACATAAATTATACTTAACAATTTACACTATGACTGCGAATGACAACAGACAAGTGTGGCTGGCGACATTCAACTGATAAGATAGATACTAGAGAATGGATGGTGGTGGTTCCAATTTATCAGTGCTGACTTGGTGAGATTCATCTTATGTGCTGTCATTCGGCTGATTGATGAATTTCTTTGAAATTGTGATTGAGGATGTCTTGGATATTATAATTGTAGTTCTTCGATGCTTGTCCAAAACGATCTACCATTCTGCTCATGTTTAAGGGCCACTTTCACCAAAATACTTGTTAACAGAGATAGGCTAACTTCTGTTGGAAATAACTGTGAGGGTTAAATCTTGAAACCGTAGTGACGTCTTTCACCTAAACACTTCTTGGCTAAATTCAAAGAGAAAAGTTAAAGATTATCTAAGGGAGTTTGGTTAAAAGTGTCCAAGTTAAAATTCATCAGAATTTGACACTTTAAGCTGATGTCAAGTCAAGCCAAGAAAAGTCTTGCATCCTATTACGTGTAATAATAATCTATTATTCTTCATTTCATGTAAGAATGGCTGATCAGTTCTGTTGAATCATTCATATTACGACATTGTTTGAAGGCATGACTGAGAGAACAGAAAGAAGGGGTTTTGATATATGGAGAATACAACACTGACTTTGTCTTTTACAGATTCTACTTGATAATAACAACCCAACTCTTAATCGTTATCTTTAAAGCGAGCAGCGTGGTTTCCTATGAACTTGGCTGACATTTCGTTGCATGGTATACATTGATACAATGGCTAGGGATAGTTAGTTCTCAGTAATGTACATTTATTTATTTTCAGTGTTATGTAATAACTCGGGAAAATTGATAGAGTGCTCGAAAAATGGGGTCGAATGGTATTTAAATTACTGAAGCCCTTTCAAGATCTTCTATTGTTATTGATATTGCGCACCTGATTACCTATTCCATTTTGGAATTATTTTTTCGTTCAGCGTTATCATACAGTGTATGTACCTATTAAAATGTCTGCAAAAACATTCGAAGATTTAAAACTGAGTCCATGGATCGTCCGGCAGCTGAAAGCCGTTGGAATTAAGAGCCCTACTCCTATCCAGAACAACTGCATTCCACAAGTCATGGAAGGTGCGTATGGCTTCAGATTTTAAATTTATATCCCCAGGATGTTCATTTGTTTCAAATATCAGCTTCGTAGATTAGGGTAAAAAAGCGTTCAAAACAGGCAGTTAGATGTCATTAATAATGAACAATCACTGGACTTGCGAATTATCCCTATAGTGAAACTCAATAATTGAATACCTAGGAAGAAATTAGCCGTAGTTGACCACGAGTCTTGGCAACATAGCCTACAGTCCCTGTCAGGCTCAATTTAAAACTTCACCGTTTTAGGCCAAGAATGGATAGTAACGGTTGCTTTGTTCATGGCTAAGGTAAGTAATTTTCAAGCTTGTTTGAAAAATAACGGTAGCCTTTTTCAAAAAGGAACTTGCCATTAGACATGAAAATTAGTGGTATGGTTGTTTGAAAAATGTCTTATTCAGAATTTATGGAAGATCTAGGAAATGAGGGTTCGAGCTTATTTGTGTACTAATTGTGGTTGGTTTATTGAATGGAAAGTAAAGCAAATATGCAATGTAAAGGTTATTTTACTTAGTCGTATGGAAATGTCGTTGTCGGTAGAACGGAATGTCCTGAGATTATGGGAGTAGTAATGTCAGGAAGAGGGTGGGGGGTGAGATTTACAATTTATTCATTTATTATGTGTTGTCAAAGAGCCATTTTTAAATGTATGTTCTAGTATACCTGTTGTACATCATGGTGGTTATTGGCAAAAGCATCTTGGGGTCCTCTGCAATGATATTGGTACACGGAATGAAATCAACCACCAAAATTGCTTTCTAGAGTTGCTCGAAGGAGGAAATCTATAATGTCCCTCATCTCAGGAATAGACCGCTTTTTGTTCAGTGATTGCCTATCGTGTTTTGGACTCATAATGGTGTTTAAACCATCATGAGCATGAGTGAAAACATCCTCACATCAGCAAAAGACAGACTCTCAAGGGGCAGATCTGCTAATTGTCTATGGTTGAGAGCCAATATGAGGGCTGGACTCTCTTCCTAATTGACCGCTCCAGGAGGGCTGAAAATAAATACAATCACCCATCAATTAATAACAGACTAGCGAACCCGAAGGAAATGATAGAAGTTGGCTCAGAGAGCATTTGAAATGTGCTGAGCCAATATTTCCCAATGTGGTGCTTAACAAATTGAAGGGTTAACCGGAAACCCCGCGGGTGCTCGTTACAAGATCCTAGAAGAAATGACGTTTGGCAAACTTGGTGTAAAGAATTCTTGACCTGTAGACCTATGACTTATATACTTCCTTCCACATCACTCCACCATATTTCTTAATCAGAAAGCCCATAATTTATTTCGGCTTTCCGCACCATGAAAGCACTTTGGGGTTGGGTTAGGTTCAGTGATTGCCTATCGTGTTTCAGACAACCATTATGAGCATGACTGAAAGCATCCTCACATAAGCATAAAAACTGCCTCTCAGATCCTTGTTTACTATCTGTTCCAAGATTTAAATCTTCTATACATTCAACTTCACCTTGGATTTGATTAAGACTCACTTCCCCGCGCTCTGTCAACTTTCAGTTCCATTTAGTAGCAGTTTTTGAAAAATTGATTGATACAAGGACCTTTCCAAATGCATTATGACACGAGGTTATTTCTTTCTTATTCGTATCCCTGTATTTCGTCTCATGGTTTTTCTTTCAATCGCTTTCGATTACTTCTTTTCATCAAATACCCTTATATATTTTAAAATTGCGTTCTGTCTTATCTAGAACCGTAGAAAAGTTTGTATGTATATACGAATTGAAAACAAATGATGTATCTCATCTTTACAATAACTTTGTTGACTCGTAGAGGATAATGAATGAACCATGATTTAAACAAAAATCCTTTCTATTTTGTTGTTATATGGCCCCGTAAAACTGAGTTTTGCTCATTACGTCTCATTCAGAAACGAAATTTCTCATCGCCGAGAAATCTTTCGAAAGTGAAAACAGTGCTTCTGCAAAATAAAAGATCCTCTTCGACTGATCCTTCCTTCTAAATTGGAAATCCTTCAGTATTTGTGTCGGTTTACTCACTTCAGTGCAATGTGTATTTTTTCAGGCAAGGATGTTATTGGAGTAGCCAAGACGGGTAGCGGTAAAACTCTGGCTTTTGCCCTTCCGATTCTACACGATCTGGCACAAGAGCCCTATGGGATATTTGCTGTCGTCATCACTCCAACACGAGAGCTGGCGTATCAGATTAAGGAATCTTTTGCTGTAATCGGCAAGTCCATGAATCTCAGGCAGTGTGTCGTGGTTGGAGGTAAAGTATAACAATTTAAAAGTAGTTATTTCAGTGATTATGCAGCTTACACAATATAAGAAAAATATATAAGAAAAATATTCAGGGTATTCAAATTCAACATCCCCTACTTCCTTATTTTTTTAATTTTTGTAGATACCATAAAAAGTTCAAATTGTAACTCCCCTTATTAATTTATTTTTAAATTTAATTGAATTTAATTTTTTTTAATAGCACTTTTAATTAGTGAAATTAGAGTGTAATTATCGACTAACTAATTATTGGCTATCCTCAAAAATTCATCAAACAATTTTCTCAGGTCCTATTGGCCCAATGTCCCTCAAACTGGTCGTGAATGATTCCATTCCAATTTCAACACAATCGTATCGTTAGTGGCTGCTGCTCTTGCGTGAATGTAATTCTAGTAAATAGCTTACTTTTACAGCTTTCATTAAATTTAAATGATCTTCAGAGAATGTGTGGGTTAGGCTGTGGTTGGTCGGTGCTCTAGGAGTTTCACTGATCGATACTTTACCGTTAGCGGGGTATTTTCGTAAAATCCATCAATCCTAATTTTCTCACTTCCTCAATTCATTTCAATGATCTACACATTCGTGTTAAAGACACGAAGGAGCCATTTGACACATCCAAAATCTTTTTTGCTATGCTTTTTCAAGGTTTGAAATAAATACAACGTAACAGTGAACAGAGATCTCTCCTAGGCTAGGAGGGTGCTGTGACGCAGGATTATTTGGAACTTTGAAAACCCATAGAAAGAACTACTCATCTTGGGGGAGCATGGTTGGCACGGTTAGGGAGCTTTATTGGACATAAGAAAATTATATATAATTGTTTTGACCCAAATCTAGGGTTCCTGTAGACTAATCGGTTTTGCTTATTTTCAGTTTCATTTTAATACCTTTTTCTTCTTTTTTTTTCACATTGCGCATCTTTAGGGTTGGAGATGATTGGGCAAGGACAGGAGCTTGCGAGACGTCCCCACATCGTGATTGCTACCCCTGGAAGGCTATATGACCATCTTAATAGCTGCAATACCTTTCACTTCAGACGGATGAAGTATCTTGTTCTTGATGAAGCTGATAAACTTCTTGGTGGCCCCTACGACGATGAAATGAAAGGAATATTTGCTGCAGTCCCACCAAACAAACAGACCTTACTGTTCAGCGCTACCATGACTGACGTTCTCGATAAGGTAAATTACCTATATTATGGAGGGTTTTACTACTTCATTTTCTTTCCAGTCAGGGAAGAAATGTAGGAAGACTTACCCACTCTATTGGTTCAAATTGACCGTTAGATCCACGAAAACAATCAGGATGGGGCCCCCCCTCTCTCCCCACCGCGGGTTTGGGGTAGCTCTCCAACCCCAGTCTCCTCTGTAATAGCTTCGTGTCACGTGCTTCTGTCAAATCATTATATTTAAATGTGTGTTAACCCTCTCTAAGAGGATCATCTCTCACCGACGACTATCTGTGATTAAGGGAAGAAATCGCGCCTGACCGAATCAATTTTATCTATTTTCCACCCTTCATCACTGGCATCCTTTTGATATTTTTTTCTAAACCTTCTACATTTCGCGAATCAACCGGAATCAAGGTTGCATACTTGCCCGCCCAATTGATTGGAGGTGTCTACCTCGCGGACTAGCCTGTATTGATTTATTGGCCTTGTCAAGTTTAAACTCTTGATAAAACCTATTATTTTTACTTCATTAGTTGAGTAAGTAAATAATTGATTATATTATATACATCAGAGTTAACTATCCCCCAAATAGTTTAAAAGTGATAAATTGCATACGTATACCGACTATGCGTTAGTGCCTTGAATAGTGGTGTACACTGCTGTTCACTTGAAGTTGATAAACCCGCTTTTAGTCTCCTGAGTATTGAGGGACTCGTTTGGAATTGAGTTAGTGATTGACAATTAAAACCTAACTACGGATGATCTGCATAACTAAATGATAGCTTTGCCTACAGACCGTTTACGCAATCTGTACACAGGTCACCATCAACATTTTGACAGTCAACAGCTAATGCACCTGAATGGGTGTCACTCAATGTTGATTAGTTAATAACTTGTGTCAATAAAAATTATTTTCAAGGTTAAAGCAGTGGCCAAGAAAGAAGTATTCCTGTGGATGGAACCCTCTGCAGTGAAGACAGTGGAGCAGCTCCGACAGTTCTATGTACTGTGTCCTCAGTACGTACGGGATGGCTATCTCGTTGAGGCCATGCGGAGATTCATGGAGAAACGCCCAGATACATCTATTATAATCTTCACCGACACTTGCAAGAATTGTCAAGTTTTGTCAATGATGCTCAATTTAGTTGGGTGAGATCATTAAAAACTCACGTTATCTATTTATAGGGTCTTATAAATTTGAATCTTATGAATTTCTTTCTTGCATTGTTTTCGGTTCGATGTAATAATTAATTTCGTTTATCTTAGATTTGAAAATGTGGCGATGCATAAAATGATGCACCAAAAAGAACGTCTGAGATCTCTGGCCAAATTCAAATCTAATCACGTGAATCTTCTCATTGCAACTGACTTGGCATCACGAGGTCTTGATATTCCCCTCGTCGAATTAGTGATAAATTACAATGTTCCAAATGCTGCTAAGGTAAGTTGTGAATAAATCGATTCTCTTCTTCTACATCTTCTGATGAGTTGAGTTGACCATTGTTATGTATGTGTACTCTCTGAAGATTGGTGCTATTCTTGTTCCAAAGATTTAAATTGTTTATAAAAATTGTAAAAGCCATGGTGTTATTTCAATAATGCAAGGTATCTCTAAATGAATGCGGTGATGTTTCAAAACTCTGTTTTTCAGCCATTTTTTATAGCAGTAGGCCCCATCAGCTATCGTTATGACTGGATGATTCTTTAGTTTCGAATGGTTGCGTGCGCTAGAGCTCCCTTACTATGACAGTACCAGACGGAGACCACTGTTTATACGAATGTCACTGTTCTGTTTAGTCTGGCGATCTGGATGCTCGCTATGTTCGTATGTCAAAATTTAAAAATAAATCCTAAATCATCATTCTAGTAAACTATAGATTTGTTGGAGACATAGAACGGAATCTGTGCTTGAACTATTGAACTATGGGTCTACAATACCCTGATACAATGCGGTTTCCATATAATACCCTGTATGGTTTATGGAAATTATAACAAATGCTACTAAGGGAGAGCTCGCCGACCAGCCACTTCTGTGATCTTGTGCAACAAGATTAAAATCACCAGTTGGACAGTGAAAAAAAAAAAAATCTTTTTGTGAGTTGAGCTTCGAAAGAGTCGAATCAATAATGACGGAAAGACGCGAGTAAGGCGTGAAATGAAACTAAAGAACCTCCTTTTTTGAATGATACCACCTGCAATAGTGTAAGGTCAATCTTACATGGATTACAGCTTTCTGAAATCTACCCGTTCTTTTAGAGACACCTTGACTAACTCTCGTTTGTTTCTAACTCAGGTGTATATTCATCGAGTTGGCAGAACTGCCAGAGCTGGAAGAGTTGGCTACTCCATGACTCTTGTCACACCAGTCGATGTTAAGCTGGTTCAGGTACGTTCTTCTACCAATAATGAGGAAGTATAGTAAAATAATTTTTCCGTGATGAAATTGAGCAGTTTATTACTACTATACACCTTTCCATATTCTGTTGTGCGATTACGTTTACTGTATCATTCTACTTCAATTCAATGATTTGAGCTGGCACACTTTTAAATTTACAGAATATTGAACGGGAGATAAATACCAAACTTGAGGAGTACAAAGTGGACGCCAAGGAAGTGGCCAAGATCTTCACCCACATATCTGTGACACGGAGGGAATGTGAGATCCAGGTGGACCAATCGGAGTTCTATGAGAGAAAGGAAATAAACAAGAAGAAACAACAGATACTGGATGGGATAGACCCGGAGGCTCTGCAGGACAAGATTATTAAGAAAATCAAAGAAGAGAAGAAGAAGAAAAATCTAAAACGAAAGAAACTTAGAGATAAAGTGGCCCCCACAGAATCTACAAGTGGGTAGGTTCGAAACTTGATAGGTTCAAGTCTCGTTAACTCCCACTTGGTTATACTTGATTCCACGCAAGAAGTTTGTCTCATCATTGAAAGAAATAAGGGAAGGTTGCGCAATAATACTTAAGAGGTGATAGGTGTGCGCATAACTCATTTTCTAGCGCGATGGAAAACATTTGCGTACAAAAGGCGATGTGTTCCCTGAAGTAGAAATGTGATGAGGTAAAAACCTTTTGTAAATATGTGTACATTCATTAAATTTTTGATGACACGTTAATCTTGACGCCTAAATTTATCATATTCTATTGCCTTCTGAACATGTATAGGCACAAATATTTATGTTGTAATGTTACGCCAAAATAATTCATTTATAATTTTTATTCGACATAATCAAAATTACCAACACTATTGCGTTATGAAGTCATACATAAATTACTCGTTTTCTAAATTCCTTAACGCCAGGAATGGCCGTTTTGTGCAGTGCTCCTTTTTCAATTACCCAAAGTGCGCCGGGATGAGCATACTGGATCATGTAAACAATTGACTTGGCTACTTGCTCTGGCCTGAAATAATGAAATTCCATAATTAGTTTTGAAAAAGTAATTTTTCATTTTTTACGGTTTAGATTGCCTTTATTAAATGGTGGTTGTGATTATTTCAACTGAAACACCAGTTTTTTTTTAATCTGCAGTACCTAGCTGATAATAACTTGCAAACTTTTTGAATGTGTATTAAGCCATAAATTGCGTTAAGAATTCTATTCACCAAATGCTCAAATGAAAATAAACGGACTAGTATTGAAATATTACAAAACTTGGTTGATGAAGTATTTTTTTTTTTTTTTTTTTTTTTTTTTTTTTTTTTTTTATACAAGAAAGTAGATAGATACTAGTAAAAGTGAGTAATAAATTATCAACGGCTCCATAAATTTTAAAATACGAGTTTCAAAATTTTTCTTCATCGAAATCCGTTTTGAAGCATCCTGGAATTCCGTTTTTTTTGTATGTATATACAAAGCGATATATACAATAACTCTTGATAGGATTGAGATAAAAACTTCGCTCTTTCACAACAACAACAAAAAAAAAAAAAAAAAAATAAAAAATAAAAATAATAATAATAAATAAATACAAAATCAAGCATTCCAAAAGAAAGGAAATGTTTGTTGGACAACACTTTTTTAGCATAATCTTCGTCAAATTGCGAAAATAGTACTTGAAAAAACATTATGAATGGCAAACGTCCGCTAAACACGATTGAACTTGAAATTTTCGCAGAATATTATTTTTTAAGAAGTTCATCAGCAATGTATTAGGTCAATCGGCAAACTTATGCTGAAAATTGTTCTTAAATTTCACTAAAATTTCCTAAAATAATCTATACAAATTTCTGAAAACCAAGATCTTTATTTGAATAGAAGACTATTATTTAGTTTTAATTTGATATTTTAAGTGATTGGCTGTTTTCACACAAAGTGAAAATGAATATAATAAGATGATTTTGAAAATTTTTCTCATTCGATCATGCTCCATGATTAGAACTTTTTTAAGTTGTGATATGGTGTGGAGATGATTGTGTGTACCATGGCTCTTATTACTATGGTAATGCTCTTAATTGTATGAAGATAATTGCGGCTCTTCTGATGACTTAGGTTAGCAACATTAAATAGTTAACAATAGAATGTGAACTTTATTTAAATTTTCAACATTTCATTATTTGGTAGTTAGCTGGGTCAATTTAATCTTCCTCCTCCCCATCTGTCTTACTTTACTAACGTTCTGTAAAAGCAAGGAAATGCTGTCTTACGTTCTTAATTTTCACAAGCTTTATAATTTTTTAATCCCTTTATGGTATTTGAGCACCAGTAGTCCACAAGTAATGGTAATATTCTATTTTGTTTTAAACATGGGCGTTGCAATATACACAAAATAAATAAATAAATGTGTTGCAATATTAACAAATTTCGATATCTCTACCATTTGTGCTCTGTTCGAGGACATTTCAATGACAATAAAAAACTTGAATTTAATATTCATATTCATGGAGTATTATTTCTGTTATGGCTGTACGGTGCAAATTAATACTCAATGTCTAAAAAGGTTTCATAAACTACAAAAGTACTCTGCAATAACGGTGAATTTACGGATTTTGGTCATCAGGTCTGACAAGTGTGTAACCATTTGCGTATTTCGTTTGTTTGAAATAATTAAGCACCCCACGGTAGCCAGCTCGATGCCCCGCTGACCATTGTCTTATGTTTGCCTACTCTCTATTCGGCAACAATAGGCAAATGTACGTACTGAAATGAAGACGTTCGCCGGAAGGCGCTGCACACTTCCACGAGTGCCGACAGTCGGCCTTAAGCAGGGTTCACATCTATCCGGATCGTTTGGAAATACGGATAGGGGAAGCTAGTAAAAGCAGTGGAGGGGATGGAGGGGAATCGGCCGAGAACACGCCAACAATTCGTTTCCCGCGCTTCGTCCAACAGCTATTCCCTGATTCCTGACGCCATCCCATCCGGAACGAAAAATATTCAAAAAATCATGATGCGTACAGTTTCAAAACTGCCTGTCCAGAAAAAATAGTCCCTTTCCCCAGCTGGTGTCCAACCAATCAGCTGCTCGTATTCACTTTCCAGATAGCTTGCCGGATGGATGTGAATCCAGCTTTAGACCGAAAGAGTTTCAGATGAGGCAACATCACAACAACAACAACATTAGAACATTTTGGTTGGACATTGCGTGTCTTGAACCTCAGAATTTGTTTGAACTCTGCCAGGCCGACTGATAGTGTGGTGAAACACCATCTAATCAGATCAGGCAGGCTCACAACTTCTGAAATAGGAAATACGACAAGTCGCCTCTTAAGGGCAACGCACTACTTCTCCAGGTCTGGTTTCAAGATAATTTGTAAACTCATTGGAGTTCTCAGCTAAAACCTGCCGGATATCGTATAGAGTTTGAGGTCCATTACTCCGTCTTACTTTTGAAAACTCTTCATGAACTGGGCGTTTGCTTGCTCCGACCATTCAGGCATCAGAGCTTTGTCTTCTTGACAAAGCATGAGGTTGGTAGCTGTCGGCCCTGGACAGATTCCAATCATGCGAACTCCTGACGCTTTGAAATGTACAACATCCTGTGGAGAATACAAAAGATTCCATTACCCTGCTTTATGAGTGGTTTTTTTGTTGGTGGTGGTTCTGGTCTTTTAAGAATTGATGAAAACCTGGCAAACAAGGAAGCCAGTTTTAGGAAATAGCGTACAGCCGCAGATTGCAACATAGTTTGCTCTGCCGTTGTATTTAAAACACTAAAACCGTTTTGTAATTTGGTTGCACCTTTCTTTAGCTTTTACATTAGTAAAATAATAGTATTATGGTTTTAACCCAGTCAGTTACCCTGCATTTTCAACTGTTGAGTTACCCCTGTAGGTCTCTGGGGCTTACACCATCAAATGTTGTGGAACTTCATCATAATTTCACCCCAAATGGTAAATTACATTTGATACCACACGAAGATCATAAAACAAAAACTGTCTCACATGTACTCGTCATATATGTTCAGGCTTTGGGACCAGACCAAAAATGAAACTACCAAAATTATAATGTAGATTTTATTCAACTTTCAAATGAACTATGTTAACTTCAAATTAGAATTTCCCAAATCTGAAACTAGAAGGAAAAAATATGCAATCACCACTACATATACTCAATAATAGTCAATTATTACAAAACAAACAATTCTTTGAAGAGAAGAGTAAATCATCACAATTGAAACAATTTCCCAATGCAAAATTTTAAATTTTTTTCTCACAGATTTTTTATGGTGCTAACCACACACAGCCTAGTTACAATAAGTACATTTAATTTTTGATTCTCTTTGTTTTTTATAACTAGGCACAATACATTCTTTTTGGCTGCTCCAGGCTCTGGCTTGCTGGCATTGGTTCAGCAGTCTGCATGTCTCTTATCCTTAAGCACTTGCTGATCATATCCCAAATATCATTCGTCAATGGACCATTCAGTCATTTGAGCATCCATGAAGCTGTTAGCAGACAGCTTTTCTGAAAACTCGAATTGGCTGAATGGTTTTAGCACTTTTTTCCAATGTGCTGTTCCTCCTTTTTGCTGCTCATCCGATGCTCTTCCACGCTCAGTTGTTGCCTTGAGCTTGTGAAAATTATGGGCGTAGACAGTGTAAGAAATGATGCAGACTATCTTTATAGTTGAAGAAAACACCTACATTTCACCGTTTCGTTTTTCTACCACAATTGGCCAAAGGCGTCCAAGGCACCTTATGTCCCATTATAATTTAATATTATTTCCGGTTTGCCAGTTTTAGCATTGACAGACAGACACACATAAATACACACATTTCTTCTGACTTTAGATCCAACTTGTAGCTCCCTGAGACCTTGAATAAATAGACTTTTGATTTACCCTGTAGGTCATGGAGACCTAGAGGAATACGGCTTCTGAATTACCTTGTAGGTCTGAGGGACCTAAAACATTTACATTTGAGTTACCCTCTAGGTCTCAGAGGCCTGTAGGATATTGAAAAAATATTGTTTACTCACCAGCCAGGGTAGGGCACATAACCTCTGGCACACTGCTCAAGGTCAACTGACTGATGGATGAATTGGTGGGGCCCTCCTCCCCTTCTTGTTCACCAGACAGGAAAAATGCCCGATTGTTTTCATTTTTAGGTCTATGAGGCTTACGGGGTAACTGACAGGGTTAAGTAAATGACTAATTCAACGTCAATACAGATTATGGGCTTGAACATCGGTCGTTGAAACTCACACCAACTTCTTCTAAAAGACTCCTTAGGGGACAATGGTGGATGTTTGATAATGAAATCGCCCTACTATAGGGGAATTCGGGATACAATTGATTTATTCTTCAGGTTAGAGAGACATCTATCTGCTTGATTATATAGGTACTCACCCCCAAACTCCTAGTCAGTCCTGCTATGGCATGTTGAGTAGCGGAGAAGATGGGAAGGTAAGGGGGATCAGCGTCTATGCCAAGAGTGGAAGCCACGTTGACAATCACAGAGCTTCCAGGAGATCTTTTCTGCGAAAGGTACTTCATTCCTAACAGCGACCCTCGTATCACAGCTTTCTGCAAAGTGTTGCCATTTTATAATAGTGATATACCTACGTTGGCGGCGCTTATCTGAGCTGTTTTATGAAGTTCATCGTAAAATACGTCGAATACAATAGCTTCCAATATAGAGCACTTCGTATAGAGGTTGAATTGAATAGTTTTTAACGAAACATGACTGAAAGTGTGTGTGGGAGGATATGTCAAATATGCTCGGTTTTTTCTTATGTACAGCTACCACCGAAATTCCTTACTGGTGTGAAGATGCATTCACAAACTCAAGAGCGGACTGATCGCAGAATTTTCCGTAACATTTCTGTTTAATGAATGTTGATTAAATCAATAAAATGTAATTTAGTTGAAACGGAATTATACAGGAAAGTCTACCAGGTGGTGTAGTTTAAGTCAAAAGTAAATAAAGGTGGTAATACCACCAGTCTGGTATTGTTCTTTATTTCAGACGAGCTGATTTACCCGGCGTTTCCCGGATCAGGGCAATAAAATTGCTGGCTGATCATTAAAACCCAAAAGTGAAGCTTAAATCGCTATTTTATCTCTTTTCCTCAAATATTTCCACGATTGAATACCTTCCCGTATAAATGCAAACAATAGAACAGCAGCAATAAAAGACCTACAGGGTCCGTACAAAATATCAGTATCTTTGGTGAACCAGAAAGAAATTAACCTTGTCATAGCTCTCACGCCGATCAGGGGTTCTCCGTAGCTCATGATTGTTCAAAATCTATCCTCCTATCTATTTTCTCACTGTTGGAAGCTTGATTTCAAATACTTTATTTGGACTAAATACGTAAATGAGTATTTATTAATAGACTAAATGAGGGGCAGCGTTCATTTTCTTTGTTTGAAGAATTTCTGTGCCAGTCATAACTTCTGAACGAAAGAAATTTAAAGTTGACTTTACATGTACATTATCAATCACTCAATTATCAAACCACCTAAGTGGACAAGGATTAATATGATGCCAATATCACCACTATTCGATTTCCCCCGCATCTGAGCTTAATAATTTAAATAAAAATTGCATGCTACAAAAAACTTATAGTATAATAGTTGACTGACTTTTTTCAAGATCAATCATGAGTACTATTAATATACAGTGTGTCGCAAGTCAAGATCCCCCCTCCCCCATTAAAATCTGTAAAAAATCATCTAAGACCACATATTTTTTGGTGTGCTCTTGACAGATGTTGACTCAACCGATTTCATTAATCGAACGGAGCGTGCCTTGCAAGCCCTTCTAAAATCGTTATTTTTTTGGGCTAAAAATAAATGCTCTTGAAAATCGGAATGTTTTTTTCCAAGGATTTCAAATATGAACACATTGCTCATGTGTGGTAAATGTGCGCAACGAACACCAATTTTGTTTTTTCATATGAAACCCGATTTTTATTCCAAATTCGGATTCTACGCTTGATTTTAAGGAAGCTTGACACCTTATTTGAATTTTCGGCCGCGCGCAATCCGTTCAGCGAGCGCGCACAGTTGACAAGTCATCAAAATTGTGCAAACAAATGTTTGCCTCAAACCCCAAAACAAAGTGTAACTGAAGTGTCAAGTTTCATTGTTTTATCAACGATGATTCAAATGGTGCTATCCGTCTTTTACTTAATTTGCACGTTTTATACTCGAATCTGCGCTGGAAAACAATGAACATTGATGTGCCACGCTTCGTGTTTGCTGACATTCATATTGGCAAAATTTGATGTCTTACTGAACGAATTGAAGGTGATAAAAAAATCGGTTGGGGCTCAAATTTTCATGAAATCGAGCTCAGAATCTGAATTTGCAATAAGAAGTAGTGGTTCCCAGTTGAAGAAACGAAGTTACCGTGCGTTGTGCGCGCATACTTTATACTTGAATAGTACGGCAAAAATTCTGGGGGGGGGGGGCCCTTTTGGAATTATTTTTACTTGTGTTTCTTGCGGATTTTGAGTTGGGGGGGATCTTAACGTCAACAGTTCAGGCAGGTAAGATTTTGTTAGTTTTAGAGTTACACTGTTCCATTTTAGGTGGAGATCTCTAATTTTTATAAAAATCTGTTATAGCATTTGTCACTCGGAAAATAACATGACTGTATAGATCATTGAAAATTATTATTGACTAAAGTCAACTCGTTCAATGATGGTTCAATATGGTTCAATCCAAGCTCGAGGCTAAACCTTTATTTTCCCTTTATTACTCACGAGGACCATCTTTACATCAGTCCGAACAAACCCTGAAAATTTCATCGAAATCATTCATGAACTCCCGGAGTTATGAGTGTAACAAGGATTCCACGTTTGCGAATGCGCAGAGGCTACTATTGATCCGGGGGTCATGAAACTCATAGGGGACCATCTACACATCAAACCGAACAATCCCTGAAAATTTCATCGAAATTGGTCAAGAACTCCCGGAGTTATGCGCGTAACAAGGATTTCACGTTTGCGCATGCGCAGTGGCTACTATTGATCCGGGGGTCATGAAACTCATAGGGGACCATCTACACATCAAACCGAACAATCCCTGAAAATTTCATCAAAATCGGACTATAACTTCGTGTAGTTTTGCCTGTAACAAGGATTTGCTGACAGTCAGACAGACAGACACATAGACACACAGACAGAACCAAAATTGTTCAGAAAGGTCTAAAACGCAAAATGCGAGTGGAATTTTTGATTTTGGGGAAAAAAAAATTTTCACATTCCGAAAGTGAAAACAATGCTTCCGCTACCTTGGTAGACTAAACAAAATGTAGATTTCTAATGGTAAAAGAATGTTTAAAATCGTTCAAGTAGTTTTTGAGTTAATTCAAAACTATCAAATCTTTCCTGCGTATAATATTAGTAGGTATTGATATACATGTGAGTAGGTTGTGGATTGGGGTCATGTTGAACAAATTCTTAGTGGTTGTATGGTCTTCTGTAGTAGCTGGTAGATGGTAAGCCAAAGAAAACTATGATTTTTCTCCTTTCAATTCTGATTGAATAAACCTCATCGTTTTCCTCACGAATCTTACCTTATTTAGTTTAGTTTCAGGATTGAGTGCTGAATTCGCATTTTCAGTTTATTCTTTTCATAAATTACCAAGTCATGTAGGTATTTTATAGGTAATTGACCAAGTTTAGTTACATTTTACATTTTGAAACATGGATGCTGGGAACCGTTGGCAGTAGGTATTGGTGCTTACCACATTGATGTCTATCTCGTCTTTCCATGAATTGTCATCCAAATAACCAGCATTGTTGATTAAGATATCTATTCCGCCAAATTTCCTCGTTATTTCTTCCAGAGTTTCTAAATGAAAAGGTTACAGACAAATACCTTAAAAAATGGTTATAAAACACTAAAAGTAAACTTATTAGTACGAATCGCTCTTCAAAGTTCCATAAATTCTGGAGAATTTTAATGAGATTGGAGGTGATCAAAGTTAGGGCTGTTTTTGGAAATACTGTTAATAAGCACTCACGATTATTGTGGTACGTCCGGTCTGAAATGGTTGCATGAGCTCTGGATTATTCGCCAATGACATTTAATTTTATAAAACCCGTTTCCATAAGTATTTATATCATTACTACTACGTCATCAGATCTCTACTAAATTGAGCAGTTTTAGGAAGTTCAAGTTGAAAAAGCCTCTTACTAGCTGTTTTGTAATAAGTTCACCATATCTACCTTCAAAGTCTTGATGTTTCCGGACATCCATCTGGATGAAACAGGCCTTATGTTTTCCGAATTCTTTGGTTAGATCTTCCACTGCTTTCTTCCCATCTTCGCAATGACAGTCAGCGAGAATCACTCTCTGTACATTCAAATTATAAGCTCATATAAGAATAGTGATTGGAAATGTAGGTATGTAGGTGTCTTTACAATTGAATGATGTGCTAAGGCAAGTATCATTCATATACTACTACATGTATAATTATTAACACTGTCGTTTGAGGTTTATTAGTTTATTTATTGGGTGGTATTGGAGCACTTACGGTAACGTAGACGCCATTTTAAGGCATATTAACATAATTTATCCGTGGGCTTTGAGGCAAATTTAAAGGGATGGCCACTTTATGTTGGGCCGAAGAATAACGGGTAAAATTTTAAACATATTTGGATGGTGCCTTCCCTTGTTAATTACGCTGGTCAACAAAAAAAAAAAAAAAAAAAAAAATCCTGCGAGTTGCCGGGCTTTTAAAATCTATTCTACAGGAATTTTGGGGTACTGAATCCGAAAGTGATCGCGGAATTTTAGACTGGATAGGTAATTTTATAATCTCAATACATAATTTTCTCTAACGACTATCCCAAGAGCAAACATCGACTTGACTTTTTTATCTGGCCTCTTCCCGGTCAACATAAATGTGATTAAAATTTCAGGGCGATCGGATCGGTCGAACAAGTCGGATTAGTTGTAACTGGACACCTACCTACTTAAATAAGTTGAGTGAATAATAGTTTATGTTTTGGAGAAGTCCAAGTTGGCACCTTTACAAATTTAATTTTTTATGTAGGAAGACATGAATGGAATTCAGATTATTGAGGATGAAACGGGTTCCGGTTGATGTTCTGCGATGTTTCATGTTACCGTCTTCTATGTGTTTGTACCAACATAGTTTCTCATCATGTGCTTGTCATCATTAATGATACAAACTTCATTAATTCTATGAACAGTTTGGAGAGAATTGCTTGAAACAGTTTCGTTTTGGTTGCACAGATTTTTCTCTCCAATGACACTATCAACTACACCGATCTAGTTCGAAAATGTTAGCCCGTGACAAGGATTTGGACCATTAAATTTCACCAAAACATTCCAGACGAAATTGCAAGTTTCCTATAGGATGAGTCTTCTGAAAAAGTTCGTGTGAAGTCGGGGATTACTACACATTTCATTTTAAAGAAAAGTACAAAACACTGCCGTCTCATATTTTTTTTCGACTAAGAATTCAATCTATAGAAGTGTGCTCCTATAAAAACGGATGTCTCTGTAAGGCATGCTTACTTATCAATTTGTTTCTATATAGACCAGTGTTATTTGCACTTACACAAATTACAAATACTAAACAAGTACCCATACAAATATGTTTCAACCTACTTAACTAGTTCTGCAAATGTTCTAGCCATTTAAAATTTTCACTAATGGGTACTCACGTAGAGTTGGTTGCAGAGGAGTTGTCGGGCCGTGGCAAGTCCGATCCCAGTCGCTCCGCCAGTGATCACAGCCAATTTACAATGAAGATCCATGTATTTGTGTGCCCCGCATGGTCCACTACAATTGAATATGCAATTGTGTATTTACCGAATCGCAAACGTTTTCAAGCACGCATCTCTAACATCCTTCCATTTCCTATGTCTAAAATCCTATCGAACTTATCGTTGGACTCAACAACCCCGAAACACTCAGTTGTTACGATGATTTGTTTTGCTCAGAAAATGTTCATCTACTGTTTACACAAAACAGCTAAATTTTGTATCTGTGAAATACAATCATTGTATTTCAATTGTATGCAATTATTGCCATTGTTGAGGAGCACTGATACTTTTCCACAAGTGTGTGCGATTAATATGGAATTCAAGTATACAAATCAGGTTTCTTGCACTCGAATTATTAATGATGGTGCTAGCTCACTGTAAAAGCTACTAAGGGAGCCACAATTGTTCAATGGGGAGAGTAGATTGCTGTGAGTGGTTTGTATCACACAGAATATAGGTAACTAACAGAAATCATATTTCTTGAATGAGAATTGTGGCATTGCGGCAATAACTTACAACTTTGGCTATTTATGTTTAAACAAAGGGATCTTTCATAATCAACAATAGAAATTAAAGTGCGTCAAGTACAACAGCAGGCACTGGTTTGATAAAACAACTTCTGGGATTTTCTTAGTGAACCTGTAATCCACGAACACAAGATGATAAAGAACTGTGTACTTTTACTTGTGATTCATCGTTAAAAATACCTACAGCACCTGAAATGAAGTAATTCTATCAAACTATCGAGTGTGTAAGCTTCAGGTCAAGTTGTATACCATTCTTGTTTCACTGGTTCACAGATCTTGTTTGATTTGAATCGCTGTCCAGTGAATGCGCAGAAAAGCCTGTTTTCTATTGGGTTCTTTGCTGAGCTCAGTATCCATTTGTTCTGCAACAAAGTTCTTAATGACCTCGACATTTTTAAAGAATTTAGTACCTGCTACTCTACCGAGAAAGTTCTTATTGTTGGCGATTTACATTCAGCCAAACAAGAACTATAAAAATTGTGTTCCCAACGAAACCCGTTTCTTGGATCCAGATTGAATGTTGCTTTGTTTTGTCTAATCGAAGGCACCGCTATTTGTAGCAGAAGTTAAGAGGTATCTACCTAGCAGAAGTAAACGTAATATAATATATTATGTTTACTCTTATGAACCGTATACTTACTCACTAATGTACTTATTCCTAGCGTTTTTTCGTTTATTATTGTTTGTTTGTAACTTTCTCATTCCTTAACTCGATAATAAATAGGTAAATATTATTCAATATTATTACTGTTTTATTTTTTTTTTAAATAATTTTCAATATTGTGTTACTAAGCTTCGGGGTGTGCGTGTTTTACAGGTGTATGCACATCTAGTAAATCTTCATTTTTGATCACTTATATTTTGCGTAACTCTACAAGTGAAATCGTTTGTTTTGGATTTGCTGATTGTTAGTTAATCGATAATATGAGTGCCAAAGGACTTGATAAATTATAGATGTTTTTAAATCTTGTGGGGGGGTATTGAGGTTCAAAAAAAAACGCTGCAAATTCTTTCACTGTTTAACCCTATCAGTTCACTCGTACGAGTACGGCGATTATTTTTTTATACATGAGCACGTGAATCTGTTCTCGACCAAAATACCTATTGGATTGATCTTGATCATATTTTCAATAATCGCCCTTAGAATTTTAGTAGAAATTCAAATGAACGCAAAGGAATAATAAACAGTGAAAGAATGAAATTTTTGTTTAAGATAGGTACCTAGCAGAAGTAAACGTAATATAATATAATAGAACATAATGTGCTCAATCTTATGATACGAATACTCTCTAATGTACTTGAGCATTCTCATTCCTTAAAAGTGAACTTTGTTGATGAGCACTGATTGTTAATTATATCGATAATATCTGCTGATCCCCCGCATTACAATAAATTTTCAATGAAAATAAATCTACATCCAAAGAAGTTTAAGTTCTCAACGAGTAACAAAAATAAACCATTGTAATCGCCAGGTGCTTTTACTGTCTAAATAAATATTTTTCCGACACGTTTCTCCCAAACGGCTGGACTTTTTTCAAAAAATCATTATTGGTTCGACAACGCTTCCAAATTCTTTAGCCAGACTCAAAGTTTTGTAAAATCCCTGTTAAATTTGGATTGTTTCCATGAGGAATCGATAGAGCCCTTCCCCAGGTCCGTAGCTCAAACTATTCCCGATGTATGGCCTGATTCATGGTGACGAAATTTGCGTTTTTTTTTCCTTTAATATTGTTTTTGTTTGATTGCAAACCTAGTGATGTATATTAAACTGTTGAACTTGTCAATTTTAAAAACGGGTTGAAGTTAAAACCATAAAAAAACGCTATTCTTTCGGGGTTCATTATTTAATTGGCTTGCGTTCATGATTACAGCAAGTTGTTCACATGATTTTATTGAATTCGATATGATCAACTGTTTTATTTTGGTTGAGAAAGATGTGCTCTATGCATATTTAAATTCAAAATCGCTCTATCCTTAATTTAGAAATTAATCATGTTTTTAATAGCGTTTTTCCTGACCAGTTTGATCAATGTTTAGAATTTTACTCTAGGAATAAGGTCATCTGTTTTTATAGCAAAATAACAATTGAACTACCAGAGCCCCCCAAGCATCAATAAATTCGGCGCAGTTCTCAAATAAAAAAAAGCACCCAATTGCTTTCTGTCAAGACACGTAATGGACTTGAAAAAATTTCGTAGTAGGAGGGACTCTAATTGTTATTGTTCACGTTTATTGTTGGTTACATAGAAAGTTGGTTAAATGGACATATTAAATGTGTTGAACTTGTCTATTTTAAAATTTTAAATGGAAATATGTCGACATTACCCACCTTCTCTTACAGCAAGTTGTTCAATGATTTTTGCGGTCGTTTTTAGAAAATGAAGCTTTTACGAAATTTCCTTATCGAAATCTATTTGTTTGTAATACGTGATATGATCAAGTTTAGGAACTCTAGGAATCGTTTTTAGAATGACGCCCCCCCCCCCCCCAAAAAAAAAAAAAAAAAAAAGATTTCCACACAGATAGTGATGTCCCAGGAGTTTTTTATGCACAATCCCAGGAGTTATGCACAATCCTACGTGTTCTACAACTCATTTCCGAACAAAAATGCTCCGTAGCAAGTTTTGCCAGAGGCCTCGTTTCCGAGTTATTCGCGATTTAAGATTTTTTTTCGTGTTTTCGATCTTATGTCATTAAAACTGCCATAACTCCTTCAATTTGGGAGATAACTCAAATTTAATGACACCGTTGGAAAGAGCGTTACATTTTCTATCTGTTTAATTTCTGAAAACATTTTTTTATGGCATTGAAGACGTGCGATTGCTGCGCGAAATGGCAGTTTGTCAAAATCTTGAAACCGCCTGTTTTTCTTCTCGCCCCTAGAAACCCCATGAATGCTTGACGCAGAACTGTGCAACCCTGGTAAAACGTGGGCCAAAATGTCAGCTTTCCAACGGTGTGTTCGTTTTGGTTTTTAAAACATTTTTAATTAAAGAAATGGTCTTTAACTGCAAAAAAACGTTTGTTTTCTGTCAAAATTGAGGTTTTCCAAAAGTCTGGACGAAAAAAGGTTGGAGGCGGGATATACGTAACTTTCCTCGCTGAATCGAATGGTGACAACGCCAGAACTCTCAAGTGACGATTTAAGTTAGTTTTGTTGGATGCATGAACCCGTTCGTTTGTGAAAAGCGTCTACGGCATTTCTAAGCTGTCCGGCCAAGTCAAGATAATCGAACAGCCGAGAGACGGCTATTGTTTGTGTTCATTTACCATGAATTGGGACGAGATGCATTCATCTTTTTGCTAACACTATGGACCCTTATCATACCAGGCTTCCGTATCATTACCAACTCTTCCCTTTCGTCTCTTTCCTCGCTGTATTTCCTTCAGCGTGGTTTCCCTATTGCATATTCCCATTCATCATGGTGCGCTATAGCTATTGAACATAACTGGTAGTTTTAACCAAAACCTTAGTGACAAAAAACATTAGTAGATTAAAAAAATAGATAATCTACTTAGATAAAAAAGGATCAGTGAAATAAACAATATCATCTGCCAATGATTTTTCCTCATACTATTAGACGTGTTCATAAGGGTGTGCGTTGTACACAGGAGGAATGTGACTCCCTTGCTGCTTCAGAAGCATTACTATTGGCAAAACCGCACACAAAAATCAATCCAATTTACTCACTTGTGTTATAGCTACTCAACTGAAAGCAACTCATCGCAATCAATCGTAAATGAACACAAACAATAGCCGTCTCTCAGCTCTCCGACTATCCTGACTTTGGCTGGACAGCTTGTGAATGCCGTAGACGCTTTTCGCAAAAGAACATTTTCATTTTTAAATATATATCTTTTTGGCGTATATCTTAACAATCTTTTTTAAACTCTAAATCTTTATATGAACTCGATTTAAACCCCAATATCTTACCATTGTCCTACAACTGGATAACCTATTCGAGCAAAAAACCTTTTACTAAAACTGATTTTGGTCAGAAACAACAAATTATCAACATTGCAACACCCAATGCTACGGTCAAATCAGATAGGGGTTGACAATACACGGCGCACAGAGCAACCCCTCCTTCAAGACCGGGCGGTCGTGCGGGTCATTGCATACCATGGCCCCTGACCAAGTCAATGCCTCCCAGTAGCAAATAGCTTAAATAGCTTTCCCAATTTAAACATTAGGTCTTTATTAGTTGTATACAGTGTGTTCCAGGAGCTATGCACAATCCAACTCCTACGTGTTCTACAACTCATTTCCGAATAAAAATGTCTCCTAGCAATTTTTCGCTCATCACAATCAATCGTAAATGAACACAAACAATAGCCGTCTATCGGCTATCCGATTATCTTGACTTTGGCCGGACAGCTTAGAATGCCGTAGACGCTGTTCATAAACGAAGGGGTTAATGCATCCGATAAAACTGACTTAAATCGTCACTTGAGAGGTCTGACGTTGTCACTATTCGATTCATCGAGACGTTACGTACATCCCTCAATTTTACCTCGATTTTAACTAAAAACACACGTTTTTTTCTGCAGCTAAACACCATTTTCTTAACCAAAAATATTTTTTTAAACCAAAACGACTACGCCGTTGGAATGTTGACATTTTGGCGCACGTTTTACCAGGCCTGGACAGTTCTACGTCAAACATTCATGGGGTTTCTAGGCGAGATAAAAAACAGACGGTTTCAAGATTTTGACAAACTGCCATTTCGCGCAGCAATCGCACGTCTTCAATGCCATAAAGAAATGTTTTCTGAAATCAAACAAATAGAAAATGTAACGCTCTTTCCAACGGTGTCATTAAATTTGAGTTATCTTCAAAATTGACGGAGTTATGGTTATTTTTGTTCGGTGTTATGTGTTGGTGTAGTTATGGTGTTTTTTGTTGTAGAACACGTAGGAGTCGGATTGTGCATAACTCCTGGGACACTCTGTATAACATTACGATTTTGTTGACTATTTATATAAGTAATCTTATTCTAGTCGGCCAGTAGACCAAATTAACATGGAACATGAGTGTGGGTTAAAATCCATTGAATGTCCCACAAGTAACAAATTCGATAACAAGGAGTATGAATAAAATTCATTATTATTTAATAAATAAATAACGTGGAAATGATTCAGACCTCGGAAAGAAGATCATGGGGCCTTTTTCTTGTTAAACGCCGTTGTTTGAGGGGAGGGGGGATGTTGTTGGCGATGACAAGTAGCACGTTAGAGTGATTACTCATTGAAGAGTACAAGTTTGCAAACTCCTTGCGAAAGATTACTTCCTCTTCATACGTCGAGATTGGCGAGTAGGGTTGAGTTACGGATGTACCATGGTGCGCCCATGATCATGCTTAAATATCCGGTTCTTGAGCGTTTGTAAATAACTTATGTCCGGTAAGGATTCGGTGCGCTATCTGGGACTTGAACTGGACAGGAAACTTCTGTGGAGAGAACATGTGAGCATATTAGTGGGAATAATAAGGTCGAGAATACGACAACTGAAAAGTCTCTTGCTAACTCTCCCTTAAGCCTGGATACAAAGCGTCTCATATACTTGAGTCTGATATGTCCTATCTGGATATATTCGTGCAGGGTTTAGGCTCTGCCGCAAGTACACATATAAACATTTTAGGCGGTAGTTTTAAAAGCAGATATTACTGCAGTAAACCTCCAATAGCTATTTGCCAAATTTATCATTTGGATAGTAGAGTTTTCCTGACAACTGTATCTACTCCCCCAAGATCTATAAACATCAATTTCATACAAATTCGAAATTCATAAAAATACCCAATATTGACAAAATGCATACAGACCAGACCAAGGAATCATCAAAATTTTGAGTTTGAAATGTTATCGGTTCTCTAAGGTTGACCAAAATTAAATAGGAAACATGTGCGATGTGTGGAAGCTAGCAGCGTCGGCGGGTGTGATCGCAGGGTCTCTTTACCACTTCTGGGACAAATACAGCAATTACGAGAGAAAAATAGAGGAAGTAGTTGTGTTAGAAGAGGAGATTTGCACGAAAGAAATATGCCCATGCGTCGAGGACGATTGTAAAAAGAATGCTCATAAAACAACTCACGAGGTCATTTCCCACGAAGATGATTTGAGGAAGAAGTGTGCGGAGATTAGGGAGGAGATGCAAAAAAGAAGAGTGGAAGACAGAGAACGCTTAAAGAACAGTTTGAAAAAGGATAGGGAAAAGGCTAAGAAACAGAAGACGAAAAAGTTGGAGAACGAGATATCAGATGAGGGGGAAGAGCCTCAGAAGCTAAGCCACGAGCAGAAAGCTGAAGACAAGGGAGACGGAAAGAACAAGACGCCGGCAAAAGACAGTAAAGATGAAGAGAAAACAAAGGCTCCTCCAAAAGATAAGAAAGCAGCCGATAACAAATCTAAAGCTAAACAGCTTTAGAGAACCAAAGAAGGAATCCAGATGGTGTGAGGTCCACTGGAGAAAAAGGTGACAATGATGAATAAAAATATTAAAAAAAAAACGATCCGAAAGATGGATAAGTATCGTGAATTGTATTTTTTTCATCGACTTTCCAAAGCCAAATTATTTTCTTCAAGTCACAGATAGTATTCCTCATTTTAGTTTTTGGTCATCGCTTTAGCCGATAATTCTGGTGAGAGCTTCAGTTGCAGCTGGGGGTTTATGTGAGGGCCTGCCCTAAGATGTTGGGCGGTCTTGGAACGTAGGTACCCCACAACTGAAGTGAACTGAGATATCTCTATCTCTAATTGCCTATTCTTGTTTAGGTAAGTATTTTGTTGGTTAAGGGATCGTTGTGGTTGTGGTCAGTTGCTATATGGATACGTCGACCATCCGACTAGTCTCATCAGATCCTACATTTGTGACCGATAAGTCCGATTAGGTTCTATTTCAAACAAGTAAAGTCCGGAAGATTTCGTTGTGTTGGAGAGTCCACTAGTTTTTCATTGCCAAAATTAAAATTTCCCCTCCCATTTTGCATCTTTGACCACAGTTTTCATATGATCTTGATGGCATTTTCGGGATTGTAAGGGTTAGGCTGTAGATGGATCTGAAAAATTTGCATTGCTCCGAACTAAATTTATTATTCTGCACATCCGCAAAAGTAAACTCCATCAAGCTTATTTTCTAATAGTGAGCTAAGCCTCGTCCCAGTGTTCGATTATATACTTAGTAGCTACTACCCATGCGAAAAGGTGAAATCCATATAACTACCTTAATATCTACAGTTTGACTTGACTTTCACGAAATTTTCAGGAAATGTGAGGACACTCAAATCAATTCTTCAGTCTACGCATTCTTTAAGGTAAATCAATCTGGTAGGGTTGGGTATCGATTAATCGGAATAATCCATGTCATTCTGGGTTGATTAATTGGTTATCGATTAATTAAGTTTCCATAAATTTCAAAAAAAAGGCCCTAATAGAACGAGAAGATCTATCGTTCATCATTAGTGACTCATTAGATGTATCCCATTAAGGTGGATGAGACCTGAGGGAGCCCATAGAGCATGCGCATCACTATTATTGTTAGTATTATTATTATATAATTGTTACTCAAACTCGACTAGGGATACACAAAATGCATTTTTTCGAGAAATTCATTCTTGTCGCTTATTAAATTTGCCGAGTTTTTTAAAAGATGAATACGACTAATAAAGATCAGAGTAGTCAAAATGATGGGTTTCGTTTTCAAAACAATATGATCCCTTTTGACAAATTTTAGTAGAACAAGAATATAAATACCTAGATTATAAATGCATGTGTCTATGTATGTTTCATTATAGACAATAACTCTCCTTAGAATTGAAATTAAAACTTCGTTCTTTGCTACAAAATCGATGATTTCGCTGTACAGCATCAGCAGATAACAGGAAATTGAAAAAGAAGGACGAATATTGTTAAATTGATATTTCGAAACAGAATATTACTAAAAAATGTTGGGCAACGATAAACCAAAACATTATAAAATTTAAATTACATTTGATGCTGAAAAAGGCTTATTTTTAATAATGAACCTCTGACTGAGGAAAAAAAGTGTGCCCCCCTTTTCTTCAAAATTTGTTATTTTATGTTTCAAGATGAGTATCGTAGCATACTGAATGAGATATGAATTGGAAAATCCAATAAAAAAATCTGTCCGTCCGCCGTTCTTAGTTTATGAAAGTTTGGACGATAATTACAAATAGGGCCTGATTTGGCCTGAGTTCTAATCAACAATTTCTGTCAATATCGAAAACTTTTGAAATCACACCAATCTTTCTATGTCCGATATTGATAGATATTCCAGTCAATGAATTGACTGAGCCCACTTGGACCGCTTTATGTTCATCGCTTTGCTCTCTCTATGAGCGGGTACGGGCTGAACTTTGACAGATAAAAATAACACGAATGGGAATGTGAACGTCCTTGCATATATTAAATAAATCATAAATTGTGACAAAATAATCAACAGCTATAAGTGCAATGGAATAAATTCAAGGGTTCCTCAAGGGGGGTTTTCAAGGGTTCCTTCTGAAAAACAGTTTTTCAAAACGTTTGTTTTGTATTTGCAGACAGGATAAGTGGGTGTTTTATTTTATCTCGTTAAATTTCAGTTATTCATTCGATGATTCCAACTTCTATGCGGATGTTATTTCAGTAAAACAGTTATTTCTTCTAGTAATTACCTACGTATAGGATACCAAAAAACTGTATTCCTAGACGGTATGCGATACAGTCCTTGAGTACATTATTTTAACTGGATTATCACTACTGATTCATCCTTTTATTTACCTACCTGTTATTCCTACAAGACGCGAGATCGCGAGCACTATAGCAGTCCCAGGTTTTTTATCTAATCAAGTGATTGGCGACAGATTTGACGTGGGGCCTCCTCGTGATAGTACGTGAGCGTATTCAGTCACAACACCATTAAACTTCTCTCTAGCGCTAAGTGGGTATCCAACTTCACAGCTCTTCAGGTAAGGTCACAACTTTCATTAGAAAACGAACCTCTGTAATTGACTAAGGAACAAAATCAACCCTTACCTTCTTCGAAATTTGTATGAGACCGGACTGAACTGCCTACCCACTCCCGATTTTGAAAACAAAATTTTCCTCCAACCTCCTTACCCTTACAAACTTCTCACTAATATACTTATGCTTACAGGGAGTCTCAGAATTAATGGTCCAAACTTAAGGGATAGGTTTCGCTACCATTTTCAACAAATTTTTACCTACATTTTTTCCAAAACCACCTTAAAATTGGGCTCCACGATCCACTTACACGATTTCCCACACCCAGTCATTAATCTCCTCGGAATAAATCCCTAATTCAAAAGCTTCCCAGCGGTGTAATCAAAAAGTATTCCAAGTTGAAAGTAATTGGGAAAAATGAACGTTTGAATGGGGGAAACGTGGGTTTTCTCGGTAAACTGCAGGTTCTTCACATAAAACCAATTAGTCGAAAAAAATCAGTTTGTCATCGGATTTTATGTATCATTTTTTGCTGAATCGAATGGCGACACTCACAGGCCTCCTCGCTAAACGAATAAGGGCTTTTAATACCCTTTCCCTTATTTTAAATCTTAACATTTAAAATTTGTAACTGTTGATTCAGTTATTACCAACAGAGAAAAGGGGATAAAAATCCGTAATTTTCTGAGCGAGGAGCGTCGCCATTCGATTCTACGGAAAAAGATACATGAAATCCGATGCCAAACTAATTTTTTGTAGCAAGCCGATTTTGGGTTAAAAAAAAAAAGTAGAATTCACCGTAGACACCCACGTTTTTTAAAGAACAAACGTCAATTTCTTCAATTACTTTCAGCGTAAAATATTTTTTAATTCTACTGTTGGAAAGGCCTGAATTGCAGATGTTTTTCCAAATAGAGGAACGATCGGGTGTGGGGAAAAAGTGTTTTTAAATCTACCACGTAGCTCAACAAAAGAGTTTTAACTGACAAAATGTTCACTTTGGCGGGATTTTTCTCTTTCCCAGCTCGTTTATAACATTTTAATGAGAACAAAGGAAATTTGAATCTCACTCTAACGGTATCCTCAGAATTGAATTGATGTCGTAGCCTGAGGGAGTAATGGGCATTTTGGTGAAGTAAGGTCGAAAACACGAGAACAATCTGATAAGTGTAAAAATTCTGGTTTCAAAGGAGTTTCAGTAGAATTGTACAAAGTAAAAGTTGTTGCAAATTAGTTGCAGAATAGAAGATTTTACCATTTATTCTGAGACACCCTGAACATATCACCGAGTTTCCCAACAGTAATAAAGAAGACCACTGGTAAGTAAATAATTACAGATATTTGCCCATTTGCTCCCATTCATCGATCGGCAACCAGAACAAACTAAACATAGCCGATGTGTTCCTATACGTGTCCCAAAATCAACATATTCCTGGTATGAGTAGTGGTACGAACCGATATTTTTCAATCAAAAATCGCTATACAGGTAAACAATTAAAAACAGTGCACTATTTTCAATTGTGTTTGTTGCCTATGGTCTGGCGGACAATTAAATTCCCCATGACGCTTTGGTATTGAGATTAGACTCGCCTGAAGAACCACTTGACATGCTTTTATCGAAGTGGTCACTTAATATGGCATTTAATAATATACGACTAAACTCAATATTTTACCCTCTCGATGGAAAACTCACAAAATTTTTCTGACAATGACAAAATATTACTAAGCACACCACGTAGGCTCTTAGATTAAGTAACAGCAAGCACTAATTTGAACAATATTAATTTCTGGAGTAAGCAATAATGTTTTACTTACTTGACGTGGAATTGCCGAATAATGGAACTGTAGAAAAACTGTTGGTTCCAGCAAAGCTTTATGAAGACGTATGGGTTCTTACAAAGGGAGAGTATAATATTGTCCCGATCTTGAGGTAACGTTGCTTGCAAAATCCAGATATTCTACACGATAAAGCAGCTAACGGTTGCGTCAAGATCAATTATTCTATTTATGCATAGATCTTTAAGCTTTCCTGATTATCACCTCTATAACAAACTTATAAACTAATGCGTTTTTAATAGAACCTCCCCCCCCCCCCCCCCAACACACGAACACAATACCCAAATATTTTGAGAACATCCTTCGTGACAGCTGATGGTACAGTCCTATAGGTCTCATTCAATTCTTTCTCTTTCTTCATTCTTGTTTTTTCATTGAATGAAATTGAATCTTCCAACCAACGAAGAAGCTACTCTGTGATTTGGGGCACAAATATTTTCTAATTTTAACTGTTGAAATCACTCTTGCGATTGATCTACTTTATCTACTTTTATTTACAATTACGGGTATATGATGTAATCTACTCTCTGGTACTTTACGTTGAATATCTTCAGCATATATTACTTCAATCTCCAATAACTTTGAAGTGTCGTAAGAGTGAATTGTAATGCAGTCATAATCAAACACAGAGGATAATGCTCGTTCAATGACTTTCTTGTTACCGTAGCATCCAACTTATCATTGCCATTCGGACTGCTAGCTGACTCACTTGCCATTTCCTGTTGTCTTTTCGGGGGGAATAGGAAATGTAGAAACTTCTTCAGAAACCTCGACGAATAAAAACCTATAGGATAATCCTACAGGAGGACAACATCGTGATTTGAGCCAAACATCCTTAACATCGTCTTCCTCTTGAGTCCTGGGCCATGGTAAATCGGCTTCAACCGGACACGAGCATCATTAGCCTTGCTAATTCACGCTACCCACTACTTCTTCCATTTCCTTACTGCTTTTTTTAAAAATTATTTTCAATAATGAACTTTTGTAAACGACGAAGAAAACAAATTGCGTAACTTCCCCAAGTTGTTGGTTTACGTTTACTGTATGTAGATTCCAAAAATAGAATTTTAAAAAATCCATCCGAAGCTTTTCTGCGGAACTACCGGACAATGTTTACGAAATTTGGCTAAAGAAAATCCTGCATCGATACGGGATGTGCCTGTAATCTCGGAGGGTTGATCGATCAATCATAAGGGATAATATTCAAGGATTAAACTGTTGAAATCTTGAAGACTGTCTATGTAAGAGGGCAAGTCCTTTTTTGTTTGATCCGGATAGGAACTAGTTTCGTGAATCGATTGAGACCGCTCCAGTTGCTACCCATTTGCTCACCATTTGAAAACGCTGAAAATAATCACAAAAAGTTTTATTGTTTCTGTATTTGATAACCCTCCAACGAGAACTATCGGACTACCAGAACTGGACTGAACATCTAGAGATAAAACGCAGAAATCCAACTGAAATTTAACAAGATAAAGTAATCATAAAGGCAACATGAATGCTTAAGCTTGTTCTCCTGAACTGAATTAAAACTTGGAAGATGGGATTGTACATGGATAGCATAATTGTATAGAACCAACCGTACTTATTGGGCTAGCTCAGACCTTCCATTGAATTTTAATGCTTCAGCCCGACCGTCTACCTCACCGAATTGTTAAATGTTGCGGAAGTATGATCGTAAGGCAACCTCATGGTCTCATTCGGATTCAGGAAATTAATTTCTATTTGAATCATACAAAAAACTTCCCTCTTACATCAAAAGTTTTTGAGATTTTGATTTTTTGTTTTTACAGTTTAATCCTCAAATGTTGTTCCTTAGGGTTGATGAAGAGATCCCTGGCAGATCCCGCAGCAGAGCAGGATTTTTGAGCCAAGTTTCGTAAACTTTAGTAGTTTTGGAAAAAAGCTTAACACGGGGGACGGATGGATTTTTTGTTGTTGTTTTGTTAGTTCTATTTTTGAAATTTAAGTATCTTTACATGTAAACACACATCTATGAAATAAGTTAGTATTTCCTAATGATATTAACAATACAATTAATAGGGTTCCCCGGAAAGCTTCTTCAATACAACTTGGAGTGGCAACCTCAAGTAGCTGCGCACGGAAGAAATCATCACTAATTGTGTACTGATTTCGGTTTTTTGGCTCCCTTGAACGGGAGGTTTTTTAAAAGTGACACTTTTCTAGATGTAGGCACGCGTATCAACTATCAACGTAATTTGTCAGCTCATCACTATGAGATATACTCGTATGTAAAGCAAAGATGTTTTCTATCACCAACCATTTCAAATTAGGGAATTCCAAGAAGAATTTTTAAAAGAATTTTAGAAGAGCAATTACTTGAAAACAGGCTGTGTCTTTAAATTAGGTACATAGTGCCTAATACGTGAATGATTTAAACTCCCTTCAAACCTTATACAACAGCTACTTGTGTAGATTAAAGTGTGTGGTTCCAAAGAAAATTGCTCAAGTTGGTCAATTCTTGATTGTGTCGCCCAAAAATCAAGTGCAAATGCAAGATGGAAATAATGCTGGATGAAGTTTAGAAAAACTTGAAAATGTTGTTATTCAAATCAGAGTTTAAGGGAAATTCCATTATATTAAATGATGCCCAAGTCAAGAGCATTGAACTGCTGTGCTGTCGAATCCACAAAAGTGACTAACATTCGATTGTGTTCTTTAAAGATGGCTGCCTCAGCCCCGGCAGAAGATGTCATTGGTTTCGGTGCGACGACATCCCAAGCTCAGACGCAGTTGAGTTTCCACTCAATCGAGCCCGCTCCGGTCCCACCGCCACCGCCTCTCGCACCGCCTACCTCGCAGCTTTACGAGCCGATGGTCCACGGGACTCTTACGAACCTCAACATCGATCTGGCTAAGCGTCAATCTTATGTATCACCTCAACTTCTGGCGTCGAGGTCGTCCATACCGCCCCCGCCTCCGTCCTGGCCGCCGCCTCCGGACACGCCGGTCTATCCCGTCAAACACCGGCCCCAGTTCCCCCAAGCGACGACCGTACACCCGCACGTTCGTTCGCCGCCTCCACGTTACCCCTCAGTCGTCGCGATGCACCCGAACGCACCACCATCTCTCACTCGCCGACGCCCTTTGTGGTTTAAGATACTGGCTGCAATAGTTACAATAGCAATTATTGTCGTCGCCGTTGTAATTATATGGGAAATGGTCAGGTAAAATTAAAAAAATACTAATAATTAAATTAACTATTATCCTTCCTAATAAAACTTGTAAAATCCAACAAAAACTCATTGTTTGATCTTATTCTTTTCCCATAATGATTCACGAAATTCCAGCCGCCATATGTTGGCTTTTTACAGCTTTTTGAGCAGTTTTGGTTCTGTTTTTGCCTGGCAATTGCTTGTCCCAGTCAAACTAACACTAGCCAGAATGGACCGATCCGGCAGCCCTATCCTCACACCCTTGGATTTCAACTTCTGGGAAAACTTGAAATCTAAGGTCAGAATTGAGTCGAGGGACCAACTAGTGGACCGAATTTTGGAGTATGGGGCTGGTGAAACGAAGACATTTGTTACCGATTCTCAAAGTTGGAGATCATCCACTCTGCTTCGGTACGACCTTGCGAGCTGGGCACCCATCCATTTGGAACCATAGACCCCTCTTCTGTTCCAGGGGCCAATCTTCCAGATAATAAAATATTTCATAGTCCAGGAGCTGCAATAACAAATCCGTAACAAGTCCAGAAACCAAAAACACCTCCTAATCGGAGGAATTTTGAAATTTCGATATCAGCCACCAATACTCACAGTGGATCTCATCCGCCAGAACCACCTTGACCTTCATTGTGCGGTCGATTCCATTCGCAGACGGGCGACCCTCTGCATCCGAGAGAACGGGGGATATTTTGAACAATTCGTGCGAATTAAAAGAAACCAAATGTACTTGAAAACATATTCTATTCTAAATTTTCTCGAAAAAGTTCCCTCTAAAAAAGAAAAATTTATTATAGCATTTGAAAGCTGAAGCTTTTGCGCATTTTTTTAGGCTTACGGGCTCAAACGTATCATTAACATTAAATTTTGAAGAAACAATTTTTTTAAAAAAAAAATTTTTTTTTTTTTCATTAATCAGACTGAAACAATGGGAAATTCAATGCTCTTTAGAACGGCATCCTTAGATTTTCAAATACTTCAAAAACGCCGGAATTTCGGCCGAAAACACGAAAAAATCTTAAAAGTGAAATGATTTGAAAACGAAGCCTCTAAAAAAAACTCTAAGAGACACTTTTTGTTGGAAACTAGTTGTAAAACACCTGTGCGAAGTTTTTCGGATCATACGCTGGACACACTGTATAGAATGAGACAAAAGTCATTGTGTGAAATAGCATTTCATTCATTGAATAGCAGTAATAGCTATAGCATATTACATCAAGTGCAATTATCTACTCAAAGTGCCGTAGAAAATGTTTGATAAATAGTCTTGATAATGTGGAACAACAAAGAACAGCAGAATTATTTTTGCGAATGATAATTGTGAGTTATCCTGAAATATTACCTAACAACGTTAAATTCATTACCTCTCACACTTCATGTATATTAGTTAAATTATCGTTCTATTAGGATATAACTACAGAATGGAAGGACAAGAACATGCTGGCACGGAAGGATCTGCTGTGAGTCGTCAGATCCTGGAATCTTCGGCTCTTCCTCAAGTTCATTCTACGAGTGACGTCCCCAGAGCTTTGGTGCCACCAACCTACGAAGAAGCACTCGCATCACCCAAGCAGATAATTATTCAGGCATACATTTATTTCGTATTTTTATTTATTAATAACAACATTGAGAATTGTAGGGTAGGAAATAGATCGACATTTTCACTCGCATCGATAAGGTCCCTCTAGACTTTCGCAGAGTACGTAGCCTTGCTGAAATGGGGCAAGAGAAAGAACTTTGTGTCCTGAAGTATCCAGAATGGTTAATAGGGTTCCTCGGGGCCATTTGACCGGAGAATACAAAAGATGCACTTGGAGCAGTCAGGCGAGGGGAGGAGGGAAAGGCACGAGAAAGGTCGCAACCAGGAAATCCTAAGCATCTTCTAACAAACTCTGGCGGCAAGAAGGGACGAGGTACATCTCCACATCCTCGCTCCTCGGGCTACTTCGCGCGAGTCTAGAGGGGAGTAAACGAGTATATGCTTTGCAGCTCTCCCAAGAGGCTCTCTGTAGGAAGCGCTATTTCAAGCTATGTGGATTACTGAAGTGACTGCAAGCAGTCGGCCTATCAGTGAAGTTAGTACGATTGAAGCGGATTAGAAATCATTTAGGAGGCAAATCCGTATTTCGAGTCCTTGTAATGGTCAAGATATTTGTCTGACTGTTTTTTTGTAGAAGTATTTAATTTTTTTTTAAATAAATATATATTTATTGCTCAGTAGCATTACAGTTGTAGTCACATTCTCCCGAACTAACCTTTACAGTTTATTAGAAGCAAGTTGGTTCACGGTGAGATGAGAGTTAGTGCGATCACGGTTGGAAGAGGGGGGGGGGGGGGGCAGTACCTTATAATAAGCTTAATAAACCTTATAATGAATAAAATAATATATATATTATTATATTATATTATAATATAATAACCTTATATAAGCCTTAATAAGCCAAATAACCTTTAAGCTTAAAGCTTAAAGATTCAACATTACTTACTGAAATTGAACCTCCGGCCGATTCTCAACTAAATTGTGACAATAAAGATCCTGTCACAAACATTTTTTACTCCGCTTAAAATCCGAGTTAATTCGATTTCATGATTTATTTCCTATAGTCGACCTGTCATCAAAATAACGCCCGTAACTACCTTATTTTTCAAGGTAATCACAAATAGTTCATTTCACCAAGATCATTTTTGAACTGTTCGGAATTCCTCTTTTAATTTGAGGCTTCTAAACATAGTTGCCCCCTTTTTTTGAGCTGTCAGTGGTGCCACAATCATTTTGTGATGATTCGAGTTTCGGAGACTCGCTACGTCAGCAACGTCGCTACGCGGAGACTCGGCTTGCCAGTCTCCCAGTCCCGCAGTTTCCTGATCGCGATGAACGAGCAAGCTTTCGACATAAAATTTGTCGGGGAATTAGAGAAATCTCCGGTGTTATACAATTATAAACTCAAAGAATATTTCAAACCTGGTTAATTAAAGTGGACTACCATGACTATGAATCGCTTCTGAGGAGCGCTTATTTATAAGTTTGCAGAGCGTTGTTTTTATTTTGTAATTAATTTAGTCTTATTATCCAAATACGTAACCTCAAAGTAATTAATTTGTTCACAATTGTAGTACATTAACGGCTCTTGCTCGTCACCACTGGTGTACCTACGACAAGCAATATTATTTTGATATTTTTATGTATCAAATTTTTCTTCCTTTTTTTTAAGAATAAATTTCCTTTCTCTCTATCTCCCTCTAGTATCGCAGGATTTCGGTATCCCCGTGGGAGCAGTGCCTTAAAGAGAAATAATTTTCATTTCCGAACTTGAAAAAATCGAAATCAAAACATAGCTCTTATGTTTTGATTTTTATTATAAAAGGCAGATTGAGACTTATTTTTTGAGACGAAAAATAAAGATCTTTTGGCTGATTCAATCGCCAACTGGTCGATAGTAAGAGTGGATTTTTTCCAATATTGATTTTTATTATTAAAAATACTCCTAATTTTTCCGAAGTTCATTGTACATCATCCAACCTAATCTTTATACAGAATATATATCTATATCAATTTGTATAGTTAGGTGCACGTAGTTGATTTTAATTGTGTTCTCTCAATGACTTCTCTTTTGTACCACGTACAGAAATAAACGATTTGATTTGATCAACTTGCCATCCAGGACTCGTACATCTCAGCTATCTACGCTCCTCCGTATCCGCCGGCCTATTCCTGCGAACACCAGCCGACCCGTCACTGCAGCTTCTGCTCGTCTCCTCGCCGCCGGTCGCTGAGCAGCGGGCCTCGCCTTAGAAGATCCTTCACCCGGCGTCACCAGTCCTGGCCGAGAATCCTGCTAATCTCGCTCATGTTCATATTTTTCCTCATCATGGCCTCCGTACTGTACAACATGATATTGTTGGAACCTTTATTCTATTCTGATTGGTGCCCTCAACAATCATGCACAACGACTTCTAATCAAAATGAAAGTATTTCTGTCATTTCTCACTCATGAAAGATTTCGTTCTAATTAAATTACAATTTGACGATTGAGAAACAAGAAAGACTTCAAGAATTGATTATATTTAACCTTATGGGTAACTAACTTAGAAATGAATCAATGGGACAGCACATAAGATAACGACCTTCATGAAACTCTATGAGTTCCATCTCTAAATAGATTGTGAAAGGAACATCAAGTCGAAGTAATCATGCTGTTTCATTACCTAATTACTTGTGTACTTTAACTGGCTTATTGCGAAAAGAACGATTATACGGAAGAGAAATACCGGTCATGGAGCAGACCTCATTAGCTAAGTAGGTATTCAACTGTAAGCTGTGAAGGAAAAGCTGTCCTTTTCTTAAATGTCAAGTTCAAAAACGCGTGCAAAGTTACCTAGTGTATAAACAAAAAACTTTAAACAAAATTTGAATTTATTGCAGTAGGTAGTTCAAAACACTCACGTCTACACAGGAACGCAAGGAAACCAAACATATTGAGTATGGGCCACCGCTTATCACTTTAGCGAATGTTGAGGATAGGTATCTACTTAATTTATTTTTCATAATAAAAAGGCTGCAAATTCATATACAAAGAATTTTCTCGATCTTGAAAGTAATATGTTTGGGAGATGTCGAGGTTCGATCAATAAATATATATTTATCGTACACTGCAATGGTTCATTGTCGTTATAGCCACCTCGATACTTCCTTTTTAAGAATGGGGCATTGCACGTAAATGGTAGAACTCAGCAAATAAAAATCGACCGTTTTTGAGTAGGTACGTTGTACCTCTGGGTGCGGAAAAATGTTGAACCCTACCATTGTCGCCGATCCAAAGCTTAAAAAAACATCCTCTTTTCTATGGTGCAACCCTTTTATCAATCAAAACTATATTTCACCTCAAAAATTGATATTGAAAGCTTAAGAAAATTGTTGTACAATCCTCTTTTCTTCCGAGGGTAGCGGAAGCATTGTTTTCACTTTTGTGATCAATCAAAACTATATTTCGTTTTACCTCAAAAATTGATATTGAAAGCTTAAAAAAATTAATTGTTTGTACCAATCCCTCAATAGCGCAAACGTTCCTTGTTACGCGCATAACTCATTTTCTTGACCAATTTCGATGAAATTTTCAGGGATTGTTCGGACTGATGTAGTCAATAATCACAGGGATTATTGACTAGAACAGGGATTGTTCGGCTTTAGTCAATAATAATTTTCAATGATCGTCATGTTATGGATACGAGGATTTTGGCATTTTCTGATGTCGTGGGATCCAGTTGAAAAATCATCGTGGATCCTTTCGATTCCTTTTGATTGCTAGAGAATGGTTGGTAATGTCATCTTTATCTAGATTGTTCAGTGAAGGAGAAAACGAAGAAACTTGTCAAAAAAACAATTTCGAGTTTTCTGCAGTGAAATTTCCCCATTAAAATATAAATCTTAATACTAATACACAGGGTGCCCAACGAGACGTTTCTCCCTTGCTAAAATCGTTAAGCACATTTTTTTAAACATTTCTTAAACCTGCATTTTTATTAGCAAGGATTTTTTGTTTTGTTGATTCGTTTTTTTATACACCTATGGCCTTATAGACATATGTGCGCAACGCACACCAACTTTTCTTTTTCAAAAGGGAACCCACAATTGTACGAAACATACAGATTCCAAGCCTTGATTTCAAGAAAATTTGACACCTCGTTTGATTTTTCAGGCCGCCCTTTACTCGTTCAGCGAATGCCTTAAGGTGCCAAGGCCAAAATTCCGCAAACAAAAATTAGCAAACCAAAGTGTGACACGTCAATTCTCATTGTTTTCCGATGATTCAGACGTGAAAGCGTTCAAATTAAGTCAAGTGAAAAACCGTGAATCAGCGTTAAAACACAGTAAAATTGATCTGGCCCACTTTGATTTGCTAACTTTGTTTGCACAATTTGGTGACTTAGCTACTGTGCGTGCTCGTAACCTTGCACTGCTGAATGGGTTGCGTAAAATCGAAAAAATCCCATGGCACGTCAATTTTTCATGAAATTGAGCGTAGAACCCGAATTCGCAATAAAAAAAAGTCCCCATTCGGAAATATTGTTGAGGGGGAATTAGAAAATCTTTTTCTTGTTCGGTTACAAAGGTTCATTATTAAAAATAATAAACCATCAAAGCCTTTTCTAAGACCTCTCACTTATTTGCGGGATTTTGCTGTAGTTTATTTTCCTTTCTTGGGGAATGTAGGAACTGCGAGGTTGAAAGACAGTCATAATAGCATTCTTGACCATATTTCATTCGTTTGAAACAATATACTTCCAAGTAACTCTACTACCCGCTGTATATAGGGTATAGATGCAACATTTCTGATGAACAGCAGGATTCCATTCTGTAACTAATTTCTAGCTAATTTTGTCATTCAATCATACATCATTAAATTGGTTTTAGCTTCCTTCATTGTAAATCCATAGCATACACGTAAATTTAAATTTGAGCATTACATTTTGGTTTATTATTCAATAATAAACCATTGTAATCGCTCTGGAAAAAAAAATTCTAACCCCCCCCCCCCCCCCCTGAAAATTTCATGGTTTACGTTTCAAAGGGTGTAGAATCCGAATCTGCAATAAAAAATTTTCCGTCCGTCCGCTGTACGCCGTACGCACGATATCTCCGAAACGGCTGGAGCAAAAAATCTGAAATTTTCAGGAAAAATCCATCTTGGTCCGACGACAATTCTTGAGCCAGCTCCCTCACTCAATTTAAAGTGCCCTTTAAGGGCTGTAAAAGTTTTGTAAAATCCCTGAAAACCTCAAAACTAGTCGAATCGGCCTAAATATTTTCCTATTTGAAGAACATACCATTAGGAATCGAATGAGCCCTTCGCCACGTCCGTAGGTCAAACCATTCCCGATGTATGGCCCGATTTATGGTGCCAACATTTGCGTTTTTTCGTTTATTATTGTTTGTTTGTAACCTAGTGATGTCCGGCCGATAGCGTCGAGTTGTAGTGAATGTGGATACTGGAGTGATAGCCGATGTGAATACTTGTAGCTAGTAGCCGATACACGGGTTGAAGCATTCTGATAACATATAGGTAAATATTATTCAATATTATTACTGTATATATTATTATTGAATTTCAGGAGATATGCATAGACCACGTAAATCGGTTCTCATCCAAAACACCTATTTGGATTGATCAGTTGATGATATTTGTGTGCCCTCTCTACATCTGTCTACCTTTGGCTACATCGTTTAAATTTGGATTTGGGGAAGTTTTAATGCAATACGAGTGCCAAAGGACTTGATAAATCATACTTAGATGTTTTTATTGTGGGGGGGTACTGAGGTTCAATAAAAAAACGCTGCAAATTCTTTCACTGGGGTTTATTATTCAATCGGCTTGCGTTCATGATGTGAATTTCTACTAAGCTTTGGAGTCTGCGTGTTTCACAGGATAGAGCGATTATTGAATTTCAGGAGGCACACAAATATGATCAACTGATCAATCCAAATAGGTATTTTGGTCGAGAACAGATTCACGTGCTCCATGTATATCTCCTGAAATTCAATAATCATATCCTGTGAAACTTTCATTAGTAGAAATTCAAATCATGAACGCAAGCCGATTGAATAATAAACCCCAGTCAGAAAAATTTGCAGCGTTTTTTATCAAATAAATGCACGAGCATTTTCAGAAAGTTGTGCGCCATTGCACATATTTCGGATCCTTGGCAAAAAACATGGGAGATTCAAACAAAATCTTTTAGTCCATGAATAAAGATTTTAGGGGGGGAGGGGGCTCTGAAAGGTCAGAAATAAGTAGGTACTTATCTAGAAAGTACCTACTTATAAAAGGTACGTCCCTTCAGCTTATTTGGGTTCTAGAACCCCCTAGAACGCTCCAGCATCAAGCCGCCGTCCCTTGGGTTATTTCCCCTAATCCTGGTCCTATCCCCTCCATTGTCCCATTCCACACCCAGCTCTCATAACCGATGGAGTGGCAACCGTTCGATAAAATGTCCGTAAGTACGGCTTGAAAAAGTCCGTAGATATTAAGGCACGAACATTCCGAAGTAGATATTGTATCAAAATCTCGTAAGTAACCCAGATTACTTACTGTCAGTTGGTACCAATAATTAGGATTACAGTCATTGGTATTATGCAACATAGATTGATAAACGTTTTCCATATAAATAGGTAGAACGATTATTTCTTCATACATGAACTGAATGACTGATGAGCTGTAAGACCAAGTTGTTTTTTATTTACCGTAACATGTTTTGTAGGTGAAAATTGAAATTAATCCTTGATGGGACTGATGGAACGATGATAAAGTGACTCTTGTTTTCGTATACAACTTACTATGCTGATTTGGGAAATTAAGCAAAAAATTGTTTGGAACAATGGCAAGAAACACAAATTCTCAAAATTCTCGCCCAATTTTTCAGGAAAGTGAAAGTTGGAATTAGGTTGAAAAAAAATCCGTTAATGATCTCCTAATCATCCTCATTGAGTTTCAATAGTGAGGCATGCGTGATAAGGTATAAATAGCTAATTATAGATTAAATTTTAAAAACTCGAAAGTGAGAGAATGATAGTTGCATTGACAGAATGACCGGTGCGGTATTTCCACTAGGTAGCTTCTTTCACACAAAATTTGTGAAACATTCAATGTCATTTCCCACTGGATACATAGAATAGAATTAGAATAACAATAGAATTCAGAAATTCACTGCAATAATGCAAATCCTTCAAATCTGGATTTACGAAACTACACCTGGATAGCTTCATAAAGATAAATCGATCGGTAGTAAGGTTTTTATAGACGCACTTATATCAAAGTAATCACAATAGCTAAATAAACAATTATATAAATGACGTAATTCATATCTATCAGTCTCTCAATATTACACCTCACATTTAGGTACTTTTAATGTTTGAATTGTTTATAGAATATCCAAAACTCGCAAGAGAAATTACACATCCAGTTTGTATGTAAATAATATAAACGCAACTACACTCAATTATTGAAATCCATCAGTAAACAAAATAGAACGAATACATCCCAAGGTTTCCATAAAGAATTCTATTCCGTTTCTTTCTAGCTAATTTTTTTTAGGTAGGTACAATTGACATTTCTTAGCTTCACGAGAGATTAAGCCCTACTGCTGCCATTGAAGCTTGGGAGCACAATAGCATTAATACCTACCTACTTCACGTATTTTATCTAGGGAAATGCAATTTTAGATTGTAGGAGATACGTTGGATTGGCAAGATACCCATATCCAATCTTTCATTGGTGCATCTAGTTCTTGATTGCATCATTTCATTAGGTTCACACCTTTTAGAGGAGTCTATTCAATGTATGCAAAATGACATAGTTTTGTCTGTCAAACTTAGAAACAGCTAATTGTTTGGCTTTCGAAGGCCGAGAAGAGTGCACCATGATTCCAGGAAAACGGCTCCCACCTCTCGATAATTGAACTGTTAATTTCACAAATCTGGGTGAAGTTGTGTGTTGTTTAGCCAGATATAGGAGTTGAACAAACAATAATTGCTTAATAGATTAGTTGTGCATGCGATGAAGAAATGAACGAGTAGTGAGCAGCATGGTCTACCTTTTTCATCGAGGTGTACAATCTTCATCGCATCTAGAGGGATGAGCTTGTGGCTTTCATGTCGGTCAGAATAACGTCCATTTCAAACATTTTCAGTGGCATTGGCAGCCCTGCCTGGCCCCTGCAACTACCCCCCACTCTCTGACCCGCATTGCTTCAAAAAAATGGGCGTCGCGCCTGCGCCGAGCCCTCTCGACCGAGGCCCCTTCGATTCATTTTCCGACCCCACCGATTCAGTCCTTCTCTGCCATTTCGCTTCTATCAGGCCGGTTCGAGAAAGGTGAGTTTGTCTTTAATTTCAACTTGTTTCTCAGGGGCAAAATTTCAATTTGAACCTAGATTCGTGATAAACACCGTTCTTCACATTGCATTAGGTTTGTTTACTTGTATATATCAAGTATTTTCCATCGAAATAGACTTCTCATTCTTTGTCCATCCCTTTCTCAGATCCATCAGAACTGGTCGGAACAACTTCGGTCCGAAGCTTATTTTTTCACTAACTCCGGGCTTCTATACGGCAGAGACAACTAAAGGGACTAAAATGTTTGGCAACAACGCGTATAACGGAGGACAGAATATGTAAGTAAACCATTACTTTTCAACTTTGAAGTAAATCTCCATTCACTGCCTTTCTATTGATCGCCCCGTTCCAACAGCCATCTTGTTTCTCCCCAGCGACCCAGTCGTCTTTATTTCTCAGATATTTCGCCTCGTTTTTGTCGACCTTTTTCCAATGAATTTCAACCAAATGTGCATGGAATTGACCATAGTGACTTCCTATGATGGAATCAGTGTTTTTATCTCGTGTCCCTCGATTCTCTTGGGCGCTGTGAAGATTTGTTTGAACAAATCGGAAACGTGCTCATCCAAACGGGCTGTCCTCATTTTTTGCTCGGTTGGTGCCCCCCCACAAAGTTCCACGTCTATACGTACCTTTCTCACCGAGGTCAATCTTGTGAAAAAACCAATTGTGCAATGGATAGGTCTTGTTACGTCGTGAATTACATTGGGTTACCTGCATATTCGCCCAAATTCTGTTTTGAAGTCAATCTTGAAAGGTAGAACAGTTGTTCTAGTTGACACTGCTAGGTAATTGTCCCACCATCTAATTAATTTTTTTGCTGTCGAGTCTTCGTACTAAGCTGAAGCATTGCTTTCATTCTCGGTACATAAAAAAATATTTTTCCCCACAATTTAAATTTGTATCCTCATTTTATGTTTTAAACCATTTTGAGCAACGTTTGCGTCTATCTTGAGTTCGTCAATCTTATAGCAATTCACAATTTTTCATCCGATTTTGATCAACACTTCTGCGAATATTCGGATCAGTGGAAGGCCGACTATGAATTTGATTTCTTATGAACCAAAAACTCAAAATCCACCTACCTACCATCATTTTCTCACATCTCAAGTTTTTTATTATTATTATTATTTTTTATTTCTTGTGTTCCATTTTGGAAGAACTGTTTTGATAATCCCATGAATTTCAACACGGTCGAATCATTAGTTTGCTTGCAAATCAATACATCATTCTGCGTATGCGCAAACTTAAAATCCATCACGGATCATTTTCTCTCTTCCAGTCGTCCGAACGTGCTAAAATTCGGAATGTCGTTCCTTGAATAGATTTAATACTTGAATCAATGATTAGATAGGGTGATTTAACGAAGCAACATCTTCATCTTTGGACCACTTGAGGGGGTGAAACAATTGATTAGGGTGAATCCTTACCGAATGCCTCCGTTGTTGCTCTCATTAGGTTCTGGTGAGGATCAGATTTTTATGTAATTAACAGTGATTACGCTCTAATTCGCTACTTATGAGCAAGCGATTCATAACTTACGGATCAAAAGTGATTTCGCTAAGTGAAATCTTCGGACATCGCCTATACTTACATGTAGGTGGTGCATACGCACTCACTGATTACACGTTCACGTTACAGAACACACATCGAAAGTGTAGACCTATATCGATAGAAGACATCGGGTTTTTCAATATGGCGATGATCTTATCAGGAAGGGGTCATTTATTCTCGACTTCTACCATAATTTCTAATATATTCCCAAATCGTATTTCAATTTACTATAGAATGATCTTTTGCAAGATCATACAGCTTGGCTCAGTTCTCCAAAACACGACTTCCATTTGGACGGAGATAAAACTCTTCTACTAGTTCTTGGAGTTACAATGTACTCGTCTTTATCGTTACCATAATAATAATTTTAATTTTTTGTATGTTTTACAACTTTGGGGTTTTACTATGCGTTGCGCGAAAACGTGTCATTAAGCTCGGTTTAGGAATTATCAATTGAGAAGGTCGCATTCTTCAACATTTATGGAACATATGTTCGATTTCGCCCAACCATGTGTGGCCGTCATATTGAATTCAAGCTGTTATGAACAATAATTTATTGCAGCAAGTATTGTTGCAAATATAGTATTACTGGTTTTTGGTATTCTGGCTGCTGGACTATACCGACCTTGCGAAAAACATTCCATAGGGTTTTCTGAAGGCCAAATATCACGCGATCGAAGTGGGTCAAGTGCAATTCTAACTGGACAACAATTTTGATTACCCCGTCTTGTAGGTCATGCTGATTCCAAATACCTACACTCCTTGTTGATATTGATAATATATTAGGTTTTTCAAAGTTTCGACTACAAACTTCGTCACCTACTCTAGTCATTTGCGGCCGTTCATACATTCATCGCCCTCTTGAAAATTGTATGAACGATGGTTGATTCTTCGGGAGGGATTTTTCAGGTGTTCTATTGGGTTCAGCGAGAGGTGCTGAAAATACTGTTGGCAATCAGAAACGGTTTTTTTTCTTTTTGTATTCTGTGGGTCACCGTTCGAGAATGGCTCCCTCGTCACGCTTTTCCTTCAGGTGAAACTACCCTCAGCTATTTTCCAGCTTCCCAAATCGCAGGTTTTCACGGTTTTACATCAATGGAGCGCTCCGTTGCGTAACGGGCCGCCGGCGAGGAGTACAATGAAGTGGCTCCCACCCCCGGTTGAAAACCACCATTGCAGCAGAATTCCATTATAGTCGAAACAATCTCACGAATGGCGTTTTGTTCGTTAAGATGGACGAGCAAGGATTTCAATGTGGCGAACATACATATTAATGTTTCGTTTCATTCTTGAGTCAATCACGTGCATCAATGAAATCTATCCAACAATCCCCTTGTATCTACTAAAGAAAGACTTCGATTTGTCATTTTTATTACTGGACGATTATCTGGGATGTAGGTACTCGTTGGAGATCATTCAGTTGTATTAGGTAGTCGATTCAAATTGATGATTCTACAAAACTAGGTAGGCTGTAACATGTGCAAATAATATTGTCGAATAATACGAACGCAATACGATCCAGAATTCCTGAAAATACGCTAAAACCTTTCTACTCAGAAATTTACTACTTCTACTTTTCACCCATACATTTTTTGGGACGCACAATCCAAATATGAGATTAGAACTGTAAATTTTTTTTAAAGCACTGTATGAGGTCAAATTTTGACAATGAAAGGGTTAACAAAGTTTTAGTGTGGAATACCGTTAAACCGAGGAGTTATTGGAGTATTCGGAATCGGAGCGAAAGCACCATAAGCATCATAAGAGACTATTCAAGGTTTTAGTGATGTCGAAGATGGGTGGTGCAGGGCCTTGATCGGTACGGGTTTACCTCATCTCAGTCGAAAGTGGCGAGCTTTCTAAGATCCGGGGAACATTTTTTTCAGACTTGACCTTGATGTAGATTTTTGAAACCTTCAATAAATTGGAATATATCTGATATGAAAATGTATGGGCAGATGACGTATGTCCTAAAGCTTTTATGTACTTCCCTCCAGCTCTTGGGGAGTTGCGACTGTTTCTTCGGGAAGTCACCAAAAATAAAATAACAAACAATGTTGGGAGTCGCTATAACAATTTTGTAATTTCTCATTATGTTCATATGTTATCTGTATTATTCAAGCCCACATGAATAGTCCACTAGGTAAACGGCCGAATATTGTGTTCTAGAAGTATTTCGTGTGATCAAAAATTGAAATTTTTTTTGGACGGTAGTGCGTCTTCCGAAACATTTTTCTCCAAAAATTTTTTGCGCTGATTTTCACTGAATTGAATTGTACCGTCAGTATTGCTGTGTATTTATTCATTCGCTCTTACCCATTGACATTTAATCTTATGATAGAAGCGCAAATGTCTTCCCTGACATGTTGACATGTGTCTCGTGATGGCGAAGTGATTCTGGTTTTCTGTCCGAGTTTGCGGAAGAGTTACAGTCCAGTTTTGATAGCCCAATGATCTGCGTAGGGTTGTCCAAACCAGAAATAATATACCTTTATATAATCATTTTATATTATAGTAGAGTATAGATACATTTTAATCTTCTTCTCGAATACAAAGCTTCCTACGTTAGGTAGTGGGGAAGCGAAAGAGTGCCATCGTCAAAGAGTTCAGTTTAGTGCCCAATCGAGAAATGCAGTATTATGGTGATCTACGATGATCAATCTTCACGGAGAGAAATACGTACTATCTATTATTCAACTTGTGCTGCGTTCGATATCATGACATGGGCTCTCGAATGCATTTAATATTGCTCGTTAGCCGAGTTCCGAGTTGTTGGCTCTTCAATTTTGCTAAGAATATACTAGTAAAATCAGGAGAATGTGAAGACGATTCATATTTGTTTTCAAAGAAATCTTGAGCGGAAGACTTCATAATCTCGAACTGTTTTGTGAGTGATTAAACTTGATAAGTCAGTAAATGTTATTTGGAAACTAGCTCGTTTTTTCCTCACAATTTCTTAGTATGAAATGTACCATTCTCTCTGGAGATCGCGAGTAATATAGCTGATTCGCCGAGGTTACTGCCAAGCTTGGGATTTCTTCTGAAGTGAGAGTGAGGACGGGGTGAGAGCAGCCATCGCCATCTGGGTCACTCACCTCGCGGGTTGGCCTCGTTCTGATGAAACGTGGGAAGTTCGCATGGCGCCGGAGGAGGCGGGTGGGTGTCGATCGATGGCCGCTGTTTTCACTTCGCCTGCAAACTGGAAGTTGTCAATAAACCGTCATAGTTAACGACCATCGTAATCATCAATGTTCCTTCTGAGAATGAGGTCACTAGAGGTGACGAGGTTATCACATCAAGTAGCTGTTTTCATCAAATCTTTAGAAATTAATATTGGCAAGTGTTCCTAGGTTGGCAGATGCTTTTACGAAAACCTTCCCATAGAAATCGGGTTTGATTTATTCATCAATGTGTATAAAGAAAGAGATAGAATGTCACGAGTTTTATCTCATAACCCCCCCCCCCCCCCCCCATCACCTCCCACTCCTCTCCAATCGAGTATCCCTTGTGTCGCTCTGCTTTTATGTGTGAAGTTCCTCGTTCGCGTATAGCGTTGATCGATGGTTTTCGCTGTTTTGAAAACTAAATACTAAAAACACTTTCCACTTTTTTATTATTGGATGTACTCAATCGGTGATGATTTATCGTTCGATCCATCAACGCTGAATCACTTTGTTGATCGCTACGATTATTCCTGAGATTGATTACTTAACGAAATTCTAACTTGGAATAATTACGCTCAAGATTTCCTCTGGTTCTTAAAATGCATCAGTTGTAAGGAAAGACAATAAGAAACCAACAATAGCTGCCTTAGCTGTTACCACACCAAGACCAATAACCAATTGCTAGAAAGCTGTAAATTACCTTTGCGGAATACATTTCTCCTAGGCACACTTTTCCGTACGGCATCGTCTGACAGGCAGTTCGGGAGAACATTATGAAACAACTAACGTCGGGTCATGACTCGTAACCGAGAAATTCTAAGGCAGGTTATTAAATTCCCTAATTGACCCCGCTGTTTATAACACACATTACGTTAGAACTACTAACTAGTTGTTCTTATTAATTACATTCAGAATCGCTGCTTCAAAACCACCAAATGAACAATACGGTTGCTGAACCGTAACCGTTCGCACCGTACCGTTTGTTCGCTTATTTGGACATGGATCTAATGCACCTCTTTTCGTGATATTTCTGGTTCTGAGTATTTCTGGACCTTGAAAGTCTTCTGTTTTACCTAATTATACCAAAGAACCTCCGGAGATAGACTGATTGGTTCTTACTGTGTCTCTCAAATTATTGTTGAATTGACTGAGGTACTATGCATATTATTCCATACTGATATATACGATACCCCTTCCGAACTGGTCCTGACGATTAAATACCGATTTTGTAACCGATTCAACTATAATGCTCGTTAGTTACCTATTGCCTGTCGACCTATTCAATCAGTGATGACTTTTTGCTTGATCCATCAACGCTGAATCACCTTGAGGATCATTACGATTATTTTTGAAACCCTGCTATTGCTATTATCTTGTGTATAATTGCCAAGAGTAACTCTGAAAAGGTAGCTTTTGTTCTTCTAGATTGGCGGTTGCAGATTGATTGACATTATTTGCTCGCCCTTACTACTTATTCTTTTTCATTTTTTCTGCAATATTACGACCAGGCGAACAGTACCGTATTTATTTACAAGTATTCACCATTGGAGAACCTGTAAAGAAACAAATTTGATCATTGGATTTTCACTTTTACGAGTGCTACACTATAATGACTCATTGTTTTTATGACACATTGTTGTGTGGCGATTGGCACGCTTTAATGGCTTACCAAGGTTGCCTGCCATCCCCTGTGGCTTTCAGCTCTGAATTGGGTCATACATACAATATTATGTAACTGGATCCCCAAAAAAGAAAGTTCCCCATAGTTTCTCTGTATTTTTTTCGAACTAATTTTATTTTATAAAATGACATCTCTAGTGAAAAGCAGTCACTACATTGTTTATTGTCACGTCACCGTGGGAAGTACTATTTTATGATTATGAACTCCTAGGCTTCGCTCCAAGTCACTTCTTGATGATCCCTAACAATTGGTGAAACTAGTGAAAAAAAATTGATAACCAAATAAAAGTAAACTGCGAAGCAGTCAAACAGGGTCTTTTCGTCCCCATTCACATATTACTAACATGACAACACGAATGGAGATAATCTTATTTATTTTCAAGTGATGCACCGTTGGAGAACCTGTACAAAAACATATTTTGTCACGAGGTTTTTATTTTTATGAGTGCTACACTATAATGACTCATATTACCAAGGTTGGCTGCCTTACTTGTGGCTTTCATCTTTGAATTGGGTCATACACGAAAACATTTTTTCAAGTCTTTGACTGGAAAGACGTCTCTATTTTCGTATACTGTAATTGATGATGGTTAACAAGAGGTGTAAATTCGATCACTAGATAAGGCAGTTCCGTGTTTTCGGGAAAAGTCGGGTACAAGTAGGTGGGTTGTTTCACGGTCGGGTATTACAAATATTAAATTAACCAATATTAATTTTGAGTGGAAATAAATAACCAGAGTGGGATTGACTGGTTGTTTAGTTAATTAAAGTCACGCACTTATAATTTATAACCAATTCGTTATTATTCAGGACATTAATTAACTAAATTATCGGGTAACCAATGAACCACTCTGCTAGGTACTGCAAATGGCAGTAGCTTAGGTGCCTACCAAAGTGTTCATGTTCAACGTTACACAGTTCTTCCTTGCTGCAGTTATATCAGAGATTAGTTAACTAGGGTAACCAAAGTTACCAAACATTTTTGGTCCATATATATTTTCAGTTGTTCATAACTAGTCGGACGTTTCCGATGTTACTTGGTTGAGTAGTCTGAACTACATTGCCGATATAAAAAAAGTGTCCTCCTCCCTCGTTATCAGGCAGAGTTATATCCTAGTTAGTTGAGCCTTATTGGAGTTTTAGTTTTTGTATAACTGTCCAACAATTGCCATGCTGTATAGAATTCCGATTTCAGCTCATTACGTGTTCACTGTTTAATCAAATCTAAAGATACAATTTTCGTCAATAAGTTCCTTCATTCTCATTCTACTGCTTCTCACCAAGACTTCCTTTCCCGAAGGCACAGGAATAACGGGGAGCAATACCCGACGAAACGCTTTTGGAGTCAGAACAGCGCCAACCAGAACCCGAACGGCTTCAACGGTTTCCAGAAGAACTTCCAGCGTCCTCAGCAACCAGGCGGGATCCCATCAGGCCCGCAACACAAGAAGAAGCCAGATCAGACCCAGCAAGCACTAATTCAGTCAGCCAAAGCAAAATCTCCTGGTGAAGGGCTGAGGAAACCAATGTGGAACGTTACTGATCTTCAACCGATTGAAAAGAACTTCTACGTTGAACATCCCAACGTTCAGAACAGGTAATCGACTTAGCTAAAGCACTGTCGGCTCGAACAGGCAGAAAAAAATCGGTGGTGGAACGCATGAAGGACTTCAGGACTAATATGTTTTAGGTTCCAAAACTTCAATCGAAACCTTTCATAGTCCGCCCCCGAGAATATTACCCTTCCACCCTGCATTCTAACGGGGTATATGGAAATAAATTTGACCACGGATTCCCCGATTTTAGGACGTCCTTCGTAAAGCAAGACTTCGTCACTAGATTGACGCCTATTAGAATAGATCTAGGGGGTGTGGGACAACCCAAACATTCGAGAGAAGAGAAACTACTTACAAATCTGACCATTCTAAGACCGTCTGTATGTGTGTGTGAGACTAATTGTGTAGACTCCTAGTCTGCAATGCTCAGCCGGTTTTCATGTTTTACCCTCCCATCTCAATTTCACTCTAGTTGTGCAACAAAGTCGGAAGTTTCGAATTTCACAAGACGAAAAAAGGTTTTGGAAGGAGTAATGTCGAAAAAAGTGAGTTTCCCAAGATCCATCCAAGCTTTCCTCATACCTGTTAGAATTTTCTTGCTTTTTGTTCGATGAAGAAATTGGTCTAGTTTTAAAAAATGTTCGTGATGATCGAACAAAACCCGGTAACGTTTCCGTAATGGTTGCGTTAGAAATCTGTTTTGCTTTTCCCCTGTCTATTAGGAATCGTTTTGAGTAATCGTATTCATGTAGCAACTAAATGGAAAATAAGACTTAAGTACATAGACATTTTTCATCGAAAAAAGGTACCTGCCATAGTTCAATTCCATTGCCGACGAATAAATATTTTTAAAAAGGCAAGAACTGAAACAAAGTATTCAAACAGACAGTAAGGGCGGAATTTATATTCGTGACTTCAGCAAAGATTTTAGCTTACTTTATAAAGTAAGGGAATGTGACTGCGAAAATTCTTAAGGTAGCTCTGGACCTACCTTTGATTTTTACGCACTAGCTTGAGTATTTCGTTAGTCAGTGTCTGAATACCTCAAGTCGCCACCGCACCTCAGAGCTTCACTTTCCTTTCCACTAAGTCAAAAGTATGAATTCCACACTAAATTCGCTTTTCGCACATTTATGGCCAAAATTCTTACATCAATGAACTTAAGTTTGTTGAGAACTTGATCAGAAAAATCCCCACAATGGTATTTCGCGTTTTCATTCCCACAACCCATTCTTTCCGAAGGTAATTTTTGCCACAATCGCCAAACCTGCACCAAGTATTTACACCAAAGGACACTCTTTTTTGAAATGGTTGAAGTTCACGTATCTACCATGCTTTGTATAGCGGCCAAGTCACCAGAAGTTGTGATAACTTTCTTGTACTGTGTCGATTTGGTTGGTAATGAAGAAACATCTTGCGTGACCTGATGAAGTTTCATTCAAATTCCGTTAAAATATTACCGACTGTTCGTGTCAGGGCAACCGTTGCTTCACTTGTACTTTGCATTCTCTTCTCTCTCCTCCCCGTAAAATACTAATAACACATAGTACACGATTTCCCTCGTCTGACCCTGCCGAAAGCGGCGTTCTGGCTGCTTGCTGACGATGGAGGTTGCTCGTCCATTGCATGATTTTGCTGGATATCGATGGGTCAGGAAGATTGTGATGTAACTCACAGTTTAAAATAGCAGTTGGTGAAAGAGTGTAGACTGGCGAAACGAATGGTCCAAACGTAGTAAACACTACAAACACAAGAGCAGAATAACCGCGGACAATGCATCAAAATGTTACTATTGCTGCCAACTTAGAGCGGAATTCCCTACATCGCCTTCAAGTTCAGGCGGCTAGAGCTTCAGATTCTCACAGTCTCCTGTAGAGCGCAGGGTCGGAGGGCCGCACTAATAGAAGGACTCACGCATCGTCCACGCCATGCCTTGAGAAAAGTCAACTGACAATTGGTATTTTAACATTGCCTTCTTGATAATGCAAAACACTAACGCACACACACACACCCAATATCATGTTGGAGTCCTAATGCCCTGAAAGAGTGGAAGTTATTCGGAACATTGTGAAACATATTGACCTGGTAACATTCGACAGGTTGGTACCTGACGATGGTCAAGATTTGACATTTTAATGTACCTTCTCAAGTCCAAGAATATCTACAGTTTTCTTCTACTCTATTTCGATTGTAATGTTCGAGTTTCGATTGAAGGTTTTGTTGAGACAATTGCAATTTTCTGTTGGGATTTTCAAAATTTTCCTCTGTCCCTTCTTCAAAGTGGGTTGGCCTGACATTTTGACCACCGAGCTAATTCAACCCAACCAGCGCTCAAAAATTTGGCTTCCGGTGCAATCTTTCGTGTCTTGCAATACTTGCGCATGCCACTAAAAGCCACCCATGGTGTAGTTTCCGGGTCATTCTTATTTTTTTCTGCCGCTTTGAGTCTTCCAAAAACCCCAAAAATCTGACCATTAGGTAATTACTACAAGTTATACGTTGTGGATCGGTATCCCGTCCATGAACAGCGAGTTTTTCGTCCACTTTATTCTATTGCATATTTTTTTAAGTAATTTAACGTCAAGTCCATCTCATGAGTGTTAACCAGTATTCAAAATTGAAATGATGTAAATGGATTAAGTTGATATAATTTTTCATGGGGATGAAGTAAGTACAAAGCAATGCACTTCCAACTTAGCAGTCAGATTTTGAATAATGCATGTTTTTTCCAATGTAATCAGCTAAGGCCTAGGTCATTTAAAAATTGAAGCTCATTTCATGCTGAACATTTAAATATCATTGAAATTTGCTTAAAATCTATTTTAAAAAAATTGTTAAAATTGATAATTTTTTCGCGATACCATTTATAGTTAACAATTTTTTGTTTGTTCACGAAGTGCTCATATTTCAGTTCATTTTAACATCAATGTGTCGATAATTTTGATAAATTCGCTCTGCTGCAACATGACTGGAAATTTTTTTATGTCGACTACTTCTTCGCCTTGTTTGAAGAATAGCTAAAATTTTGTTTGATTGTTGAGATATTCTTAAAATGAAGGAGCATCCAGGTATACTGGCCCCATGGGTAGCGAGGGAATCCAGAGCACGTTTGAGAGCGGCACCAACGCCATCAGCTGGCCCTTTCTACCCAGGGTGCTGCTTGTCGTTTCTCACGATACCGCCGTTGTTTTTCAGCAGTGGGTGAAGCATGAATATGCAGTGATCATTTGAACTAGAAAATGTGCATCGTTACAATTTCATTGTCATTTCATTGTCTCTCTGTGATCAGGAGTGTTACTCATTTTTGGCTACACTCCTGCGAAGTAACACTCATGAGCATTTCATTCAATGTGGCGTCACATGTGATGACGGTTACTGCTTGAAACCTGTCGCCAAAGAGTGACCTGCAAATTGTGGTCCTTAGACCGATTGAGCACTAGGCGCACAGGAAATTTAACACAGAATCCGAAAATGAGGTCAAAATGGAAAAAATCATGAATGTTCGAATTTACAAGGAATGGAGATATGCTAGTTTTTATGGAAAAAAAACTTGGATTTCTTAATAAAACATTCAAAACAAAAATCATTTAAAAAAGTTCCAAATGAGCAGCAGCACTTGAGATACCGTATACCTTTTAGTGTTGGGTTGTCTCTCAAATCAATTTTTCTTAAGTTCTGTTCTAAAACATGTTTGTGGACTTATACATTTTTTGTAGCACATTTTTAAATGGCCTAGTTCATGTTTCCTCGACCTTTTCTCAAGCACTGCACTTCGTATTGCTCGAATTTTTCTCAGTAGTATTATGCTTACGAGAAATAGGAATTTGTCGAATTTCAGCCTTTTTTTTTTTTTCTGTTTTGAATGGGTTGCTTGTTTCCTTTTTTTAATTGTACCAATTTAACGTAAGTACCTACTCGAAACGTGATGTCCATCGGACGTCTCTTCCTTTTGAAATGCTTGATTTTGTTTACCAAAAAGCTATGTCCCAACCCTAAGGAGAGTCATCGCCTGAATAGTTTCGTTTCAGAGAACCTCAAAACGGATTTCCTTGAAAAAACTTCTCTTAAATTTTGTTAAGCCTTCGCGGCAATAGCTTTATTTTCTGAGGAAATATGCTTAAGAGCAAAATAAGTATTCGGCATCAATGGATCTTTTTCTATGTTTTTTGACAGGAAAAGTACCTAGAGTGCCTTGAAATTTCGAGCCCAGTTACCCTCTTATTCCTATAATATTAGAATTCGAAAAGAGTGAAATTCGACAAAAGGCCTTACGTTGATAGTTTGTATTTACCCCACTGCTTTCTCTCTAACGTATTAAGGAATGCCAATAAATAATATGTTATATGTGCAGTCTTTTTGTGTACTATGAGAGTTACCATCTGCCCATTCAGTTTATATTTTTAAATGGTGCTCCCATTTGATGTCACCTGCAGTCCCCTACGATGAACAGTTCTTATAAAATTGGTTAACTTTTTTGCGTGAACGTCAGAGGTCACCGCCGCACTATGGTCCTGGATGCGTGAAAACTGCAAAAGCCTTCTAATATTCTCCAGAAGAGTAGGAAAAATCAGAAATTTGCCCCAAACGTTCAGAGGGTCACTCTTTAGTGCTAACGTCACGCCAGCCCGATTACTGAATTCTGCATCCTTCTAGGAAAATGGGTTATGATGGTTTAGGAAACTAGAAATTTGATAAAATTGATGTTGAACTAACCTTGGATTTTGGGGTTTCGCCACGTCTGGACCGTAGTGCGCCGCACAAAACTTTTAAATTCATAGAAGGGGAGTGCAGTTGCTGTCACCATCTTCTGCCATTCAAGAATGGAAAAAATACCTTTTCCGCACCCATGGATGATGTTCATTAGATTTAATCTTGTTTATCTATTTTTTATCACTAACTGCCCGAAAAACTATTATTCTATATCGTCTACGGTATGTAACGTCACTGGGTTAGTCGGTTTCACTTGAGCGAAAACCTTGCGATCACTACTGAGTTTCACGAAATTTTAATTTTTATGAGTTTTGCATTTTCTTATCCAGAACTATTGCCTTGATGTATGTTGTGTGATCCTATTTTCCTTCGTAGTAAAACGTTTGCTTTCTCCACGTATGTTAACCCTAGTAGCGTAGGAATATGGTTTTAGCCGATTGTCAATCCTGAAATACCAGTTATATAATTCGAGGATTTGTGTTTCTGTTTTAATAATAAGTAGGAAGGAAGATGACATCCAGATGTTCCGCATGTCAAAGGAAATCACGGTGAAAGGTAGCCGTGTGCCTCCGCCGTCCCAATTCTTCGAAGAGGGCAACTTCCCTCCCTATCTTATGACCGAAATCATACGTCAAGGATTCGCTGAGCCAACTGCCATCCAAGCTCAGGGCTGGCCCATCGCTCTATCAGGACGCGATCTCGTCGGAATCGCTCAAACCGGCTCTGGCAAAACTCTTGCTGTAAGTAACTCTGTTTTATATTTACCTGCTGTATTGTATAGTTGAAGAAGGAAGTTTATTCTTATGATAATCATACTCTCATGTAAATGAGATTAATTGATTTTATTCACAAGGTTAGGCTGAAGTAGTAATGCAATTTATGGGGAGTTCACTTTGCTGGATTTTGACAAAAAAAATCCTTGGAAATGAACCCAACAGTACTAGAATATAACGTGTTCCACGCTTTGGTTAATTTGCAGTACATCCTTCCTGCTGCGGTACACATTAATCATCAGGAAATGCTCAGTCGTGGTGACGGACCGATTGCATTGATTTTGGCGCCCACCCGCGAGCTCGCTCAGCAGATCCAGACCGTTGCCCAGGACTTCGGCTCTCCAGCTAGAATCAAGAACACTTGCATCTTCGGAGGTGCCCCCAAAGGACCCCAAGCCAGGGATCTCGAACGAGGTACGATCCATGCATCTAATGAATTTTATACTTTCATACTTTTCTTCAAACGAGTCTGTAATTACACATTTGGTACTGGATGACTTTATTGGAACAGCATTTAATGCTTTTGTTGTGTTCAGGAGTTGAAATCGTTATCGCTACTCCTGGACGCCTGATCGACTTTTTGGAGAAAGGAACTACTAACCTCCGCCGCTGCACCTACCTCGTCCTTGACGAAGCTGACAGGATGTTGGACATGGGATTTGAACCTCAAATCAGGAAGATCATCGAACAAATCAGGGTAATTGATTATAATAGTCCCTAGTTTGCCAATTTCAACTTTTTTCCCCCATTTGTATTAATATTTTATTACGTTTCTGCACTTTTTTAGCCTGACCGTCAGGTGCTGATGTGGTCTGCGACTTGGCCGAAAGAGGTGCAAGCTCTTGCTGAGGACTTCCTCTCTGACTACATTCAAGTCAACATCGGGTCCCTCGAGCTTGCAGCTAACCACAACATCCGTCAGATTGTTGAGATTCTGGAAGAACACGAAAAAGAGGCTAAGCTTTCCAACCTCCTTCACGAAATCGCCCAAGAGCCTGGTTTCAAATCCATCATATTTGTTGAGACCAAAAAGAAGGTCGATGATATCACAAAACAGATTAGACAGGATGGGTGAGTTCCACCTTTTTGCGAAGAATATTTTGTTCATACTCTCGACTTAGTAATATAATTGAGCATTTTCGGTGATATATCTTGATTCATTGACATCAAGTAACAATTATCTTGTTTCAGTTGGACTGCTATTTGTATCCATGGTGACAAATCTCAACAGGAACGTGACTACGTGCTCACGGAGTTCAGAAACGGAAAAAGTCCCATCTTGGTCGCCACTGATGTCGCTGCTCGTGGATTAGGTATGATTAGGATAAATGAACTTTCATATCGAATTAACCGCCTCGTATGACTTTTACCTTACTCATCGAAGTCTAAAGCAGGGTTCACATCCATCCGGCATGTCTGGAAATACGGATAGGGTAAGCTAGTAAAAAGCATCGGAGGGGGAATCTGCCGCGCACGATCTAACAACTCGTTTCCCGTGCTTCCTCCCACAGCTGTTTCGGTTCCCGGCGCCATTTCGTATGCGCGGTAGAGAACTGCGCAGATGCGGGACGAGTAATATTTGAAAAATCTGATGCGTACAGGCAGCTTCCAAAGTGCCTGTCCGGAAACAATATTTTCCTTCCCCAGATGATGTCCAGCCAATCAGCTGCTCGTAAGAACTTTCCGGATGGATCTGAACCCTGCTTAAATTGAATCAAGTTCAAAAGTATAAGGAAAGTATTGAAAACTAGAATAGATTTTTAACTTACTAAATAACGTAGTAAACTGCAGTTATCTCTAATGAATGAGAAGTATACAGACAGTAACTATATCGAAATCATTAGTTCAACTTAACCATCTATCAAGTTGTCACCAATCATTCATTTGTTGCAGATGTGGAAGATGTGAAATACGTCATCAACTACGACTATCCCAACACGTCGGAGGATTACATTCACCGTATCGGACGAACTGGGAGATGTTCCCAGTCTGGCACGGCCTACACTTTCTTCACACCCAACAACCAACGTCAAGCAAGAGATCTTATTGCTGTACTTACCGAGGCCGAACAACCAGTCAACCCGAGGCTTCTTGAGCTCGCTAGCCTCGCCAAAAATCAATACAACGGTAATATTCTCAGATTTGGTAGACAGGCGTTGGGCATTATATGCTTTGTACGAAGGAAACGTTATCTAAACTTGAACTGTTGTCTTGGTATGTTCATAAATCTTCATCTTGTGATCCTGTGCGGCGAACGAAGATATTCAAAGTTAGTTTCTTTTTGTAGGGCGTAACCGCTGGAGCAACAACCGGAACGGAATGAACAAGGACCAAAACATGGTACAGCGTGCTATCACCAGTGGCCCGAATGTTAACAACATGAAAGGTAGTCCCACAGGAAGTAGCAACAACACCTGGAACAGCCAGCAGAGCGGCGACTACCGCCAAAAGTGAGTCTGATCTGATAGTTTGGGTTCGCCTTAATAGAATAGGCACTAAGTATATAATGAATTACATACCGCGTTTCCCTAATGATTTATCAGAAGTATTTTTCGAGAAAAGTTCCTGTTATCTTGATTTAAAACCTAGCAATCCTACCCCTGATGTGAAATAACATTCTTGAGTGATTGTAATCGCTACGGAAGACAGATTCACTAAGTTCTTCAATACACGGATGAGAGTTACAAATAGAATCGTCGTCTTAGGGAGTTCCAAATGAAAAATATAAAAGTAGATTACACGACGGTTTGTACGTCCTTTCTCCATCTCTCCGAGTCATTGATTTTCTTAGCAAGAGAGTACAAACTGGGTAAAAGACCAGGTTTGTCTACTTGAAATTGTATATTATTACGATTTCTATATAAGTGGTTTCTTGTTCCAGCAATGGTATGCGGTACAACCAGGGCCAACAGTATGGCGGTGGTAACGGTTACCAAACTGGTGGTAACAACGGATACCAGCCTAGAAACAACATGTACAGACAGAACAATCCTCAAAACAGGAGCAACGGCTACCAACCGAGGCAGAACAACGGTGGATACCAGAACAGAAATGGCGGCTACAGATCCAATGACCTCTATGTACCCCCTTACATGGATCACCAGGTGAGTAATCGTAAAATTATTTCCTACAAACGTGGTACTGGAATCACTGACACAATCAACTTACTGTTATTTCCCTTAATCTCTGAAATTAATAGACGTTATGCGTACTTCCTTAATATTTACGAGTCAACGTGTTGATAATTGAATAAATCTTGATTGAATAGGTGCTATTTGGGTGGTTTAATTTGCAGAGATAAATGAAAATAGATCAAAGGAAATGACTCATGGGATTATAGTAATTCTTTGTCCAGAACGGATGTTAATTAATATTGCGACATCTCTGCTGTTCTCACTTTGAACATTAATTTTTAAAACATTTTCATTTCAATTCTTTTCAAATCTTTGGAATAGAGTAATTTTGCCATGATAGATTGATTTTTCAAAAACTTGGATTTTCAATTGTTCACTTGGAAACATTAGTTGAAATACTAAGTATTTTCTGTTGAAGTGTTTCATGTTATAATTTTAGGATGCCGGATCTTGAGGTTAAGGTTTCCAATCTTAGGGAACCTGTTGATGTTATCGTTTTCTCAACAGATTTTGAGATTACAAAACTTGACTTTTCTTTACGTTACCATTGACGTACTAACTGTTGGACGAACTCTTATAAGTTACAACATCAAATTTCTGTAACCCATGTTATTCCATCACCAGGTATTCCCTTTCACTTTACAAAACGGAAGATTGTTAGATCCATTCTATACTCGTAGCTTCTTACTATGTCTCTAAATATTGTTGAACGCCTTGGCATACTTTGAAGAGTAGTTGAATACATATTTTATTGATTCATGCCAAATTATTCTGTCTTTCTTTGTATAGAATAACGTGGCGCGTGAAGAGGTCTGGAAAAATCAAAATGACGACTCTTGAGGGAAAGTTGGCTTCCAGTCTCACTAAGGATTCATTTAAATTCGAATCCCCCTCCTCTAAATATTATTGAAATAAAAGTTTATTAAATTGATTATTCGAGGCTTTTATCGTAAATTAATTTAGAATACGTTGTAAAGTAAAGTGTTAACTGAGAGTTGGATTGATAAAAGAGTAAGTTGGGTTTATAAAGAGAAATGATAATTCCGATCCATGAGTGAGCTAGTACGTAGGAGGGAGTACCCTTAGTTTTTTCTTGTATTAAATAAAATAGTGTGAGTATAAGGGGGGGAGGGAGGTAGAATTTTGTATCAATTCTTCTGTTCTTTACTAAAGAATGTTGGGTTACTCATCGTTTCAAGGGGATTGAAACCTAATAGGAGCGCATGGGCAACTAGTAAGGCTCTGGTGTGAGCGAAGGAGTCAATCAGTTTTCCGTTCATACTTCCAATAACATTAGAATATTCGCTTTTTCGGTTTTCTAAAATCACACTGCAATTTGTCAAATATCTGATCTCCAAGTCGGCATTCAATCAAATGAAGTGGTGCTATTCATTTATCAAAAAGATCAGATTCATTCAAAGATTGCTTGGAAACCCGAATTTTCTGAACAGATGGAGGCATTTCCACTGCTTTTCTACACCCATCGCTACCACTGAGTCAACTCGGTTGCATTCAACTCGACCTACCCTGTGTAAAACGGGCATTGGAGTGTTGCCATTGTTCATTGCAGGTTGAATTTCTGTCCAGCTATAATTCTGGTATTATAGATGTCATCGGTTTATCTTCAAGGGTTGTTCAAAATATGTTAAGCCGCATTATCCCGGGTGACTAGAGATCCTTGAGATTAGAACCCACAACCTCGGATGCTGTCAACCACAGCTCCAAATAGTGGTTGAGTTATTTCCCACCTCACATGCTACCCTGTCACAACGATAATTTTAAAGCAGTTTCGAAATGATTTCATGAATAAGTTACCATGTAACTAATGCTTTTGGTTTTTCAAAGATAATTTGGTTCCAAAGATAATTTGGATTCCTCAAGCGTCTTAATCTCAACTGCAATCGGACCCCTTCATGTTCATAAATATATGTGTTGAATATAGTTGAGTGATACAGGACGTAATGGAATTGAACCAGGATCCAAACCGTAGAGGTGTGATTACTTTGGCAATGGTCAAATGATACAGTGATGCTTAATGCTACAGGCTGTGGCAGTTGAGTCCACCGATTGGACGAATGAACTTCTAGTCTCTACCTGCCCCTCCATTGACCTGTCTTAAAATCATTTGCTCAACCTTCCTGACTTCAGTCATCTTCGCTCATGTGGGATAGGTCTAAATTAAATGGCCACAGACCTCGCCAGGCCCTGCCATTCATTCTTTCAATCTGTGGACAGTACGCTACCAGTTGAGTATGCATCTACTGCTATGATCGAGAGCTACTCATATCTCATCTAGGCTCTGATGGTAGTGTATGATGGTATATGCTCATTGCCACACCTGGCAACGTCATCTGCTTCCACAACGTCCTCACCATTCTTTCATATTACAGATGGTGTTATATGAGAGCCCGACTACTTCTCTTGGCAGTCTAAGAAGAACCTTACTCTAGAGCATATATTTACTCAATTGAAGAAAATTTGCTGGGAATATCATGATTTTAAAATGCATCTCGAGTTTCATTCTATGAAATATCTCTAGTTTGGATTGATAAGTTATCGTCCATTCCGTTTTTAGTCAAGAACCTGAGTTATATTGTCGTTTTTTTCCCACAGGTCCAGTCTCTTGTCAACCATAAGTTCTTCCAGCCTGGAGGTGGCCGAGGTGGAGCTCCCCACTGCTACTCTGCACCCCCGCCACCCGCATACTTCCCACCCCATCACCACGCCCCACACATCCCCCCCTACGCCTACTCAGCCTACACACAACCCCAGGCAGTACAACAATAATTCACTCCCCCCCACATTCCTCAATATAAACAATATACATTTAAGAAAAAAAAGTGCACATTTTTTTGATTACATAATAAGTTTAATTTTTGAATTAAGAAACGAAAGTTTGAGTTTTCCTTTTTAAAAATCATTTCCTCTTAATACTTGGAAAAAGAATTGTCTTATTCGATATAAAGTGAATATTGTACTAAGCTTATAAAAATCGTTAAGGTGTTTTTCGTGAAATGCACTCAAATTATTCAGAAGGGGGGGTTAAGTGTGAAAGTTGATTGTGTTTTTTCAAATGAATGAAACCCTCCTCAAAAGTTCCTCAATAAAATAAAACATTTGTATTGTATCTATCAACCGTTTCAAGGGTCGTTGTATATATAAAACGTAGGGAAAAGTAAACGAATAAAAAATTTTTGTAACTGCAAAAAAATGAAAAGAAAAATATGCCCCAAATGAAGAAAATAAGGAAACTTTTTGTATATTTGTAAGAGCTGCTTTGAGGGTAGTTTGATTACACTTCTACGTACTGTGATATTACTTAGCTAATTTATAATTTTTAATCAATTTTTACAGATTTGTGTGAAGATGATGCATAAAAATGATAAATGATTAATAAAAACAATGCGCTTGCATGTGTGTGTCCAAAAGAGAAAGGTGGGTAAACCAAGACCGTTATGTGACTGTAGTGGTATTAATAGAAAGACGCGTCAATTTAATAAAACAAAAAGAGGTGAAAATAGTTTAAAAGAAAAATATTCTATTTCTCATAAATATTAGTGCGAATATTAAGAATGTTCTCGATAATAAATTTTTAAAAAAACGTTTCATGTATACGAATGTTTGTCATTCAAAAAAACGGTATAAAAGAACGTTCTGGTGAAAACACTGATGCTGTAGGATTCGTGGGGTTTATCGATTTTTTTAAATATAATTACCGAATAGAGAAAACGGTTTTTACGACGTTCAAAACCCGATAATCTTGTATACTTGTTGAGAAACTGTGATCGAATCAAAATACAGTCTTCGCATAAGGATGAGCTCTTTGATTTATACAGTTTTTGTAGTTATTTGTTTGCATTCCATTGTCGGCTCTCTCAAGGACACGTTTTCTGTTGTCCTTCCCTGTTCGTTTTTCCTGAGCCATTTTTGTCTTGTCCTGAATATATTGAGAAATGCTGACATCTTATAGTTTTGTTGCTTTAAATTTCTTTTTAAAAATTGAATATTTTTCTTGAATTTATTGTCTCGTCACATGTAATTTTCCGAAATCTCTCAATTACGCAGAGTATGATTTTCTTTATTATGTAGTTAGGGAATAAACATTTATTTTCCTATGCAAAGACAAACTAAATGCTTAGACTTTTTGAAAGATGAGGACGCCTTAGCTTCCAAATCTCATGACTAGTCATTTTCAAGTTCCAACTGTTCCTAGTTGTTTTGTATTTTCACGTTTGTGAGTGAATATAGTTAAATGAACCCCACATGCGTCTGAACCGTGCAGCATTTTCTCTATATATTTATACTTTGTGAAAATGATGAGAATTTCGTAATGGGAATAGATTTTTTTAAACTATCATTAAGGAACCGTTTGAATGGGAACGCTAAAACTCACGCGAAGCCCGCCAAAGTTCCTTATATTCATTGTTTTCATTTTATCGTAAGCTGTTATTTTTCTCTTATTAAAATAAGAATAAACCCCCAACTGTATGTGATATTTTATCAAAGACTGATTCCTCTCGCTCAAGACTATATTGGAAAAAAAACCAATCGAGAAATAAAATTCGCGAATAGGAAAAAAAGAGAAATATTTTGTAAAAATCATTAAATCTAGAGTTTAATGAACCCAAGGTGCCGTTAGAGCTAAGGTACCAGATTTAACACCTTTGCGAGGAGAGCAGTGTTTTTTGAGAGTAGATATTTTTTTCTGACGTGAACTGAAATTCGATTTTTATAAATCGATACCGGCGATTGTTTTCGATGTTTTCCCGTGAAACGTGGATGAAATGGTTAACTCGAGAAAACGCTCTTCGTGAAATCAATTGTTTTTTCTGAAATGCCTATATATTTTTTAGTAGCCAGTATTTTATGTTAAACGGATTGATTAAGTTCCGGACGCCACTCTAGAACATTTGTACGTAGTAATTTTGTTTTCTCGGTAGAGTATAAGGACATAATTTTTTTTTTTTTGCGAAAATATACGAAAAAACGTTTACTTTCAAAATGGGATATTTTGGATCGCGATCACTATAGTAAGTCCCACCAACCTTTCTCATTGGGTATATCGAGTCAAGTGTAAAAAGAACAAGTCCTATTAAAGAAGACGAATTCTTTCTAATTTTTTGTTGTTTTCATTTTGATAAAGGAATTTGAGATCTGCAAATACCTTTTCACGCAAATTTCGTGATTTTGTTCAGGAGCAGGTTTATATTTCAACGCTGAATCAACGTACCAGCTTTTTTTACTGTGATCTGTGCTTCGTTATAAGTGTGCGTTTAAAATGTGAAATACGTACTCTTCATGGGGCGATGTTGAATGCTGAAAAAACCCTGTTTCCAATTATATTCCTGTGAACGCTATATATGTATTGCAGTCCTCGTTCAAGTTATCAGGGGAAAAATTGAAAGTGTAATTTATTGTAATTCGAACACCCTAAATTCTGGATGATTTTTTTTTTTTCAATTGTCAAAATCTCTGTATCAGCCATTGTAGAATTTTTTCTCCGATTTCTGGAATCTTTACTGATGAGTAATTTTAGCTGAGATTTCTGCGTCACTTTTCTTCCTATGTTGATGAAAAAATTGAAAGTGAATTGTAACATCTGCCTGACAGACAAAACTACCTACTGTAAGTGAGGTGAAAAACACAAGGATTTTTCTTACGAAAGCTGTTGATTACATTTAAAATACGAGTAGTTCTTTTAATTTCTCACTTTTAGAGCGCTGTGAATATAAAAAAATGCATACATTTTTACTGCTAAGCTGTAACTTACTCAACCCGCTTTCACAAGACGGGATTTTGGGTCTCTTTGATTAAATGGAAAAAAGTCCGTCTTTTTTTCTTTTGCTATAGCTAAGTAAGAGTAAAAGTGAAGTTGTTAGTATCAGTGTTGAAAATGGCAAGATCTTGTATTTTTTTGTGACTGTGAAAAATTAATGATAATAATTGAACTAAAAAGTGTCTTATTCCTTAACAAGAAGAAAATAGATTATATAGTTTTGTACCTGAATGCCAATACGGTTTATTGGCGACTGGTCTTTAAGTTTGGTCGCAGTCACTTCACAATATTTTTTCTCTTTTTTAATAGTTGATAATTTAATGAATAGTGAGATCAGTTTTCCTTTGGTTTTGTACCTCATAAATTTGTTTGTCGGTGAACATTTCTATTAGGAATGTATCGCAAGGAAGATAGATTTATAGTAAAAATTAACGGTGATTTCAAAAATACCAATTTATTCCTTCGATTAGTGTGGAAAGGAAATTAGTTTATTTGATTGTAGCGAGCAGTTGAATGTTCGCTATATTTTGTTTTCCGTTTGTGTTCGCCATGACTTGTTTCGTTTTTTCTTTCATATTTCGATAAAATGGGAAAAATACAAAAAGTGTAGTTTACATTGTACGACCCTTGTTGTAAGTGGATGGATGTGATTTGTAAGTTTTAATTTTGTTTATCGTGAATCTGAACAGTAACTATTCACTGGTCAAGAAATGATTTTCGTTTCGTTTTTCTGCGTTGAGAGAAAACAAGTTTTCTCTTCGGTGAAACCAAAAAACAACAAATAAATTTGTTAAAATGAGTGTTTCTGTGGTTGATAATGACATCTGCCGCTGAAGATTGATCTCTTCTGAGTCTACTTCAAGTGCATTTCTTGTATCTAATACAGTATTATATTCAATCATTTAATCTCACTTGGTGTTATCTGTTCTCTCTTCCCTTCATCATTCTTGTTGTGTGGGAAACGTCAATGAATGCTGACAATGGTTTTGAATTTATCTTCTTCGATCTAGTTATATCTTGAAAGTATATTTTCAATTTGACTTGAAGTGTATACCTATTTAAAGAATTCGTCGGAATTTAATCAATCAGGTCGACTGCAGAACCTGTTGCAGAAATACTAAATGCTTAGAACGACAGACAGATTGCTATTTCTCATTATCACATTTTGAAAAACAGTTCGGTATGCAGCATGATAGTGAGGGAATTTTCCGAAATTAACGTATTTAACGTTGAGTTGAAATGATAGAAAGAAGGATGATACTTCGGATGTAATAAATTGAATATTCCTAATTTTGATCCATTTACTACTTCGAAAGAATGCTTTCCTTGAAAGGTTCATTCTCCGAAGAAATTCCTATGGATTTTATTACTAACAGAATATTTGTTATTAATATTCTTCGATCCAAAGATTTTGTATTTTTAGAAATGTTTTCCATTTCTACAGATTCTGCGGGTTTTCTTGGATATAGTGGCAATGGCACAAAAAGAATTAATGTTTAGTGAAGTCCTATGTGAGTGATTCTGACATTTTTCTTGGCTTATAATGCTATTTTATTTATGAAAAAATACTGTAACTATCTCCTTAGGATTGAGATGAAATCCTTCTTTCGCCAACAAATGAATTTCTCATGAAAGGATGAATTCGATGGACGGAACTTGATGGGCACATTAAATTAGTAAAATTTTAAAAAAAGATGGTAAAACAATAAAAGTTGACAAATCACATAATATTTTTTCCCGTGAATGCTACTTGAAAAATGAAACAAACATGAACTAGAATCATTGGCTGTCTCTTTTTGAGCATTCCTCGGTAAAGTTTCAAAAAATCGACATTTTCGTAGGCATACTACCGAGAATAAGTTGATCAAACTTGAACTAGGCCATTTAAAAATTAATGCACAACCTTGTATTGAATGATGTACTTCAATTTCAATAAAGCGAGCTCAAAATCGACAAGAATACATTTATTTTCGCACGAGAATATTACTTAGGAAATTATCATTCGCGATTTATAATACCGTTATCTTTGTCCTAACAGTGCTGAAGTTTCAACTAGTTTAGCATGACTGGAACTTATAGTACATTTTAATGATTTTTACAGTTCACTTTTCAGCAAAAGTTGAGCTTCCATTTATAAATGACCTAGTTCATGGTTTATGCCGTTTTTTTTAGAATATCCCCCTGAAACAAGGGTTCCTCAGTTGAGGGGAACGTATTAAACTTAATCCAGGGGGTGTGAGACAATTCTTACATGAAAGAAAAAACTGAATACAAATTTCAGATCATTCCAAGCCAATTCAATTATTCTTAACTGTCTGTCATTTTGTTCGATCCCAATTTTACACTAGTTGTGCAACAAACTTCGGAAATTTCACCAACTTGCTTTTGGTGACTGGAGAGGGTTATAGAAAATACATTCTAGCTCTGCTCATACAGCTTGTTCTGCCGATTTTCTTGATTCAATTTTATTCAAATAAGAACTTCTCAAGTCTTGTTTTCAAACGTATCTCAGATCTTTCTAATTTAACTGGAGGGGCTGATAATAATAAATCGATGCCATCACTATTTTCATGGTTTTCGATCCCGATTTTCGTCATTCAAGCTCTCTTCTTCCCTTCTGAAATTTTCTTGATATTTTGTTGTTCTATGAATAGGAGGCTAGTCTGTTTTTAAAAATATTCATGCATCATAAGTACCACCAAGACAAATAATAAATTACCTTCATGTCGAACTTGGTGCATGTTATGAATTTGATTTTGTAATAGAAGAAATGGGGTTCATGAAGAGGATGATTTTTTTCTACAAGGCGTCAACAACAAAAACTGTATGGCTATTGTCTATTGATCCTGTGATGGCAGTGGATTGACCAGGGGCTGACTATAATTTAGAATGACCTAAACCAATTTTGAACGTGGTTCACACAGATTGGAGTGATGGAGATAAGCTAAAACGTTTAGAATTGCTCTGACCCTAACTCAAAACTTTTTATTCATGAAACAAATCTGACAAATAAGGATTATTAAACTAAAAAGAGAGATATACCTATATTATAGAGAGGTACATAAATCTAGATGGGATAAAAACAAACTCGAAGAAAGTAAAAAAATATATTTAAATTGCAAAAATGTCCATTCAATGAAAGCAAATTTACCGACATCGAAGCAATCTCAAGAGATCAACTTTCCTTCTTCCTCACCTCTTCCCATATCAAACAGTAATACAACAGGACATGGATTTCGCCCCTAATAGGATCGCGGAATACGTCCATGCCGCTCCATGATTTTTAGTACGTCTTCACCATCTCAACGAAGGCACTCGATTTTCACAGGTAAAGAAACGTGGACATGGATTCATGTAGTGAATTTCCAGAGAACTAAATGTTTGGTTCTTTCGTACTCGAACCTCTGTTCGAAGTCAAGGTCAAGTTGTTGAATTGTCCAGCGACTCATTGGCAAAGAGGACCAATGAGACTTAAGATACTTGAAGAAATGGTCGTAACAAGGGGCTACCACATCTAAGTCATCCACAGTAAACACAAACCTGAAACAGCATAAGTTTGTGAAATCACCAAGCGGAGTAATGGATGCATTTATGTAAGCCGACCAAGAATGGAACAAACGATGTATCAATAAGGTCCATCCGTATTTAAAATAGATGGAGCTTATAGCTACCATATAATTTCTCACATTAATGTAAAAAGATGATCAAGTATGAGAGTAAAGCTTTTCGTTACAAGCCATTTTTCCTTTGAGATGATTATCCCACCAGGCTACAATGCGATCAATCAATAGAGGATGCATACTCTTTTGAGGGAGAATACTGTTTTTCTACTGAATAAACTTCTAGGGGAGGCCTGATTTAGCAAGGCAATGTAGCAAGTGGTGGCTAGAAAAGTGTACATAACCTAATGGTGAGGTGTACGGATTGGTATAATTTGCTTCGACATAAATTTCTCTTGTGGAAAATTGAGAGGAGGCTTGTCACACCACGGATACACACGGACTTGATGAGATAATCCCAGGCAATAGCTCGTCTAGAGATTTAGTCATAGTTCGTAGACATGAAAACAATTCGATCTACAGAACAGGAAGATTTGACTGACAACTGATACTTGAGTACTAGAGATGGGTCGCTCACTGCTGAGCCGGTTGTTTGAGCCCGATCTTTCTGAAGAGCGAGTGAGCCTCGGCTCAGTAAAAAAGAACCGCGGCTCTTCCGCTCTTCTCGATTTTCCCTCTCACCTTGATAATTGGATCCACAACCCGCAAGTTGAGGCGATAGTCGAACTGGACAAATACCTGAATGAGCCCTATTTGCCTTGGGTAAATGACCCCTTAATCTGGTGGGAGAGTAGAAAGCTGACGTATCCGCATTTGTGTTCGTTGGAGAGGAAGAGGCTCTGCGTACTTAGCACAACTACACCGTGGGAGCTACTGTTTTCAAAGGCTGGTCAGGTATGCACCGAAAAGAGAAGCTAGCTGATGACTGATAAAATCACAAAAATGTTATTCATTGGGCAAAACTTGAATTACTTGTGAATGTATAAAATATAAATTTTTTCCTATAAAATATATCTCTAATACAAAAGTTCACACTGCTTAAATCTATTCCTTTTTCTTTTACCAACCCCCTCCCGTCCAGTCAGCTTTTGAAGAGCAGCTGAGCCTTCAAAAGAACCGGCTCTTTTTAATGAACGGGGCGCTCAGAGCCGCTCTTTGAATTGAGCCGTTTTGCCCATCTCTATTGAATACCGTGTACTACTAAAAGGGAAGACCGGGCAGTACTTATGGATAGTAGTCACATTTTCTGTAGCTATCGGGAGTGATAAATTATACTGGAGAAACAAATACGGACTCGTCTTAGGCTTTGCAAGATGAGGCTCTCCCAATCGTCAACAATTTGGACCTTGACAATGATCTTGGAATAAATGATAATGATTAATGAACGCATGTTTCCCCAAAGTAATTTTCAGCGCATTAATAATTATCATGAGTACGTTTTGTTGGCTGAAGTGAGACATAACACCGATATTTTCTCTAGAGGAAGAAATTATCTTTCTCCTAACTCGTGAGCAGAATCACAGGACTCCTATGACAACTAAACTAAGGGGTCATTTCAACATGTTTTCGCATTTGACACGTGGATGCTTCAAACTGGAAGACTCTCTCGAGCATTGAAACTAGACATGAGTTTAGTCACTCAATCAGAAGAAACAAATGGCTAAATAGATAGTAAAGAAAGACAACTCACGCCTTCAGGGGAGGGGTCGAGAGAATTACCTCTTAATAAACGTATACTTGGGATGACTTCTGAACCTAGAATCCTGTGTAGTGTGGTAGGAGGGATCCCTCACATACACTTAATGTATTTCCTTTATGGAAAAATATCATCAAGGTAATGTAGATTTTTAGTGTTGGTTCCTATTGGCTCTATGAAAGTATTTCCTTCTACATCAGCACTAACATCCTCTGAGGCTCGTGACCTCTATCCAGAGTTCTCCATCAACGTATAGAGCAAGAATAATACACTCGTATGTTACTTCTATATTTCCACTGTAGTAAAGTCCAGGAGTTCTATGAATAGCCTTCCACCAGCTTATTTCCGTCATGATGCGAATTACATTAATATTGAACATTTGCAACAGAGGAAAATAAATTTCGTTGGATATTTCCATATCAACAAACAACTTGAGTATAGTAATTTCCGTATGACGAATGGATCTGTGTACTCAACTGTAAATTTAAGCCAGTTAGACTTACCGCTTTTCAAGGGCAAGGAAAAAGGTTTTCCTAGGTGGTACTTTGAGGATCTTAGTCAGGCATCTCACAAATGCTTCAGACAACTCATTGTCGTAAATAACTGTAACGTAAAGAAAATAAGTCAATAAAAATAATTGCTGTTTTGTAACTGATGACGACCTAACCGTTGAATCAACATAACATTATAACTCTTAATTTTTGAGCAAATTAAGATCCGTTTTTTCAACGTTTTTCTGGCAAGCAGCCACATTTTTCACGCTCATCCTGTTTTAGAGGACTTAAGTATCCGTCCTTAGTAAATTTTAATGTTATCATTTGGAGGAGAGTAAAACACGAGTACTAAGAGCAAATGAACCGGAATAAATACTATCCTCTTCGTGTTGCCTATCAGTCTAGGGTGGTTGCGGGAGAAATAATAAATTATTTAAGTCTTCTTCACATATATTGCTGGGACTATTCCCAACTAGTTTCGCCTAACAAGGCATCATCAGGGTGTGAAGCGTTTTAAGAATCATTAAAAAATAAATAACAACCATTTTAACAATAATTATGAGATTATTTATGGCACATATTACTCCTTCATATAAATACCACTGTTATCAAAGAATGAGGACTTTCTGATAAAGAGCACACCGCCTGAAACTCCAAGCCGTGACCACAGTATTTTGGTTTATTAATTCTAATAACGAACCTTTGTAATCAACCACAAAAAAGATTAGTTAATCCACCAGTAAAATTTGCGGGTTTACGTTTCAAAATACGTAGATTTCTAAAAAAGGATTCCACTAATCCGTCCGTTTTTCCCAAAACTCCTGAACCACAAGAAATTTGGCTCGGAAGTCATCCACGGGCAGAGGTTTTACCTAGGTCTTACTTTTCTACGGTATTTCATATTTTATTGTTAAGTAGCATGTTTGTTTTAATTACAGCACATACGAGGTCTTCAAGTATTCATGTAAGTTTGAAAGTAATTCTTTAATACTTCTTTATTAAGATTGCTCTTTTTGAGAGCAAATTCGAAAATTAAAGGTAGATAGGTAGACGGTATATCAAAGTAGCTGTGTTATTCAGAGCACTTGAACTGAGATTAGCTTTGCATCAAGCTGGCTCCAAGGTACAATAAACGAACTTGTTCCATGCAGATAATAGCACTCTTGTACAAAAACGTGAATGTTTCCAGTTAATGCTGAAGGACAGTTTATATTTTATTATTTAGGACAAAAATAAAAACATAGGGAGGCAATGAAAAAATAAAAAAAAATTAAGCAATGGATAGAAGCATTCTCCCAACTATGGAGAGATTTTCATAGGAAAAGCGAACAAGCAAAAAATAAATATAATAATCTTGATCCGTGCAAGGGGGCTGGAAAAGGGGTCAACCTTGAGAGTAGCTTATAGTAAGTAACTCAAGAATGGAAATTACAAACCATCAGCTGCTATGATGACCTCAGTTTCCTGAAGCTTGCGTTCTAGTTGCAGGCTCCAATCTTCCTGGTAGAAGTCTAGTGGCATGATAGAAGCAGTCGCTTTCATCAACTTATCGTTGCGGTTGAAATTGCGCTGAATCAAATCCAATATTCCTCCTTTATCAATATCTTGAATACCCAAAATTGTAATGAACGTGGATTAGCAGAAAATTTAGATAGACAGCTAAGTATCTATTCAAAGATAACAGGCTACCCATCTTTTCACAATTAATTGATTCTTTTCGAGCATTTCAAAATTAATTAACAAGGATTCATTAACAAAATAATGACCCTTGTAAATATTCTGAACTTGTTTCACATCATTTTGAGACTACTTCGGAATTTAATTGACACTAGAACAACAAGGAACTACAACGAAATGCAGAAAAATGGGTCATTAATGAGATTGAACTATCTTGTTTTGCAACAAATTTATAAATTTTGCTCAGCATAGAAGGTTACAAAATTCGACTTTGTGTACGACCTTCAAATTTGAGTAACAAACCTAGCCATTTACTAATGTAGTACAGTGCATTGAGAACTCTATTTCACCTGTGCAAATAATTTCTTTAGCCACCATGCCAGCAATGATACCAGTGAACCCGACTCCAGCAGCTAACTCTAGCACTGTCTTGTTCACAAACAGGGATTTGTGCTCCGACAAAATGAAATCAGCTAAGACAAAAGCGCCGCGCCAGATTTGAAGGCCCACGAGGGGTATAACAGTAGATTTGCTGAACTCTGCAATCACAACATGATGACATGTTTTAAAACTCGAAATAAAGTCAAGAACATTGTAACGTAATGATGATATATTTGAACTATAATATAATAACTGTGCCCAAATTCCCAAAATTTACTTGGGCCCTAAAGAGACCCTACACAGATCAGCATGGAAGTTGGGGTTTACCACTGATCTTTTCTCACAAGCAACGTTTCAACTAGACTTTTTAAAAAAAAATTATTTTATTTTTATTTCTTCAAATAGAAGATTTAGTTTGTATACCAAATTTATGAAATATTGTTCCCTGATTCCAGTTTTTTATTTGCAGCCAACGGGAGTTCAGCAAGCTACTCAAAGTTACCAAGTCACCAAAACAGCACACAAATGTTAGCAAACCCGAAGTGTGACTTTTCAACGCTCATTCACATGGTGCTATAAGTTTTTTTGATTTGAATGAATTTGAACGCATTACAGCCGAAAATATCGTTATTTCCAGTGATAAATAGTAACTTTATGAAGAGCACACATGAATTTTCATTGTTCAAGTACATCGGTGATCCTAGAACCCCACTCGTTCTTTTACAGGCTCCATTCACTCGCAGAGGTTGATTTATTTTTCTTTTGAGATAACCACGCGGCTACTTGGCAATAAAACGTCAAAACTCGGGAAAAACGAGATAAACGATAAAGCGTTGAAAAACAACGAAATTTCAAGTGTCCTACAATCACTTTAGAAGATGACTATTTACCTCAGATAATAACGATTTTTTCCGCTACAAGGCGTCCAAAAAGCAAATGAAAAAATGGGTAGCACCATTTGAATCAGCGTTGCAAAAACAATGAAAATGTATGTCTCACAGAATAGGATTGCTAACGTTATGTGTGAGGAATTTTGGTGACGGCAACTTGGAGTTCGCTGAACGGGTTGCACGAGGCCGAAGATATTGAACGAGCGGTTAACTTTTCATTAAATTAGCTGTAGGATCCGAATCCCTTTTGAAAAATGGGGAATCTAGTTTGAACAAATAAATTTAGCGTGCATGATTTACGCGACGAGCAAAAGTATTTTTCTTGAAATCTACGCGAAAAAGTTTTACGAATGACGTTGGGCCCGTATTTTTACATGGTCAAATAAGGAAATGCCGGAGGGTGGCGCTCCTTCCTTGACAATGTCGTATGTTAGAAACATGCATGACTAGAATGACATATTCTTGCCTAAACAACACGAGCTACTATCTAAAATAGTGGGATGGTTTGAAATAGTACACAGTTTTGTACTTGTTTTTTTGTAAAACCTGACCGATTTGTAGCAAATGCAGTAGGTCGGCGTTTAAACCACTCCTCATGATATTGGTGATACATCATTATGACTAATTTATAAGCTGCCGTATCCCTGACAGAGTATTAATAACAGGCAAAGTTGATTTTTGTGTGGCAACTTTCTTTAGAACCACTTCTACATTATTCCACAAACAGATATGATTTTTCATTCTCTGCTTATTTTCATGTTTACAACGTTGCACATCCTTAAGGAATGTACAATAACAACGGATACTTAACTCCAGGGGGTACATCCATTGGTCGGAATGTTGTATCTTTTACCTCTTCTTGAAGGTTATAAGAAGGGTAGACATATGAGGGCCTAAATCAAAATTGAAATTAAACCTATTCATTTCGTAGGGAAATAATATCCTCACACATACAGGCACTAGGTACTACTATGCTACCCAGTCAGACGTATCATAGGACGTTAGAGTTTGATTCGCTCACCAATTCCAATCGATAGAGGACTTTTTCGTGGTACAACGAGATCCCCATCTTCATCCACCGACAATTCAGTGGCAGGTCCTCAATCACAAAGTTGAGAGTGACTAGTGAATCTAAAAATTTGATGTAACATGATTAGGAATCAGGTCTGATTATTCTAATTGAGGACTACAATTCTGTTTCCAAAGCTGAAGGGTAAGGTGACTTGATAACCTCGCTCTGAAATTATCACAATACAGTATGGATACTTTTTCCTCCAAACAGAGTTATGAGTGTGTAGGATACTGGAAAACCCATCAACAATATCTTGCTCTTCAGCTTCGGACTTGATACTATTAACAACTCCTATAAAACAATTTTTAGTTCGAAAACTACTAACATTTTGTAAGCTTCATTTTTGGTGGTACAAGGTTCTGATTAGGAGGGAATTGTTCCGTATCGAGACATCACAATATCATAACGACATTATCCTCTCACTCCAGTCAATGCAGATGACGTAGGTTTCTAATAGAGGAACTTGTGAGCCATGACTAAATATATTTTTCTCATATTCATTTTCTTGAGATTCAAATCAACCTGAGGAGGTCTGACCATCAAATTTTTGAATGCAAATAAAAAACAGAATGTCTTTACTGTTTAATACGCAAAATAAGGCTATAATGCACAATTGAGAGTGCGATTATCCCAACGATTATTCTTGATTATTAAAATGACCCTGTGAAGGACTGGTTTTAGGAACATGGCCCTTAAACTATTGAACTTTCCCTTTTTATCAGCTAATTGCTGGTATATACGTGTTATGGTACCTTCGATCGGTGTTACCAGAGAACATCCGCCCTCCCGATTGGAGGAGGATTAGAAGTGATTTAGTCGGTGTTACCAGTACAGCATACTGCCCTCCCGACTGAACCTTGAGGAAGTGTAGTCCGTCGTTACCAAGGAGAGATCTCCTTGCCCATATGGTACACAGTATGAGTGATTTAGCCGGTGTTAACAGTACAGCATACTGCCCTCCCGACTAAACCTTGAGGTTTAGTCCGTCGTTAACAAGGAGAGATCTCCTTACCCATACGGTACACTGTATGAGGAGAGGATCCTTGACACTTCGGAGGTGCAGTCGTTACTGGATAGCGTGATCCGTCCTTACTGCATCCTAGGTGAAAAGGGGAAGAAGGTACCAACTGACCTAGCTAGTAGGAGAAGTTAGGTTACGAGTAAGAAAGCAAAGTGTTCTGTTAATACTCCCAGAAGGGCTTCCACCAACTGAATGACTTCCGCCGAAGGGCTGGTTGTATGTATACCATCCTGGCTCGCTTCCCCCTTCCGGGTTTTCCCGAAGGAATCGTCCTTTGGGGGTCAGCGCTAACGGCCAGGGAAAGCACGGCTTGGTGTGCCACCGTTCTAGTACCTTTATTGCTTGAAATTATAAACACACACGTGGTTCCCTCAGACAATAATAACACTTAAGTAATAATAACACTTAGTGAAGATTTGGTCAAGACAAAATTGAATTGGCAGAGACATGTAACCGATATTGGTTAGCAAGCTTTGAAACGCAAAAAGAAAGTAGAAATTTTGATTTGGAGGACACATTTTTTGCACAAACCATATTTTATCCCAATTTTGATTAGAAAAGTTCAAACCCCTAAGAAAAAAAAAACAAATGATAATAATAAGAGAAACTTGTATGGTCATTAGGCAGGATGGAGAGTTTTTCAAAGTGATTACAATTAAAGAAAAAAAGCCGCAGACAGTGCAGCGAAAGAAAAAAAAATTCTAACGCAGCAAAGTCTAAGTTTGTAATACAAAACAAGCACATTGCACAAATCACGTTTGTTGTTAGTGCAGAGTATCAACTATATACAGAATATTATTAGATAAATAAGTGATGGATGAAGGAGAGACGAACTCACTTGAATTTTCCAATAGAATTAATCCCTGGAATGTTTGCTCTTCGTACAATTCTGATTTAACTTCCATGTCCACGTGATCATCGGCAGACTCTTCCACAGAACAACAGCCCAGTGAACGTCCATCGCTCATAGGGGGGTCCTAGAGACCGATTGATGACGTAGCAGGGAGAGGGGGAGTTAATAGTGGCCTCAGACGAGACCCGGACACAGGGCCAATCTACCAAGGGCCAAATCCCAAAAATAGAGTTGGACGACAGGTGGTCCTTTAATTGATACACAGACGAGGCTTTTGGCACCTGAACAGAAACAACGGAGGACTAGGTCAACTACAGGAAGGACTGATTACCAAGGGCAAGGTTACCAAAATCTTAAAACATAAAAAGATTAACCGAATTCATAAAAAAAAGGAAGTACTTGAGTCATTTTCAAAAACCAGCGGCACTACTTCTAGTGTCTTAGTAATTAAAGTTACCGCTATAAAAATGTTTGGCGTTATTTTTTCTAGTTTTGTGGTTTAATGTAAGTAGTGAATAGTAGTGCCTTCAAGTACATACTGTGGAAGACAGTAGCAATTGAATAATTTCATTCAATCACATAGAGAATGTTGAACTTAATTAAGAACAAACCAGACATAACGAAGTTGTTAAAATATCGAAACGTAGTTTATTGCAGCTCAAGTTAAATCAAAACATTGGTAAGCTATAATATTATGATCATATTATGACCACACTCCCTCTGACAGGAAATTGAAATTTCCGAGGTCAAAAATTCAAAATTAATGTTGAACAACAAAATTTTTTAATCAATAAAAATAGAGATTTAACAATTTTTCAATGAATGAAAATTCAAAGTTGAAACACGTTTAAATAAGTACCAAACCAAAACCTTAATTGAATAACAAAATGATGACTTGAATTCTCGGTTGAGCAGCGATGGAAAGGATTGGCTATTACAGCCTTCAGGCAGCAAAAGCAAATTTTTTTAGGCTTGTTGCACTAAACTAAATTGGGATCGAACAAAATCACAATAATAGTAATGAAAAAAAAAAAGAAAAAGTTTTTGAACATTAACCCCGCCAATTCCTCTCTTCCGCCGTGAAATTCGAAAATTCGTATGCTTAATTAATTTGGATAAAACAAAAAAAGAATCATGAAAATCGGTCAAGAATTTACGGCTATGCAGCGTTGACTAAATTTGTCAAACTCTAAATTTTTCACGGATTCGGTCTTAGAATGGCCTGAGAAGGATTTGTATTCAATAATTTTTTCCCCACACCCCTTTGGGTCAATTCTAATGAGAGTCCCCGTACTGAAGAAGCCTTGCTCAGAGGGATTTCTTAAAAATTTGTTCTTTCACACACGGATTTCAACGAGGACAAGAGGTCTAACCTGCCCGATCGCCTCACACGTATAGATGCCACAGCCTACAAACAAACGCGTTTTTTTTTTTTTTTTTTTTTTTTTTTTTTTTTTTTCTGAAAGGATTTTTTCACATCGAGGCGAGGCATTTTATAGCTTGCACGGTACACATCTCAAATTTGGGTTCTATGCACCTAGAAAGGAACATAAGCTGGTATTTCATGCTTCGGAAACAGATTCCCGCTTGGGGAAGTGGAGCGTTAGTTTGTGATGGATATGGTGAGTCGGCCCTTCCTGATTATTGAGTCCGCCGCCTCAGAAGATATACCAGACGCCTTTCAACATTTGGGACATCCTCTGAGTGTTGCGGGCATTATCCGCATTCAACATGGAAGGGGCAACTGTACCATTCCATCACCTCCCCATGTTACAAGTTTCCCAGTAATTTAGGAAGCAGACTCGACTGGGGTAGGTTTTAAATCTGCAGACCTTCACCTGCAGCAAAAGATTGTAATTCCTGAGCCTAAAAGTGACTCCCGAATTACCCTAGTGATGCTCAAGGATTATTGAAAAAATAAATAAATAACCCATGTGTTAGAATCATCAGCTTTTTTCCTCTTTCTTTCATGGATTTGGTCTTAGAATGATCTGAAACGGATTCGTATTCAATTATTTTTTTTCTCATGTTTGGGTAGTCCCATAGAGCAGTAGCCCCCCCCCCCCTCCCACCGTCAATTCTAATAGTCTCTCTATTAACACAGCCTTGCTTCAGAGGTACATCCTAAAAAACGTATGTTTTTGAAGGGGTTTGAACCCAAATAGCAAGATTTAACCCCTTCAATCTTGGTAAATATCCGCTCGACCAAAAATTTTTTTCTTTTCATTTTCTCACTCTTACAGGTCTATGGGAACAAGGAAAACGATTTTCAATAGAAGAACTTTCCTCCGTCGGTCTAAATGGCGGAGAGAGTATAACTATTTCCATTCATCCATATTTTTTGATTATTCAGGAATGTTGATTTTCTGAACGATTTAAGGTAACTGATTTTCGCTCCTTCATTACCAAAGAACGAGAAGCCTTCCTACCTACATATCAGAAGTTTAACAATAACCAGCTCTCGAAATATAAATGTCCGCTTACTTTTTGTTGTTAAAAATGAACAAGTTACATGAAAAATTGGAGAAATTTTGTTTTCTTATAACATTCAATCGTCACATGCAACAGAATTTTTAAAATTTATTTCATTACATTATTACTGTAGCTTTGGATTTAAAGTCAAATTCACTTGATAAGTGATGGATCTCAAGAATTGACCAGCGCAAAAGAATATTATTCTGGGTAGATCCAGCCTTTAACCGCAATTTATACGAGAATGAATTTTGATGATCTTATGTATATATTTTTTTGCAATTTTAACTTTTACATGGGATATATATTTTTTTGCAATTTTAACTTTTTCATGGGAAGGTGTCCCCTTCAAATTCATGCATCAAAATGCTTCACCATAGTTGATAAAACAGGCTGATGGAATCAAAATTAGAAACCAATAAATGGCATGGCGAGATGAACGAAAATAATTTTACGAGCGCTTATAACTACTCTTCAAAATAAATTGGTACGCTATCTACGTTCCTGCGTACCAAAGTTCAGGCACCTGCCTACCTCGAGACAATACCGAAGTATTCAGGTGAGCCACATGCAATTAATAATATATTAAGTGCAATGATCGTAATGATGATTAAAATATATTAAGTGCAATCAAAACTTACATTGATTAGGTCTCAACATTATTTTAAAAGCACTCTATTTATGTCTTCCTGTTCTTTAATAATAATGTATAGAGCCAACAATAATTGTTTAGGTGTTCGAACCGATCTGAAGAGTCTCTGAACGTCACATCCACAGAAAGGAGATTTACTGAATAAGTCTCCTCTTAAGCCACCCCGACCCCACATACAGGTATCAATATAACTTTTTAAATATGTGTGATGGCTAAGTGCGGTAGGAATACCCATGACCGATATTAACGTACATCAACGCCCCAGGAGCCACTCCCTGCCAGGTGAGTATAGGCCTAACTGACAGCGACAAGATGTCTTAAAGTTGTAGTTACTACCTACAATAAGAGAGAATTCATGGAACAAATTTTCCTTTCCTATGTCTTATTTCTTCCACTTTTAGTATGGCAGAATAACTAAAAACGGGTCCCCGTACGAGAATTGAGTGATGCTGCCATCGGTTCTGAAGGCCATGTCAATCGTCCATCCTTCAGTAGGGGATTGTATCCTTCAAGCGCCTTCAGGGGATACCTATCCTTCTCCAACTAACTTCAAGTTTCAAATTATTAGTTTCACAAATTTAATGGTGAAGGTGCTACCTACTATGTCACTGAAATAGTATAGAACATTGCCAGAAAAAATGTAATTTCTCATTTGCTTAGTTGTTTTTTCCTTTCTTGTTGGGATAGAATGAATATACACGGTTCTAATGGGCCTTCTGATTTGCTGTTACCGATTATTTCATCCACATCCACCATCAGGAGAATGCACTGTCCCCAGGCAAAACGTGTACCACCCACGTACCTCGACTTCATATTAGTGCCCTAGTTTTCGAGGTGCTCTAAACCATTCTCAACGACATTTCTGTGAGACATCCTCCGATCCTTTGCCAGAGTGATTTTACTTAATCTTGTACCACCCGAGGAACCACACAACATATCCCGACCTCTCTTCAATATGCAATGTGGATTTATGAAGTTTTGATCGATTCTGACCGCTTTTTCTGGGGCGCAACTGTTATGCAGAAGCATAACATGAAAATGATTCATTAATAGGTATCGCGAAGGAGAATTTGTTAAGGGCCCATTAAGGACCGAACAATCCCTCAGTATTTCACGAAATTTGGTAACAAACTGTTTAAGTTATGAGATTTGTTCCCAATGGCAGTTCCAAAAAATTCGGAAACTCTCCAGAGCTGGGAAGAATCGCACATAGAGGTTCTGAGTTCCGACAGCTCTGGGGAAGAACAAGGGAACTGACTCTGTCAAAACCTGTATTCTGTCATTTTAGTGGATGAGATTAAATGAACTTTATCCACCATCTTTGAGGCTATTTGTCTCAATATATTCTGTAAGGCTTAATGGGCTGAAGTAGAGAATAGGTGACCCCTTCCTCTCATCAGACTGTATCGATGTGTATATAGGATAGGATAATACATCGATACCACTGCCATGTATTATGGAATGATTTTCACGACCGTTATATCGGTAAAAGTATTTTTAATTCGCAGAAACAAATGTGTTAACACATTCTGATCTACACTTTACTAGAAGGATTGATGTAGGATATTTTTTTTGTTTTTTGTGTTTGAGACATCGGGTTTTTCAATATGGCGACGGTCTTATCAGGAAGGGGTCACCTATTCTCGACTTCTACCATTTCCTTATTTTGACTCCATTGACACATAATTATTTCAATTATTATACATACATAGATTAAATGTCCTCTATCGTTGTAGAGAAGAAATTCGTACTTATTAATTTTTCAACCAGAAAAGTAAGCTTTCGGTGGTAATAAGTACCTGAAACTGAATTTGGTGGTAGATCATAATCATCTTAGTCCTTTGGTATTTAACAACAGATTGATATGTCCCTAAAGTTGTAGAACTCCCTGAGTTTACACTGAAAACGAAGCTTCTTCTGAAAACCTTCTCCGTTTCTTGTTGTGTCTGAAAAATGAACCCGAGAGCGGCGAAGAAGTGACAGATACTCACGTATATTTACAAGAATGTTTTCAAGGAGGGGGCAGTACCGGGCCGGTACTACCGGCTACAAAGCACAGGGTAACAGACGTAGTGATAGCAGCACAAAACAGCTTCTAGCTTCATAGCTTCTAAACAGCTTCATTGAATCGCAGTACTAAATAAATGCTGCGATTACCGGGAACCGCTGCTACCCAACGTCGAGTACCACAAAGTAAACAAAGAAGTTTTATGAGATGGATCGAAATTGATGAGCATGGACCTGAACATCACTGTCATCTGTGGGTGTCGCTGTGATTGTATTCCGTGACACAAAAGTGTGGCTCATAACAATGGGATTGGTTTTCGCGGTTGGGTGGCCCATACAGATATAAACAATGGTGTAATAGTTCTGTAATAATAAAGTGCATGAACATATTTAAAAGGAACTATAATTGGGGATGATAATAGGATTCTATCATTATTAGAATCCCATTGTGTGGGCCATTGAGGTAGAGTAGATTGGGGCATTTTAAAACTACTGTGACAAAATTTGTACTTACTGGAATTGCCAATCTCGGAAATGATTTGAAACAGACCTAATGTTAACAAATGTAAGTACCAAATGAAATTCCTAACAGTAATACTTTCTAACATGGCGGACCACGATGTTTACCGACTATTCCCGATATGAAGGGGACGGACCTCGTGTCGTTTTATACTTCCTCGCTTACATGGATTGCAGACCCATTTCCGGTGGAGCATGGATCTTGTTGATAAGTAGGATCCACCGCACTACCCTGTGACTTCCCCACTCGGTTTTCGCCCAATCGGAGGCCTCCACGCTTTTGTGCCACGTAAAACCCAGCGCAGCCCAACATCAAAATCGACAAGCCTCTCTCCTCAACTCTTTCAGTTACCCGACACCCGTTTCAGATAGATCTGTCCGGGGCAATCCTTTACCATCCCTGTGTAGGAATTTCCTCCTTCATTCTGTCGTTTTAGAGCCGGGTTTCTATATTCTAATTTGTATTTTATCATTCACACTTGAAGGTTAAGTCCAGATAATTTCCAAGAGAAACAATCATGTTCCGTTTCGCCGCGGTCCTCTTGTTGCCAGCTTTGGTGGTTTGTTCCTCGGACATCAAGGAAGAAGACGGTGTCTTGGTTCTCACTAAGGGGAACTTCGATTCCGCTATCAGCACCCACAAGAACATCCTCGTCGAATTCTGTAAGTAAACTAATGCCTACGTCTATATTCATTCATAAAGACTTCATTTCATCCTTCTCAAGTAAACATACGTTGTGACATTCATTGTCCAACAACGAGTTCAACCTGCTCGCGATGAAATCCGGCGAACAGTTTGTTGACCCCATGACATTGACCTTTTTGCAAAGACAGCTTCTCCGAAATGTGCAAGGTCAATATTTCATAGGAGGCCTGGATTTAACGTGTAATTCGTTGACACATAAGCTGAAACGTTCACGCTTGTTGCACTCTACCTTCTTGTGTCAATGGAACAATCGATAGATCAGTAGGTTCATTTATTTATTTTATTGCCCCCTAAGTAGATAAATTCCACCTTTTCTTGTTAATGTCACTCAGTGACGTTTAGTTTGCTATTCAATTATTCTTACTTATTGAGATGGGTGAGCACGCCGGGAATCCTCCCTCTTGCCTAAGGTTGATAACTATTTCATGGGTGTTAATCGACGTAGGACGATTACCTATTTGCCAACTAGGTATCTATACTAACCAACTCTTCGTCCCACCTGTGATATGCCTTTGTAGGTCTCAATCTCCTGTGATGGGATGTGAGGCATTAAAAGATATGGACAGCGGTTCATTTCAAGGTCAGATCGTTCCTATGTGGGCAAGAGCCTCGACTGGAAGATAGAACTTCACGAAAAACTAGGTGGGTGAAAATTATTCTAATGGATGAAGTATTGCCTACGTAGGTAGATGAAGACCAGGTAAATATGTAATAAAAGCGTTCTTCAAGTACCAGGTACTTACTAATAGAGATTGAAGAACTTTGTCGGATTTATTGAATGATTAGTCACTGATCATCACTTGATGTCAAACAAGAAATGCATACCTTCTATTACATAATCCCGTACAACTCTTATGTAGACGTAATATATCGTATGAATATACAATACCTCTTGTTTAATCTTATCAGTTCCGGTTAGAAACTGATGAAATATGTAGCACGTGTTGTGCCCCTCCAATGTTTCCTGTACGAGAATTGACAATTGTTGAGTCTTCCACCCTTGTTGAATGGGGCCAGAATCCAGTAAGTACGTTATAATAAGAAATACGACTGAGAGGAATTCGAAGAATATTATAAATGGGTTGGGGACAGCCCTGCTATTCCTAGCGATAGTTTTATCAAACGAAAATAGGGGAAATTCTCTAGCTCAAGTCATGTTACTAGAGCCGAAATCCACTAATCTCCTACAAATTGAAGGATCGACCGAGCCAAAATTGTTGAGTGCTGTCACAATTAGAATAGACCGCAGATGATTATGTGATCTTACATGTTTTCCCGAGAGGTCACATTACAGTTTTTTTAAATGAAATGTTATAGGCGAGTCAATTATTTTGCCTGATTTAATTGTTTGCTTTTAGCTATAAATCAAATACGCACCGTACCTCTTTCAATGGTTCTAAGTAGCATGTCTAAAAGAGGAGTGAATTTCCATCAGTGTTGGTCACGATTGGGAGTTATCTCATAACTAACGTTGACGTTGAAGCCACTCCTCGGGCCACGTCGCGTCATTTGAACGGTACGCCGGCCGGCCGGTCAGTTCCACGTATCGATAGCTGAAGCATTTTCACGAAATGTTACGTAGAATGAAGGTTCACAAATGCGTGAAGGTAAGTATCGTTCCAGACGATATTTCTGCTTTACGATCGAGAGTGAAAATTCGAAATGTACCAAAAAAATTGAGCTTTATCTAATCGTAAGGTGAAAGTACATCGTTCTGAAATGATTTGCAGACATCTTCATAATAAAAAATAATTCACAATTTATAATCGCATAAACAGTTACCTGTGCGATTGTGTTGGTGAATATGTGAAGAACCACGTACTACAACTTTCGTGTTTTTTTATTTTTATTGACAATTAATCATTACGTTCCTTGTCTGAATTTTAGAATAGAGAAGAGGATTGGAGAATACCAAATATTGGTGCTCGATAATTTTGAGCGTATTATTGCAAATAAATTTAAATTTATGAAATATATATTCAACATTATAATCAATCTCCAAAAGTATTGCATTAATAAATAAAAAATGCATTAATATGCTGTAAAGATAGCTTGTATGAGCGATATTGATGGAGTGGGAATAATACCACGTGGTGTGACCTTGAAGTCTGGGACTTTATGTATATCGTCGTTTTCCCATGTATACGCTCTTGGATATTCTTAGCTTGTCCTACGTGATTATCAATGCCTCCTCAAAAAAATACCTTAAAGAGAATCTTATTTCATATTGATTCATAGGCTATACAGCACAATTTTACAAAAATGTTCTGCAAGATTTGGTGTTAACCGGTCCTCTACAATCTTAGGTTTTATTCCAACAACTGCATCAAGTAAGTTGTCTTGTTAGTTCGATGTCTTGGCGCGACAGAATGGGACGTGGGGATCAGGTAATGTCGATGCGGATCCGCGTAGATTCACCGAACCGTGGTGATATTATTTTCCGCCTCACTCGCATTTTCTCCTCGTCCGCTCCACGAGGGGCCACAACTTCTTATATCTAGGAGCTTCAGGTGTCAGTCCTTCCTGGCAGATTAGATACTTACGCAGAAAATTGCTAGTTGAAATCTACGGCACACTTGCAACAATGTTTCACGTAACCCTTTCCACTTTTGCTTATCTATGATGGGGGTTTCCTGTTACTGTCGAGCCAAATAAAACGGTTGTCAACAGGAAAAGTACTATTAAAAAAAATGGATGTTCAGATAACCAGATAACCTTCTTCCTTTTTTTAATGTACGGAAGGTATTTGAAATTTACCGTTTCCTCGATTCAACACCGCTAAAATCAAGGGACTAATGTCTGTTTGAGAGGCACTTTGAGCGCGTTGCTGTTCTTCTTCACTTATCGAAGTCACACTGTTCCTCGAATGAAAAAGTTGAAGAAGTAAAGAAGTAAATGAGCTTTAAATAGGCTCAGGAAAACTTAAAATCTGCGACATGGTGGTTAAATTGCGAAAAGTGGAAATTCCCCAAGGTTTTCTCATTTCTTGCCACACATAATTTATTGTCTCAGGAATGGCCAGTCCACTTTATTTGATTTTTATCAAATCTTTCGTTTAGTTTGATTTTGCCCATGCTGCTGGTATAAGGTCGTTCGTCTCCTCGTTTTATTTTCATTGGAATATTTCAGCTTCCTGATACTTGCGTCGGCTTGATTCTCTTACATCTCAAAATTCCTCAGATGGTCATGCATCCTTTCGTCAATATTTAGACAGCAGCGATGGAGGAAGAACTGAATGAACTTGCAACGGGTGAGATGGTAGTAGGGTCACCGAAATCGGGCTTGAAGCTAACATTGGTCACCTCAATTTGGAACCCCCTCGAAAAGTTGTTTCTTTTGTTAAATGCTTTTCTCTTCTCCTACCTCATCGAGTGGGGGCTCAGCGTGGTGGCACATCTAATCTTGCCATCAAGAAAAGTGGAGACTTGCGCCTTCTTATCATTATCGTAGATCCTGACTTCGAAAAACTAACATCTCCTTTCTTCACGTGTAGTTTCTCAGTAGTAACAGAACATGAGAAAAAAAAAGTGCAATGCAATTTTGTTTTAATCGTTCTTTCAAATGTGTGAAGTGCTCTTTCATTGATTTTAGTTTATAACTTAGTTTTTCCGGTCTCCATCGTTCTCATGAAGGGAGGTGGCTAATATTTAGTTCCTCAGGGGCCCTGCAATTCAAAAGAGGTTTGGAACTACTGCCGTATATGGGTAAAATAAGAGTAAATCAAGGGAAATGTCAACTTTTCGTGTTTCTAGGTGATTTTAAATTGTCCTGTGCCTATTTGAAGCTTATTCACTCCTTCAACTTGCTGTGACCTACACTTGGGTGGGTAGTAGGCTCTGTCTTATTCGATTTTCCTTTATATCCGTGTTTTTTATGACTCGTATTATTGTCTCCCGATTTTGGTGTAAGTGGTCTCATGCTTTGGTGGCATAAGTTAGAAGATGGAGCGCAACAAGGCCTCCTTTGAGTTTCAAGGTTTTGAATTCTTTCACAATGTAGTGGTAAGACATATTCATTTGGAAAATGGCAGAAGCTAAGTCAGTCAGAGGACACCAGTTTAGAGGCTATGTAACTCAGTAACCCCCCTTTCGTAATGGTTTCCATCGTTTTCATACTTGTAACGAAATTATTTCGAGGTAGGTATTGGATTATTTGTGATGCCTCCGGAAAACGAACTCACTGCTTGGTCTAACTAGACATTTCCTGTTTCCGCCTGCGAGTTTTTAGCTAGGTTTATGAATCGTTCACCATTTCAAAACTACAGAATACGAGGATTTTCATTATGGTTTACATTTCCATTGAAAAGTAAATGTTTATCGTAAATGTCCACTTGCTTAAATCCAACGTGTTTCGTTTTTAATGATGACGGATAATTTAAAATAAATAAAGAATAAAAGTAGCAGTTGTAGGTATCTCTATTTTTCTTCAGGTTTCAGCTATACATTATAAAATTATAATGTCATATTATTGAATTGAATTCTAGTTAATTCTTAATTAGGTAATACTTCATATTATTGAAGTATTATAATGTCATATTATTGAATATTTGTTGAAAACCGTTGGACTCCTCTCGAGAAAGCGGCCAATCGTTTGATGTTCCCTTCACTTTTAGCACTGACCTTCGTGGTGCTGAGAAATTCTCGAGTAACGGTACCTAGTTTCCAGAAATAAGTCATCAGAAAGCCGTTAGCGTCTGTGATATTGAATGACAACCCTCGAAAAGCTTTGACTGGTGATGAATTACCAATGTTCATATGTTATGCTGCTTGATACGTGTACGTGTGCTTTGTACAAGATGGCACATTAGTGAAGTATCACGGTGCATATTACTTGCCGGATTCAAATGAATGAAAATATAAAATGTCCGCTATGTGAGGCACATACAGAATATATTTGTTATTGAATATTAGATCTTTGAAACGTGCCAATGGAATGATCTGTAATATCCAACTTGACCTTAACTAAAAGAAAATGAGAAAAGCTATTTGTTACCTGGCATTTACATTGAAAGTAAGAGGAAAGTTTCGAGAACTTGATTTTGCACTTAATGTTGAAGTTGGGGCGTTATGAATTCACGGAGGACTATCTGGCAGTTAATCTTTACGGCCAAATCAATAATTCTCGAAAATTTCAAATATTAAATCAATTAAATGAAAGCATTTCTAAATAAATCTACCGAAATCAAGAACGTATTTTTGGTTTTTAATTGTTGGAATTTCAATCAATCAAATGAGACCCCGAAGATTGCTAACTTTCGTCCGTCCCTCCCCCTAAAGGATTGGGCAGGTCAAAACAAGGGCAGCGAGAATGTAGTTGGGTATCAGTACAGTACAAACCACGACTATTTATTATATTGATACAATTTTGATGGAATTTCCATTTCAAAAGTCGAGTTTATTGTTATGGACGAACAAGTGAAATGTAGGTTAGTGGATTATTTTATTTCACTAATTCCTTCGAGGTGGGAGCCAACTGCTCAATTTTATGTGGTTATACTTGAATATTGATAAATTTTAATATTTATCTGCAGATCCGAGATCCGCACAGAAGGGTGACTAAAATGACACTTGACAACTTTTTCTGTGATCGATGGAGGGGCGATATTCACTCCACTCAAGTTCTAAGGGATTCCGTTAGAAAAGGTGTCATATCCACTCTCTCTCATGAAGGAAACTGATTGGGTATCTTAGTTGATTACTGAAGCCAAATTCGTGGCTTTCCAGTCCTTCAGTTCAACCTTGATCAAACCGCTTTTACCTTTCTCCATGTAACTTTGAAATTACTCGATTCACTGTTGTGAATCTGTTGTCCGGGTCTAGGACATTCCCCGTTCGATTCGAGTCAATCTCGGACGTATTGCACGTCGCGTATCAAGTCTAGACTACGTTTAGTTGTGTTCTGTTGGAATTTCAATTTGTTGCGAAACGATAAGAGAGTCAGTTTGGTTCCTGCGGGGGCTTCCTGAGGGGGGAAGCAAGACGTGGAAGGCGGGACGGGACGTTGACCTCGGCCTTCTACGGTTTACGGTACCCGGGACCACCCCCTCCCCTCTCATCATAACTTTCTGTGCCATCCATGATATCACCCCTCAGATAAATTATTCATGAATACCACTGGAACAGTTTCTCAGAGTTGAACCTGATCCCGGTAAAATTATTGAAATCATGTTCATACTGCTCCTGAATCTCCCAGGGAATTTTCGTTCAATATGAAACTATTGCATTTGGCCCTAAAATTATAATCGTACTGGAATACGTTTTTGAGCTGGATGGAAGTGTTGGCAAATTCATAAAATGGGAATGTCACTTGTCAAAATCTGTTAGTATTGGAAAGCGCTCAATTCTTCCGATTGCGATGCAATTTTCATCGATTTCCTGGATAATGCTAGGGTATTCTTTAGTAGACCCCCATTTTCAAAACGAGATTTCTCCATTTAGAACCAAAATTTTGTAGTTATTGAGTTAAATTTCGAACCATTGGACTCCTCTCATTCATATTTCGAAAAGTAAAAATAGAAAAAATGAAGATGTTGGTTTTTGTAGCATTGATAAAACAGGACACAATGAAGTTTTTGCCTAATGAACTATTTAGTACTGTCCTCCATAGTCCTATCTATCTAGTGCCTGGTAGTCTCAGGACACAGGTAGAATGATTTTGCTGTTTAGTTAAATGGTCTGTATGCTCGTATCTCAAAAATATCCTAAATTGATCCTTCTGGTGGTTAGTAGGACACATTGATCTAAACCAGTGTTTGAAAAGTAGTATTTGTTTTCGACAGAAAGTTACTTAGTGAGATTTCAAGTACTTCGAATACCAGGAAATAAGTAGTAATGAGGAAAGTCCCTTGGCATTGCCCCACCTATATCTATTCAGTACGGACCAGAAATTATAAAACAGCTATTTGGCTAGCATACAATAGCATTGCAATTGTTAGCATCGTTACTATTCATGTTATCTCCAACTATTTGAACACGCAGTTCTCAACTATCTATCGAATGCGAACACTAATATTCCTTCTGTTCTATTCGATTTTTCCATGACCTATCGATTGTTTTAGGATATATATATATATATATTTTTTTTTTTTTTTTGAGATGAGACTACCGAACTAAACATCCATAATTCTACCTGTTCCTCGAGACTATCTGGTGGTTAATAGATGGTGGGGGGCAATACTGAATTATTTCACTGGACAAAAACTTTAGTATAGTCGTCCAATCATTTTTAAAGCGATGAAAACAACCGGTATTTGCACGGTTTTTCTATTTTTACTTTTCTAAAATGGGATTCTAAGTTGCAAATCTTATTTTTCTAATTAAGGAAATGCTGGTTTGAAGTTTAAGATTAAGAAAGAAGCTTCACACTAAATGCCAAATTTAAAGGAGCTCGAGTTTCACTCGGGAGATTGAGGTGCTGATTCCGCATTTACTATTTACTATTTGATGGTTAATAAATCGTAAATTAGGGCCGTATTTAATTTCAGTTGCGGGTGAATTGTTAGTTTGACTCTTAAATTTCTCTATGCTCAATTTTTGAAAGAGAATAAATACCACCTATTCCCTAGTTGTGATAATTCTTACTTATCCAATCCCTGGTTACGGTATTGTAGGCATTGTTGAACTTGGAAGTTGAAATATTGCACCATGCTGATGGAATAATTTCCCAGAACTTTTAGTTATTGGTGTAACAGCTTTTACTAAACACCCTTCGGGTTTATCTTTCAGCTTTTCAACGCGATAACATTCCAATTATTAGTGCTCGTAGTAAATCAAACTTAAACACAATCTCTCTTTAAACACACCTTAATGATTCAATAAAAAGAAAAGCGATTTCAAAAAATAATGAGTTTCGAACTAGTTTTCTCAACATCCTTCAAGTACAAGCTTGAAATGTTTAGTCATAACAAAATCGTGGAAATACACTTTTGACATTTCGTGGACCCCAACGTTTCGTGATCTTGAAAAAATGTATTTGTCAGACTTTGCTTTCCTTTTTTCTCACTAAACTGACCTTACCGTGCTTTTGTATGGAGAAACTCAACCTCGACACTTAAATTTCCATAAGGTTGGTTGTGGAACTCTTTACCGATTACTGTGAGACACAGATCTGATCCTTATTAGGAAATAAAATGTGATCTGATCGGTAAAGAATTTTAATTGTTTCTAACTTTTTTGTTCAATGTACTTACATTTTTCCTTGTCTCTTTTGATTGTTGTAGAATCAAATACTAAAAACTAATTATACCCAATCGAAAATTTAAATGTTGGGAAATTAATAAAAGACTTTGTTCTCTGCTTCATTTCATATCGTGAATCGAACTTGTTGAAAGTATTTGAGTTCTAATCTCGAGTGTACTACTGATATAGGTCTGTTGTTGATGTTTTCCGACAAATTAAAGGTCGATGATGATATAAAACCAGGCATTCCAGAAATATTTTCAAATTATTCACAGAAAATTCCTTTTGAAAACTGAAACACGGAATAGGCCGTGAAGACTGGGCACCTGCAGACTAATCACGTGGTGAAATCGCTAGACCGTGGGCTCGCTCTATAGATGCAGGCTCTCTACGCTCCGTTTATCTCGTGACTTTCTCTTGCAAAACGTTGGAACATAATTCTCTTCGTCGATGAATCAAGGGATTTTACCTTGTATTCTATCCGTGGATTGCATATGCGATTGCACGTAAAGAATTTGTAGAAAAACAATCCATGTTCCCTTGTCTCTTAGGATTGTTGTCGAAGGAAATTAGAACTAATTATACGCAATCAATAACTTTTGTTACCTTAAGAAACGTCCGTTTGATATACGCTGATTGATATTGCAATTGGCTTATTGCCGTGACAATGCCATCATTATGATATTTATATCTCCAGTTCCTCCTTGACTTTCCTATAACCAGCAACATCTACCAATACCTGTTAGGTGTACCTATGATGTAGTCCATATTTTACCAAATCCATCTATCTTCAACATCCCATACTCTAGTTTGGCAAAACTACGGTCGCCGTTGTAAGCATGGAATAATAATTATTTGTAATTAACGAAAACTAACAACTATTCCTGGAGTAAGTGGTATTTATCCCCCAACATGCAAAAAGGTGTGACGTCTGACAAGAAGTTACATTTTCTACAAACATTTGATACTTCTGTTTACAAGCATCCTGGAGCATAAACTAGGAGCGACATGGATTTTCGGGTGAAAACAAATTTATGAAATCCCCGCGTATTATTACATCGCCTAGGGAAGAAAACCTTTCGAGGTACACAAATTCTTTCTGGGAGCTGGAGAGAAAACTGATTATGATTGTGGGGAGTAAACAAACACCGGCACTGGTACCGATGTTGTAAATATTTTATTTCCGTATTGTTTTTCTTGTAAACATTGTGCCGTCACATTTGGGCTACATCTTTTTTTCATTGTGTTCCGAATGCGTTCTTTGTTTACTACTGCTTCGTGTTTAGTCCAGTTTGTTATGTAATATTTACTATCTCTAAGAGTACTCCGATGGATGAATGAGTATTCCTGACATTCCGATTCCTCAGAAAAAGTAATATTGTTTCCATTCATTCTGTCAAAGAGTTCGCTCTGTAAATATGTATCGGTTTTAAAATGGCGCGATTGCTTCACAATCGGATGACCTTGATAGGATAAAGGTTGGGAGTAATGATCGATGTGAAGTTAATGCTAAATCCTTCTGTTTCATTCGATTCATTTTCATTATTAGTAATTTCTTTGAGGAGTAGTATGTGCTTTTGGTAATGGTTACAATTATTATTATTGTCGTTTTATTAGAGACATATTTTCTAATTATCTGTGACTTCTTGAAATCATTTTGAAAAAACTGCGGTTTCTTTTACACGGACTTATGGAGACAGGACTTCCTTGCTTGATTCCCTATTTTCATTATCTTAACCACTAGGTCAGATAGAACACCTATTTGTTTGTCACATTTTCAAAAAGGTTTGAAAAATGACTTCTCAACAGATATGACGTTTCAAAACTGTACCACCGCGTTCAGTACATAGAGCTAACTTCTGTGCAAACTACCATTTTAGTTGTCCAGTTTGATTAAAAAATCTCAATTCCACTTCTTTTCTGTATCGATATTACTGTTTGTTTATGCTTACAGAAGTGGTTGAGGACTGAAACATTCACGCAATAAGACAACGGCTACAAGATTACAGATATCAACAAAAGTTATGATCCGATTAGGAATAATGATCCATAAAAAACTCCTTTTTTCCATTTCTGCCAGCGAATAATAATATTACTAGAACTGGTTGAATTAACGTTTCATTTCCATAATTTATTTTTTTGAAGAAAGAAGTTTTTAAAGCATGAAGTTTTTTCGTAACTACCTACAACCCCCCCCACATCGTTTCTTTGTTCAAAAGTAAATCTGGAAGGGTTGCCGATTTAAATTGAAAATTGTTATACCAGTGTTTACTCATACGATGAAGTACAAGGTTTCTTGCTGTCAGATATATAAATATATCATTCATTTCGAATCATGCCTTTAATATTGCAAAACAAGGTTTACCCGCTTAAAACCCAATATTTTTTAAAACGAGAAATACGATCATTTGTCGACTTTAAAAATCCACCATTACAGTAGTCGTAATTTCATGTATATCGTAATCATTTGAAGCACAATTTTATGTACATAGTTTAATTTAGTGGACAGTAAAGTTTTTCTAAAAATTGGTAGTTATTAGCAAACAACTGAAAAAAGTCCACAAATTTCAAGATTTTTTGGGACACCTCTCAAATAGCACAAAGAGCTGAGAGCTGTGAGTTGGTGTCAACTTCAAAATGATTAGTTTACATTAAGACGAAGAGAATAAAATCATTTCCAGCTTCTGGAACTTGTTGACTCTGGTTTTTCTCTCTCGGACAGTCTAGCTCAAATCGCCAATTTCCTCCAATTCACTTCAGTAAAGAAAGGAGTGTACTGATGTATGAACACCAATATACATTTGTATGTAACTTCCTTGGTGTCTATAACAATTAAATTAATTTTTTCGATCTTTTCTGCTGAATTACTTTACCAACGGTTTCTCTGTCAATAGATGCGCCATGGTGCGGACACTGCAAGAACCTCGCACCAGAGTACGTCAAGGCTGCTGGACAACTCGCAGACATGAAGTCCGACATCAAGTTGGCTAAAGTGGACGCCACTCAGGAGTCAGAGCTCGCTGAGAAATTCGGAGTCAGGGGCTACCCTACTCTCAAGTTCTTCAGGAACTCCAACCCTGTTGAGTACACCGGTTAGTAAATTGCTCATTCTTAATTCCGTTTGATTGTTTCACTTTTTTCATCATGTTCCTCTTCTTGTCGAGACTTTACTCTAACAAAATGTCGTTGAGGTTAATAGAAATGTTTGGATTTTGTCGACCTGCGTTGTGAAATTCAAACTTATTTTTTAAAGCTTGAGTTGATGCTGATAATCATTCCTTACTTGTTGGTGAAGAAAAACGGTGCTTGGCTATATTCACATTCATCTGGTGTATTGGTTTTATGCCTTTAACTATGTAGTTACGAGTTTTTTGAATTGGTCGTCGTTAAACGATCGACCTTGGAGTCGGTCGTGAAAAGTGATCCCACGATTTATTCCGAACTACGTTGACACTAAAACTTCGTTAAACATTTTACTATGTTGTAAACCCTATTCCAGGTCGTGGATTTAGAACGCCAACTGCTATGACCATCTAATACTGAAGCCCCAACAATCGCAGCGATAGTTGCCCAACGAACGAACGAGTTCTAATAGCGCACGTTGTTTGAGAACCCGGATTTAGCACGACAAAAATCCTTACACTGAGAAAATGACAGATAATCCGTTCGGAAGCTATATTTAGCACCTATATGAAATAACTAAAGGACGAAAGCGACTCATTCGAAGTACACGAGTTAATTCGTAAAATTGTTCAAGGGCTTCCATGAACCTTCCCTGATAAGGAAAATATAGTCAGAAACCGTGGAAACGGATAGAAAAAATAGCAACTTGCAATTTCTATAAAACAGGATTTCGTACATACCAAGTTGTGTCTATGATGGTTCAGTGGTTCAATAATAATTATTATTATCTGAGGGAGGCTGTCAGTCAGACAGCTAATGGCTAATGAACTAATAGCTGAGATCGTTTCCTTACCTTCCGTAAGCTTCTTGCCTACAAGCATGTCCACAAATGTACCAAACTTCGAATTGGGCAGGTTCGGTGGTTTTGATCCATAAGTTCGACTGGCGAAAGTCGATTTTTGCCTTGATAAATCTGGATTCTTAACCATTGTGCGGCGAGTTAGTTTTATTTTGTTTATAGGAAAGTATATTCGATTCCCGAGAATTTTTATGTCCATGGCACACTCCTAAGATTATTAGCTCCTTAACCTCTTTTTATTGGATTTCTGGAGATTTATGGGGTGCAGTTTAGAACTGAATATTCATTTAAAGGGAAAAACCCTTAGCTCCCTACAGTTTTTGGTGGTTACACTCCATCAATACTACATACGACCCTTTATGTTTCTTTCGCTTCCAATCTTAACTTCACTTGCTTTACCCGTTTTTTGAAAGTTTCAACTGAGTAAATACCCACGCCTCATGAAAACTTGAAATTCTTCACTTATTTTTGTACAAATATATGTATATGATCTAGTTTCAACTAGCACATATACAATTAATACCAAACCTCAGGTATAGGATTGAAGAAGCATCAGGATTAGTTGGTTTCTGCGTTACAGCAGAACTGTACTACGAAAGCGTTGTGAAATTTCTTCTCATAACTTACTGGTTCATCATTATAGCCTTTGCAATCGTATAACAAAAATGTTATAACCCCCTACACACTTTGTTATTTTCCTTTTTAAGGTCGTAGATTCAAAATCTGACATGTCCGTTTTGCAGTACGGGCCGTGAAAGACCTAGGAATTGATGTAAAATTCCGTTCTTTTGCACATAGACTCCACTTGGGGTTTAGTTGGTCCTCGCTTGTTGATCGCCTCATACACAAAAACGTATAAAAAACATGGGTTTTGGAGTTTTTACTAACAAAGGCAAGTAGGGTGTAATTTTCAAGTAGTTTTGGACGAAAAATCGAATGAGGGGCTTCAGATCCGCAGAAATTCACCCAAAGCGAATAATCGCAATGTCTCAACCTAAAATTGACCCCAGAAACCTCACGAAGACCCGAACCTGTTGAATACATTCACAAAAATTTAAAGGATTCGTAAATTTTATTATTGCCTAGTACCTTTTTTAATCTCATTATTTCTACTTTCTCATCCATTGAGTGATCCACGAAAATACTACATTTGCATAACCATTGAAAGTCCCCTGAATGTAATTACTGATACTCAGGTGGCCGAACGGCTGATGGCATCGTCAACTGGGTTGTGAAGAAGACCGGGCCGCCTGCCAAGTCTTTGTCGTCACTCACCGAGCTTGAAGCTTTTATCAAGGATAACAACGTAGCTATCGTAGGATATTTCACGGATCCCGAGTCGAGCGCCGCCAAGAACTACCTCGAAGTCGCCTCAGTCGTTGAGGACCACGCCTTCGGAATCGTCAATGATGCGTCACTCATCACTGAAAACAAAGCCGAAGATGGAAAGATTTGGCTGTACAAGAAGGTAAGACAACCTCTTAGTATGAGTTCATCCATTATTCAACTGTGTTACTGTTGTGTCATTACAGGTAAAAGTGTGTACTTCAAAAGTGCCCTTTAATATTGGCGCCTTGTTTGAATTCAATCAGTTTTTTCCCACAGCAATTGGCCATCTTCGAACGTCTGCACTCATAAATTTTATCTTTATCCCTTTAGAAAATTAATAGCGATGTCTCCAAATCTTTGATATCCGTTTTGAAATGATTCCTGAAGTTTAACACTTGTTCATGTATAAAGCTTATAGATGATTTACCGGCTTTTCTAATTCCAATGTAGTTCCCTTTTCATCTTTTCGAGTTTATTGTTACTTGTGAAGCATTGTTTATTTATTTCACTAACTTTTCCCCGATTCACGCTTTCTTTTTAGGTATACTTAAATAATTATGGTACCCCGAAGCTGTCTGCACATCAGCAGTCTGTAACGAAAAGCTATATGGTACCTACCAGAACAAACCTTTATGTAATAAAATGCAGCTTCCTTAAAATGAACTCCGATTAATTTGTGGAACACCTTGAATAATTCGTGAGTCATAGGATATAAATAAGCTGCTAATCGACGAAATTCCTTTTCACAGTTCGGCGCTGAAGTGCAATCCATTTCGAATTGAGAGAATATTACGATCAAGACGGGAAAACTTCCCCCGAACATTCGGTGACTCTGTACAAATCCCAACGTCAGGCCCTCGTTCTATTCTTCGGCCCTTTTCTCTTTGACCATCCTACCTCAATAAAAAAATCATCAATGTGTTTAACCGTCTTCTTCATCGTAGTTTTTACAATTTGTGGATTGAGGAAATTAGTTTATTAGTCTAAAAACTCGTCTTTCACGTGGTCTTCCAAAGAAAATCTTACAAAAAATAAATTATGATAAAATTACAATTACTTAAATTGTGTTACTTTTATTTACACAGGTGAGTCCATGTTACCGATATTTTTGGTTTCACTGTTCTGGGTTTGAACAATAATTTCGCGGTGATTCGTCTCTCAGGACATGAAAAATTGATTTTCTGATTCCTTATCTCCACTCGAATGATAACACGCTAAGGCCTTTCGGTACTATTTCCAGAACTTGTGCTCGATAAACATTAACTCTAGCTAGACAAGGACAAGAATGAGCGCAAAGAAAAAGTAATAAATAATCGACTTTGGCCGAATCGGTTATAGTGCGTCCTACCCTTCCTAACGACATGAGTTAACAGGATTAGATATGCTTGGTTTCTACGCAGAAGTCTTCCGTTCTACAGTTTACGGGAGGAGCATCGAATTTTTCATTCACTGTGGCTTTGCATTTCACATCAATCACCCCATCATTTGCGCCTACCTATAGCATACACATTAGTTCCTGGTACCGTGTTCTGTCATACCTGATCTTCATCCCATCTCTGATCTTTCGCTCCTTGATGCAAAGTTCCTGGTGATTTGGAATCTTCGGTGTTAGTGAAGTGGTTGCAATTGGCACCGTGATTCTTATCCTCCTTCCCATGAGCAGCTCAGCGAGAGAATAACCATTGTCCAAGGGCGTGGACCAGTATGACAGCAATCCTAAATCGTAATCCTCCCACTTTAATATCTTTTCAGGCGTAGTCATTGCAGATTCCGCGGAGCCATTGAATGATCAGGAAAGTGTTTGAATATGCCTTATTTGATGCATCTGTCGTCTGTTGCATCCCAGCCAGAAAGTACATACTGTTCTATCAGGTGCATTGTGCCACTCTTGCTGGTACACTCTTTAATGTTACTGTGTAAAGTATCCTGTGTTTGAAGATTTCCCAATCACTCTCGAACCTCTTCTTCAGTTTCCCTCCCCCAAAAACTAATGAGCCTTGTCATGACAACGTCTCAAGTAGGACGAACTCCTTTCCTGGAATATAGGCCATTTTGAAATCGTACCCAGTTGACCTCAAGCGAAATTCAGAAGGCGTGCTGACGAATCTCAAATTGATTTCATTCCTAGCAATGTGACTAATGGTTGATTTGTTCGTAATTCAAATGTTTCCTTTTTAAATACATGTAAACCTCTTTACTAGCCCAGGTGCAAGCTAGAGCCTCCTTCTCATTTGTGCAAGGCTCATTTTTGTTAGTGTGAATGGCCGTGGTATAAAACTATATATATTGGTGTATAAAACGCCGATATTCGCCGTCATGATACTATTTCAGAAGAGCTCCTAGGGCAACAAAGGATGTGTCCGCTGAAACTCTAGTGTGGGCATTGACTCATAAGAATAAAGGACTCGTGCTTGAATGACCATTTGCTTCATTCTCGTAGATGTTTTTCCTTGAGGCTGGACCCAGATAAATAGAATAGGTATTAATTTTCAAAAGTTGATTACAAGATGATGAAGTTCTGAGAATGTTCGATTCTCTTCAACCTGGATCAAGTGAAGTGTAAGTAGATAGTGAGTGTAAAGAATATCACACGGAACTGTTACTAAAAAGGATCGTTATTAGTGATCAACTGCTAGAGAAATGTCGAGAAACTTTCATCAAAACTTGAAGTTGATACTAATTTTCTTGTTTTCTTACAAAACATCTTTAAAATGTGAGAGCTTTCTCACAAAGATGTAATTTTCTTCAACTAAAGTTATTTGCATGTACAACTGATGTAAATATAGGTTTAGTCCAGCAGTATCATTTATTAAAATGTATGCTAAAATTAAGAAAATAAGTCATTGAGCTAATGAAATGAGAATTTTTAGTTAAGTTAAAGGGCTATATCTACCCTTAATTAACTCAAAATAATGTTTTTCGTGTGCTCCTTCCCGCCAAATAATAATTGAGAATGGCCTTTTTCGCTTGAATTTATCTATTGGATGGAAACCATGGCGGTGCTTGGTCAGAACTTGCTGCCTGTCAGATGCTTGGATTAGAAGTTGCAATGAACCGTTTCTCATGAGATTAGCGAAGTTAGGCCACGCCGAGCGACTTGGGTGGGTGAACGTTGTGGAAGATTCCCCCGTCTAAGTTATTTTCACGTTCTGTACTGCAGATTCCTCTCCACTCAAGGATTCAAGGCACTGAGTAGGTTCAAGCCAAATTATCAGAACAAATTCTGGCGGATCGGACGAAAAACCGCTTATTACCGTTGTCCCTCTCTGTATTTTGTGTTTCTCTTGAAGATTTAACGGTAATTGCCTGTATTGCTATCATCGAAGCAATCCATCCAATTCATGATTGCAACAAGTTTCATACGATTTGTTATGTTAATCAGTTACTTCAGTCAAGCATGAATTAAGTAGAATTTTGTAGAGAGTTGCTCAAGAAGCAATGTTGAAAGTTGGAACTACTCGTACAGTACGAAACATCATCACATGTGAGAATCAGAGCATACAATTTGATGATGATTTGATTTGATTTTTGTTTCCAGATTTGAATACAATTCACATAAAAATGTTTTTCGCCGCTCACTGCCTACTTTTTGTTGCCTAACCAATCTCTCCCAATAATTATTGTTACAGTTTGACGAAGGCGAAACCGTCTACACCGGTGAAGAAAATCCCAATGAACTTCGCAAATTCATTGCCGCAGAGTCCCTCCCTCTCATTGTCGAATTCAACCACGAGACTGCACAGAAGATCTTCGGTGGCGACATCAAGTCCCACCTCCTCTTCTTTTTGTCCAAGGAAAAGGGAGAGTTCGAATCCATCCTTGAACCTATCAAGCCCATCGCCAAAGAATCCAGGTCCAAAGTAAGTTTCTATTACAATTATTTTTATTAATCTTTAGCAATTTTCTAGGCTTTCTACTTGGTTTAGTAACCCATCATTACTAGTTCCTTTAATTCTTCAGCTTAACTGGATTAGAACGACTCTTGGCTCTGGGGACCGATTATTATCATGTTTAGATATATTACTGTAAAACTTCGCATGAATACATTTTCGGTTCGGTAAATATAACCAGCTTTTGTTGTTTCCGGCATGACATTTTCTGTTTGTTCTATTGAACTGATTGAACTGGCGGTGATACAGAACTTGGTTGTCAATAAATTCTGAATGAAAAGCTTGCTCCTCTTCCCTTACCGGCGTTTGCCTGAATCTATGTTAACACTGTTAACCAATTACTAGTATCAAATTCTCTATTCCCACCAATTATTGGCATAATGCATTGGAACCCAGAACATTCATTCATGTATTTCCCCTTTTTTTGATTCGTGAATTACTTCACTACTTATTTTCAACTGACCGATAGACGGCTGCTTGAGCAACTGTAATTGTTTCATTTATGGTTATTGAGTGAGTCGATGAATCAACAGTGATCCAAACTGAATACAATCTCAGTGTCAACTTTATTTAAACGGCATAACACATGAAAATTATCGCTGCTGGAAAATTAATGGATTATAATCGTTGCCTCACTTGTGTCCGACTATTTTCAAAAACGGAGTCCCCACGCTTTAAAAATAGAGAAAAAAGTCTCGCGATGAACCGCACTAGAATCAAATAAATAATGAGGGGTGAGACTGAATAACCAAGTAAACAGTTGCCGTACCCACAAAAGGAACTGTTACGTTTAGGTTTTTTGGATCGTTTAATCTTTTCGGCTCCGATCGATAAACATGATTGATGTTGGACGTTGGAACAGAACAATCATCGCCTTAATAACAGCGTCCGCTAATATTCTTTTGTTGCAATACTGGCTTTAAAATATGAAAGTAAACGTTGATGGAGTGGGATATTAAATGGTGCCTGCAATCACAACTCAAGTCGTTATTGATGAATTCTTATTCCTTTCTCTTCTGATAATGAAGTGATGTAATTTTCGTTTTAGAGCAACAACAATTAACCTCAAACTGAGCTTCAGCTTTATGTTTTGCAAGTCATTGCTATCGATATAATTTATCCTGCGCTTTAAAATAAACGAACCAGCAATGATAAATATTCGAATTAATATAAGATATTAAATATTATTCTTTCTTTCTTTTATTCCAATCACTGTAACTACTGCATAAGTTCTGATTTTTTTATTCGCTAACTCCTTGCATTTTGTGGAACAGCTGCTGTTCGTTGTGATCAACGTTGATGAACCCGACCACCAAAGGATCCTCGAGTTCTTCGGTCTTTCCATCAAGGAAGTGCCCACCATGAGGATCATCCGCCTCGAAGACGAAATGTCCAAGTACAAGCCAGAATCCAAAGACCTCAGCCCAGAGAGCGTCAAGAGCTTCCTCAACGATTTTGTCGAAGGAAAACTCAAGGTTAGCGTTTTTTAAATCAAGATCAAGAAATACGACAATAATCAAAACCGAAAATTCGAACTATTATGCCCCTTGAGTTATAAACCCACTTGGGAGATTTTTTTATACTTTGATCAGTTACATTATATTCTTAATATCTGGCACCTAAGAGGGGTTCTGCTCTATTTAATAGTAGACATTTGAAATAGCCACTTAATTGTATGGTACATTCGGAAACGAACATCCCACATAAACATTAGCTGCCCACAATCGAATTCAGGTATATTTTGATGCCCGGAGTATTTCCATAATTTCTTGAGCGTTTCGTAAACGATATTTCTTCCTTATTCAGGAACACCTCCTGTCTCAAGAGCTCCCCGAAGACTGGGATAAGGCCCCCGTCAAAACTTTGGTCGCAACCAACTTCGATGAAGTCGCATTCGACAAGTCTAAAGACGTCCTTGTCGAGTTCTACGCTCCTTGGTGCGGACATTGCAAACAGCTCGTTCCCATCTACGACAAAGTGAGTTAATGAATTGGTCACTATCCGACATTATAACTTATCTGTTCCCCTGGAACTGTCTTTCATTTTTGCTGCACAGCTAACTCGCATAAGCCTTTTCAAACTGATTTTTTCCATGTTGATAATTGTGTCGAGTATTGATAAAAGTCGAGTGTTATCAATAATATTTTGGCTTTATTTTTAGCTTGCTGAATCATTCGCGGAGAAGAAAGACGTCCTGATCGCCAAGATTGACGCCACCGCCAACGAGCTTGAGCACACCAAGATCGCAAGCTTCCCTACCCTGAAGCTGTACAAGAAGGAAACCAATGAGGTAAATGCAAAATACTTTTTGGTGTGATACTGGTAGTATTTGGTGTGACGCTATTCTTTCCTCGCTAGGCCGTTGAATATAATTCCCCTATAGATTCTAGAAATTATTCAAATTTCACATTTTAAATGAAGGAATGGGGCGAATGCTGTTTCTCATTAACCCATCTCTGCTCTGCTCCCTCCTTTTTTAAATTAATTAAAATTTAATTTAATTTAAATTATGCCTCAATTTTAAAAAAATGTGATCTTTGATTTCAGGTTGTGGACTACAACGGAGAAAGAACGTTGGAGGGTCTCACGAAATTCCTCGAGTCTGGCGGAGAATTCGGAAAAGGAGCACCTGAAGAGGTAAACTACCAACATATGTATTATTTTATCATTATTTAATAACACCAGGTGTATATTTTATTTTACTTGCTAAATCTAAACCTAATTTCTCTATAGGGACAATGACAGGTCCCCCCTCTTTTCTATTTCTTTGGCATAAATGCCGCTTTCCTGGCGTAAAATCCAAATTTCTTTCCTATTTCCTGGCTGTCATATGTTACAAAATGTGTTCTAATTCATCAATATTCTCTACAGATAGGCCTAAGTACAATTTCCTTTACATTTCCAGGAGGAAGAGGACGAAGACGACGACCTCCCAAGGAAAGACGAGCTGTAAGGAGCGCAACTTTTCGCATCTTAAATTGAAATCATTCAAAAAGGGGGAAAAATCCATCAACTTTTAAATCTTAATTTATCAAGTATGAAAAACTATTCTCCAACTTTCCGAACAAGCCAGTGGAAGTAAAAAAAAATGAGACAGAGGAGCAAGTATTGTCTTCGTATGTCCTTCCAACGAAAACCGTACTGAGATCATTCCATTTCGAAAAACCGCTGTGGGTTTCTATGAACAATGGAGTGAACGGGATTTTGTTTTTCTGTGAGAGACTGAAACTTATTTCCTTATATTGTGCTAGTTTGTTTATTTTGTATAGTTTATCGTTCATCACTTGGGATTCTTCACTTTGGTTTTGTGATAACACGGCAATTGGTTTCGCTCTGTTTTAATGATTTTAAAAATTGCCGTGAGAAAAAAAACAAGAAATTTCAGCTAAAAAGAAAGGAATTTCTTTTCTTGCAGCTGTGTAAACAGCTTAACATTCTGATTTTAGATTAACCTAATTCCTGTTGTTCTAGATAATACAAATAAATATTTTGTCCAAAAATAAAATTGTTGTATAGATAGATACTTAAATGTCTGCTGCTGTCGTATCGGTGTGGAAGAGGATTCAATCAAGTGATTAATAATGCAACTTTTGATCGAAAACAACGAGTTTCGACAACCATTTTCAGAAACTTCGAACCAGCGCGTAATCCTCGTTCACACTGGTAGATTTATAAATGGTGCATTACGTGGTTTTACTTATTTTTAAGTGTAAGTTTAAATTTATATACGAAACGAAACCCCTTCAAGTTGCCTGAGTCAGTTTGTATTGTCTCATGGTTTCATAGGCCTTCCCTTCTGATCATCACAAGTAGATCATCCTTTGAAAAAGTTTGTTAATTTTTATAAAATTCAAGATGTCCTTGATATTGTAATAAAAGTTCTTTTTTCAGATTTTCGAGTTATTGCATTCTTTACTCGTCCATGAATTCGTTTGATTTTTTGTGTATTAAGCTACTTTGAGCTTTGTTTTGCTAATCTGCAAAATGATGTCGTATAAACTCATCAGTTATTTGCTGTCCTTGGGAAATATTACTTAGAAAGTGATTGAAATAGTTGAACAAAAACAAGTTACGCCCACGCCGAAATATGTTAAGGATTATGTTACATTTTCGCTTGGGAAATACTTGGGGTACTTCTTTAATTGTAGGAATCTAAATATGGCTGTGAGGTAAGAACTATTGGAAGCACATTGGTGACCCCAGTAATCGGTGCTATGTATAGAAGGCTCATATATGTGGAGGGGGGATAAACATGTTTAAAATATACAATTCATCTACTTGTTACCATAAGGTTAGAATGATGAGTTACGGAATTCTTTTACACAAATTACAATTAATTGAACGTTACGTTTGTTTATTTTTAAATTATTGGTTTATTATTTTAAATAATGAGCCTTTGTAACGGACCAAATAAACTTGAGCCCCCTCAAAATTTGCTGTTTTACGTTTCAAGATTTGTAGTTTCTCCGAAACTACTGAACGAAACTTAATAGTTCTTTCTGGTAAGTGTCATGTAGCTACTTATAGGATGTAAACTAGTGTTACTTTAAAAAGAAGTTGCTTACACTTAACTCAATCGGTTCCACTGACTCTGGAGGCCCAGTAGGGATGTCAATATCGGCATTGAATATCGATATTTTTAAAAAGTATCCTTTAAGTAATTCGATATATGCAAGGAAAATATCGGTCATCGATTTTTTTTCAAACTCTAATCCAAATTATGTATGGGTCCAGTGAATAATGATGCATTGTTGAATTTCATTCTACTACGGGTAAAGAATTCAAAAATTCAATGAAACTTTATTCATGATAATAATTATGTAATGGGAACTAAATTATCAATATTATGTAGGGTTGTAAAGTCAATGTAAGTGGAGTAAGAAGGAAAACTGGAAAAATTCAATCAAACCAATGTTGGTTGGGTATAAAGTTGAGGAAACCCTCTGATTGATGTGCTCTCCAGTAAGCCGGGAGCTGGCTAGAACCCAAGTCTCCAAGATGTCCCTACCTTTTTTACCTTTGATTTGCCTAGCCCAATATTATAATTTCCATTGAAGAAAAGAGGAATTATATTATAATTCCTCTTTTCTTCAATGGAAATTATAAAATTAGTTTTGAGCAATAAGATGATTTATGGCTGAAAAATATCGGATCCGATAGTGTACATTTAATGTCGATATATCGGAATAGAAAATATCGATATATCGACGGAAGAATATCGATATTTTCTTGACATCCCTAAGGCCCAGTCACACCTGCTGAGTAAATGGCTGTGTGATCAGACAAGGCAGTACTCTGCTTAGTGACGGGCGAGTCAGTAGACAGAACCTCGTTCTATTTTCAGTGCCACCCTCTACTGATCCACTCACTCGCATCTAGCTGTCTCCCCTAATTGTCTAGTTTGATAAATTCTGGCTGTAGATACACAAGGTGATTTGCAGTATGTCTTTCTGTGATAGCAGCTCCCAAAACTGTCTTGCTTTTTAATTGTATGACTTATCCCATTCCAATTCAACTTGTATTTCTCGATATTGCTGTCAATTCATTTTCATAAAGGATTTGAATTCCCCCAACTCTTCCTCAACCCACTCGCTCGACAGTGTTGAACTTTTTGCCTTGTCCCTTCTCAGCATCCAGGGTCTTGTCCATATTCCTCTCGCCTCGCCAAGTTCATTCTCAATCTTCTCCAGCAGTTCTGCTAACGACACATCAACAAAGCGTTTGCAAATATTCTTAAATAATTCCTGCGGTTTTTTACGCAGAAATACTGATGCCTCACACTACCCTATGATGAAATGCAATCGCCCACCGAGTAGCTCGGGTGACAGATGTAGTTACTCCTTAAACATGATCTGCCCAATGTTCATGAATGTCTGATCAAAAATTAAATAGTGGATCAAAACTAGGTATCTGTTGCATATTCTATTTACCTACTGAATTTAAATACACTAACAAACAAATAATTCCACACTCTTTAAATAAGGAGCAATGCAAAGTTCACTACATAGGTGCTTAGGAAAACCCATCACTAAGCCCGGAGATATTTTGCCTTCTTGAAAGAAACTAATCCTTGAACTACGTTGGAGCGAAATTCTGCTTCAAGGGGAAAATGCTGCAAATTATTTCAGAAAGGTTTATAATTCCTGTATTGAATAGTCATTCTACGCGGATCAACGGACTACCTGAACTGAACTGCATCAAGAAATATTGCAGGGGACGGACGTTAGACACACGGCGAGAGAAAGTGAGCAGAGGGTGATCGTTATTTTAGACACACGGATTGAAGAAAAATGAAAAGGGGCCTGATGGAATGGGACCTATGACCTTATACACACAGGCTCAAAACATTGATATCTCTCACCTGAGCTATTTCTTACTAATCTCGCCAGTTGAGCCCAAACAATGAACCAAGACGGAGAAATAGTTTGTGTCGCAGGAAAAGAAACGATGTATTATTTCACGAGGGGAACAAATTTGTGTTTCAAAGAATTTTGAAGTGTGGAGAACATCGGTGGCTTTGTTCGGGGAGGAAAAAACACGCGTGTAAATCATATCTGAGAACAATGAATAGCCGAATAACTGTGGCTCAAGTAGATCATACGCACGAGAGTGAGGATGACGTGAATGATGAATTCCAGATTTTCCAGTCCAGTTTTTTGAGTGAAGGATATCGTGTTGATATCATAGATTTACCAGAATTGTGTAAAACCCAAGTCCTTCCTCAAAAAACTGATTTTTTATTTTCTTCTACAGATTGTCAGGAAAGCCATGCTGGAAGTTTCTTGTGCTACTCCAACAGCTAGGGAAGTAGGGAATCTGCAACATGTATCCTATAAAGCTAAAAGAACTCGTATAGGTGTTCTGCCCAAATTCCGTGACGAATCTTTTGATGTTCTCAAGAACATCTTAGGTAGGCACTAACACTGTACACGGTGAGAATTTTCTTCTACGTGATGACCAGTGGCGAGGCATGATATTTTCTAGGTCATCACCAGTGGCGGCGATTAGTAAATAGAAGTGGGGGGGGGGGGCCTTCCCCGCCAATCTAAGGTGTTTTTGACGTATGAAATTCACAAACCCGCCTTAAGGTTGAAATTCGCTTGCTACAGTAACGCTGTCATTGTGCCTTTGAACCAAAATTCCATGGACACCACCGAGAAGTCACAAGAGCTCCCGAAGGTTGCTGGACTCGCTTGAAGTTGCGTGTTTGAGCACAAGTCTTGAAGCGATTTGGTTGATCGATGTTTTAGAGGGAGTAAGATTAGGGGGCCCTCTGTGGGGGGTGTATGAGATACGCAGAATGACAGCGCTTCCAAACAAGCGCTAATGTCGACGATGAGGTGGTAATTGCGACAACTGCAAGCGTGAAATTGTGTATTTATTTTATTAAATCGTCTGGTCATTGCCGAATCCAGAGATGACCACAGGCTTCGCCACTGATGGTGACAAAGTTAGAGGCATTATGATTTTTTCATGTTTGTCCAACCTTTGCTGTCTCGTAGAATGCAATTTAATTCACATGGACGGCACATTTAGGTATTGTGCGAAGTATTTGTACCAGCTCTTCACCGTCCATGGATACCGCAATGGACAAATCCCGCAGTGGATCGTCAATTGTATTCTGAAAAAAAGAAAATGGATACCCTACTTCACTTCCTAGTTACACTCGGAAATACAAGCAGAAATCTTACTGAAACTTTACAACATGAAATAAGCTATGGTACATTATGTGAACTGCGCTCCTCCCTCCTCCATATCTTATAATTACATTCAAGGTAAAAATACTTGGGCTGCCACCGGCTAAGCTTTCTAACTCAGACCTCCCGTTGAACGGGCTCTGCAGCCCGACCTCCTAAGTAACTGTATTGTCAATTAGAGCGAACGGATAATCGTACATCAACCCGATTCTCATTCGATTCAGGGAACTAATCTCTTGAGGTTGATTTATCAACGCGATTACTGGCACATCCCGGATCGATGTTGGATGATTGAGGCAAACTGGTCCAGTACCCAGTTTCCGAAAAAAGTTTCGGACGGAAGGGTTTTTTGGTTTATAATTTTCAATAATGAACCTTTATAATCGACCAAGAAGAAAAATGTTTAACCCACCTCAGAAATTGATAGTTGACAATACCAGACACGTAGACTTTAAAAAAAAAAAAATCCGTTCTTCAGACGCGCCAACCTTTTTTCTGAAATGACTGGGCAAAAGTTAACGAAATTTTAGTCACAAATCCAACATCGATCCTCGATGTTGCCGTAATCTCGGCTCGTTGATCAATCAACCATAAGGCTTTATACTTAAGGATTAATGTATCAAACATTTGAAATCTTAAAAACGTTCGAAGTAGTTTCTTGGTTTGATTCAGATAGAAATCATTTCCCTGAATTGAATGAGACCACTCGGGTAAATGTACGATCGGTCTGAACCCAAATATTTTCATTACACCATCACATTTTATGGGGGTTACACGGTTTCGTTCTTGGTATATTATAATGGTTCACTGTTGAAAATAATAAATCAAAATTCAAACACCTAGGTACGGTAGAAAGAATATCGTTGTAAGGCCAAGCATTCTTGCTCTTCACTCCTGGCTGTCTGAACGGCTGGTGTGGAATTTCGAGAAACTGAGTCGCGTGAATTATGAGCCTCCAATGTTATAAGAGATGAGATCAGGCTAGTTCTCTCTGGGCCGTCGATAGACTCACGATTATGAATAATAACGCTCTGAAAGCATTAAACAACAGAATTCGAAATGATCTCAAACCGTATCGGCAATTAAAAAAGTGGACTATGGTATCAATTTATAACTTTCTCAAAATTTGTTAGTTTACATTTCAGCATGACGAACCCACTAAGGAAAATCGGAAAAAGAAAAAATCCTTCGTGCCACGAGCTCTTCTGTTCGGAGCTTTTCTCGCGAACTAGGTACCTACTACATCAAATTTTCTTCAAAAGCCAAAATGGGTGGTCATTTAAGGAAGTTTGGAATTTTTTTTAAAGTATAAGATGGCAAAAATTGCAATGGTCTTGCCAACATTGAAGTTTGCTACGATAATACCTCAACCGAGCGTATCACAGAAATTTTCATACGAGTGAAGATTGTAGTGCGTACAATGACAATGCGGTTTGACTTTAAAAACTGAAACAAGATTATCGCATGAAGCAAGGAAGTTACAAACATTTGGAAGCCGAGCTGATTTTCGGCGAGTTCCTTCCGTCAAGACTTTTGCCCTTCAAAATCAATTAGCGAGAAATCTTGGTTCAATTCAAATATGTCAAATAGCTCAAGGACCGTATCGATCTTGTTTCAGATCAAACCATTTTTAATTACTTATGGCATAAAACAAATACAATTTTTTGCGGAGTTTTCTTCGCCAACAACTTTGGTGAGTTGCTGGAACTCTAAATATGTGAGCTAAACTTACTCGATATAAACCTGAGAAAGTAGCTAACCCTGAGTCGAATGAGATTTCGTAGACTTTAATCAGACATTTCAACGTTTTAAATTTAAAGTGAATTCCTTTTTTTTAAGGAAATTTGTAGGTTGGGGAAGCAATTAATGGGAAAAACCTGTAAAATGTGAAACTTCAGCCACCTCTGTGAGGGCGTCATTTTGTAAAAAAAGTTACGGTTTTTCGGAAAAAGTTTCACCACTTTCTCTCCTATATATTCTAGGTATACCTAGAATTGAAAGGATCTTTAAAAAATGTTCACAATTATTAAAAATTGGATCCCCAAATATGACACTGTGTTCGAAACGTGGACATATAAAACCGTTAAGATCCAGGAATCGTTTTAAAATGTCTCAAAATCGGTTACCGTTAAGACAATTTGTATTACAAATGTTGAAAACCATTACGGTATTTTAATTTTCTATGAAAGTTCGCGAATCCATTCATTCCTCTCAGTATGCATTCCGGAAGAAAGGATGAGTTTATTGGTCAGCACTTTTGAGCACATAAACATTGAAATCAAAAAAAAAGCTGTACAATTACCTACAAATGGCAGAAAACGTTCAATTGACAATAGCTGAAATTGTTTTGTAACAACTTTGTCGAATCTTACGTTTAGTAATTTTGGTTAAAAGATAATCGAAAAAGTACGTATTTTATTTTAAATAAAATGAGAAAAAATCAATTTAAAAAATCCTAAAATAAGGAGAATTGATATCAGATTGTAATGTAGGATCCCAATATCCCAAATGATCCCAATATCTTGAAAATCATTATTGACAATTCAATAAAGATAAACCTAATGCCAGAAAATACGAAAAGTCGCTGATTTGGTCTTGCTGCATGATTGGAGCTTCTTCAACCCCGACCCTCCTAACGGAATGATGGAAACTCTTGGAACTTATCCCCCACGTCCTCTGAAAAGGGTAATAAACTATTTATGACTGTAATACAACTTTTTGCATATATTCCGATGTAATTTTGGTTTATTATTCAATAATAAACCGTTGTAATCGCTCTTGAAAAAAAAAATTAACCCCCCCCCCCCCTGAAAATTTCATGGTTTACGTTCCAAAGGGTGTAGAATCCGAATCTGCAATACAAATTTTTCCGTCCGTCCGCCGTACGCACGATTTCTCCGAAACGGCTGAAATTTTCAGGAAAAATCCATGTTGGTCCGGCGACGCCCCAATTCTTGAGCCAGCTCTCTCACTTAATTTAAAGTGCCCTTTAAGGGCTTGTCAAAGTTTTGTAAAATCCCTAAAAACCTCAAAAAAAAGTCGAAGCGGCCTAAATTTGTACTCTTTTTGAAGAACACTCCACGAGGAATCGAATGAGCCCCTCCCCAGGTCCGTAGGTCAAACCATTCCCGATCTATGGCCCGATTTATGGTGCCAACATTCGCGTTATTTTGGTTTATTATTGTTTTTGTGTTGCTATCAGTAACCTAGTGACGTAGTGATGTAGTAATGTGGATACTGGAGTGAACTCCTAAAAGGCTTTGTAACCGATACACGGGTTGAAGCATTCTGATAACCATGAAAAACGCTGCAAATTCTTCCACTGGGGTTCATTATTCAATTGGCTTGCGTTCATAATTTGAATTTCTACTAAGCTTTGGAGTGTGCGTGTTTCACAGTTGATAGAGCGATTATTGAATTTCAGGAGATTTGCATAGGGCACTTCAATCGGTTCTCAACCAAAATACCTATTTGGATTGTTCAGTTGATCATGTTTGTTTGCCTCCTGAAATTCAATAATCACTCTATCACCTGTGAAATACGCACACTCCAAAGCTTAGTAGAAATAAAAATCATGAACGCAAGCCAATTGAATAATAAACCCCAGTGGAAGAATTTGCAGCGTTTTTATTACCAAGTGTGATGGTACTGTGACCGCTCCATTAAAGCTTCATTCAACTCTGATGGGTTTCTCTCTTCTGAGAAAAATAATGCCAGTGAAAAATAGAGGGGAGGTAAGGGATTTATAAACTGCTTGGTATACCCTAGAGTCAAAGAGTTCTGAGTTGTCCTTGAAAAACTTCGCTTTTGCCCCTATGGTGTTGGGAAAGTAAATAGTGAGACGTATTACGTCGGATATTGTAATCCACCATTTTTCATTCTACTCTACAGAAGGAGATGGAGTGTCAGAAAACTTTGTGTTAATTGATGTGTGTCATCAGTTCCTAATCCACTACGGGAGAAGCAGTTTTATTACTCGATTTTATTCCCCTTTTTATTAGTTCTAAATAATGGTTGGCAGACCACTAGGTCAAATTACAGTTTGGGTTTCAACATCTCTCTTTGTCAACCCATTATCCAATCGCAGAGACCCACGATTACCTTTCTCATCTGGCGTCTATATTGAGAAACAATTCGGACGATTATTTCTGTACCAATATATTTTACTTAACAGTAAACTATATTAAGTTTGTAACTGCCGTCAAGATGCTCCGCCAGGTGGCTACCATCTTGTTATTAACGTTGGTATCTGCTCAAGTTTTCGATGAGGAGGATGGGGTGCTTATTTTGACAAAAACCAATTTTGAAGAAGCACTCCTAGTACACAAACACATCTTAGTGGAGTTCTGTAAGTAAATACCAACTATTTCATCTTATCAACTCCAATCTTCATTTGATTTTTATTTACACCAACTGCTATTTAAATACACCTGAATAAAAATGTGAGTGTCTAGGGAGGTTGCAAACAAAATACGGTGGGGAGGATGTAGGATGAAATTTGGTTTTTTAAACCAACAGATTTCCCAGAGCATGTGTCTATTGTTTCTTGAATATTGCATGGTTGCTCGCGTCATTTTGAGATTTGGTGGGTCACTTTCAGGTAGAGAAACTGCAATTATTAACTATGGGTGGATATATCCATCAACGGAAACCTCATTCTTTCTGAAACCTTTCCCAGTCGATTTTGCGTCCAAAATTACGAGGAAATGACACCTTAATAGCCTGACAGCAAAAACAGAGAGAAAAAACCACTTTGGCAAATTTTCGCCCAGTTTTTGGGCCATAGCAACCATACGAGTGGAGCGATCGGGATGGCTGAAATTAGGGCCTACTAGACCTTTTGTTGCCCTTACGGCGGACGGACATTGCAGATTTTGAATCTACGCTCCTTGAAACGCAAAACGACAAAGTTTAAGGGGGATGTTAGATTCTTAAACCTTACTAACATGACAATACGTAACTAATAGAGGAAGAATTTAACAGAATTTAAGAAGTTCAAAATAACTAACAAGAAAGAACAACACTTTCAGGTCAGAATTTTCAGAACAATGATATTTTTCAAATAAGGGCAATCTGTTGAAATAAAAATCATGAGGATAAACAGCTGACAATGGATTTAGAGATTTAAATTAGGTACCGATCTAAATTCGATTAATTAATTAAAGAAGTTCGCTGAAGCGGACAGAAGATTTATAAAAAATGTGTGATATACGATTACAAAGGCTGGTTATGGAAAATTATGAACTAATACAATCGCAAATATGTACGAATCCACCTCTTATACGTATTTTTTTTGTTTGTCTATTAAATAAGTTTTAACAGCACTAAAAGCTTTTAAAGATTTTGAAAAAATGGAACAATTCAAATTAATGAAATTATCTGGAAAAACACAACAGGTACCTAAGATAGTAATTTACTGAATTATAACATGATAAATAAAACGACAACTTCCGATTCCATGCATCAAATAAAAGTAGATCAAGTCTTTCGGAGGTATGTACTGCTCACCAACCATGAACAATTCGTAATTAAGGGAAGTACATCTATCAAGCAAAGGTTTATACAGGGTGTCCCAGGAGTTATGCACAATCCGACTCCTACGTGTTCTACAACTCATTTTCGAACAAAAATGCGTCCTAGCAATTTTTTGCCAGAGGCCTCGTTTCCGAGCTATTCGCGATTCAAGATTTTTTTCGTGTTTTAAATCTAATGTCATTCAAGTTGTCATAACTCCCTCAATTGTGGAGATAGCTCAAATTTGATGACACCGTTGGAAAGAGCTTTGAATTTTCTGTCTATTTGATGTCAGAAAACTTTTTTTAAATTTCACTGGAGATGTGCAATTGCTGCGCGAAATGGCAGTTTTGGCAAAATCTTGAAATCGCCTGTTTTTCATCTCGCCTAGAAACCCCATCAATTCTTGACGCAGAACTGTGCAGGCCTGGTAAAACGTGCGCCAAAATGTCAGCTTTCCAACAGTGTAGTCGTTTTGGTTTTTAAAAATATTTTTAGTTAAGGAAATGGCGTTTAACTGCAGAAAAACGAGTGTGTCCTGTTAAAATTGAGGTTTTTCCAAAAGTCTCGAAGATGAATGCAACTCATTGCAGTCGGAAATGAGTTGTAGAACACGTAGGAGTCGGATTGTGCATAAGTCCTGGGACACCCTGTATCACTAAAAAAGACCTAATGTTTGAAAATTGGGAAAGCTACGGAGGAGGCATTGTCTTGGTCAGGGGCCATGATATGCAATGACCCGCACGACCGCCCGGTCTTGAAGGAGGGGTTGCTTTGTGCGCCGTGTCTTATGAACCCCAATCTGATTTGGCCGTAGCATTGGGTGTTGGAATGCTGATAATTTGATATTTCTGACCAAGTTCAGTTTTAGTAAAATGTTTGTTGACTCGAACATGTTATCCAGTTGTAGGACCGTGGTAAGATATTGGGGTTCAAATCGAGTTCATATAAAAAGTTGGAGTTTAAACAAGATTGTTAAGATATAAACCTAAAAATAAATATTTAAAAATTAAAAATGAAAATTAATGAAAACGTTCGTTTGTGAACGGCGTCTTCGGCATTCCTAAGCTGTCCAGCTGTTTGAAAATGCTCAGTTTCAAACCCATTTTAATTGTTGTTAACACATGAGATATGCCTCTAAATGTATTGTTTCTCCATTAAGATATATTGAGAAGGTTGACGGCTTGAGCGGCCCCGCGGGCAAGTTGGGGTACATGAGCGGCCCCACTCAGTGTGGGAGCATTTGTACCAGCGGCCCGGTCGGTCTAGGAGTATATGTATGAGCGGACCCACGGAAATATGGAAAATGAAACCAATAGAACCAACTATTAGTATAGTTGTACATAGTTGCGTATAGTTTATTGCTCTAAAATGAACACTGTCAAAACATGCAAATAGAAAATCACAGTCACATGACTCCCGACCCAAGTAGGTACTTCTAATGGGTTTAATGGCACATTTACTAGGTCTTGCACAACACCTCCAGCGCATAACACCATCCGCCAACGCTTTTTAAAAAGTAAATTTTTAACCGTTTACCAACATCATATCTCGATTTCCACGCGAACTTTTCGTTAACAAGGCAACTTCGGGTTCCATCTTCGCTCGGATTCCTTACAATCACTGGATTCAACTGGCCTGCGGGCCTCCGCTGGAGCGGGGCCGCTCGTACATGTCTATGACTCCAAAACATCGCCTTCCCTCCTTACGGGGACGCTCGTACAAGTACTCATTGAGAAATATTTGCAGTTAGTAAGTTTTAATGATTTGTAGATGCTCCTTGGTGTGGTCATTGTCAACAATTGGCTCCAGAGTACGCCAAAGCCGCTGCACTTCTTGCAAAAAAGAAATCACCAACGAAACTCGCCAAAGTGGACTGCGACGCGGAAGAAGATCTTGCCAATATTAATGATATACAATACTACCCGACACTAAAATTTTTTGAAGATTCTGTTCCAATCGAATATACAGGTATGAATGGTCCTACTACATTGGTCTAGGTCAGTAAAAAATGAATGAGTTAATATAATTTTCCAAATCAGCTGTAAAAATTTAATAGAATATATTATGTAATCTGTACATTTTATGTTACCTAATATACACCATTCATTTATGCAACAGTACTTACTGAAAGGAAATATCCCCTTGGTGCTTCTGCTTTTTAATCCCCGACCTGTCGAGATCGTGGGCTGTAACTGTGCCTGGTTGCACTTGGGAACGACCCAGATGAATAGGGCTGCGCTCTGGCTTCCTTCTCAGTCCAACGTCCCCTTTCCCTAACCCCCTCCCCAAAGCCTGTGTCTTACCCTAGATATAAAAATCTTAGTCAGACTTCACGAATAAATGCCTAACGGTGAAGAATACCAGGCAAATCACAGTGCTAGACCTCTACCTATGCTGTTGCTCCCTTGAAAGGCATTTGAGATAAGATGGAATTTTATTTTACGACATATATTTCCGCTTTTATTCCCAGGAGATAGAGATGCTGAAGGAATCGTAGATTGGGTGATGAGCAGACAAAAACCTGAAGATGTGTCAAGAGAAGTGCAAGTCTTGACCACAGTAGAAAGCTTACAAGCGTTCATAAACAAACATGAAAGGGCACTGATTGCTTATTGCACTGATTCGGAGTCACCACTGATCAAGATGTTTGCCGAAGTAGCCTCTACAGTCGAAAACCACGTTTTTGGTCGAGTGCAGGATGCCAGTCTTTTCAATTCTTCGGAAGCTGAAGATAATACAATTTACTTATACAAGCAGAAAACGAAAGGACTGGTAAATTTCACTACCTATTAAACTATTCTCTTTTTGACCTAGTTACCTTGTCAATAACATACATTCATCAGAAGGGTATTGATAAGATAGAAAACACTATTACTGTGCCTTCGTTTCAGAACCCAAAAAAATGCCAAGAGAAGCTCAGTTTATTCTCCAGCCTTTCTTTTGGTTCTGCAGGAGAAGTATCGGTTGGAACTTGTAGTATCGGTCTTGCCGAATACCCGCTCTTCAATGGGTGTTCGTACCTAGTCGAGCAAACGATAGGTATTGAATTCCTATGTAGTTTAGAAGTACAAGAGAGGGAAAAGAGTGGGTGCAGGTCTGCATCACTCAGGACTATTTTTAACATAAATCTCAAGTACATAGCTTAAATGGATGGTATTTAACCTTTTCGCAATAGGTGATCCGGTCAATTTGGTTGTGATGCGTGTATTGCTTTGAGTTTCTTGCATGGGTAAGAATATAAAGAGCGTCCCACAAGTTGTTCCCCCCCTCCTAAAATCGTCAAAATGGGAGTGAATAAAAAAAATTTCTCTTGAATCTTCATATTTTTCTCCAAGGATCCCTAATATCATATTTGCGCACTACGCACAACTGCGCAGCAATGCTTAACTTCCTTATTTTACATGAGAACCCCCATTTTTATAGCAGATTCGGATTCTACTCAAGATTTCAAGAAAATTTGACCCCTCAACCTATTTTTTCGATTGCGCGTAACCGGTTCAGGGAGCACGCAAAGTTGTGCAACCCCAAACTTGTCAAAATTTGATTGCGCGTAACCGGTTCAACGAGCACGCAAAGTTACGCAACCCGAAAACTCTCAAAATTTGACTATTTAATAGTGGATGATGGTGAACTGTTAAATGTGGAACATGAGTTTTCATTGTTTTTTAACTCTGATTCACGTGATGCTGTCCGTTTCTTGATTCGACTCAATTTTTGCGGAATTATGACGAACTCGTGGAACACCCTGTATACCGTGCAACACAAGAATCGGCATTATTTACAACTTTTGTTCTTCCTTACTTTAACCAAAATAGTTAATAATATAATATTGCTTAATTCAACTAACCACTCTGATGTTATTATATTTATGAGATTGTTCTGTCAACAGTTTGATCTTCCTGAAGTACAGTATCCCGGCGGAAATTCTGCTAATGAGCTTCAGAACTTCATTACGTCTGAATTGGTACCTGCCCTTCTTGAAATGAACGAAGAAAATAAGCGTTACATACTGGACTTCAATGTGAAGGCACATCTGCTAGTTTTCGTCTCAAAGGGCAATGGAGACTTTGAAACATCAGCAGAAGGTCTCATGGATTTGGCGAAGGAAGTCAGAGAAAGGGTAAGTTTTGGGAATATGAAAAAATTAGCCAAGCGATACAAACTCTCCAAATAGTTGTAGGCTTTGTGAAAGTAGGTATACAAAATTTAATCAACCAAAGAAATGGATGAGCACTGATTGAATCAGTAAACAGTAGTCACTCGTCGTTGCACAATGATTTATTGTTAACTCTGTGAGTCGGTCGTAATGGGAAAGAAGAGGAAGGTAACTTATCAGCAATACTTCCAAAGTAGTAGTTGAGTGTCGGTACAACTGTGAACAAGTCAATAGTTTATACTATAATCGATATTACTAATTCGTTAAGTTCAGTTGTCTAATTCTCGAGAGTAATAAAAAAGAATAATAATAAAAATAATGACACTAATAATATTATAAAAAAATGTAGGTATGGAATATGGTCAATTATAAGGATTGGTTTCTATCGTAGAATGCAAATACCTAAATTAGGAAGTTTTTTTTGTCAACAAATGAAGCATAATACGTTTCTCTTACATCAGCAGAACTTCTACTCCTCCATAAAATTATTTTCCTTTGAATTCAAAAATAGTTTAACATCAACATGGAGTTGAGTGAAAAGTATTCCGACAAAATTGTGATCGACGATGAAACCTAATATGAGACTTTCACGTTCCAGAATGGTGGTGATACCAGTAAATCTGTAAGTATCTAAACCCTTAATTTAAAAAGGCATATAGATTGAAGTAATCAATGATATAAAATACAGAAGATTGGATGGAGTATAGTTATCAATAAGAAACCGAAAATATTGTAGGATTTCAAGTTGTATGTTACACGGTATGGCTCTGCACCAAAATAAAATTGTGGTTTTGCACAAATAAATTAAGCTATTTAATTGGGGTGATCAAACGTTTGATAGGTTAGGTTCGTCGTGGTTGACACCGATGATGCTGACCATGAGCCGATCATGAAACTTGTTGGGCTGCAGAGGGGAACGAGGAGCACCCCCGTCGTCAGGATCATCGAACTTCATAAGAAAAATAGTATTGTTAAATTCAGGCCTGAAGTAGATACACCAAATTACCTACAACCAAGGGTTGTTCAGAAATTCGTTGATGATTACCTCGATGGCAAGCTCAAGGTAAGTCTGGAATATTTCATTAGTGTCTTGCCATAACTTTTCTACGGTATTTCTGACAAATTATGGTTATGATACTCAACTTTTGAATTCATTGATCTATCTCCAAAATCTAAACAAGAGGATAAAATTAACAGATACTTGAATATTAGCACAGCAAGAGATACAGTCAGTGAAAGAACCTAAAGTCTATATATAAAGTAATATAATGTATTATGCAAGGAATCTCCAAAATCATGTGACTTTTCCAGGGGTACTACCTAGCTGAAGAATTGCCAGCTGACTGGGATAAAAAGCCTGTGAAAGTTCTCGTTTCGAGTAATTTCAAGGACGTAGCGTTCGATAAAGATAAAACTGTCCTAGTTCAATTTTATTCCCCTGATTGTTGGTTTTGTATGAAATTCGCTACAATCTACGACCAGGTAAGTGATTAAAAGTTACCGAAGAATTGAAGCTTTTGCTTGCTTGGCCACTATTTGTTGATTCTACTACTAATTTAGTCGATGAGTGTTGGGAATTAATCCTAGAAAGTTATAGTGTTATACAGTGTTAAATTTAAAATGGAAAGTTTTGAAGTTATACTGGAATTTCAGGGGGACCGGTAAGGTAGCATTCGAAAAAGAACCACTACGGTACTCGTAGGTATGAATTATAAGGATCATAGTGAATAGGCACTAGGAACCTAGGATAAAATAAGGTAAGGACTCTTCATGCGGTATTCAGTAAGACTAAATACATGTTTTTTTTTCTTCGTCAAGTACCTACTTTTATCCTCCAAAAAACCTGAATTTTCGGGGGGGAAAAGGAAAACTATTCTAATCTCAACTTACATTATCAACTAAATTAAAACATCGAGTTGAGCGCTAATAACAATCACCGTCTTTAAAGAAATTGAGGTTTCAAATGAATGCAAATGGTTCACCGTTACTCATGACATTGAGAATGACTGCTGAATGAGAAGAATTTAAATTTGTCCGACAACCAGAAAATAAAGTTCGATTCAGCGTAAATGAAAACTGCTGATTTATCTAATCTGCGTGTTATATTTCAGGCAACTCATCTGCGAGTTACTTTTCGAATCAGGTTAATTTGATAGCTGTATTTACGATTGAATAGATCCAAGAGCTCATTTTTCTGATCATAACGGGCGTTCAATGTCGAACTAAACGGAGAATTAAAATCTATTTTCGGAACCAGCTAGATACAGCTTTTGTCGCATGTGAATAAAATCCTCTGCTTTCTTTAATCATAACTTTTCTTAGAGGTAGCAGAAATTCGTTATAAACTGACATTGACATTTCCCGTTACTGGCATACCGACTTTAACACCCCACGCCCACGCCCCAATCAGTAGCCGCTCCTCAATATTACCCTGGAACCTGATACTATCTTATTTCTGTTGTGTTACACAGATCGGGAAGATATTCGCCGAAAAAGTCAACGGTAGAGATATTGTAATAGCTAAAATGAATGCGTTTGCTAACGAAATTGAGAACAACGAGGTACTTCATTACCCCACTATAAGACTTTACAAGAAAACTACCAATGAGGTAACTTCGTAAAATATTCTAAAGCTGTCAATAAGTGCATTTTCGTAAGGATTATCCAGGAATACTAACTCTTTATTACTGAATCTAAAATCAGAATACTTCCTTTTCAAATCAGGTTGTCGACTTTACTGGAGAAATGACTTTGAAAGCAATCGTGAATTTCGTTGCAACTGAGGGCAAATCAAATGGAAAAGCAGAATCGGAAACTCAGGTAAATATTCAAGTAATTAAAAATGCAATTTAAAGGGCAAATGTTTCTACTAATTTCCTATTGCGTATTAACCATGGATGGTGACAATACGTGTTTTTCATAAGCCTAACATTTATCATTCTTATAAGAAAAGAAGGTTTTGTGTAATGCTGTTCGTCAAACATTTGCTATCATCGCCTCTCACGCTTGTTTCTCATCAACGCTTGCAGAAAATAAGTAGAGCAATAAACCATCCGTATTTTGATACAAAATGTAGCTCTGAGGGGTAGCCCAAAATTAAGTTTACCCTATTTCTAAAAAAAAAAAAAAAAACGTCTGCCAAATGGGTGTGGCACATAGCTTCCTCGTATCCATAACATGAGTGTATAGATCATTGAAAATTATTATTGACTAAAGTCAACTCGTTCAATGATGGTTCGATCCAAGCTCGAGGCTAAAACTTAATTTTCTCTTTATTACTCACGAGGACCATCTTTACATCAGTCCGAACAATCCCTGAAAATTTCATCGAAATCAGTCATGAACTCTCAGAGTTATGCGTGTAACAAGGATTTCACGTTTGCGGATGCGCAGAGGCTACTATTGATCCGGGGGTCATGAAACCTATTGGGGACCATCTGCACCCCGACCCGCACAATCCCTGAAACTTTCATCAAAATCGGACTACAACTTCGTGTAGTTTTGCCCGTAACAAGGATTTGCTGACATGTCGTTCTAAAACAGTGTCAACATTTTAGGTAAAAAAATGCTGGTAAGTTGTGTCTACATTTAGTCCAACCAGTTTTCAACTCTGAAACATTTCCTTATTAAATAAGATAATTTTAATGTTAATTCATTGTATTCCCTGCCATTGTGGTGTGGGTATCCATACACTAACACCATGCCAGCGTACTCTTCATTGCTGAATGTATTCGACATGATGATCAGCGTACAAACCAAGCCGTGGACCCAAAGGTTTTGTACGGACCTGAATCTAGAGGCTTCCCATTGAAGAAGTCAAGTGACTCAGGAAACTTGATAGGGACATCTAACTTCTATGTTGTAATTAAATCCGTGAAAAGTCAATTTTTCGTTGAAAACGTCGATTTTTGAAGGAAAAGCCACTTTTTATCGCATTCAATCGAAAATTTTCTCCACTAAATTCTACTGTACGAGCAAATTTGAGTGTGCCGTTCAAAAGCTGAAACTCTGGCGGATATTTTAGGACTACTAGCTAAATTTGTAGAGTACAGAGTACTTATGAAAAAAAAGTGGTAATTCTGAAGATTTGACAAAATTCACTTTTCTGATCGATTTTTCACCAACTGAAACAAGGATACAATATTTTTGATGCGCTGTCGGAGAAAAAAATGCTGGTAAGTTACCGCTCTTTCCAACGGTTAATCAAAATAGAATTTCCTTATTAAATAAGATAATTTTATGACCGTTTTAGTGAATTAAGATTTAAAAAACACGAAGAAACCTTAAAATTGAAATAACTTGAAAACAAAGCCGGTAAAGAAAAATGTCTCGGAGGCAATTTTCGTCAGAAATTAGTAGTAGAATCCATTCCTAGCCTATGGCAGGATAACACCCTGTATGACCTCCTTACAATAACAAGGTCATCGTTGGTCATCGTTGTTCACAAATGATGCCATTTTAGCAACTACAATCAAGGATTTGCTGCGTTCAATCCCACTGTCCAAAAGCAACACTTCAAATGGCACTTTATTAAATTAATGCACGACATTCTGTTGAAATAAAATATTTCTAAAAACTAAATGATCAAAATCAATTCTAATTTCACCTACTTAGTAAAGATTGGTTTTTTCAACTTGATAGTACCTAACATGCAAGCATTATTCTCTGTTACAGGACGACGAAACCCATCATAGCAAAGATGAACTGTGAAAATTAAAACGAACAAGCCCAAATATAGACATTTTATTTTTCTAACATCATATTAAGGAAATTTAGCTCGAAACTTTTAGATAGTTTTTAGTTTTAGCTAACTCTTTCAGCCGTTCATGGCGCAGATTTTACAATGATTGAAAGAGCCTATATGACTGACGCCTGATTGGTGGAGAACTTTTTTTTTTTTTCAGTTTAAGATATTCCAGTGTCTAGTAGATTACTGGGACACCATATTGCACTTTATGAAACAAATAAGCAGAATACTTTTCATCTAGGCTTAGCGCATTTATTTTGAGCTAATCCCAACTTTAGCAGCTAGCTTAGTCTAAATAAATTGTTATTCATAATTGAAAATATAAGTATGTAAGTACTATAAACAATTAAATGGTAGGGACAGATTTATCTCTGGAAAATTACGCTAGAATGGTTTTTTGAATTATGTAACAGAAGCTCACTTTAGAAACAATCCCTATCCTATTCAGTAAAGTGCTAAGATCTATACATAAGTCAATTTGGTTAAAAGCTGTTGATTGTTAGCATAGCTCACTTCGTAGTGGATTCCTCATTAGTTACTGGGTGCAACTAAACAAAATAGAACAATTCATCAACGGTTCGGCAGCAATATTCCAAGTTCCCTTTTACCAGGATGTAATCACAATTTCTACATTATTATTACCCTCAGTGTTTTGCATTTATATTTATACAAAATAAATAAATGAACAAAAGACTCACTCTTTATTGGTTAAAATTTTTTATAATTGCTAATCCAGCGATAACAGTTATCTATACACTTTATACAAAAACTTATGATGTACACATGATGTAACTTATGTACCTATTTCACTTCCTTGCATACGCCGGCATGGGGAGCTTCAAACCTTCTTTGGCTTCAAAAAATGTGTAAGACAAGATGATTTCGTTGCAGAGCTCTAATTTGGGGTCTTCTGCGAACTCCGGATCAATGTAGAAAAATACTGGCATGTCTACCTAAAATAGGAATGAAGGATAACTTACTTATACGGATACATGTTGGCAAGAGTGGTTATTGGAATGTTTCAAATATTACGCAAATACATAATAGTGAAAGTTATGCAAGGTGGTCCACAGTAGAAATGTTGCAGTTTAGTTAATTAAATTATAATTTTATGAAAAATGTAAAATCGAGCTCACGATCTACCAAGTATGAGGACCAAATCAAGATTTAAAAAAGTTGTTAAAAAGTGTCTCTACCTTGCTCGAGCGCAGACAATGGGAAATGTACTAAAATAATTGCTTGAAAATAACAATGTTGTTTACAGAGGAATATACTCACTTCAACAGTCAGGTAAAATTTTATATTGAAATGAATGAATTAACGGTCATGATGAGAGAAAAGTTTGTAGTTTCAAAATCATCTAAACCTTGCTAAACTACGTTAAAAATATTAATGACGAGCTCACTCAACTAGTCTTGGTGATTTCTAGAAATGAATTGGTCTTTCGAAACCAAATTGTATAAAACTATTTAACATTTAATACTATCTTTACTTAGTCAAGACGAATTTGAGCAAAGTCGGACGAGGCTTTTACAGTTGAAAGACCGATGGAACTTCATGTAAGCGCAGGCTGGGCAAACTAACAAAGGACCATCTACAGCCTAAACCTCACATTCGCAAAAAATTCATCAACAACTGCAAGTATAAGTGATTCACATACGCGAATGCGCTGAAACTACTAATGATAGATCGTATCGAAATTCAACCTGCCTTTCCTGACTACCTTCTGAATTTGAGCGAGATCGGATCACTGGGACTTGAGAAAATGATACTTGATGTTTGATTGGTGAGTGATGAAGCTAATCGGCAACCATCTAATACAGCCTTAGCCCCTGATTTTCTAATGTATTTTTAAATTTCAGTGGAGACAGATCACATCTTGAGAATTTCAACACCTGTACTGATACGGACTAAGTCACTCGCGACGAAGTTGTGGAAACCCATTTCAAATAAACCAAGATATAACCAGATGGATATTTCAGTATAACCTGTACTGAAGTTGCTCTTAACCTAAATTAACAAAGATTTGGGGAACACCGCACTATGAGTTGTATAAAAATACAGAGGATCCCAAACAATCGTAGAAAAATAAATACTGACCTACTAATATTGGGAAATAGAGTTGATATCGTTCACTTAAAAAATGGAGTTAATGTTTACAATTTAATGAAATTATCTTTTACCCGACCGTTTACCTCTTTATTTAAAAATGAAACTTAAGGAATTGTTACATTTAATCTATAAGTTGCATGAAATCCGTAACATAAATTTCAGTTACAGAACATCATCCAAATATAATGTTATGCGATAATATATGGTAATTTGCAAAAACATGAAGCCATTTTTCTCGGCTGTATTGGAAAGAATATTATGAGACGATTGAATGATGAACGTTTGAGTTGACTTACTTCTTCTTGGGGATTGAGCATTTGCTCTTCGAAACAAAAGCACTGGATTTTATTGAAGTACTGACCAGCTTCGAACGGAACCACGTTGTATGTGCTGATGCCAGTGATGGGGCTCTGAGTGGAATTCTTTGCAGTGTAGAAGGCTAGAGCTGTTTCTCCTGGTATTACCTATGCATGATTGATACAAAAATCAACTTCTTGCAGTTAATATAAAATGTAAAAAAAACATCGGAGTGCACAGTTTTACAAAACAATTGCAATTAATTAAAGCAATAATTCTTAAATTTCAACTTTAATAAGTTCAGTTCTTGTTTCCACCGAACCAGCATATTTATATAATTTTCTGCTTGAAATTTAAATGCTACAAAATCGTTTCCCTTGGGCATTACGAGTTCCTTCATTTAGGCGCTTCTAGTCAGTGGTGAACTAGGATATAAAAAATCCAATGGTCAACGGTATGTGTTCACAACAGAGCAGTGGGACAGTAATTTGGCTATTCACTGCCATTAGTTAGGAAACAATGAATCTCTGATGCTTTCTTGAGGATAGTCATCGGTGACAATTCCTATGCGCATTGAGGATCAGATCTCGTACAAGCCTACAAAACCCAATAGGGAACACTAGTATCGTAGATATTTCAAGTTTTTCCACTGGAATTCGTTTTTGGAAGTATAAAATACTAGTTTGTATCTAGTTTAATCGAGTTTTAAACCTCAACATAAAACAGGAGAGGGTTTCAGAATAAAAATGTTTGAATAAGAGGCGCTCGAACATGAACTTCGAGTACAAGTACGCTACATCGATCGAGAACATGTACGCTAGTGTCGAACCGAGGGATTTTATGCATCCAGATGAACAATTTGTTCACTTTTCCTAACCATTTTATTCGGATAACGAGTATCAGCGTGTTTTTAATTGTCTTGAATGATGACAGCCATTCCAGGAGTTGAGACAACAAAACAGTAACTTTAAACGTTCTTGGTTCGATGGAAGTCTGTGGAATATTCGTAACGTAGCCTACGGACTTCAAAAATCAGTTGAAAGGGAAACAGCTGCAGCTTAAGACGTCAGAAGCCCCAGCCGCCAATTCTTATCTCTGAATTTCGTTGAGTCCTGACGGATAGAATGGGACTTTTTCTGCTAAATAATTTGGATTTTTCTTTAAAAAATAAAATTAATTCACCCAATTCCATCGGTCATAAGCAAAGGCGAGATTAGGCCACTGGTCCGAAAGCGAGTTTCAGGATTAGTGCTCGGTTGGGCCTTCCATAACCTAACTTCCAAGAATGGATTGAATAGAAATCATTCGGGTAGCTACTTGCCATAACCGACATACCAACATAAAAATACCTTGCACTAGAGCTCGCAATGTTGTGTGAAGGAGATGTGTAGGTTTACACACATTTATGTTGGGTTACAAGCAATCCAAAAAACCAATATATATTCTCTAATCTCTACAAAATCATATCATTTAGCTCAGCATTTCATTACAGGATATTTCTGACTGATCGTACAATATTTTGTTTGAGAGAAACAGACTCAACACTCAAGTTTAAACGGTCACCAAAAATTAAAATATCAACAACTACGTAATTCACGTATTCTTCCTAGAATTACCAAGAATAACTGGTAGGCATTGGGAAGTGATAGCTCTAATACAAGTTTTCAAGTACAATGTTTTCTAATGGTCCGAATCGAACCGAATTTGGTAATCTCCATATTCTCCACAAACTTGGTATATAAACATTTGAAATGAATTGTTCAGTATTTGCAGACTTTGTGGAGCTTGGGAGTAAATTGTCGAATTCGCGTTTCAGACTGTCAAAGTCCCTATTGAACCATCTACCAAAAATACTGAGTTTATTACCTACGAATGTAGTGAACAATTTGATGGGAAGGTTCAACATTTTCATTTACAGAGTTCTATTTCCTTATGATATATTTAATTCCAATGAATTGAATAATTGCGACGCACGTCTAACTGTGTGAATTTTGAACCATATGTTCAATATTTTATTGTTCTTGTTGTTCAAATATCATATGTTAACGTTGATTAACGACAGAAAAGTAGTATACATATGTTAAGAAGAAAGAACATACCGTTATTTCAGTTTGTTGAGGTTTGAAGTTCCATCTCATGCTAGAACCAATGTCAGCGTTAAATTTTACTTTGACTTCTCTGTGTTTCACTTTCTTAACATTCTCAAGATCAGCCTGGTCCGAGTGAGTTGTCGTTCCACCATAGCTGTACGCCTGAAAAGCAAAATATAAATTTATTTAAAAAAAGAGCCCTTTTAAAACTTTCGCATCGTAATAACATAAGTGTTTAATGAGCAAAAACTAACAATAGCCGAATTTTTTAAACTGTTCTTAAACTTTCAAATTCAGGCTCATTTTCACCCCTCTTCAAATTAATGAAATTATTGAAATCAATGGTGGTAATACAATAGTCGACAAATAAAGAAAATTTCGACAGATATCCTTCCCTTCCACCAATAAATACAAGTTTTCTCAAATGCTTACCTTCATATCATTCATCCCGCATAAAGTTAAAGCAGGAATCCCGGCGAAACTTGACTCTGCAGGGAGGAGTTCTATTTTATTTTATGGTGTTAGTCAACATGGTTTTTTTTTTTTTTAGGTATGGTTTTTGCACCACTAATCAATATTCATATTTCCAGTCACAGTTGGATATGAACGTTTTCAGTAGCCGTCAGGGGTTGGAACCAGTGGTTGACAAGGTGGCGAATTGGTCATACGGAAAATGTATTCAATTTCTCGCACTGGCACAGAAATATGATCAACTGATCAATCCAAATAGTATTTTGGTTGAGAACACATTTACGTGCTCCATGCATATCTCCTGAAATTCAATAATCGCTCTATCACCTGTGAAACGCGCACACTCCAAAGCTTAGTAGAAATTCAAATCATGAACGCAAGCCAATTGAATAATAAACCCCTGTGATTATTGAATAATAAACCAAAAATCGTATATTCCAAGTCCCCGAGGAGGGGAGCAGGTTGCCCTGGGAGACGCTCCTCTTCGGTGGGGTCCCTTTCACTGGCGCGGTCGAGAGGGGAGGGGGGGGGTGAATTCCACCCAGCGGTTGCCCTCGGAGACGGTCCTCATTGGTGGGGTCCCCTTCACAGGCGAGGTCGAGAGGGGGGGTGGCGGAGAATTCCACCCGCCCAACGTTACCACCCCCTGATATACCTACCTGCTCTGATATTTTCGTCTGTATATAGATTGATGATGATGATGATGATGATGATTGATGATTGACCGAAACTGACGCTGGCACATAGGTACGCCGCCTGCAGCGCCGCGCCTCTTGAGAGATAACTCTCCTGCAGCGTGGCGCAGCTGGCGCCTGTTTCGGTAGGTACATGAAGAAATCGCAAGCCGCAGACGCATCATGGATACCATACCTTGACGCCGTGTCTTAAGTGAACAACGAACGCGATCGACGGGGGCGAGCGGGCGCCCATCGCGATCTATCAGTGCGATCAAACGATACAACTCTACAGATGTGTCAGACGTAACAACGCGGCATCACGCTTTGTTGCGGCAAAACGATCGTGCCGCGTGTTCGATTTTTCTTCAGTCCAAGAATTTTCCTTAGCCGTTCAGCCTTCACATGTGATACAACCATCAACCTTCACGCGTTCGCGCCAACCTGAGTCACACCGGCGCTCGCGCAGCTGTCTGTCGACCGCCCTTGATTTTTCAATGATTATCTTGCTGGTTTCTCTACTTTCCATTGCAGTAAATACAAAAGAACCAGAATTCAATTTTAAAATCACATTTTTCATAAAAAATTCTTCATTGTTTAAAATAACAGCCGTTAATAGTCGTTAATGGCTAAAAATGAACTCTTGCTTCCGAAAACACGCAATTGGCTTCAAAAGGCCTCTTGGAAAATGATTACTTTTGTTCAACTCTTTTCTTTGTTGAAAAACTAGATTATTTATTTCAATTGAACTAGATAAGAAGGTATAGAATTGCTTACACATAGGTATTTAAACTTATGTATGAATGTTACACAAACAGGTAACTCACAAAAGCGCGATGTATCAAAAAGGCCACTTGGACTATAATTCTTTCAAACTTTTTGTTGTAAAAATGTAATTTTTTCAATCTAACTAGATGGAAACTAGAAAAAACATTTGCTAGTAGTTCCAAAATTACAAAATACTGAAAAATCACAAATGACAAGACACAAAAAATAAAATAGTAGAAATTCAAATCATGAACGCAAGCCAATTGAATAATAAACCCCAGTGAAAGAATTTGCAGCGTTTTTTTATTGAACCTCAATACCCCCCCCCCCCCCCACAATAAAAACATCTATAATTTATCAAGTCCTTTAGCACTCGTATTGCGTTAAAACTTCCCCAAATCCAAATTTAAACGATGTAGCCAAAGGTAGACAGATGTAGAGGAGGCACACAAATATCAACTGATCAATCCAAATAGGTGTTTTGGATGAGAACTGATTTACGTCGTCTATGCATATCTCCTGAAATTCAATGATCGCTCTATCACCTGTAAAACACGCACACTCCGAAGCTTAGTAAGATTCAAATCATGAACGCAAGCCAATTGAATAATGAACCCCAGTGAAAGAATACTTATTTACCCCAGTAATAATATTGAATAATAAACCCCAGTAATAATATTGAATAATATTTACCTATATATTATCAGCGTTTCATGCATATCAGAATGCTTCAACCCGTGTACCGGCTACTAACTACACTACAAGTATTCACATCGGCTACCACTCCAGTATCCACATTCACTACAACTCGACGCTATCGGCCGGACATCACTAGGTTACAAACAAACAATAATAAACCAAAAAACGCAAATGTTGGCACCATAAATCGGGCCATACATCGGGAATAAGTTTGACCTACGGACCTGGGGAGCGGCTCATTCGATTCCTGACGGTATGTTCTTGAAATAAGTTTACATTCATGCCGCTTGGACTTGTTTTGAGGTTTCTAGGGATTTTACAAAAATTTGACAGCCCTTAAAGGGCACTTTAAATTGAGTGAGAGAGCTGGCTCAAGAATTGGGGCGTCGTCGGACCAAGATGGATTTTTCCTGAAAATTTCAGATTTTTTGCTCCAGCCGTTTGGGAGAAATCGTGCGTACGGCGTACATCGGGAATGGTTTGACCTACGGACGTGGGGAAGGCCTCTTGGTATGTTCTTCAAATAGGTAAATATTTAGGCCGATTCGACTTGTTTTGAGGTTTTTAGGGATTTTACAAAACCTTGACAGCCCTTAAAGGACACTTAAAATTGAGTGAGAGAGCTGGCTCAAGAATTGGGGCGTCGTCGGGCCAAGATGGATTTTTCCTGAAAATTTCAGATCTTTTGCTCCAGCCATTTTGGAGATATCGTGCGTACGGCGGACGGACGGAAAATTTTGTATTGCAGATTCGGATTCTACACCCTTTGAAACGTTAACCATGAAATTTTCAGGGGGGGTTAGAATTTTTTTTTTCCAGAGCGATTACAATGGTCTTATTATTGAATAATAAACCAAAATATGGACTCGACAAGTCTGGTGACCGTCCCATTTGGACAACTTAATATAATCAAAGGACTAGCGCATAGGAACCTGAAGAACACGAGGGATTATAAATGTACCTACGATCCCATAACTACACTACTATTTCAGATGTTATGAAATTCAGTTGAGTAACTACAAGAATGTACACATTTGGGCAATTACCCAATTTTCAAGGTTTTAGAGAGAAACTTAAATTTATCAACCCACCCCTAAGAATCTGCATCTTCAAGGTAGTTCAAAGCGCCTTGACAAATCTGACAGCTGCCCAATAAAATGAAACAATTAATTACCTGGCAGAATATTCTGTAGAGGGGCACGGCCGCATAGGAGAACCCGACGAATAGAACGCCAAGTCCCGTCACATAGTATAAAGTAGATCTGTTCCTCAAAGTCCGATCTTCATTGGATTTGAATCCTCTCAAAGGCAGCTTACAAGTTTCTTTAAAGAGAAAATTTCTATTGAGGAAACGGTATGAGCAAGCAGTTCTAAGGAAGTGTGACATGGTGCCACTAGCTAGTAAGATCAGTTTGTAATAGAAAATTTATCTTGTGATTATGAACAATAAGCCAATCGTAAACAATCATCGTTTTCAATAAATCATTTATAATACATGCAATTCTCAGAGAAAACCGAACACCGCTGTGAAAATTTATTGATAACGATAAGGTACACCTTATCAAACTTCCTCTTCGTTTAGACTACAGACAACAACAACAATGGGAGTGTTCGGCATGGACGATTTTCGCTGTACAGAACGTGGAGGAAACATCGAAGAATGGCAGTCGATACCTACTACCACAAACTTGACGCTCTATTTTTGTAAAGAACAATTTGAAATGGTAATCTATTCTGATTTGCATTCAATCTAGCATTCGCCCGCTTTATTTTTGGAGCTTGAGCGAGAGGTAAAGGAACGGAGAGGGCGTTTTTCTTTTTAAAATAATTTAAACCGATTTCTCCGAAATATGGGGAAATAAGTTGCTAACTTGGAGCTGCCCTTGGTGGGTTTGAAAATGGTTCAGAATGTTGTTCTTCAATATTCCTATTCCACAGATAATTTTTTGTGTAGTCAGCACCTAACTACAACATTTGTTACTCCCAAGTACAACTGCACTTGTATTGTATTCTGTTTTTGAATCTTCTTCTTTTCCGAGTAGGTACCTTGCTTTAGCAAAGGTCTTTCTGTATATCTGTAAAATTGCTGGCAGATGTATCACAATTGAAAATCAAATGTTTGGAAATGAAAATCTTTGAATTGATGTATCTTCCTATGCATATTCTTTCTGGGCAATAGAAGAAACTTAATTTTACGGTGGTTTTAATGACAAGGACCGACCCACAGGAGGTGAAATGCGTTGCTGCTGGCACTGAACTTTTAAGACCCTGTTTATTATGCAGAACTAGGACAGGTTCTGAATTGTCAGAGAGGATCATTAGAACTCACTTATAAATAATAATATCTATATTGTACTGAGCTCAACTTGATAAGCGTTGAATGTAGAATGTGGGGCTCTTTTTTTGGCATCCAGAGTGGATAAGACAAAATAAGGAAGCGCTTGGTACCGATTTTGGGTAATTTACCATTGACTACTATTAATAGATCATTGTCTTTTAGGTCATTGTCTATTGTTCATTAATAGATCAATGATTCATTCTAATACAGTAATAATAAACCCCTGCGTAATAATTGACAGATTTTTTTGTTTGATTCAGAAAGAATTTAGTTCCCTGAATTGAATTAGACCACTCAGCAGCTGTACTACCATCTGTTCGGTCCCAATCAAACGCTATAAATTCTGAGTTCCTTATAAATAAGATTATGTCTGTATTAGAATTACCCTACTACTGACAAAAACGAATGATCAATGTACATTAGTCGGTGGTGTATTGTCTAAATTCGGCCCCTTCGGCTCCATATCTTGTAATAGCTTTGCAAGCGAAAAAAGAGCTCCATTTATATTTCAGCACGTTGGATCAATTAGGAAAACACGCTGCAAATTCTTTCACTGGGTTTATTATTCAATTGGCTTGCGTTCATGATTTGAATTTCTGCTAAGCTTTGGAGTGTGCGTGTTTCACAGGTGAATGAGCGATTATTGAATTTCAGGAGATATGCATAGAGCACGTAAATCTGTTCTCAACGAAAATACCTATTTGGATTGTTCAGTTGATCATATTTGTGTGCCTCCTGAAATTCAATAATCGCTCTATCACCTGTGAAACACGCACACTCCAAAGCTTAGTAGAAATTCAAATCATGAATCATTGAATAATAAACCCCAGTGAAAGAATTTGCAGCATTTTTAATGGTTATCAGAATGCTTCAACCCGTGTATCAGCTACAAAGCCTTTTAGGAGTTCATTCCAGTATCCACATTACTACATCACTACGTCACTAGGTACTGATATCAACACAAAAACAATAATAAACCAAAATAACGCGAATGTTGGCACCATAAATCGGGCCATAGATCGGGAATGGTTTCACCTACGGACCTGGGAAGGGGCTCATTCGATTCCTCGTGGAGTGTTCTTCAAAAAGAGTACAAATTTAGGCCGCCTTGATTTTTTTGAGGTTTTAGGGATTTTACAAAACTTCGACAACCCTTAAAGGGCTTTAAATTAAGTGAGAAAGCTGGCTAAAGAATTGGGGCGTTGTCGGACCAACATGGGTTTTTCCTGAAAATTTCAGCTTTTTTGCTTCAGCCGTTTGGAGAAATCGTGCATACGACGTACGGCGGACGGACGGAAAATTTGTAATTGCAGATTTGGATTCTACACCCTTTGAAACGTGAACCATGAAATTTTCAGGGGGGGGGGTTAAATTTTTTTTTTTTTTTTCAAGAGCGATTACAATGGTTTATTACTGAATAATAAACCAAAATTAGGGAAAAGGGCTTTCGGCTGATCATTGAACTCCCGTACCTTGTAATTAACTTCCATGTGTCAAAGGCTGTTAAATGACTTCGTCTTAAATGCAACTCTGTGAAAAAAAAAAAAAAAAAACCTTTACTTATTCCTTTGATCGTAACTAAAGCTGATATCAAAACGTATAGCTCGTGAAGCAAGACCATGGGTTATCCCTTATCTTTAAACATGATGAGTTACCTCGTTTTACCTCAAACCATCATTATCAGAACACCCTTCTCCGGAAGCTATATTTGAAATGTCAGTTCTGTAGGTTAGTTCGGGCGGAAAATAAGTAGTCCTTGGCTCGCTTTGTCCAAGTACGTTCTCATTCACAGAGCTCATTAAATTCTTTGCACGTCTGTTAATAACTAGCATGAAAAATGTAGTGTTATTTTGAAAGTTTTCGATATCAAGATTTTTGAAATTTCAGCCCTTTGACTTCATTCTTTAGAATTGACTGAAATCGATGGCGAGAATTCTGTCCCAACTGGTGCCCAATTGCGATTTTTGACAAATAAGTTTCATTAACGTTGGTTGAGTAGTTTCAGAGATAAATTCTCGTCGGCGGACTGATATATTTTTTTCAATTCGACTTTCGAATGCTTCATTTGTTAAAACAAAAAACAATTAATCTTGAGTTGGGTAACAATTTTTTGTTGTTGGTCAATTACAAAGCTCCCTTACTTATCGAAAATAATAAACCAAAATCAAAAGGAGTATGTAATTGAATGAGCGGCTGGCTACAGCACCTGAGCACAGTGTATGTAAGACGATGCAAGACGAAACACTCTTTCCTTTTGTGTGCAGGAGCAATTCGCCTTGCTATTTCAATAATTAAGCAACTACAAAAAAAGATTTTGATGAAGACAGTAGACAAAAAAAAGTTTCCCTGTTAATTTCGCAAAGGTTCTCTTCTACTTTCGTATTTTATATGAAGGCTGTAGCCAAAATATTAAATATTTTTAAATCCTAAAACACTTATGTGTGTTTTCTGTGTAGTTGATCAAATATTTGCTTCATTTGTGTTATATTCTCTGATTATGGTAAATATTCTCTGAGTGATTGGTGTCGAAAACGCTGCAAATTCTTTCATTTGGGTTTATTATTCAATGATTCATGATTTGAATTTCTACTAAGCTTTGGAGTGTGCGTGTTTCACAGTTGATAGAGCGATTATTGAATTTCAGGAGATTTGCATAGAGCACTTAAATCGGTTCTCAACCAAAATACCTATTTGGATTGATCAGTTGATCATATTTGTGTGCCTCCTGAAATTCAATAATCGCTCTATCACCTGTGAAACACGCACACTCCAAAGCTTAGTAGAAATTCAAACCATGAATCATTGAATAATAAACCCCAGTGAAAGAATTTACAGCGTTTTTTTTAAAGAGCGATTACAATGGAAAAACATTCCATTTGAAAATTTTAAATTTCGTAAGGCGGAGCATGCATATCAGAATGCTTCAACCCGTGTATCGGCTATAAACCCGTTTAGGAGTTCACTCCAGTATCCTCATTCACTACATCACTAGGTTACTGCCACAGAACATAGAGTGTATTCTATTTTCTGTGGTTACTGCAATCAATAAAAAAAAACTCTTGTGTTTGTTTTGATCGCAGTAACCTAGTGATGTAGTGACTGTGGATGCAGTGTTGGCACCATACATCGGGCCATACCACAGATAAAAGAATACAGTCAATGTTCTGTGGGCTATACGTCGGGAATGGTTTGAGCTACGGACCTTGTGAAGGGCTCATTCGATTCCTCATGAAAAGTTCCTCAAAAAAAGTCCAAATTTAGGCCGCCTTGACTTTTTTGAGGTTTTTAGGGATTTTACAAAACTTTGACAACCCTTAAAGGGCACTTTAAATTAAGTGAGAGTGCTGGCTAAAGAATTGGGGCGTTGTCGAACCAATATTGATTTTTCCTGAAAATTTCAGATTTTTTGCTCCAGCCGTTCGGGAGAAATCGTGAGTACGGCGCACAATGGTCCAAAAGCGGAAAAAACCCCAAAAATGGAAGGGACCCAAACCTAATTTTTTCTTAGTTTTTGGATACTCAGATACTTGTGGAACAGTGGTACGGAGTGAATTTTTCGACTAGTTTACAATTCAAATGAGTCCAATCCATTAAAGTAGTAATTTTGAAGATTAATGAAAATTAGCATATTTTCCACCATAGTTATGACATATTTCTACTGAAAGAAAATTAACAGCAATAAAAAACCCCTCTATCAGTAGGTTGTTATGTGTGTATGGGAGTATAAGGAATGAGCGAGTTTAAATTGTATCAATAAGTAAGGGAGCAATGGAATGTTCAAGTCGTTGCCGCAAAAAGTGAAATTTTCCTACTTTCTTTGGTTTGTAAAAAAAAATCTTTAAGGAACTTTATGTTCGCGATGATTTTATGTGGAAGTGTAGGGAGTAGAGAAACAATGGTGAAAATTTCATTGCCGGATACGGCCGGATCTGAGATTTATAAGATCGAACGTACACGCTGAACAGGAAAGAAAAGTAAACACAGTTTGTTCAAACATGCTTCCATTATCCTCGTATGTCGCGCATTTCTATGTCAGTTTACTGTTGAAAGCCACTCGGTAGAAGGCAAAAAATGAATAATTTAGTAATTCCGTATCGTGAGTTATGTGAGATGTGTTTCCTGCCAGATGGTGAACGGGATCAGTGGTTACAAACCCGGTTTCCGGAACTGGAGGTAGAGAAATTGTCTCAACTGAAGGAAAAAGTACAAAGAAGATTCCAGCCAAATTTCGTTAAAAAGGTAAGGGAACGAACTAAATCACTCGCGATGAAGTTGTGGAAACCCATTTCAATAAATAAAACGGAATTAACGAAAATGTTGTCTATTTCCACGAAAATAATGAGTTACAACGTTAAATTGATTTCGACAGTTAAGTCATCATCAGTTCATGTTTGTTAACAGTGACCCATATATTACAAACCTAAGGCCAATTTATAAATATAAAAAGAAAAAAGGGTTCACAATTGAAGCATCTAATTTACTTTTAAATTTGCAGTCAAGTTAGTTATTTTTATTATGAAAAATTAAAATACTAATACTGTCAATTCGTATTTTTGAATTTTCCTGATGGGTGAATGGCGCAGATTTTGATTTCATTCGGTTCAGCAATTCAATAAACATATCCAAGATTGATTTCATGCTCCTAATACAATCACTTTATTACATAGAAGGTTTTTTCCCATTTTTAGCCTTTTTGGACCACTGTGCGGCGTACGGCGGACGGACGGAAGAATTTTTATTCCAGATTTGAATTCTACACTCTTTGAAACGTAAACCATGAAATTTTCAGGGGGGGGTTAGAATTTTTTTCAAGAGCGATTATTATTGAATATTGAATAATAATAATTCAAGAGTTTATTATTATTGAATAATAAACCTAAATGGCATGAAATAACAAATTACGAGAAATTTACTTCAAGATAAATATGGCTTCTTCATTTAGACTAATTCAAGTTGTAAGACAATCCAATTTTGACTTACCTTAAAGAAGAATTTACCGTGAAGCCAACCAACTCAACTGTACTCAGATTTACATTATCGCCAGTTTAGTTCTACTATGAGTTACTCTTCAGGTGACATCACGAGGGTATTGCTCCCTCATTAGAAGGTACCTTATCAGGGTAGTTATTCCCTAATACGTTGCGGTAATTATTCCAATATTCCTCCCCTGACCCCCTTGTTCCGCGGAGAAATTATTCTCCTGTTCCAAAGGGAAATGATTCCCCTGTTCCAGGGGAGAGCTTTTCCACCAGCCTCCAACCTCACCTTATAGCTGCCCCGATCCTCGCTAGTTAAGATAAAGAATGAGCGTGGCTAAAACTAGATTACCATTATGAATAATGAATAGATTACTATTATGAAAGCACTAGAATCATATTCGGATGTATCTGTTCGCCTCAATCGGTGTAGAAGGACTATCAAATACAGAAATAATTAACTTTTTGTTACAATATGCCCCGTTTTTTCCCGCTGAATCATGAGGTTTTTGATTCGTTCAAAACCATCTCAAAACTGTTAACATCTCCACAAAATTTCTAAAGTATTTAGTCTTTATTTTGAAAATACACATATTTAGGAGGGAGCATCGCGCAATTCCATGTGCACAAAACGTGCACAATGCACATTGACTTCGTTTTCTTCATTATTTTTCACATTCGTTACTCGTCACCCTTCACTCGATTTTTTTGCGCAAATTGGAAAAAACTCTAGTTTTGTGAAGCTGTAGATTCTACACCTGTACATCGTAGAATGACCGAAATCGATACTTGGTTTTTTGGGTGTGTGTATTCTTCAGGCGGGAAAGAAACATGGATACAACTGTGGTGAAATACGATTGGACTTTTTTAGAACATTAAGTTATACATTATCTTTAAGCCAAAATGGGTTTTGACGATGAGTTGTGCAACATCATCCAATAGATTTTAGACGTTCCAGGTAACATTGATATAACACTTTGGTTCGAATGCGAATAATAAGATTTGTTGTCAGATGCGTTCCCTTAGATAAAAATTGGAGAACAATAAAGTCAAAACGTTCAGGATGTAAGCTCCCCAAAAAGTAAGCTCTAGGGAGATGATATTGTCGCAAACTTTATTGCTTCCTTATTGCCGAAGATAGGAAAGTTTTGTGTTTATGCCAGTCAAATATAGTTTTCTCCATCAAAATTGAAATTACCACTTGGGTTTTACGTTTTAGAGCTCGGTGATTAATTATGGGTCACTGTTTGTGGTAAATCCTTGACAGACTCGTAACTATTCTAATTTTTAGACCGATTTAGATGAAATTCGACAGGGATTGCAGAGGGTTGCTCCTAGATGGTTTCCTATAAATTTCATTACTATAGGATCAATAGAAGCGTTTGTGCATGCGTAAACGTGAATTTATTGGGTTTCCTATTTTCCCAATTCCGTCCAGACTCTGGGGCTGGTCGACTATACGGTTGAAGACGGTGCCCCATAATTTTATTGCGATTGGTTGAACAAAAACGATTGCGCCTGTACATGACTAAAATTGTTTGTGTTCATGCAATTAATTTGTTTTATACAATTTTTATTTAATAACAAATGTCATTATTTTTATTTTTAATCGATCTGTTCTAATCAGTGGAGCGGGAATATTAGTGGCAACCAGCTGCCCGTGGTAACAGAACTTTCTCCTACTAAATATCAATACCAGCGATATTCTCTGCGACGGCGGCCGGGAAACATCAACACACCTGATGCAGGATTGCTCTGGTGCAGTATCCGACAAAGGCCCCTCCACTCACTTCTTTTTGGCTGCGGATTTCTTTCAGTTGTGCGAAAACCTTCCTCGCGTCTCCACCTACCAACGTTTTTGTTGTACTTGCGAGCCTTTATTCCACCATTGTGGTATATATTTCCAGCTTTGGACCTGGTGAGTTATATTTATTCATTACCTATTCGAGAGGTTCTTCACTGCTCCGCCCCCTGTTCAGCGTCACGTCGCGTCATCGCCTCCTTCAAACCTTTGTCTGTACAAAATATTCTTTACTTTTTTTGTATTAAAATTTATATTTAAGAATTATTTAGATTTCATTTTGGAGGAGCTCATTCTTATTTACATTATTATTTTCAAATTTGATTGCTTACTGTGTTTATTTTAATACAAGATATATTTATTTTCTTAATGTTTTGAAATTGGTTTTATAATTTATAATATAGGACCCATTCTTTCATTACAGTTTGAAAAGGGCAAAACAACAAGACTTTTGATTAAATCTTCAGGGATTATGCAAGATACCCTCTAGATTTTTGTCTTTTTTCCACATCAGAATATACGTGTATTGAAAATTTAATTGAATTTTATTTTTCATCAATTCTATCCGCCGACGTTAAAATAAGTGAGGAAACTATATTGGCATCCTAACTTGATAGACGTTTTTTCTCGTACTTGAGTGGTACAAGTTCGATTAAATCGTTTCTCATTCTAATTTTCCAGTAGTAGAGTGTTGTATCAAAATATCCCACATTTACCAACCAGGGTGAAACGGTTATTAGTCTGTCTGTCCGTTGTTTAACGCACATACTCATTCAATTGGTTGATCGAATTCACCAGATTAGATGGATGTCCACATCATGAGATCGTACACCATTCTGAGGAGCAGCTCTACAACCTGCATCCAGGGCAAAGCTGTAGTTAACCCAGGAAGCCCAGGGTCGCGACCTCCTCCACCCTAAAAACCACCCCCAGGTGATTCAACCCCCTTACACCATCACTCTGTCAGGGGGTTGAAAACTGTGGCGCCACCGGTTCCAGCGGGGTGTAATGTTCCACCCCCTCGCGACGACTGCTGCGCTCCGACGGCCCCCGCTCGAACTAGAACTAAGCCTCAAAGCATCCGGCAGTCCGTGCGTTGCGTTCCCCCCTAAACATGGCGTGCGGGTCCTTCACTTCAACTTCCCACTAAACCCAATAAATAAAAAAATCGGTCATTTCCCCTGTTCCAGTGAAATATCCTCGTTCGTCCTCGCGAAAAGTTTAACATTCGGTTGTGCCATATCGGGATGAGTCCCTGAACTTCCATCTCTTCCCGAAAATGTACTGTCAAGTTGACTCCTCCTCTTCGACGAAGCTCAAAGACGGTAAGCCTGAATTATAACCTCACCAAAACATTTGCCCTCCTCCCATATCACTCTTCGCCTGAGTTTTTAGTGAAACACTTCTTTGATTTGTTGAATAATGCCGCTTTCTTAGATAATTATAATTTCTGTTCAATCAATCAACCGATATCACGATTCACATGAAGGTCGTGTCATGGTACTTCGAAGTAATCCCATTGGGAAAATCAATTTATGCTGTTATCAGTTCATACGTACCTATCATTCATCTTACTAGTGAATGAAACTACTGGATATGTCGAGTGAGACCTTCGTTTTTATGTGGAAGGAAGGTATTGTGTATTGGAGCTACCAAGTAGATAGCGTTTTATTGTTTAAGAGATCATAAAATAGTACGTAGACCAGTGACAAGACGTCTTCCATAGAGATTACTCTTGCAAATACCATAACTTGAGCTACTAAAAAGTATTTTTGGTAACTAGGTAGTTACCAATAAAACAAGACTTAGATTGGTCCTGGACGGGATGGTACCTTACTGTGTAAGGTATATATACCTATTAGTCTATAATACAGAATCTTGTTTCTGTCTAATGTTTATTAGAGATTAGAAACAATAGGTATTGCACAATATGCTATCAAAACATGAGATACATACTAATAGGGAACTATTATAGATTGTTTAGCTTCTAGCTAATGGTACTACTTACTACGGTATTATGTGGGTCATTCTATTTGTTTGCCACTTTGAGTCTTCCATAAACGTTCTGAAAAAGGAAATAGAAAACTCTCCATTAGATATTCCTCCAAATTTCGCCGTCAGACACTATTCTACAATGCGACGTGTACATTATAGAATACTACTCCGAACATCAACAGCAAAATGTTCATTAATGTTATACTGTTAAATACAAACATTTTATTATGTAATAAAACGTGAAGTCCAGCTCATCAGTGCTGAATTTTTGAACAATTAATTTCTGTCGAACGGATGGAGTTGATAAAATTGTTCATTGGGCTCAAGTAAGTACAGAGGGTACCCTAGCAGTAAGGTTTTAGATAATTCATGTTGTAGGGAGTATAGTTTTCAACTTCTCAGGAGTGTAGCCACCTTTTTGCCTTTGCCTCCTGGGTTAGCCACCAAACCTCAGATTCGATGTAATTTTAGCCAGTAACTGGTTCGTATACCTTGGGGAGGGTGCCCCCTATCAACCTAGCTGGTTATTAACGGTTATTTTTTAGACTTTCCGAAACTTGTGGTAGTTTTTAGTTTACAATCACATTTTTACATGAGATTTTTAGGAAAAAATTGTTGTGAAACAGTCTTCAGACATTGTTTTATTGCAATTTTATATTTGCCTTACCTACAGCTTTAAATTTTAGTAGAAAATACCCAATTTTTGAACATAGTAAATTGGCCAAATTTTAAAAAGTACTAAAAATCACAAAAAATGACCAAAACGACTAAAAAATTGTCGAATTTAAATACATTTAGCAAATGACTCCTCGAAAAAAAAAACTATCGACAATTATCAGGATCTTCAAAAACTTGCAGCTCAAATTTATGCTGTCGATTTCAACGATTCATTAATGGACATAACAAAAACAGAAATAAGCTAGGATTCGGTCCTCTACTTGTGAGCTCTCCTGCCACATGTGAGATACAGTAAACCCTCTCAAATCCGGACTAATTTGGCGCCGGCCGATCCGTATGACTTAAAATCCGGATACGAGAGAGAAATTATTTGAACTTTTCAATTAGACAGATTATATGAACGAAAAATTATATACATAGACACTTCAACTAATAAACATTCAATACTCATGTTTTCGGGGAGATTCAGAAAGCTTTTTTTCATACCAAACGCATTGATTTCCTTTCGTTATTGGAAAGTAAAAAAAGGCAACTGAAGAACTGGTTCGCGGGCAAACAAATATAGTTTTTTTTAATACGGCCTTCCTCCATAAAAGTCTGATATCTTGGAAATTCATCTTAATTATTCTTGTGGAGTGAGAATCCACGAACGAGTAGAAAAACATTGATATTCCAGAGATGGAAAAATCTCTTACCGCCGGCGCCGCTACACACACGGTAGTGCGCATATGAAAGAGCAGCTCTCAGACTTTGCTAAGAAAAAGGCACGATGGTGTAATACATAAACGTAAAAATGAATTTAAAGGAAAAGTAGTGATTTTTACAGACAATAGTGAAGAGAAACATATTTCTAGAAAGTTTGCCTGTCGATGTTTTCAAGTGTATACGCTTCGATTGAATTGTATTTTTTTTTCTAAATTCACAGTTGACTGCTTTGTTTGGCTCAATCAAACTTGTTAATCTCGATTTTCAAATTGTCAAAACCCCTACAAGGTTGAATAAGTTAGGAGTGGAAAGATTAGCACCCGTTCCCGGGAGTGATTTAGGTATCAGTAAGGTAATCGTTGTGAACTGATGATTGTGTTTAGCGCAATGATTGAGTGGATACAGCAAATTGGCTGGCGACATCCCTAGAGCGTGGTAGATACTGAAAAAATGTAGTTGCCATAATGCTGTCTCCCAAGCCTCAATTCATTCGAATGACAGGCCGAGGAGATCAAGCGGAAGCATTCTTCTTGCCTGTGGTTCTATTTTATCATCTTAAATTTCAGTTATTCTATTCGTGGGTTTCTTTTCAGAGTGACTTTGACAGTCAAGACCAGTTCTGGTAGTCCGGTGATCCTCGTAGGATTTAAAATAGAAATAATAAACCTTTGTTTAATAATTTACAGCGTTTTACTGTCCTAGCACGCTTTCGACTACGTAAATCTTCACCTATCTTTTTCTGAGGATACTTGAAAGCGTCTATTGATCTAAAGTCACTTGTATTGTAAATGAATCCGTTCACCTCGATTTGCGTTGCTTTTCCGTGCAAAATTAATTTGCATTGTCCACCCATGGGCTGGAGACATACTGATCCTGTGGAGTTGGTATCCGATCTTCGTCCGGTGGAATGAACGCGGGGTCAGATTACGCCTAATGAGAGCTCTTCGACAGAGTTGCAAGCAACTCTTATCATGGTAAGGAGCATGAAGCCTCGTATCAAATGTGTCACCTTTTGACATTTTCATGTCTCATTTTCTCAGGAAATTCCGAGTAGAATCTTCATACTCAACGCCTTTGCCCTTGAATCGTAACGGTAATTTCAAAACTTCGTATTGTGATATTTTGTAATGTTTTAGGATTGGAAATACATTGTATCGATTGAATTTTCCAAAATTTGACTGCAAAGCATTCTGATTCTCGATTCGATCCGATCTGGAAATTGGAAGTTGCACCAAGTAATTCATTATTGGAACCACAATTTACTGTGGAAGCGAAACACTTCAAAACCGCACGCCGAGTTATCGGCCGGGCCTGACCCTCAACCGCAGCTTTGGCTCCGTCGACTAACTCTCGCCAGTCTCCGATCCCTTTGTACCTTTCGGTCCATTTTTTGGATTTCTCCCGACCATATTTATGCCCTTTGTGCCTGAAATGGGGTGAATTTCGAAGCGAGTTGTTTTCCCAGGTAGCTCTGAAAGTTCGGTGAAAAGCTTTCAAAGGGAACTTCGTTAGCGGTGAGCTCCCCATCGGTTTTTCCAACAGTTTCCAGTCAAGGAGAATATTACAGGAGGACCATTCGTTAAATTAGAAAACAAAGTGACGGTTTATTTGCCACAAACTCATCAGTTCTGGAAACTGAAATTACTACTCGTGTATATCTAAATTTGAATAGTTAAGGTTAAGGGTTTTGCTTTGAGTCAACAAACAACTGAGGTTTAGATTAGTCACCTCTAAAGATGCAGAAACGATTGTAAATAATGGGGTCGAAGATGAAAGTGGCGATGTGTCTGAAGATTGTTTGAGTATTGATGAGGAGGAGAAGAAGAATAAGATTTATTATGAACACAGGTGCTGGAAAATTTCAATTCTCACGTAACCTGAACAAATTGAAAATTGTTTTGCTCTGCCTGAAATAGGGCTATGTATCGGATGCCCACATCTCTTATGTGCATGTTTTGGATGAGACTACGTTAATAAAAACGATAATGCATACTACTTTTTGTATATTAACAAGCAGCCATCATTCATCAATCGAAAATTGAATTCTCCGACTAGGAGTTTCTTTCCTCTTGTCTAACGTCCAGTAAAGTTCAATCCTCGTCCAAGATGCGAACGCCCTAATTTCGTAGAAAGGTGTTGCTGTTGAATGCTGCCATAGAAAATTGTGCATATCCTTACGTTCATCGAATAGCCTGTAGAACAACTGGCAGAAGAACGCAAACAATCCTGAGAAGGCTTGGTAAGCCTTAAAGGAATGCATTTTCTCTTCATCGTTACTGTCATCATAAGTGATTCTGTTTCCAAATCCACTCAGTTACTTTCGAATGGTGACAATCTGTCGAAATATTGTTCGATTCAAAGTTGAATGAAGCACTGCTAGAAACAATCCTCTTTATTTCGACTCTTTTAGAAACGCAACGCTGCCATCTTCTGGATCGACATTGTCATCCTTATAGTATGTTGTTGTAATGCAGCTACATTTATTAAAATTATATTCTGGATTCAGTTTACATTAGATTTGATATGATGTTCGGCGCCAAGCTTGTGAGAGTGAAAGTTTATAACGACTAGCAGCTGTTCAGACCTCTCCTCAGTCTTCTGAAAGATTTACGAATAAAACTGAATTTTTATTACTACTTGAGTATTGAATTGCTCGATGATTTGACCCATCTAAGGACTGCTGTGAATCACACAATTGGTACAAGGATACCTGCATACTGTACATGAAGATTGAATTGGACTCAGTTCAAACAACACGGGCCTTGCAAAAATGTGCCGCTTGGATATGGTATTAGGAGATAACTTGAAGTAGGATTCTCTAGTGATTTTATGCTCATCTCTTGCTGTAATGTAATCTACAGTGGCTTTGTAAACAACCACATCATTCTGAAACATCAATTGTTTTATTGTGAATAGAAAGTAGTTATTCACTTATCCAGGAAATGCATTAGTTCCCTAATTAGGATACTGTAATTATTTCCCTCATCCTTCTTTTATGCCTGCGGGTTTGATTATCAACATTGTACTCGATGCAGTATGCAATCCTATCGAACTTTACTCAAGTACGTTTTCTGTGATTTAATAATGATACTTTTTTTGTTCAGAGAAGGATAATTACTCGTACTAAAGTAGCCTACATTTCAATTGTTCGTGTGACACTAACGAATTTAAATGTCAGGAATCCATTGGGTTCAGACTTACAGATACGACACAGAAGAGGTTCCTAGTGATCCGCAAATACTCATGAAAAAAGTCATCGTATTCTGCCAGTTCCTTGATACATCATCCCCGGTGACCGGGTATTCAGTTTGTCACGCAATGCAGACAAATGTAATTCAACTCTAGGTTAATTCATACAAAGATACTTGGTTGGTAATTTTAGATTTTCTGCGGGTAAACTGTCTATTCATGTAAATAATGGAATAATGGATAGCTCTATCAACATGAATAAGGAATTTTATAAGTTTTGATATTTGAGGTGCCTGAGTTTTTTGTTTGTTTTCGGTATTCCCGTGGGAATTTGTCTGTAACATCATCTGAACACAAGCTTACGCCTGCCACATATTATTTGGACTCTCTCTTAACAGCGGCGTAACGTTTTTCAGCGGGCCCCCCCGCAAAATATTTTTAGTCCCCTCCCCGATTTTTTTTCTTTGGCGAAGCGTGCACTCTTTCAACGGTCATCGTACAATACGCTACGACAACCTAACTAAAAATACCTACATAACATAATACAACAATGTAACCCACCTTTACGAACTCGAGACTTCTAGTCTACGTAGCAAACTTTTGGATGACCGTGTGTTATAAAATTCAACTTTTTCCCAGAGACACATCAGTTCCTTCAGTCATTTTTAAGTATCAATATGGTATGCAATTTATATTATAACGATTCGAAAACCAAAAGATGATTGATCAATGAACGTACATTGAACGTACCGTTGATGTTTATAAACTTGATATTACATAATGGAATTAAAAAAAAAAAAAAAAAAGCATTTTGCTAGAGCGGGCCCGTTCCCGGCCCCACTTGTAGCCCGGGACCCCCCGCATCGCGGGGTTTGCGGGGGTGTACGTTACGCCACTGTCTCTTAATATAACAGCATACCCGTTCGAACGCCGTCTTCACCATTTTCTACTCATCTTGGTAGCTACTCACCTAAACTTAAGAACAGTGCAGTTATTTATGTCCTCTAGGATCTGGTTTCCCCCTTGGGTGAAGTGCCGTAAATTTCGCAGGCTTCCCAAAACTGCGTGGGAACTTTTTGGAGGGTGAAGGTCTTCCGTGTTGAGCTTCCGAGAAAATATCGCCCTCGACACGCAAACAACCCCATAGAAACTCGATGGATCTGTCCGGCTCTATATATTTTTGGATCCCTTCAAATGTTTGACATGAATTCGTCTTGATTTATGACATAAAAATCAAGTTAGCATCGCTGACAAGACTCGAATGTTGATTTTCTGCTTGAAATCATCGTCGAAACTGTTGTACGTCTGAAATCAAGTGAAAATTATGATAAGACGCTATATGCAGTTCTCTTTACAAAGTTGCAATAGCATATCAGATACTGGATCAAATTATTTGTTTCCTTAAGTTCCGTTGTAGCCTCCTTCCAATGAAGTTTCAACTCTGGAAAGGAAGTTATGGAATCGGGTTCTACAATATTTATGCTAATCTTTTAATGCATCGGCCTGGATCCCACACCGATTAAACCTTTGCTGGTTTGTGGTTTGTCCTCTTCCTTGGTTGTTATCATGGTCGATTGTAGGTATTTTTAGGTTGTTCTATTATAGAACTTCTATAGTTGTTTTGTATCATCTGAAAATGCCGCATCGTTAATCAGTTAAATACTGAACGAACGAAGTGTGTCCCTTTCAAATTTCTCATAGTTCTCCTACTACATTTTTTAGTAAAGACCATTATTTTAGCTCTATCGGAATTCAAAAAGGAAATCGTTTGTATCCTAAACCTAAAAAAGGTACGTCGTGAATTATTATTGGGAATTTCAGAGAAATTGGATGAAATCAGAGAAATGTAGAAATTATGTGCGCTTACGAAATTTAACGTTTATGCGTGCGCCGTGACTTTCTCTAATACCATGGTGCCAAGTTGTACAGGTGGGCATCTAAGGCATAACCCGCATCACCACAGATAGGCTGTGCAATGATTAAGTTAAGGGTGTAATGTTTAGCGCATGAGTTGAGACTATCGTTGATTTGAATGAAATCCTACTCATCGAGAATTGAAGGATATTATCCCTACTAATTTTCAGAGTTCTTCTATGGATGTTGCCACAATTTTGCAATTACAGTAACTCGTCGTATTGATTCTGATACGGAAGAGTCTACAGACAATCCATCATGGACCCGATCGGCAGAGAGAGTTGAAATTATAATGAAACTTGGATTCCAATCAAGGGAGTGATACATAATGCGATTCCTAATACTCTCCTTTGCCTTTCGGGAGCGGAAAGTCGTAGATAAGACTGTTAATCTTTGAAATGTGATTTGAAGTAAAACTTGTAGAATTTCAACTCGCAGAAACAACTTTTATTTGCGTCGATCGGGGCATAACGAGAAACTCTCGACATGCCAGAGAAATAAGATGAAAATCCGTTGGGGACATATTGTGAGGGAAAGGCGTTCAATTAACTTTCTTGTGACGGATGTTTTCCATCAAGACATTCAGGCGCCGTTCGCTGAGTTTCCCCTCATAACTCGACTGCGAAAATGACGTCGGTTTCATAACAAGTGCTCTCCATTCCTCTCTCACCATCCGCACGAACGACCTGCATCTTGGGTCACGCCCTTCGTTTAAATTTCTTTTTAACATTAGTGATAAACAACACGATTATGTTGATGTCTTCTTATGCAACGCCGTAATATCACTACGGCACCTATTGCGGTAGTTAGTGTTGAAAATGACTGTAGTACAACAGGAAAGAAAATAGTTAATCGGACTTAGAGTTCGTTTTCGAAACATCTAAATAATAAACGTGGAAGCAAAGAGTACGAAATAGTGTTCGACGTTCCCGAAGGCTCGTCATACCATTACACAAATATTCCCGTTTCAGTCTTCTTCGTGCAATTAAAGAAAATGGTTGGGCTTAGAGCTTTTCAAGATAGTTCAACGTTGGTGTTTAGTGTTTTAAAAAACATCCTAAGGCCTATTACCGACTACCCGATAGATTTGATTGATACCCGACGGGCAGATCTTGGGAAATCGATGTTCCATTGCATTGATTATCTAAGGTGGAATAGAGGACCAACAAAGGCCTAAGCGGCAGAGTTTCATGAAAATCGTCTGTTAGTCTCGGGATATCTCCTGTAACCGCCAATTCCAAGCTTTCGCTGGGGGAAAGGTGACTACAACTAATTGCAAGAATTTATATCATACTATTCAGAGACATGTTCCCAAATACTCCTGAAATTTGTATGAAATCGGAATGATGATAGACCTGAAGATATCGATTAAATGCATACTTAGTTTTCAAACTCATCCTATACTCCACCTCACAATAACTGAGGAATCTACACTGCCCACCCAACTGGGCAAACGTCTTTTCTCTCACCAGAGTGCTTCAAATGGAAGCAGAAAAGAGAAAAATAAGTCCCAGGCTGAAAGTTCTATGAAAAGAGTTGAAAGACTTGAAGAAGTTCGAGGTGAAGTTTGAAAAGGAGGTCAACCGAATTTCACTAGGGATTTTCCTTGTGAAAACAAACGGTTGTTTTTTCTCACTCTCTCCTTTCCGTAGTACGGAAGTAAGAAAAGCTGTCGTCAATTAATCCCTTAATCCTGCTGGATGATTTATCTGGTGTTGTTCAAGTAGAGATTCGCGAATCGGTTTTTATTAATATCCTCCTTGATAAAGTTAATTTTTGTGATAGAGTGATCTATTATTTCCGAATATTTTCCCTTAGCTACCTGACCTTAGCTACATTGACCCTTCAAACTGTATTAAGTATTTGAAGGAACTGTTTTGTTGTCTACGTTTTCAAAATGGTTATTTCTATTCTGATCCTATAAAGAGGAAAGCATTGTTTGTTTGTAAGCTGCAATAACTTAAGTAGTTACTTAAAAAACTACGGGCCCCATTTTTACTGAGTAACATAGACTATATTTTAAAAAAAATTCTTGGACTTGATTATGGTCTCTAGTTTGAGAATGCTATCATAAACTCCATCGTGTATAATGTCACCAGTCTCTTATCGCTCACTGTCACATCAAATCAAATTTGGTGGGTTTTTGAAGAAAGACGGTTTAATCCTTTCGTATCAATTTCAACTACATAGTGTCATTATTGTACTCGTGACAGAGGTTAATACAACTCGACTCACCCACTTGAATGGGTGATCACTGTCGGAGCTTGTCATGTTATATTTTTGGTTTATTATTCAATAATAAACCGTTGTAATCGCTCTTGAAAAAAAAATTCTTACCCCCCCTGAAAATTTCATGGTTTACGTTCAAAGGGTGTAGAATCCGAATCTGCAATACAAATTTTCCGTCCGTCCGCCGTGCGCACGATTTCTCCCAAACGGCTGGAGCAAAAATCTGAAATTTTCAGGAAAAATCCATCTTGGTCCGGCGACGCCCCAATTCTTGAGCCAGCTCTCTCACTCAATTTAAAGTGCCCTTTAAGGGCTGTTGAAGTTTTGTAAAACCCCTAAAAACCTCAAAAAAAAAAAAAAAAAAAATCAAGGCGGCATAAATTTGTACTCTTTTTGAAGAACACTCCACGAGGAAGCCACTCCCCAGGTCCGTAGGTCAAACTATTCCCGATGCATGGCCCGATTTATCAGTTATCTAGTGACGTAGTGATGTAGTAATGTGGATAGTGGAGTGAACTCCTAAGAGGCTTTGTAGCCGATACACGGGTTGAAGTATTCTGATTACCATAAAAACGCTGCAAATTCTTTCACTGGGGTTTATTATTCAATTGGCTGATTACCATAAAAACGCTGCAAATTCTTTCACTGGGGTTTATTATTCAATTGGCTTGCGTTCATGATTTGAATTTTATACTAAGCTTTGGAGTGTGCTTGTTTCACAGGTGATAGAGCGATTATTGAATTTCAGGAGGCACACAAATATGATCAACTGATCAATCCAAATAGGTATTTTGATTGAGAACAGATTTACGTGCTCTATGCATATCTCCTGAAATTCAATAATCGCTCTGTCACCTGTGAAACACGCACACTCCAAAGCTTAGTATAAATTCAAATCATGAACGCAAGCCAATTGAATAATAAACCCCGGTGAAAGAATTTGCAGCGTTTTTCTCGTGAGACCTTACAACAAGCTTGATTTCCACATATTACAAGATTAAGAATCTTTTTGTATTATTTAAAAGATACCAATGATGTATACATTCATGTTACCAATACAAAGAAGCTGTTCAAACTTGGTCGAATTTTTCATATAACTTTTTATTGCTGTTTGGAAAAGGGAACGGGAGAGTTGTTAAGGAAGTAAATAAAAAGGAAAAGAGAGGATGAAAATGAGATGTGGAGGTTTCATGCATAAAGTACGAACGAGTTGTTGGATCCGTGACACAAACAAAGGGGTTCACATTGAGGATGGATGTCTATTTTGCGTGTGCGATATAAGGGCAACGAAGGCAAAAAAAGTGCTTTGCGAGATAGGTATGGAGGGGTGGGGTGATGAGTAAGTGTGGAAGTACACATGATGGCGTATGGGGGGTAGCCAAGCGGGAGGGGGTTATAGTAAACTACTGGAGGGAGGTGGCAGACAGCTTCAAGGTGGCCACTCATGAAGGATTCAGAAGTTGCCAGAGGAGGGGCGAGGTGACTACACCTCTGATGCTCCTTCGGTGTGAGGTCTTAAAGGCAGGTGAGAAGGTACTGACTTAGCCAGGTCCATAGCGCAGCATTTCTTCTTTCCCGGCGAGCTCTTTGAATGATTAACGCCTGGATCGTCACTCCAGGGAAATTCAAGTTTCTGGACTTAGGAGGCAATAGAGGTGTGGGGTTGGAGAGGGAGTTATTTCAAATCCAACAGCAGTTTTACCCTTGAACAAACTCGGTCTATCAACATTTTGTTTTTCTTACAACCTTGCAGACCTATCGTCTTTGTCGTATTCCCCTCTTCGGGTGTTTTCACCGATTTGTACCTAGATATTGTGAACTGGATGCGCCCATAATGCAAATTTCTGAGTGTAATTGTTGGTCATATGATTGATTATTATTTAATGTTTCAGATTTATATAAAATATTTAGATTTATTCAATATACCTCGATATCCTCTACAGATTATATCCAGGTGGACAAATTCATAAAACTAAAAGATTGATTCATCATATTGTATTAAAAATTAATTATACACATAATTTGTTTATAAACAATTAAATTCATTAGAATATCCAAAATCAATCATTCAGTTAATTTTTCAGTATTTATCATTCCGTTGTTCCTTCGCGGTTTATGCCGAAGCAAAATGGCAGGGCTTAATCCGAAGTTAAAGATATTTTTCTTTCATCAACACCCAAGAGCGATTTGATTGCTCGTGAAAACAATTTAACTAAAGTTCCGGTTATAGTAACTAATCAGCTCAATTCTCTAAACTTCAAAACATTTTACGAGATGGAGGTTAACGAACGATCAGCATACTATTGTCGATGAAGCTTTCATTTCCCTTTTTTAAGATTTTGTGTTTTTGACTGTGATTATATTTGGGTTGAATGACGGCACATGACAGCTCATCTTAACGTGAACACTAAGTAATGTGACCTCAGTGACGAACATGATTGGATTGTTTTCTGGCAAAACGCAGATTTGAATGTCACAATTGGTACTACCGGTTCAACTCGTAATTTCAAGTTTCAGCTTTCAGAACATGACGGCTTAATTTGAAAAGTTTGAATAGGTAGGCATCCGAGTTCACAAAGCTCGTACTGGCGGCTCCGAATTTGTTTTGTTTCATAATTTGAATATTCAGCAGACAAAAATGAGATCCAGTAATGACCGCAAGTCGCAAGGGGACAATGTTTATTGTGGAACATGGTTCAGAGTTGACGGAACTGTAATAGATCCTTCCATTTCTCTAATGTACCATAAAAGTTGTTGAGTTGTTGAAAACCAATCTGAAGATTGAATTTTGGTGAAATCTTCAGAATGACAACTTTTTTCATACTCTGAAGGTTTAATAAAACCCTACACGTCAAATCTAGCCTGTAGTCCTAAAATCCTAAGGTTCTCAGAAGAATCACAGCTTTCAGATGGTCTAATCGAAAAATATTTTTCCTTGACGTTTGTGGAAAAATTGTTTGAATGCAGAGAATTTGGAGATTTTCGTTCCCCCGCTTTCCCCTGGAGCGAGTATCTTACTTATTGAAATGATCAACTGTTGATTCAGCCCATCCGACCACGCAAAAGGTCCTGAATATCGCTTATTCGTTGAGCGAGCAGGCCCAAGAGGGCCACCATTCGATTCTGCGGTAGACGATATACAGGGTGTCCCATCTACGAGTATATGGGCCCATCAAGGAATTACAGCCATACGGTGCGTGCCATCAAAAAATTGAATCGGACCTTTTCCATAGTATTCTCACTCTGCTTGAAGGTGGTGGAACCCGTTTTTCATTTTTCGATGTGTTAGTGCCTCAAATCTAAGATTGAAACTTAAGGTTACCTCTTTACCCCCCTTTTTATATTGTAGTTTTCGATTCAATGTTGAATTTGGAAGAGAAATGCATCGTTGAAAATTTTTCTTGAAACAACTTCTTCGGTGAGTGATTGACTCGCAATCTGTTTACAGAAGCAAGGGGGTCTATGTGAAACGTAGGTAATTTTAGTAGAACATAAAGTGCCAATATTGTATGTGGACTACTTATTTACTACCTCTTGATTCAAGAATGATGATGATTGTTGATGATGGAAACTGGCTTCTGATGAGGAAATTTGATGCTGATTTCAAATATGTGGTCAAAACTTGAAAAATATTGAAAATAATTGGAGAAAAGCGTTTTTTTTTCTATTTAAAATAATTCATCGATTTTTGTTGTCGGCAAAAAGTGAAATAACACTGAAACGAAGTCTCTAAAAAAATTTTGAACGATGCATTTTCTATAAAACGAAACCACAATAAAAATGGGTGGTCAAGAGGTAACCTCAAGTTTCAATCGAAGATTTGAGGCACTAACACCCCAAAAAATGAAAAACGGGTTCCACCACCTTCAAGCAGAGTGAAAATTCTATAGAAAAGGTCCGGTTCAATTTATTGATAGCTCGCACCGTAAGGCTGTAATTCCTTAATGGGCCCATATAGATGAGACACCCTGTATACAATCTGATGTCGAAACAACTTTTTGTGGCACGCCGACGAAAAACGTAGGTTTCACTGTGAAAAGCCTAGTTTTTCCGACTTGTGTACCCACCTTGGAGGGACTGTGGGTTCCGATTTCAGGACCCCTCCACTGCGACCTAAAGGATTTATTGTGGATTGCCGCTAGGCTGCATTAGCCCATTGGAAGAGTTTTTGAAAAAACCGTTTCCCCCCTATGTTTTAGCGAAACGGAGTCGTCCGACATATACTACATCTTGCTATATCTTGGAAATAGCATCAGGAGACAACATAATGAGTTGATGTATCACTTCCAAGGATACTGAATCTAGTTCGACTGAGTGCATCACAATTGCCCAAGATGTGTTCTGCCTTTCGTCATGATTTAATTAACTTGGTTTAACATTAATCCAGATCGATGCAAGTGGCTATAATGGCAGGTTAGAACGAGCTAGGGAGGGTGGTAGTGAGTTGCCTATTTTCCAAAGGCCCTAAATTATGTATTTTCCTAGAAATTACATTATGGTATCTACACTGCCTTCATAATAAGTGTTGATTGATCCTGACGTAGATGCAAGTGCATTGGAAACCTGATGTAGCGAAGGAAAGCAAACGGAATATACACAAAACACAATCGATGTTCAGGTGGTCGGATGCTCTCCCCCTTTCATCACCAGTATCCCTAAAACTTCAGTGCTATACGAGCGACCGGACACGCAGCGAAACTGATAAATTCATTTCTGCCCCCGTCGGGAAAACGAGGTCGAATTAATGCCTTCCCCTTCCCGGTCATCGGCTCAACTGTAACAACTGGAGCCGTATTGTTGCCCCCGAGCGGCAGGGGTTTGTGGGTTCGAGGGGGTTAAATCTACACGTTCTCTAACTACATTTCATCGATCTGATGGGTCCATTCCTGGTCTGCGGACTCTGGCTGTCCGTCTGAAGCCGAGAATGTGGTGCTCCCGACTGCCAACCTCCCCGGCTCACCACACCTTTCAAAACAGTTCGACGGAGGATTGTGGTAATTTAGCTGGTCAATGCGTAGACAACCCGCGGTCATATGTTCCACCTTCTACTACTCGAGAATCTACGTTCATAGATAACTTTTACTAGTCCCCACCCGATTCCCATTACACACGGACATGTACTAAATAAAACAAGTTGGGTGTGACACATAGCTCATACACAACACCGCGTTTTTTATGAGATGTATGTACTAGAGACCGGACAATCGAAGAGAAGAAGGTAGCGTAACATTTCTTCCAAATGTTGTATTATGACCTTTTTTGACCAGATAAAACTGGCCAACAAAATTTGTTTACTTGAACATAGGGATGTAGAAAATTTAACTATCTTTCCAACAGTATCCTCAACAGATTTGGGAGTTATGTTTTTTGACGTAGGGTCGAAAAGAAGAAAAAATATTAGTTTTAAAAAGTAGGATTCTATGGGGAGTGAACAATATTGTTGAACGGCAAAAGTTGATTTAAATTAATTGTACAATCGGTCCCTGGATTTCTGGCCAACCCAAATGCAGGGTGTCCCAGGAGTTATGCACTATCCGACTCCTACGCGTTCTATAACTCATTTCCGAACAAAAGTGCCTCTAAGCAATTTTTGCCAGAGGCGTTTCCGAGTTAATCGCGATCTATTGTCATTAAAACTGTCTTAACTTCCTCAATTGTTGAGATAACTCAAATTTGATGACACTGTTGGAAAGAGAGTTAAATTTTCTATCCATTTAATGTCAGAAAACGTTTTTTGTTGCATTGAAGACGAGCGATTGCTGCGCGAAATGGCAGTTTTGTCAAAATCTTGAGATCGCCTGTTTTTCATCTCACCTAGAGACCCCATGAATGCTTGACGCAGAACTGTGCAGGCCTGGTAAAACGTGCGCCAAAATGTCAGCTTTCCAACGGTGCAGCCGTTTTGGTTTTGCAAAAAATATTTTTAGTTAAGGAAATGGTGTTGAACTGCAGAAAAACGGGTGTTTTATGTTAAAACTAGTGTAAAGGCTATCTGCTACGCAGGTTAAAAAGAAATAGGTGACTAACACAATGAGGGAGTATAAAAACGATCCACTAAGTAAAAAAATCGTGTATAATATTTGAAAATTGGGAAAGCTGCGGTAAAGGCATTGTCTTGGTCAGGGGCAAGGTATGCAATGACCCGCACGACCCTCCGGTCTTGAAGGAGGGGTTGCTTTGTGCGCCGTGTATTATCCTAGGTATGAATAAGAAAAACATGGGTTCATTATCTGAAATCCACGTTTTTCGCCCAAAATCGGCTTGTAATTTTTAAATAAAAGATTTTTAGGCCCTTTACCCTGGTCCATCAGGCTGAATCATAGGTCCCTGGAGTTCTGTTTGAATAGTATCTCATTAATTTCAATGTTTAACTGTTGATGCTCGATGTTAAGGCTCGACTCACTATTCGTTTTACCAAAAAAAAAAAGATACATACAATTCGATACCAAACTTATTCTTTTTAGCAAAAAGGCGATTTGACGGTATGAAACCCACGTTTTCCGGCATTCAAACCTGATTTGCTTCAAAAAAGTGCTTGTCGAAATATATTTTTCTCTTACACCGTTGGAAAGCGGAGATTCTGTAGAAGTTTTTTCTGGGGTAGGAGTTAAGAAACCTGTTTATTAAGAGCAAAATACTACACTGGAAAAAGTAGTTCTTCCCAAATTCTCGAAGTTTGATGTTAAGACGTTCTAAGTCACGTTGAAATTTTCTTATTTGGTTTTGAGAAGATAGGAAGTAATGCCCTTCACAATTGACATTAGAGAGTAGTTTGAGGGAGCTATGGCTGTTTCAGTGCCCATAACACTCCGTAACAATTATATCAGCAAATACGATCCTCACAGGATTCCAGGCCATTTTTACTGTGCAAGCTCGTTCACGTTCACAGTCGTTCAGTTTCTGTTCTAGTTTCTGTCAAAATTCTAGGGATAGCGTACTGATGAGCTCATTTGTTTCATTGAAGGCACATCTATCAATAACTAACGTAAAGAAGTTTTTGCGATTTGAGCCCTTCAATTCCACAATTTAAGACTGACTGAGACTGATTCCGAGAATTCAGGCCCAAGCAGGCCTCAAATGTGATTTTTGACCATAATTTCATCAACTTTCGTTCAGTAGTGTTGGAGAAGAGCTCCGGACGGATGGATTTTTTATTTTATTTCCGGATTCTGCACAACTTGAAACTTGGAACAGCAAATTTTGAGGGGTTACATTTTTTTTTGGTTAATTTCAAAAGTTTGTTATGGCAGAGGGGGAGGGGGGAGTGAGATTCTGTGTATAATTGATAACATTAATCAAATGGAGTATAGATTGCAATCTTGCAGGGACTGTTTCATAGGTTACTATCCAGGTCACTGAATCTGCGGGTTAACGCGAAACAATAATTTTTTATTATCGTTCATTAGAGGCGCGAGTCAGTGAGAGGAAGTTCACTATCTCTTCCTCCCTATCTCTCCCTTCTGCATCCCGCTTCGGGAACAGTCCCGGTCACATAAACATCCCCCAGTACCCCGCCCTGATCACGGTACCAGTCTTCCCTTCTTTCCCTATCCTCTCCCAACACCCTGGTAACGTTCCTTCCGAACTCTGGCAACAAAACCCTCCCAGGCCCCGTAGGGGATGAAGGGGGCGGCGGGGGCGGCCGTGGAGGTGAGTCATCCCTCGGCCGGGGCGGGCTAACTGGGTCAGGAACTACCCCTATCGACCGGGCTTCAGCCAAAACCACCCCCAACCCCTTCACCCCTAGCTACCCACCTCGCACTTCTCCACCTCCCATCTTCCTCTCTCTCCAGGTTTCCTTCCTTGTCCCGTTTCGGGTCTCTACCTATTTCCGTCCTCCCGGCCCGGCTCCTTGATATTTCAACACCTTTTTTCTCGGTCTTCACTTACCCAAAGTACACTCCAGCTCGAAATTAAGCTATCTCCGCTAAATCCCTATCTGGACAAGCCGCTAGTGAAAATTCAAACAATTATTCCACAGAGGTTTACAATTTCTGTGTTATACAGATAAATGTACACTACTTTGTTCAGTGGAATAGCATCAACTGCCGAGATAATACCGCGTAAACCATCCAGCGAACCAGTTTGATTGTAGAACAGGAAATTCGTAATTATATGTAGATGATACGACGGTGTTAGCGGCCAGGTTTGATGACCAGCTTATAATGCTTTCATTACAAATTGAGATAGTGCTAATTCATTGGTTTTGAATAAAGGTAAATTAAGGGAACTTGTAACTCTTGTCGACATCATCTTCACCGCACAGACTGAAAAATGCTTCCGCATGTTCCACTTGACGTACTGGGTACCCAATTGAATTGAAACTTGTGAGAAAAGTTTATGGAATGTCTATTAACTTTTGTCCTCAATATACAAACATAACTAATAGTAATTAGGTTCATAAAAAAGTCAATGTTTCTGCCTGGAAAGTGCGTTTATCACCTCAGGTTCCCTTTTGGTTTATGATGTCCAGTAATGAGCCTTCGTGATCGACTAAGAAAAGTCTGTAGTTAACCTCACCTTGAAATGTGTTGTTTTACATTTCAAGATTAATAAAATCCAAAAATTGAAGAAAAACCACTGGTATTTTTTCACAAAGGTTTATCATTCTCTACCAGATCCGCCTTCCAGGCTTTCATGTGAAACTACTGGAAGTAATTTAATGAAAATTGTTGAGAATTGATGTACAAATCCGTTGTTTCGCTCGTGGAATCCACATGGAGTCTAATCAGTCCTAATTTCTTACAAGCTTAGTAGCTTTTCAAGTAAAGATGCTATGGGCCCAAAAACGTGCCGAAAACGGGTTTTCGTGGTTTCCATTAATTTTTGGAGCGAAATAGACTGGGATAGTTTTCAGATCCGTAAAAATTCACCCTTAGCAAATAATCGCTGTTTTCAAACTTAAGGTTTTGGTTTAGGTTTGGTTACCTAACAATTTTGGTTTGTAAACGTATAAAAAAAAAACTTTTATAACTTCCCCCACAAACATTGTCATTTTTTTGTGCTATACTCAAATATTTTTTTCTATACCATCACATAGGCTTGTTATTGAAAATAATTAACGAAAGGAAAAATGATGTACATTTGTGTAATAATTTGCAGGGTTTTATAACTTGAATTTCTCTCTGGTTTTAGCGGATCCCTTTATTCAAATTTCGTTGGTTTAAATAATCGTCGGAACTTCCTGCCTGGAGGGTTTTCCTCCAGACGGAACCCAGTCACATCCGCAGTATTATATTATCCCGCATAAAATGGTAAAAAGGCAGATTAAGGGACCAAGCGAGGAGGTCAGAAGATCCCGTGCAACCTGCCCCCCAGCGCCCGCCTTCTTAACCGACTTGCCCGATTTTCCTTCACTCTCTCGCATATATTTCAACTTCCTCCTCGTGGCCCATATTCCAAAAGCCTCGCTATTCCTACGTCCCGGCTTTTCGAGTCCTAAGAAAACGTCCTCATATTTCACCCTCTCCCCCTCACTAGTCATGGTTTTTTCTCTACCTACCTTATTCGTTCATTTTTTTCTTCGCTTTTTGCTGTAACCCGCAATACAACCCCTCTTTGCTCTCTTTTCCTTATTTCCTGTACAAACTCGTGGGCGTTTCCGTCGTGAAATATTAAATATATTATAACCTCGAGGTACTTTCAGCTTGAACAGAACTCAGGAAGATTAAGTAATATGAAGGCCTCCGACGACGAATGTCGATAGATTCATTCTGAAGGAATAACACAGAAGTAGACACTATTTAAATTGAAGTGTAAAATAATGGGTTCCGTAATGTATACCTAATAATCACTTCAATCAGTTTATTATGCATTAAACAATACATTGAGGCTCCCCCCCACTATAACCAAGTACAATATCTTAAATAGTTGATAGAGGAAATGGGAGAAAAGTCGCGTGTTATGCATGTTTAGTATGTTATTGACGATCATTCCTCGACGAGCAATTCCGCAATTTAAAAAAAAATGTGTTCAAACATCTAGCGAACCAAACGTTCCAATCATTCTAACACATCCAATTCGCGATATTTCGTTTTCTTGAAATAAGCTTTTAAAATAAGTCTCCGTGGCTCTCATCCGGATCTCTTCTCGCCTCAAATGCCTACATATTACCGGGATATGGTCAAGTGTTGTCGCTGGTTGCCCCTTTTCCGAAAAAGTCTGCCTGAACAAAAAATATAAGACCGGAACGTTTGACTAGTTCGGTGTGGCACATAGCTTCCTCGTCTAGATAACATGAACGTATAGATGGTTTCGAATAATCTCGAAAGACGTAAAAAATAAGCTCCTTGAAGCAATTCACGGACAAAAATGCTGCGGAGATCCCAGGTGATGGGATTGTGTTAGAATTGATATGAGACAATTCGACCGTTCTTACATGTATGAGAGCGACAGGATTAGTGGAACTTGAAAAAAGGATGCAGGCAAGTTGTACGGAAGCGTAGAGTGATATTTTGATTTGCGAGTAACGAAACTCCTAGGAGACCATCTGTTGCGTAATTTTCTGAAAATTTGATCAAAACCGAATGCAAACTGTCGGAATTAGGTTTTTTACTTGCTAGGATTTTTCGCAATTCATATGACATCATTGAACCGGCTACCCTCAAAATTTAGGAGCGATCGGTTCGGATCGAGATCGAGATTACATCTAGAACCTGAGATAATGATGCTTGGTGGATTTTATGTATTGATTTCTGGACAATTGAAATCATTGGGTGATTTCGTCATAAATTTAACGTCCATGAACATCAAACCTTACTAATCCCTATCTACGAAACAAAATCTGATGTGAAAATGGTGCGATATGCACTATAATCAAACTACGTAGAATTCCATGGATAGAACAACTTAAACTCAACGAGATAAAATGAAACATCTTCCTATACTACATTTGTCAGCAAATATGTAGCACAAGTTTAGAAAAACTCGATTTTAGAATGAGCTCTTGGAAACAGAATTCCATTGCAAATATATCAGATGAATCGATCGTCAGCATTTACTAGGTTATTTTTACCATGTTCTTGAGACGGTCATGTCAAATTTCTGTTGCTCAAGTTGGAGGGTTGATCAAATTGTTTTTTCTTGGTTAATCACAAAGGTTTTTATTTATTTCTTTCTATTTCTTATTAGAAAGGGTATTATTGAAAATAATCGATCAAAAATAAAAAATTCGTCCTTCCGCCGCCGTACGGTTTCTAGATTTTGGTCTCCGTTCGTGGAAATTTAGTGGAGATCCAGGATACGAGTTTAGAATACACTGAAAACTTCTTGGGCTCTACTGATGGTAGTACATCAATACTATTTCACCATCGTAGGAATTTGAATATCAGCATTTGTTATTTAATAAGGGGCTACTCACGTGTTGGTGTTTACGGAGTTATATATTTATGACGAAGTCATTCTATCGTCCTTGGGACGTCTAGGAGTCAAGTAAAAGGTACGGGGACATACTGAGCAGCTGAAGGAACCCTTCGGTTAATTCATTTCCTAATCGATCCAAGATGTTGGAGCTTGAACAGGGTTCTTTTTAGGGCATCTAGAATAGAAATACAAGGCACGCAGACGTGACGCGCCGACTTCAGATTTTAACGGGAGACAATGTCTAACAAACCAGTATTTAATGAAGAAATAATGAATCTTTGCAAAATAATTCGCAGCGGTTTTCTTGGTTTGGGTTTATTATTTTCAAAGTAGACAATTTTGTTATAAACCCACTCCCCCATTTCACCCTCAAATTTTGTCATTTCACGGTTCAACATGCGTACATTCAAAGTTGCAATGTTCCTCCAACATTTGCCTTGATTACGAATATGCTCCATGTCTCCATACCTAAAATCAGTCCTTTAAACTACATTCCTCATAAAAACAAACTGTTCAATTTAGAGTACGGATAAACTCGTCAAACAAATTTTTGTCGCACATGAGAGTTGCAGAGCATAAATTCCCTTCCATTGGTCCATAAATGCCTACATTTATCATAAATAAGGAAGTGACCGAGATTCCTTTTTCTCCTTTTTACATTTTTTTTAGCCTGGTGTTTAAATGATGTTGAGCAGATGAGATGGGTTGTGAATATTACAATTCTACTTTGAGTGGACACCACTTGCAGTTACCCTGGAAAAAAAGTTGTTTGAGCGTTTTAAAGTTCCTTGTACTCCTTTTTTCAAATCCTACGCTTCACTGCCACCCGGGACCAAATGGATCAAGATAATTCTTATATAATTGTGCTCACCAACTATAATGGTGCACGGTAATTCTAAAACGATCCCCGAGTATCACCGAACTACCAGCATATTGATGTTATTTGCAATTATTCAGTCAATCAATCGGTGGTACTAAGTTAGGAAAGAATCGAGAAAAAATAATTACGATCCTGAAACAAAACGCTGCAAATTCATTCACTGGCGTTTATTATTTAATGATTCATGATTTGAATTTCTACTAAGCTTTGGAGTGTGTGTGTTTCACAGGTGATAGAGCGATTATTGAATTTCAGGTGGCACACAAACATGATCAACTGATCCATCCAAATAGGTATTTTGGTTGAGAACCGATTTAAGTGCTCTATGCATATCTCCTGAAATTCAATAATCGCTCTATCACCTGTGAAACAGGCACACCCCATAGCTTAGTTGAAATTCAAATCATGAATCATTGAATGATAAACCCCAGTGAAAGAATTTGCAGCGTTTTTTTTCAAAAGCGATTAGAATGGAAAAATATTCTATTTGAAAATTTTAAATTCCGTAAGGCGGAGCATGCATATCAGAATGCTTCAACCCGTTTTATCGGCTATAACCCTTTTAGGAGTTCACTCCACTATCCACATTCACTACAAACTGTTGTTTTTGTTTTGATCGCAGTAACCTAGTGATGTAGTGAATGTGGATGAAAATGTTGGCACCACAAATCGGCCCATACATCGGGAATGGTTTGAGCTACGGACCTGGGGAGGGGCTCACTCGATTCCTCATGGAAAGTTCATTAAAAAAAGTCCAAATTTAGGCCGCTTTGACTTTTTTTTGAGTTTTCAGGGGGGTTAGAATTTTTTTTTTTCAAGAGCGATTACGATGGTTAATTATTGAATAATAAACCAAAACCAAAGTTTAATTAGTGGGCTTCATTTCGGAGTTTTATTGTTTCGAATGCATAATTATTATAACTTTTTAGTCACATTATTTACCTCCACGGGGAAAACGTGGAAAGTTTTGGAATTTTTAGTAGAGCTCAGAGAATATATGTAAGTATGAGATTTACTCCCCTCCAAGCTTGAATTACCCCGACTTACAGTCTGTAAAAGTTAAGCTCAAATTGAAGAAAACCTATTCCCTATCTTGCTGTGATTTCGCCATTTCACTTCCGTCACGAACTCTCCCCTCGTTCCAATTAGGAAGCTTGACATCGTCTGACTTTAGATACCTCTCATTTCTCAACTTTTATTCCCTCTTAAGTTCGACTCTGGCCTAACTAACGCATATTTGAGATTTAGAACTGTTCACTTCAAATTCCAATTGATACCGCCTACCGCTCGGATAGGCCACAAATTGCATTTCAATTTCTTCCAAATCTGAAAGTGATCCCGAAATCTCACAATTATACGAGTCATTACGCAATATTCAACCAAAATCAAACCTTTATGTTAGAAATGGCAGCGTTTTAGAATATATTTTTCAAGTTTTCCTTCCGAGTCTGTCAGTAGGTCGCCGAGGCATGGTTTTAGGAAATTCTCATTATGTCTTGTTCATTTGGTATAAATGAATGAGGCTTGCTGTATATAACGTCCATACCGTTACATTTAAAAAATGAAAAATGTTCCGATAGGGAAATCGGAAAACCTTCGTGTAGTAACTCGCTGCACTCGATTGTTTCTACGCCTTCCTTACTTTAGCAGATAACGTTTAGTACTTGGGCAACATCTTTTTGAATTGTGTACTCGTAAAACGTTTTACGAATGAAAACTTCTGTAGGACACGCTATTCAGGGAGTGTAGGAGAATGAGTTGCAAATGGTCAATTGCTGTCATCCTCGTGTCATTTTGGATTCCATCTGTTTTGATTACTTCAGTTCTGTTTATACGTGTTATAAACTGACTTGGGCCCTCTGGAATGAGTGCTCATTTGTTCGTACAGAAGCACCACCCTATGTGGCGGTGGTCAATGCGAGGTCACGTTTCCGTTGTTTTCAGTTGGCAACGGCTGGTGAATAGTCAGCTTATAGGGTCAAGTTCTGCGGGCTCATCGCATTCCAGGGCTGATGTCTCACGCCTTTCAACCCCTCCCTCCCACAACCACTACCCATCCTCTTGAGATAAGTTTAGACCAGAGATTAGCCGGCTCCCATTTCAACTTTGACGCCCGAGTTTCGATGGGATATCTTCCCAACAGGCGCAGTTGAAAAGCATCCTATTCTCCTTCCATATTTATACGAGTGAGCTTTATTCGTCGTCTTGTAAATCACAAACATTCACATCTCGTTTTTATTCGTCATTTTGTAAATTATACGAACTTGGGACGTGATGTAGCATGAAGAGTCGTACTACCGAGATAACAAATGTATGACCGTCTTACAAAACAGAAATGCTTCACCTCTGGTATGATCAACATTTGGTTTGGAGAAAATTATTTTGTAATAACCTGTATAAAAGTGTTGGAATGCCTCATTTTTAACCTAAGAATCAGATTATTCGTTCTTGAGTACCCCCAACCCCAAACTTTACCGAAAAAGACCGAAACTTCAAAAGATTTAGACAAAAACCAGATATAAATTTATTGAATTGACATCATAGGCGGACAATGCTGAGCCTAACTGCATCTAGTTTTTCATTATTTATACTAATTTGACGCCTAGATCAAAATTTGTGAAATCGCTACCCATCAACAACTAAATTACCAAGGAGAGCGTGGCCTTCCATGATGGCAAGCGGCGTACTTCGTTTCGGCACAGTCATCGATTCGGCACACCTCTTATCACGATCTTATCAGATAAGATCGATGTGTCCTTAGATAGATCTAATTATCGATCTAAATACGAATGAAAGCAACGATTTCTGGTGTGAAAGCAAAAATCTCCTACCGTCTAGTTTGGTGGTCTGGATGCTCGCTACGCTCGCATCTCAAAAACAAAAAAATATCCTACATCAATCCTTCTAGTGAAATATAGATCAGAAGAAACAGAAATAGGAATGAAAGCAACAATTTCGGGTTTGAATGGTCGTGATAATAGTTTCAAGATGGCATTATATCGATGTAATAATCGATAATTAGATCGATGTAAGGACACATCGATCTTATCTGATAACATCGTGATAAGAGGTGTGCCGAATCGATGACTGAGCCGAATCGAAAACCGCCGGATGGCAAGGCAGTCCCACCTTACAGCACCCTCTCATCTCCCGCGCACATCACAAGCTCCTGCATTGGTCAATCCTGTGAATGAGACGATTTTGTCCAATAGCTATCCGATGTAGCTGATTCGATCCCTCCTCGGTAGTGAATCATGCAAGGGTCAATCTGGCACAGGTCTTCAAGGACTCAACGTATAGATCTCCCTGCCATTGCTCATGCCAACTGGAATTTGCTATAGAAAATTTGACTCACAATGACCATACGCAAAAACTCAATGGAGTTGCAACTCTTGTCTTGCAATAGAATCAGCAGAACCATTGCCAGAAGTGCTAACGTGACACGGCCTCCACCAAAACATTCTGGTTGTACCATAAATTGTGGCTCGTTATATTAATTAATCATCAAAATATGAGTATCTGATCCTATCAATCTTGGTAGACATGTTAGAAGAAGGAAGAAATGTATTCTACAAATTATACTTGAAGGTTTTGACAAAAATCGTTGTTGAACCTATTGAATTAATCCGATGAAAATACGCTCGTCAGAGTGGACGACTGGGTTGCTGCACGACCGGAACTTTTGTGTAATTATTTTAAAACCAACCATATAACCCTGGTAGTTACCGCGGATTATGGGTTCGAAAGTGTTTAAGAACAATCTTATTCGTATGAGTTGTGTCGCTTTTCATCCCCTTCGAAATAAGCGAATTACCGCTTTCGAGACACCATATAAAAGGTTCGTTATCGAACATAATAAACCAAAAGACGCTGTGAATACGGGAACCCTTGTTGATGGTCCCTGGCAGGCGACATCGCTTGTTTACGTCGACCCGGTGCCGCAGCCAACTGGAAAATACCCCGTTCTACCCTGCAAAACATTTCTCACGGCTTTTCCCTCCCTTTCTCAATCCCCAATCAATTGAATGGAATCTCACTCAGGCCCACGGACTAACGCCTACACACCAACACGCTCGTCTGCTCCTTATTGGTCGCTACTCTCCATCTGCTAATTGGAGTGGTGAGAGGTTTTCCCGGGTGCCGCCGTCTTCGATGAAATGTGATGAGGCTCGTTGGTGTTGTGAATGGGGTTAGGGCCGGGTCCGAATTCACCGCGCCCAGAGGAACTTGCTTCAGCGCCTACCAACATGAAGCTAATAAATTCCGCTAAAACATCATTTTTAAACCGGTCATCTACAGTGCCACCTTATCCTCTGATGATTCGCCAAGTTCATACGTTTTTGATTGAATATAGGATTTAGAAAACGAGTCAACTTCTGGAAAAAATGAAGCTATACTTAATGTTGATGATCATCAACATTTCTGTTTTGGTCAGAATTGATTCATGTAGTTTAATACTTATACCCACACACACTCTTTTTTTGTAACTTAAGCCACTGAAAGAATCGTTATCAGTTAAATTGATTTTATTTTGAAAAATGATGAAATTGTTGGAATTTGTTTTAATTAGTAATAAGTGATTTATATACTAAAAAGCTTGCTAACACTGTGGGAGAATACAGTATAATAAATGCCCTTCCTGCAAGGTTAGTGTGAGAAGGAATAAAACATAGGTATAGGTTTAGTAAATGTTGGTTGAAGATGAAAAGCATTACAAAATACCGCGCATCGTATTGTCATCTCCATATTTCGTTATCTACGTCCCATGCTTTGAAAAATTGATACAAATAAAAATAACATTTGACAGAATTTAAAATGAAGGTTGCTTATATCGTTTTGACTGAGGCGCGTTGTAAAAAAACCACTTGCTTGAGATCAGCAATTAACAAGACAAAATTAATTAATTTTTTATTTGATTGTGACTTAATTTGACTGTATTTATTGTGTTTGGTACATCAAAATTAAAGTTAAGTACCTTTGATTGATATTAAGGGGTGGGGGGTAGCATAATATTTGGCTTTTGGATGTTCCGTCGAACATTCGTCTTATGTAACTTCCTCATTTGACAGCTAAGGCAAGTCGATGTGTCGACGTCTGTTAAGATGACGTATCTCACAGATGTTTTCGTGCTTCAATTCCGTCGAGTGATTCACGGCCGGATCTCAGTGAGTGGTGGTGAACCCCGTGACCTGATCGATCCCAGAAGCTGTTAAAGGCAGACGAGCTGGACAGACAGTCGTTCCTATTGGGCCATCCGGTTCAATTGACAACAATGAGTCGGAGGCGGCAGTCAGTTGGCGGTTGTTATCACGTAATTCTCCGCTCCTCCTGACGTCTATTCTTGGATTTAAATCGGGCTGTTGCCTAATCCTAGATCTCTAACCCTATCAGTTGCTAATATTTCATCAAGAGTTCCATTGCTCGAAGATTCTCTTCCCCCTGGACTGACGAATAGTACCTAGTCAGTTCGAGTCAGTCAGTTAGTCAGAATCCAATGCTACTAAGACTTGTTTAGTATCACAGTAGAAGTATCAAAAAGTCTAACTTCAACCATGACTTCCCTTATCACCTTTCCTTGGAATAAATATGTATGTTCCGCCCAGCTTTCGACGATATTTGGTATTTCAAATACATCCTCCTGAGTTGTCCGCTTCGAAATGGTCTGTTGCCCTGGGATCCAGCGGGAACCAGCGGTTTTAGAGCATTTTGGTCAAACGAGCCAATTTGAAAACACCCACGCAGGGATTAGAACAATGATGACAATATATGTATAAATAAACTAATTTATTACTGTTTGATGTGTCTCCCAAGCTGCTGGATCAGATGGCATGAATTTAGAGCTGCACTAAGTGTAATAAACGCATATTGAAACTTTTCATAAGCACAGTTTTATACAGGACAGTATGAATGTCAAGAAAACATTCGATACGGCTTTTCGAAATCTTCAGCGCTTTCAAGATCGTAAGACGACCTTCCTGGTAAGTTGCAACTGTGGCATTATGGGCACCAACTAGCAAGGCAGCCTATTGCCAGATATCACATACCTCCAAGGCATGGCTTACGTGTCAATACCTAAGTTGCTTTGGTAAGGCATCAGTCCCTGATGTTCTTCCATACGTTGAAATCTAGATATCCTATTTCATGTTACTGCAACACATGTAAGTCAATTAGGAAAGAAATTACCCTCTGAGTGGGCCTCGATACCTGATTTTTGCATTCTAGGTGTTCCAAAAGAGTTCTATTTCGAATTTCAGCACCGTATGTGGTTAATTAAATGAATTAGTCCTGGCATTCAACAGATTTCCATTGGATCACCGAGCACAATTTTTCATATTGCACTGCGTTCAGGGTCAGCCAACCAATCATTTTCCCTCAACATGGCATTTTTTAACTTTCACCTTCCTTTTGTTTCATTATTTCCGATAATGAACCTTTGTTATTCCGAAGCAAATGGAATTGGCTGCCTCTGAAGTCATCTACTCTCTTGAATTGCTAGTTCCTTGACATGTTTCCATCCGTCTGACTTCGTTAGGGTAATTCCGAGCCCAATTATTTTGCCATTCTTCATCTTCCTACTTTCCATAATACGAATCGATCCGTCCTTCCCCCTGGCGCTACGATAATGGGCTTAACGTCTTTTAATAATGGAGCACTCCGACCGATTGTCTTCAAATAGGTAGTCAAGAGGAGGTGCCGTTTTATCACGCACTGCTCCTTTGAAGACCTTTGTTGTCACACAACGTACATTAAATTTTCTGGTTATAACCAGGAGGTGTTCGCTATTAGGAAAAAGTATTTACACGGTTATTTTTAAGTATTTACGCGAGTCAACTAGTAATCTAATTAATTTAAATAGATACAGGAGAACATTTTAAAGCGAAAATTTTCACTTCAAAGTTTCATGCAGGACGGCAAGAGACTTGAAAAAAAAAACGTTACATTTTTCTGTGTCACTCAAAGTTAGCATTGACTTCCCTCTCCCATCAATAATATAATAGCTTCGATATAGTACTTCATGATATAATTAATTACCTCAATGCACGGATGCTCATTAATGTAATAATAAATTAAAGGCACTGGTATACACCGGACGGTGTTTGTTATTCCTAATGGAGGTGGCCGATAGATCGATGGCTAGAACAGGGCATATTTTAGAATCGTTGAAAGAATAGAAAATGAGTGTGCATCCGTGTGTGTGTATTCAATTCCCTTGGCCCGCTAGATCGATCCTGTTGGACCGTTGGATTCTTTCCCAATCAGATTAATTCGTACGTGCGCTCATCCCCTGGAAAGACCCACCCGAGACGGGGAAATTGAATTCTCTCATGATATTGAACAAATACAAATACCTGTTGAAGAAATGTTGAAAAGTACCGTTTGAAAAATCGTTTAATTTAATTATTACGAAAAGTTTAATACCGTCCTACCTTCATTCGGTAGCTATTTTACGTAATCAAAACGCTGTAAATGAAAATGATGATATAATAAGTTTATTATTTCTGTAACAGACATCCCTCGTGAATATATCCAGACAGCAGATAATTATATCGCCGGTAAATGAATGATTTTTTAGTCGAATTTCGTGAGTAGTTTCGCAGAAAAGCTTCGGCCTGTTTACGGGGATGGACGGATTTTTTTCCATTATTCGGTTTTAAAAATCTACATTTCGTGTAACATCTGCAAGATCAACAACTTGGAAGGGGAGATTACTTTTTTTTTTCTTCCGTTCGATTACAAAGGTTCATTACTGGAATGATAAAGTCAAAATAAGCGAAGGAATAAGTATCGCTACGTGTGAGTTCTCCCGTGTCTCACTATGAAGACATCTGAACTATATCAAAATCAACCAAAAAAATCGTCACAAAATATTTAAAACAATTATACTGCTCCATGTATCTATAAAACGCCGATCACTAACACACACCCTACCCTACTGATTTCAAGCTTGGGAGACAGCGTTATGGATAGTATACTTTTGTAGTATTGTCGCTAGTCACTCGTCTTCGCACAGCCCATGTTAAAGAAAATCTTTCAGACTCTTTCAAATAGGGTCGCCACCCTAGTGGTATCATTCAATTCTTGAAACTAGAATCATTCTATTAGGATCACATAAAAAAAAAACTCTCTCCCATCGTAATTTTTGAGATTTTGATTTTTAATACCTTCTGAACAATTTCCCTTTAGGTTGATCGAACATGACGAGATTACTGGATGTTGACTTTGTGAATGGACGACTTGGGCATTAATATAACTTATTTAAATATGGGTGTTAAGAGCCTACCGAGAGGGAATGTATGCATTAAACAAATCACTTGCACTTTACAGGTCCCTATTTAAAAAATAGATAGTGTTGGTATCTTCAACAGTACATTTGAATGTAAATATATCGATACAGACGAGCATTGAGAAGCTCTCATGGTACTAGAGTTATTCCTAAATTGACAAAGCAACCATAACTAAAGATATGAAAAACTTTCAGCTTTTATTCTTTTTCGTTTCTCGCTCTTTTCCGATGTCATTTGTGGAATCATGGTTGAGAATTTTGTCGAGAATGTTTGCAAGCTTCACAGGAAGCATTGCATCCGATGTGACATGGTTTTCCTGGGGAATTTGCGTTTTTCCGTTTAACTTGTAATCCTGGTTAGGCTTCCCAATAATTATTTCGGCCGTTTCCTCTTTCAAAACGTCGACATCTGTTCCATCGGCCTTTGTTCTGTCGTCATCTGTCTGGCTTGCTAGATCTTCGTTGTCCGTAGTACCTTTATTATACACAACCGTTCGTCAATATAATAGATTTAAATTATAAAACATCGTTTAGATTTAAAATAAGTGTCCTGAATCTTCGGCGACAAGAATAGTTTTGCAAACAAAATCAAAACGTATCAACAACATTATCAAAACGTTATTGAAAAACTTATTAAATGATCTTGATATTTGGCGGATAATATGAAAACCAGAAATTCAAAGTAGATATTGATTTTGTCGAAAGTTAGTCATGCAACCACCTTCAAAGCAGAAAAAAAAGTTTTACCGCCTCCCGGAGTTTTTTTTGAAACTCAAGACCGAAGTTAATGAAACTTGGTCAAACATTGCAAATGGGATCACCAATTTTCTCCCCAGTGTGGAATTAAAGGGCTGAAAAATTAATTAATCAGGATATCGAAAACTTCAGAAATGATACTTATGTTTTATGTTTGCTGTTGATAGTCATCCCTTTACTGAATTCAGTAAAGGGCTGAAAAATTAATTAATCAGGATATCGAAAACTTCAGATATGATACTGATGTTTTATGTTTGCTGTGGATGGGCCTTTACTGAATCGAGTGAGCCGAATCAAACCGTTCTCTCTCCCTAAGGGCTAGAACTTGGAAAAGAAACGCGTAGTAAAAATTGTCCTTCCACATAGTAAAATCGCCTAGTAAATTGTGACGAAAGAATCAGCTGATGAAATTGCTGTACAATTTTTTTTCAGAGTTCTCTGTGAAATCGAGTTTAGAGGCAGGCGCTTTATTTTATTTCATTAAATTTGTGTTGTTCCATTCGTGGTTTCAATGATCGTGTCAGGTTGTGTTACGTAATAAGGGACTAGTTAAGTTTTAGTGTTCAAGGAGTTATGTTTATGATGAAGTCAACGTATCTTAAATCGGATTTCTATGTGGATATTTTGGTTTGCTATTTTTCTCAGGATTGGGTTTTCCCCACACGCGTCAATTGTGATTGGACATTTATCTTAGAGACGGGAATAGGATTTTTCTCTACCAGGGTTGATTTCGCCTCAAATTACTGTACGAACCTTCATCGTGTCTTCCCCAAGTGCCTCCAGTTGGTTTCTTCCTTCCAACTCCCCGCAAACTCTCTGACTTCCCTCCTTTTTTCCTTTGCGGTTTACCCCTTTTACTCAGCATTTTCTTGTTCGGATCTTCTCTAAGACTGGGAACACTTTGTCCCCACAACGGTCTTTGCCTGCAGTCGTCCACTCTGTTGACCATCTTTCGTTTTGTTTTTATCCGTGCCGGACTTCTATCCTGATGTGGGAGTAGATTCTTCTTCTTGATTTCAAGTATTTCCATTTCCTTTTCAAAAATAAGCTTTGACTGCTCAATGCGAATCTTTATTTCTTTCCTTAGTAACTTTTCTCTCACTCTAAGCAGTTGTAGCAAAACTTGATCTAGATCACCCTCACAGTCTTTCTCTAGTTCAATTTCTGTTTCTGAAAGTAAGTAAATTCTGTTGACATCACCCATTATTCAGATAAATCATCATTTGAGGGACAATCTCTTCCAAACTAAAAAAAAATTGAATATATTTTAAAGATTTGCTAAAACAACTGCAAAAATGTTCAAGTTGCATTTATTAATACTGTCGAAGCGTCTCAAAAACTTCCGATGGCTCCCTCATGTTATCTGACGCTGAACTCACATATACTGTATTCGTACCCAAACCTGGGAAATACAGAGCAGTGTAAAAATAGTACAGTGCCTAAGGTCAATGAAAATTTAGTTTATTAAGTCGAGATCAAATGTAAAATAGGCCCAGGTTCCGAAAGAAACGTTGAAAATATTCTGTCCGTTATTTCGATTTCACGATTGCGTACAGATTTCTACTTTAGATTCTGAAGATGTGTCCTGTTACTTAACAACAGGCAACTTCGTTGTTCACTCAGGTGATTATTGAGGGTTTGAGAGATTACAGGGAATTCACACTCAAGTGTAATTGTGGCAAACAAACCATGTAGGGTATAGTAGTGGACCATGTTGGGGGTCATTCAAGGGTCAGTCATCCCTGAGAATCGTGTGAATTCATAAAAAATTCGGTATCACTGTACTTCGTACTCCACTCATCACGTTCCGATAGTGATGAATAAGGCAAAAAGCAGAGAACAAAATGCCGAGCCGTTGACTTTGAATAGAGTTTAAATCTCTTGAAACGCAGTTTTATGAAACGTAGATACGAAATACGTAGGCACGTACAAAATGTTGTTTTAATTTTTTTCTTAATTTCAGATTTTCCGAAACGTTTATATGTAAGTTTACTATTCAATGGAAATATTTAGCAATCAATCAAAAAAGAAATAATTTAGATTGGGAACTTTACTACAGTTTTGGATTTCCAAGAATGTAAGAATAAATTGAGTTGAAGTATAGGACGTTAATTCTCTCAGCGAACTTTCCTAAAAGAATGAAGCTATTGCAATGGCTCCAAAATCCGTTTTGAGGCATTAATTCATTCATATACCATTCATGTATATCAATTCATGTTCAATTTAATATGTAATTAATTTGAATGTTGAACCTCAAATTAATGTCGAATAAAAAATAAAAATATTAGAAACTATGATAAAAAAATATTTTAAAAAATCCCCAAAAATACAAAGCAATGCAAAAAAACCAAAATCTTTGTTTGAATGGGTGAATATCAGTTAGAGTAAGTTTTCTCGCAATAAAACGCCTAGTCACATGGTTCTTGGAACCTAAAGTGCTTAAATTTACCCTCAATTTAACTCGAGTATTACGATAATTTTGGAAAATTCGATTACATGATCATGGTGCATGATTCCAACTTTTTTTATTCAACTTAGCCTGTACTGTTATTCGTATGTGTTATATAGTTGTTGCACTTTTGTGTTGCATTGATGATGGAGAACATAAGTTTAATGCTAATGATCGGAGAATTGTATACGTCGTTACCTTGACATTCAGAATAATGAACTTGTATGAATTAAGAACATACCTTTGAGGGGTGTTTGTTCGTCTGCCGACGTGGTTCCATCTCCACCGTCATTTCGTTCGTGTTTCGGTTTAGAGTTCTTCACCATGGTCAGGCATTGTATGGCCACATCACTGGCAAGTTCAGACAGAGGGTTGCCTTCACCGCTCGCCAAATTCTGGATCAGCCCCCGCCTGTTTTTGAGTTTTTCGAGATGTTCTGCTCGGACCCTCAGAGCCTCAGCAGTTCTGTAGCCTTTGTTCCCGTCCACAGTTAGGTTGTTGAATGTCTGCTCTATCCTCTTCCAAGCTTTCAATTTTTCCCTGCGAAAAGATCATAACGGCACATTTATTCTATGTGGAGCATAAGGAAGTAGAACTCTATTTAATACTCCTTTTGTTACTCACAGAATCACCTCTTCAGATCATTTGCAGTATTTCTTTATGGGTACTCCACCTCCATCACACTGAAAGTTTCTCTACTGATGATGATTATCACCTTATGAAGTTGATTACCTCCTCAGCAGTGCTTTTCTAGGTAATAAAGACTCGAGATACCCTCAAAAGAAGTATCCATTAAATTCAAATGGAATGCGAATTCTTCAAATCGTCGTTAATGAGCAATAAACATAACTTGCCACCCACTCATGAAATACAATTTTAAACTAATTTCTTAATGTAAATTCATCGTACTCTTTCAGTTTAGCGAATGGTAGTTTTATACCACATAATTGATAATTTATATTAGTATTATTGATAAAATATCAAGTAAATTCATCGTTATTCAATTTCAGTTTAGCGAATGGTAGTTTTATACCACATAATTGATAATTTATATTAGTATTATTGATAAAATATCAAGACCCTAAATGTTCAAGTTATTCAGTGTCCAAGCGAGTCCTATATTATTCAATAGTTATTAAATGTCCTATGACCTCGGCCTTCCATACCTGACAGGAATACTGACAAGGTAAGTCCTAGGATAAACTTAGTTCATGATTGTTTTCTCCTCAAACCAAAAAATATCGATTCCAGACCAGTTACAGATAGGTTCTGTCTCAACTGTGAATGATAAGCTTGTTTCATTTCTTCGGTTTGGTAAACTGACGCCATGCTGTATGAAGTGAGTAATTCCCAGTTTCAACGTTTCAGTATTTAGTTACTGGGGTTACTTAGCCCAGCTATTTGGAGAACAGTGTTGGATTTAATTCTCCTCGGCTGGGCACCAAATCTCAAAATCGGGCTCCAACAGGGGTTCTCTGGCTAAAACCACAGTTCGCTCATCTTCCCAAGGAGAGTTTTAGGCAAAGCCGAATTTTTCGTATCTTTGAACGAAAGAAATGAACAAAATAATCCCCAGGCATCCCGAGAAAAGCACTGGTTGAGTAAGATAGGAAGAGTAGGTACATGGTTTTATCGTTATTTGCCAGCCATTATTTTTCTGGTTAATGTATTATATATGCGTTAATTTAGGGAATAAACGTTATCTAGGCAATGACCTTACGTTTTAGTGACGAGATCAGACTCGTCCTCGTACACTACGTTTGTCCATCTTTTTACGATGCTGATGAGAAGCGCGTCCTCAACCAAACTGAACTGATTTGCCTCTGTATTGCCTTCCATTCTCACCCAGCTGAAAAATTTCACATAGGAAATTTTGAAATGGACAAACTAAAATTTGAAATGATTTCTTCCGCAATTGGTTCTGATTGAAGCAACTCGCCGACTACTACCGTCTCTATGATGGTCTCTAGGCTACCTTCAAAATGAATCGAATTTTCTATAGAGTTTCGCTTGATTTCTATGAAATGCATGTAATCGAATCCAACTTCAATTATAGTTTGGCTTGAAGGATGAAACATGTGAAATACTTAGTTCTCATGTGGAAGTGCTACCTTGGTACTTGTTTGTTAGGAAGGAAAATTTTCTGCATTCTGTGTGCTTACCTTAGGTTTCTGTTCCCTTTAATTGTTCTTACTGGTAATCGTATTCGTACCTACCTACGAATAAAATATTCAGTATGATTCCTGTAAGAATGCATTTTTTTTTTTTTTTTTTTTTCAAAAATATACTTTCCTTTTTTTTACCAACAAAAGAGATAAAAAACATTTATTGATCATTATATGGGGTGGGATGTTGGATTAGTTGGGTTTGTGAAAAGTATAAATTGATAGGCCAAAAGTTGAAATTGAGTCGTCGAAAATTTAAATTGAGATTCTCCTTTTTGTTCTAATTCAAGTTCCTTCAAGCCGAATTTCGATTTTAATTATGAAGCAGGGAAGAGGAACTGCATCATCGAAGGAGGGTTCAACACCTTTACTACACCTGAAGAGTATTTTCTTGCTGACCATGCCAATATATCATCGAGTATGTTTTGGATTCAGCCATACTTTCTTTGGCTTTTTCGTAGTTCCTTCGAAGTAACCAAGGCAGCGCTGATAAATGGTTGAGGGAAACTTCTATTAAATTAAATGTATACTTTGGGGCGGAAAGTAGTGGTTGCCTCGCAGTGAAGAGTATAGGGACCGCTTTATAGTTGCCTAAGTCATTCCAAGGAGGACGCATACAGCCCTTTCGGCTTACGCGAGCGAGTTATATAGCTTCCCTCAACTTGGATTGTAAAAAGGAAGAATATGTGTTTTTACGGTCAGAACTTTAGTGCCACAAAGGGGAGGGGAGAAAATGTCCGTGCGGCAACCAATCTTGATGCCTCGGCTTTATTTATGTCGATGGCAGTGGATTAGGAATGGCATTTTCATAGCGTGCAGTATTTTTCATTCCGAGACGGAGGATCGACAGTAGAACCGTCTTGGGTGCAGGGTGGGACTAATTGGTCTTGCCCTTCCTAGTACCAACTCGTAAAATAATGTATAGTGAAAAGGTACAAGATTCTTCACTTTGTTACTAGATAGGTTATATTTGCATTTGAGTTTTCCGAAACCTCCACTCTCGTTTTACGCTTCACATCGAACTTGACAATTTTGGCTTAATGTCTGTGTTTTCCGTCATTCTGAGGTTCCGCTACTTCTTGCTAGAGACATGACTGTACAGTTCAAGGATAAAACTTACTTAATGGGCATACTATATTATTGTAGATGAAGTCTGATTTCAGTTAAAAGTCCCAATAAATATGGTTGGTACGATTGGTACTCACTCGTATTCGTTTGATTCTGGTTGTTAATTGAATTTTTATCACGAACTACTAATTCATAATTTCAATCAATCATCTGGAATGTGCGGATATAAATTAGGGTAGAAAACGTCAATTTCATATCTCAAACGCTGCAATCGCCCAGTTCGAACAATGTTCTAGCTACCCTTAACGTCATCTTCTGATACTGATCAGTAGTCAAGATGGACTCAGTCACCGGTAATGGCCCAAGGTTCAAAGAACAAGAAAAGAACGAGATCCTCAATAAAAATGCGAATAGACAAGAAATAAAATGGTCTGAAGGTCTTAACCCCACTGGAAAAAACTTTACTGTTCTTACTTTTTTCAGCAGGCATTGAAAAAGGGAAGAACTGAGAATGGCTCTGCGCCTCTATTGAGTTTAATATTTCAGAAGTCAAGGGCGCGCTTTCTTCCGCTTCTGCTGTTTGAAAACGGAAATTGTTTCCCTCTCCAGTGGTAAAACTATTTGAATTCTCATCGACCGAGTTTATTTTTTTATTTTTCCTCCAGCAACTTGAACGTTGGAAGTCGGGGATTGGGAAACTTTGTGAAACAAGTAATACGATACCTATAGATGAATGAAGCAAGATTATATCGATTACCAGGTTAGAAAATTTATTCGGTTCCGTCTGTAAAACTGAATCGTAGAGAGTGAGAAAAAAGTCGCCCTTTCTAATTCAACATGAATTAAAGAACCTCTATTTTTCTGAGGTCTGATAATTAGATGGTTAGAAGAACATGATTATTTTTGTTTTATTTTTTTTTTTTAAACCTCAAAACCACAATTTGATGTGACTAACATTATATAACTACAACGCCTTACCTTTAATGTGCACCAACGCTGTTTCCTCCCTTGCTGTTGTTGATCCCTTTCTCAGTAATACTTACGTGAAACATTCAGCAAATATTTTTTTGTGATGTACTTTTACAATGTATATGTATACCAATAGGTTTTAACGAAAGACTTTTTACTAATGAGTGCTTTCACTTCAAATTCTTTCATTACGGACGGTATGAATAGTAAAAGTAATAAAATCTTCAAACTTCTGGGTTTTAAGTTGAATACTGAGAATAATATTTTATCTTGCAATGTTCCATTTTGTAATACTGTAAACGTGAGGTGAGGTTTATGGTAAGGCTTCCCCTCAGTAAACAGTGATTTTGGGGTTGCACTACCAAGTATAGTGGTTTGTTTCTTTTGGGAAGCCGAAGATCAACTGCGCTATCTAAAGCTCCGTTTACACTGCTCGAGCATTTGCCACGAGCAGGGGCTTCGAACGAGCATTCGTTCGAGGCTCAGGCAGTGTAAACAGGCGCTTCGAGCCGAGCAATATTCGCACGGAAGGCTCGTACTCGCGGCTGATCCACCCGATGTCGGTTTTCCGACGAATCATCGTCAGATCATCATCATCGGGGATGCTCGTTCGTCCCCCGCAACACCCCGGAGCGATGTTCGACGAATCTCGGTGATAATCCAGATGCTGTCTGTTGGTAGCAAATACTCTCGAGCGACTGATCGTAGGAAATGACCGGGCAGTGTCGACCGTGATGCTCGTTGCAATCGTGCACATTGAAACAGTGCAAACGGGGCTCAAGACATTCAGCTATATCTCGTTCTTGTGGAGGCGTTGCTATTCCTTCCTGGCATGATTTACAATTGTTTCATGGACTGTCTCTATCCTCAAGTCTTGGTGAATTTCATCGTTTCGCATGCGCCAGGGGTACCAACAATACCTCTCAGTACTTTATTTTGGAAAGTTTTAATGTTTTTAATGTTTCATTTTTTTGGAAAGCTCCGGAGTTGAATCCCACAGGTCCAGGTAGGCCGGTTCTTAGGTATTACAAATTATCTCTTACACATTTGCAGTTTGTTGTGGAGTGTAAGGCGGAAATTCCTTCTTAATAGCTAGGACGATCATCAGCTCTTGCTTTTTCTTTTCTAGATGGTCATTCCGATTTAGTTTCGAATCAAGAGCCATCCTCGAGATTTTTGACTCCCCTTGCGTATTTCATTTGAGTTGATCACGACTTTGGTTTTAATGTTTCATTTTGGTTGAAATTGATGTGCAATGCTTTTGGTTTATTCTCCACATCATAGTCCACTTGCTTACGTTAGCTGACGTTTGCTATTTCCGAGTAGGACTTTCAACATCATCTTCAATGGGGAAGATAGTCCATCTGGTATAAGAGTGTCCGGATACGTTCTTGTACAGCAAGTACTTGGGACAAATGGATCTGCTTACACATTTGCAGTTTGTTGTGGTATTCCTATTGTGTATGAGGTCGTTAAATTTTCTCCTAATTCCTTCTTAATAGCTAGGACTTCTATCATCAGCTCTTGCTTTTTCTTTATAAATTTCTTTATATACAGAATAATGGTTTTGCTGAAGTAAAGTCAATAATTGAAGGGATTTAACACTAATTTGGTGACATCTTAGAAATTCTTCTCGTTGCACCTCATAGAACTGCACTCCATAACTATATGTTCGACTGAACAGCCTACATTCTTGCGTATTTGTATTTTCGAGTTGCTCACGACTTCTAGCTTGAACATTTTGGTTGGTGAAATTGATGTGCAATGCTTTTGGTTTATTCTCCACATCATAGTCCACTTGCTTACGTTAGCTGACGTCTGCTATTTCCGAGTAGGACTTTCAACATCATCTTCAATGGGGAAGATAGTCGTGTCATCTGCAAATGTGGCGATAAGAGTGTCTCCTCGCTTTGATACGTTCCGTGTGTACAGCAAGTACTGAATGAGAGGGGCGCATGGAGTTTTGTACGAGGGAAAAATCGGAGAATGTGCATGTTTTCAGAGGTCATAAAAATGGTAGAGCCTGGTAATGTCTTTAGGAACCCTGCCCACTTCCGTGAATATCCGAACATGATATTGTTTCCCGAAATTATTATTTATTGAACCAATTGTATTCCTATTGTGCTTTCTGATGAGGTCGTTATATTTTCTCCTAATTTCCACGAGTTCCAGGTTAGCTTATGTAGCTTAGGTTAGTTCCAAGTTGTTGTTGTTAGTTCCAAGTTGTAAGTTGTAAATAACAGTCATTATATTTTTTTAGATGCAAAGTATTGTTCTAGAAATAATTCGAATAATGGGTAGTTCGTCGAAGCTACATTTATTGTAGACCGCCTTTGATGGACATGAACGAATTTCGTTTCACATTGAATATACCTTACCCATTCGAAAACTATTCCTAGGAAGCCGTTAGTTGTTAGGGGGTTCGTGGATTTAAGTCCTCCTAATGGTACATTGGAGGGCGAAACAAATTTGAGTATTTAAGTGCCGTGATAAACTGAAATGTGAGGGATATCAAAAGTAAGAACTACTCAAATCATAAACCGTCAAATTCAGAATTTAGAAAAAGTTATAAACTTCTTTAAAATTGCGATTGACAACGTCATAAATAAATCATGTATAAATTACGTCTGAATTATCCCTTCATCTTGAAATACAAGACAGTATATCATGCAAGAATTGGCCATAAAAACATTTCTAGTACCGGAGCTGAGTCTGCAATAACTTAGACGACAGCCGTTGATTCTGCGGCACAGAACGGAAAAACTGTTATCACCCACCGAGCAGAGGAAGAGTTATGGTACGCATTATGATGTAGAGGAAGGTTTTCCGAGATATCAAAGAAACGGAGCGACGAAATAGCTGTACAGGCGTAGGGGAAATGGTGCGGGAATGTGAGCTCGCTTTGAGTATCGATTGTCACTGGCCGTAGGGCTGAAAACTGATAAAAGACGATGTCGATGAAAGGGGGAGGCATCGACGCCTTATCCGACGTTTCATAAATACAACACATTTTATTGTTTCGTCGGGGTCGAAAGAGAAACGTTTTTCGAGTTTTTCATCATAGGTGGCAAAAACCGTCACAAACCTGCCGAAATAGAGTGACCAGCGAAATGAACAACTTCTGTCGGGCATGGTCTAAATCGAGGAGCAGTTCGGTGGGGTGACGCAGCGCAGGAAAAACCTGCTCGGAGTTCCCTAGTCCTAATTAAAACGCATGTTGGGTAATTACTCCCGTGAACGACGCTTCGGTCGCCTCACTAGATTTCATCATGGACAATAAAATGACGAAAGGGCTATTTTTGGAATATCTGGACAATATTTATTACTAGGTTTCATGTAGTTACTGCATTATTTTGTGAACGTAATGTGTTGGAGCGGAATGAACTAAAAGGGGTATTAAAAGCCTACAATGTTAAAAAGTCGCCCGAATGTTCTTGAGTTTGAAGGACCAGGGTAGTCTCAAGATTTTGATAGTGAAAACTATGGTTATAAAACTGAAACATAAATCAAGTAATTTATAGATTCAGACATTCATTACATTGTAAATTTATGTATTTATACATTAATTTCATCTGGATTGTAATCCCTGACCTAATTGACTTTTTATAAGCAGAGGTATCTCAAGTGGATACATAAATGTTGAGGACAGTGAAGAGCTACCCTCTGATCACTCGCCAGTTATTGTAACTATCAGTGAAAAGGTGATTCTGGAAGAAAAAACTTTGTTCAATAGAAAAACTTGGGGCCTGTTTTCGGCAGCGATTGCAAACATCAATTAAACTGAAAGTACCTCTGGAAACACCAGAACAAATCGAAGACGAACTCGACCTTTTTATTAATAACATACAACAAGCAGCCTGGCAAAGTACGCCTGTAAAACAAAACGAGTATTGTGACGATCTGAAATTATATCCATTGGAATTGAGGAATCTCCTGAATGCGAAACGAAGAGCAACGAGAAAGTGGAAAAATAATAGAACGTCTGAAAACAAAACTATACTCAACAGATATACTAACGAACTTAAATATCTAATTAGAACCATGGCAGCTGACTGCAGAGAAAGATGCGGAGTATTCTCTCTACAAGGTAACTAAAAACATGAAAAGACCCAAAATTATCTCACCCCCAATTAAAAAGGATGATGAGACGTGGGCCAGAAGTAATGTAGAGAAAGCACATCTCTTTACAGAGCATCTCTTCGAAACTTTTCCAACCGTTACCAAATCAATCACCAGACGAAAATACGACTCGGCCAGAAAAAACGGACGAACTCGAAATACTGCCAGTTACACTGAAAGAACTTAAATACGAAATTAAAAGCAACAATAATGCTAAAAAAACTCCCGGTTACGACCTGATATCAGATCATATAATGAAGGAGCTCCCCGAAAAGGCAGTGCCTAAATTGCTTCACATTATCAAAGCTACTTTTAGGCTGAAACATGTACCATCCCAATGGCAGGTTGCGGAAGTCATTATGATTTCCAAACCAGGAATGTAGCTCAACGAGAAGACGGGGTACCGGCCAATTTCCCTCCTCCGTGTTATGTCGAAACTGTTCGGAAAGCTGCTTCTTAAACGACTTAAACCACTAATAGAAGATAGAAATTTAATCCCAAATCACCTATTCGAATTCAGACAACAGCACTCTACTATAGATCAAGTCCATCGAATTACTAATATAATTGAAAAGGACCTAGAAGGTAAAAAAAATATGTGCCAGTATCTTCTCGAGTGTGGCCCAAGCCTTTGACAAGGTTTGGCACGAGGGACTAGAGTACAAACTGTACAGGGATTTCCCAAGACAGTACTAATTACTACTGAAGTCCTACCTTGAAAATTGACATTTTAGTTTGAAGAAAGATGACCAATACTCCGGCTCTACCTCCTGTACACACGGGACTTACCAACAAGAAGGCACAACTGTTGCCACCTTTGCAGATGATACGGCTATCCACTCTGTTGAAGATGATATAGAGGCTGTAACACGCAAACTACAGACGTCTACTACTGAGGTTTCTAAGTGGGCCAAGTTGTGGAGAATGAAGCTGAATGAATCAAAATCAGCCCTCATCAATTTCACTAACCGAGCAGTCCCAATCTTGGATGTTGAGATCAATTCGAATAAAATACCGCATACTGAAGCAGTTAAATACTTGGGTGTGACACTTGACTAAAAATTAAACTGGAATAAACACATAGAAAAGAAGAAAGAAGAACTTGAAATCAAGTACAGAAGGATGTATTGGCTAATGGGAAGGGATTCCCATCTCTCTCTTCACAACAAACTGCTAATATATAAGCAGATCCTTCGCCCTGTTTGGATCTACGGGATACAGATCTGGGGTTGTGCCAAGAAATCAAATATTAAGAAAATCCAAACCTTTCAGAATAAAATACTGAAAAGTATAGTTGGAGCCCCTTGGTACAAGCGAAACGATGATATTCATCGAGATTTGAGGATGTAGACAGTCTATGAAATTATTGCAAAACACGCAGGAAGCATGAATATCGCCTCCACAAACATGAGAAACTGGAGATGCTCTACGTTTTGGTCAACGAAGGTGAAATCTTACGTCTCAAGCGAAACAAACCACTGGATTTTGTTGTGCTGTGTGAATATAATCGAGCTCTGTAATAAAGGGCTAGGTTTTGCTGTACCTCTATTGATACGTAAAATTGCTAGATAAGATTATTTGATTTTTCAGTTGCATCAATAAATCACGAAAAAAAATCTGGATTTCATAAAACCGTCGAATAATTATGAAAAACGGGGAAAGGGAAATTGAGAGGGTTTTCGTTGGGAGACACACCTCAAGGATATTGTAGGTATTGAGTATTGATACGGAAGTGTATGGTTTTGAAATTTAAGATAGTAAAACCCCAACCTACGACTCTGCGCCGGCTTAGTGAAAAATTGACGCTCGATCATTTCTAAAAAAAGCACTAAGATGCTGAAAACTACGGAGGATTTGGCAGGCATGGACGTTGAGGTGAGGCTGGTTTGAAGATTCGATCATATGTCGTGTCCTTGCGATCTTCTTGTGTCAACACGAAATTCACATAAATTGAAATCATTGCAATGTCATGATATCAATGATATCTTTTCAAGAGTTCCTTTCGAAGTTTATAATAACTTGTCTTATATGATATAAGATATCGGTGTTTCGTTTCATCCCGTCAAATTTCAGTTGTTCCATTTGTGGTTTTCAACTTCTTTGTCGCTATACGTGTTGAGGTATCCGCTTACTTACAGTTACTTAATGGGGGACTAGTTATGTGTTGGTGCCTAGGGAGTTATATTTATCACAAGCCTTTGCCCATCTTTCATTGAGACATTTAGCAATTAAGTGCAAGGTTTGGAGACACACTGATCTGCTGAATGACCGTTGTGGCTGATTTCTTTCGAAATTACGTTTTTAACTCTGGCTTTTTCTGCATTTTATGAACAAAAACAAATTACGGAGGCTCGAGCCAAGGAGATCATGTACCATTGGCTACTTCTAGTAAACATAGTTCGGTAACTTACGTAGAAGGGTTACCTAATGTAGAAATAATAAACCTTTGTGGGATAATTATTGTATCTTTTTTCATTTCGCTTCGCACGTTCAATTCACTCGTTAGAAGATACTTGTTTCGTTAGAAATTCCCGATTACCTATGAATCTCGCCCTCCAAGTCTCACCATAATATGGCGATATTAAAAATTCATTTAATTACATACCGGAGGACTTGAAATGATTTTTTAATTAAAACTTTCAAATTGTATGTAATTTTTTAATTTTTTACCATGACTGTCGCGAATCCGGTTTAGATTATTTATATCTTGTTAGATTTGGAATGGGGTTGGGCATCAAAATTAGTAGTACTGATTTCACTCTCGGCAAAATTCCAAATCACCTGGCGTTTGATTATTACTTTATTACGTAATATAATGGAATTCAACACTTAAAGGTTCTCATTTTCGATACCAACCTGAACGAGAGTAGTTCTTTATAGAAAATGAAACTAGGAAGAAAGAGCAGGAAGAGAAAGTTTGCCTTAATAATTGTAGATATCTCCTATCATTCTTAATTTGACAATATTCTTTGTTTTCTGATAAACCTTCAAGTTACTAGAATTAAATTGAGTAATTTGTAGTTGAGTTTTTTTCGTATTGTAATTAAATAAATGACGGGTGATCGTCGACATCTGATTTGCAATAATTGAAGTGACATATGAGGCCATTTAGGTTCTTTTACAAGGGTGCTTTGGATACTTACATTCACCGTGACAATCCACTGATTACGCCTATTCGAATACTTAACTTGCCTGGATAGGAAGTCGTGATATCCGTTGTAGAACCTTCCTCGTCGACTCCATTTCCAAAAGAACAGCCGATCCGTTACCCGTCGCTTGAAGTATCCGTGAAGGATCCTGAATAAGTCGAGTTCTGAAAATACGGATAACGGCATTGTTATTTCTTGGTAGAGTAAGGCTTCAAATATTTTTTCCTCTCTTGCTGTGCTTATTTCTTCTTTCCGTTCCTTTGTTCTACTTCCGTTTTCCTCTTTTTCTCTCCAGTTTCCTCGGTCTTACTCTCACTCTTGTGTCTGAACCCCACGGGAATCCGTTTCTCCACACTCTGAGTATATGGAGTATAGAGTTTCGTTACTTTCTGGTTTTTTTTTTCTGGAAACTTTTGGGAATACAAGTTTTTCTTCAGACACCTCCGCTTCCCCTTATCCATTGCCCCTTCTGAACTACACTAATCTCGTTAGGCCTCCTGTTTCCTGGAGATCCGCTCCGGGAGAGGCAAAGCATCAAATACATAACGCGCTGGAGTATAAAACCCATTTTCTCAGTGAAGTCGAGGGGAGAGAACCGGTTTTTTATCGCCCTCCTCACGAATTTATGGCGTCTTTCCTCCGCCGTTTTACTGCTTTCATCCCCACTGACCTAATTTATATCTGCAGCTATTGTTTTGTACGACAAGTTAAGTATATTATGATCCCTAAGCTTCAAACATAAACCACAAAGTCGAATACATTTTTGTGGAGGACATCCAATAAAATATATCCACGTTCTTAATTATACCATTTTACCTCAAATACTCGTATTCCATCGGAAGCTCATATAGCCACAAAGTGAAGTTCGTTTTCAATAGGGGAAATATTATATTGGTATAGTTGTAATTTCCCTGGATGTTAATCACACATAAGTAGAATGCATAGCTGAGGAGAGAAACTCTTAACCAATATGAATGTGATTCTTGTGTCAACTCACCGAGATTTTAAATATGTTTCAGTGCATTTGCGCTTTGTAAACGTTTCACGGGACCGGTCTTGTCATATTGCTTCCGAGTCTACCAAGGTAGCGGAAGCATTGTTTTCACTTTTGGAATGTGAAAATTGTTTTGTCTCCAAAATCAAAAATTCCACTCGCATTTTGCGTCTTAGACCTTTCTGAACAATTTTGGTTCCGTGTCTATCTGTGTGTCTGTCTGTTTGTCAGCAAATCCTTGTTACGGGCAAAACTACACGAAGTTATAGTCCGATTTTGATGAAATTTTCAGGGATTGTGCGGGTTAGGATGTAGATGGTCCCCTATAGGTTTCATGACCCCCGGATCAATAGTAGCCTCTGCGCATGCGCAAACGTGAAATCCTTGTTACGCGCATAACTCCGGGAGTTCTTGACCAATTTCGATGAAATTCTCAGGGATTTTTCTCAAGTTATGCTCCTGCATAACAATAAATTTACCCTAATTCAATATTTGCTTCGCCTAATTGAACGAAGTTCTTTAGTCAATAATAGTTTTCAATGATCTATACAGTCATGTTATGAATACTAGGAAGCTATGTGCCACACCCACTTGGCATTTTTTATTACTACGCATTCATTACAAGGCCCATGGCAACAGCGTGGCCAGCATTTATTTCTTCTGTTCACTTTCCTACCGTTTACCTGCAATATTATCTACTGCATTACCTCCTACCTAAAGTTTCCATAGACTATTATTATGGAGACAATTTAATGAAAATATTTGTTGAAGAAAAAACTTGTTACTTTAATTATTTTCACTGACCCAATTTTTATTTATTTTCTGTTCACAGGTGAGTTCAAATTGGAATCGCTCCCCTACTTCTTCTACATCTTTGAAGGTACAGTGTTGTTTTGTTTAATATTCTACCGGAAGGTGATATTGGGATCTTAAAATTCCAACATAACACTACACCCAACACCTAAAAACAAAACAATATCGACCGTACGAAATACTTCAACGAAAAGACGATTATTAGGAAATACCCATTTCTTATTTTTCCGTAAGGTCTGACTTCGATCTAGCGATTCAACCACTATTTTTCCTATTTACGGTGGGACATAGACTGGAAACATCAGCAGACGAGTATGAAAATTTGAAGTACGATTTCTTTTTAATAAATCCATCAATTTAGTAAATTCTGCTAAGTGGTAAATGGACGAAGGCTGTAGTTATCTCGAACTTGCTGAGGAACGAAAATGGTTTTGTTTTGCATTCATACGAGAAACCGCTGCAAAGTATTACACGAAGATTTATTTTTTTTTTTTACAAACGATTACGTACCTGGTAATTGTATTCTGGATGATTTATACTTTACGGCTGTAGATCGATTAGGAAACAGATTAGCCTCAAGAGTACCTCAAGTGATCACTGTGTATCCACACCTTCTAATTGACTCCTACACTCACGTAAGGGGGTGGATTAGAAGTCAAATGTAACTCCTTAAACAGCAATGCATGTAACACTAGATGTTGTATAAATACCTCTCGAAAGCAAAATTCCATCCACTAGTGTGCGGATCGATTTACTCTCTAAGGTCGTTGAGATTCTCATTCGTGTTGATACTCTTTTCTCTTGTCAAAGTTGTAGGCCTTAGTGCGAGCGAAGGGATAAACGTCAACCTGTCCGAGTGGGCTCATTTGATCCATTGAAGGGATGTCTATCAGCAGCAAAGATGAAAATATCATTGTTATTTCAAAAGTTACCACCATTATGATTTTTGAATATTTTAGCCCTTTGATTTTGCCCTCCAGGATTGACAGTAACTGATGACTAGAACTCAGCCTCAAGTGGACCTTATTTTTCATTTTTATCCAAATTCCATTAACTTCACCCCAGTAGTTTAGGAGAAAAGTTCGATTTTCCAAATTTTGTTCTTGGTATACTACAATTGTTCATTATTTAAAATCGTTAAATATATTTAAAACATATATTTCGCGGGTTCTTTATGAAAAACGAATCAAGGAGTCACTTAGGTATACGAATAATGGTGTATTCCAGATAAACGAGGAATTTCCTATCCTCGTGTTTCCTACAGTCAACTCTAAACAGCATTGTGGAAAATTTGTGCATAGTGTGTGTGAGGTGATGAAATGGTATAGGTGCCCCTTCCATTGAGCTGAACGCGGTAATAATGTTCCGCCACGCTCAGAGGATGACCCAGACGCTTGAAAACATCTGATTCATCTCCCAACGGATTCAAGAATCGGGAAGGGCCACTATCCATATCTATCACATGTGAAAAACGGTTGTTTGGATGTATATGGCTGAACAATAGTGGACTTAATGAACTCGAAACTAATGGGCCAGTACTAGTCTACAGACCTTAGGCACAAATGAAGAGATTGAATTTTGCCTGGTTTGTGGGCCAATGAAGCGACATACAGCATATTGGAGAGATAATATATAAATGAAAGGTAGGAATATCATTTTGACCGGTCAGATTTAGATTTTGGCCCATAGTGCGAGCGCGCATCGGGCTGTTGTGGTTATACCATTTGCTTCTCCTGCAAAAATCCACCGCCCATTACCATCCCCTCCCCTCTTTCCAGCCACCCACAATGATTAATTAACGGAGCCTGGCTCAACTAACCGGGTCGGTCGTTTTTGTATCGTTATCATTTTAGCTGGGGAACTTCATCCCTCATTCATCACGCGCGCTGAAGCTTGGAATCTCTGACCGCATTTCGCTAATGGGATGTCGCCATATTGCTCGTCACTACTCGTCATCGAATTCCTGTCAGTACTCAAACACCATATGGCCTATCGTTTTCCGGGAGACATTTGACACTATCACTACACCGGCTCATGTTATTATTTATTAGGTCAGCTGGAGATCTTTTGCCAGGTTCGAAAAGGAACCGCTGTTAACATACCTCCTACATCCATGAGAAATACATTCCCCCTATTTGATACGTAGGACGTTACGTGTTTGATGTATGGGAGATATGATAAATAAATGATAAATCTTTCTACTATATGACCTATATAGAGTTTTGCTTTCACTCATACTAGAGGTTTTGCTACTTTCATCGTTATGTCGCCATATATTTGCATTGCTCTCCTTAGCACTTTGGGGCTATCATTCTTGACTTTAATCACGACAATCGAAAACTTGCTAGGTAAGCCAATCAGCAGGTTGGCTGTATGCCAATCAAGCTCAAACACCATGGATCTCATATTTTTAGGCCACGGGGATAGCTTGTGGCAAAACCCCATAGTTACACTCATCCGTTTGAATTTTGCTCCCCTTGTTTCCCTAAGATATACGAGTAACTTTTCCAGGGGTGTTCCTATGGGCACTTCTCGTACAACCGTCTCAATTGAATGCGATATTGTAGTGATTTAACTATGTTTGATGTATATGTTTAGTTGCTTTGGGTCTAATTCAGGCATATTGTTTATATAGACTCATTGTTTCCATTATCGAACTTCGCCACGTGCAGTAGGTTCAAAAATGACGGAATGAGCTGCATCCCTTTGCAGCTGAAGGAGTCCAGAAGCCTTTTGCATTCCCTTTCAAGGTGCTATGGGTAGTGAAGTCCGATGTTGAGCTCAATTATCAGATTTTTGACCGATAAATGGGCCTAACGTTAGTTCAGGATCGGAACGTTGAATCCGCTGAATTAGAGATAAGTAACTTCTTCAAGTGTCAATTTTGGTGTTTGAATTTTCGGATTGCCCACCAGCTCAAAACATCCACTTTGAAATCTATTATCAGTAAATTGGTCAGTCAATTGAGGTTGGTTATTTTGGCTATTTTCTAATGGTTTTCATGTGCAAATAATAGTACCTTTATATGTAGCTGATGATATACTTTTTCCCCTCGACACAAACCGTTCAGATTTTGTTAGAAATTATTTGATTCATCTCTCCGTCCTTTTGAGAATGTCCTAATTTCTCGCTAATCGTTGGTGGGAAAGCCTTTTAATACACAATCGCGACCTCATGTCGAATAAACTATGTATAATAGCTCTCTATATGAACATGTTTATTCCTGGATGGGAATAGAAACTTAGTGGCTTTCACGCGGGATTAATGCGATTGGGAGGGAGTTAACATTGATATGGATAAGGGTCCCCGCCTCGTAACCCAGTTACGTCTGTTCGGACGGTTCGATAGGCCACTGCCATGCACAGCCCACCCTCCCTGGCAGGTGGGTCCCGATGGAATTCGTTATCCTATAACTCGAGGGATGACCGCATCAAAGGCTCAGCGGTTTAATTCTATCAAATGGAGCAGAGTAGCTCTGGGGTTGTGCCGCCGCACCGTTAGCGAGCACTTTCCTCCCAATTTCGTGCGGATAAGGGTGCACTTCACGAACACAGATTATAGCTTTTCACTTGCCATACACGGATCGAATTGTACTGAAATTATTTACCTTTTTGTTTCATGGAATCGTGTCTTATTTATTTATTACTGTGTACAATACGGGACATGCCCAATTGACATAGAGGGATGCTCCAAATCCGATCTTGGCCAGCAATGCAGGGGAATCAACGTGGCCTCTGATGAGTTTATAGAAGAAAGACAAGTCCTCAGATGCTCGACGCTCCTGGAGTGTGGCAAGCCTGCATGTCGACAAAATCTCGGCCCAATCTACCTGTGCCGGAGGGATGTGCAGTTTGTAGGCCAAATAACGCAGAAATCTACCCTGCACACCCTCGACCTGGCTGACGTGTACGGCGTAGTGTGGGGACCAGATCACCGCTCCATATTCCAACACCTGGAGGGGTCTTCTATGATGTTTGTATAGCAGACTTGCTCCCTCTAAGTACCACATGAATGCAATCCAATCTGAAAAACGCATCGTGTTCTAAATCAAGGATTTATCAATTTTGAATAATGCTTTTCTCATTGTGAGGTTTGGGGTGTCACTTTTTGGTTCGAAAATGTCGATTATTTAGGTTAGTTGGACTTCTATGAACTTGAAACTTACATAACATACATATCATATTTAGTTATGTAATAAATGCTTCATGGCTATGGCAAGAGCTAATGCCAAGTGAAGGAAAAAAAAAAGCTTGAAACTTATCCCATTCTACTTTGCATCCAAAATGAGTTGGAAATGACACTCTATTTGAGTATGTTAATAAAAACCTAAAAAAAACAGGGTTTTTACACAGGGTTCTTGTACTTTTTGATCGGTTTTTGACGCACAGCATCTATGACGTGATGGGCTATGAATTAGACCCCATGTGTAATCGATTAGCGAAAGAACAGAATTTTTACATTAATTCTGGGGTCTCTTATAAGGCGTACGGTATTGGAGATTTGGAATCTACGAATCTTGAAACTTGAAAGGACAACACACTGACGATCTAATGGGAGGCAGTAACAGTTGTTTGCTATACGATTACCAAGGATTATTATTGAAAATAATAAACCAAAATGGTTTAGTTTATATCATATTATTGTCAAAGAGTGTTCAAAGGAAGACTGGCTTTCACCGACTTCCTACTAAATTCCATGTCCGAACCGAGGTGCTGTAAAATGTCGATATACTTATCGACGATCTAAACGAACTAGACACTTTTTTTGACTGTAGCCCGCAAAACGAGGAGTTTCATTTGTCTGCAAACCGATTGCGCCTCTATAGAAGTGTACTAACAGCATCCTCATCAACTACTAAATAAATATCTTATTGAATGAGGTATCTGATTAAAGGGACGTTTCCATTAGTACTTGCCTCATTTAATGAAACGCTGCTGTAAATTGTTTCGTATCCATCGGATCTCTCATATTGGCAGATTCGCTTCTACTGACTAAATAACGTAAACAAAGAGATCTGAACATCCCACAGCTGTGGATTAATGCCGTTTCAATTGAATATTCATTCGAAATCTCCTCTTTTGGTTTATTATTATCAATAATGAAAATTAGTAAACATCAAGATGTTTAGAATCCGAAAATAGAATTACAAAGAAAATCTCCGCACCTACTGGATCAAAGTTATTGAAATTTGGGTGAAAAATAATATTTGAGCTACAGTTCAGAGTGAATTCTCGCCAACACTTTCTACCAATTCTGCAGGGCAAAATCGAATGGCTCACATATTCAGTAATAGGAATATCGAAAACTTTCGAAATAACACTTTTTTATGTTTCTTGTTGATTGATATCCCTTTAATGAATCAAATGAGCCTACCCGGGGACCCCCTTACGGTCATCCAAGCGCTCTCCTTAAGGGCTGAATGTGAATATGAACCTGCTTGGAGATGGTAAAAAGTATCACGTGAGGATCATATCAACTGATGTGATTCCAATGGAATTCGGTTTCAAGAGTTGCTTTTGAAATCGAGTTTTTCAAGTCATGAGTAAACCTTTTACCTCGTTAAATTTTAGTTGTTCTACTCCTCGCAGATTGTCGTACCCATCGCACCATTGTAGGTATTGACATTCCACGCCTTACTTTCATCTGCCCCCCCCCCCCCCCTCCCTTCCTGGGAAATATTAGCTTGTGTGTCGAGGAAAACTGTAATGGCTATTTTCTGTCCGAATCCACCTAGGAAACTGAAATTTGAATGGTAGCTTTTGTGGAACATCTGCAATCTGATGAGGGCGCTCTTGGTCAGCTAAAGGCCCTTTTACCTATTCTCATTTCTAATCAATGAACGGGGATCTTTTTACTGCAGCTACAGTGGACAAAATATGGGGGCTCGAGGCTTTTGAGTTCAGACCATGTTCGTTGACTACGTGCAATGTACGAAGATCGGTAATAATTACGTTGAAGGGTTATTCTTAGACAGAAATAATAAAACTCCGTAGTAGTAGCAGTAGTAGTTGAATGAACCCCGCTGTCTGAGGTACTATCAATTGTATGTACCTTTGTTCTGCTTCAATAAAAGAGTATTTGACCGTTTCTACTTGATAAACATTTAATTGGTTGGGGTTTGATCCGAGTAATTGTTATTTGTCTTCTTTTACATAAAATGTCCATAAATGACTAATCGCTTTTGTTAATTACTCACCTAGTTCATAGATTCGCCCCAAACCGAGGACCATTAAATTTTTGTCGTTTGTATTTGCATGAACTAGTGACAATATAAGAGTAGTTAATTTTTAGTTAGTTGATGTCAAAGTTAATACATACAATTGACATGTATGTACATGTTGTTACATAGTTAATTATTATTTTTAATGAATTCCGATCCGAGGAAGTCCTAATGTCCGTCGAATCTCCATAATTGATTGCTTGTTGAACACCGACTCCATTGATTTACATCCATCTGCTACCAACCTCATAAATGTTGTTGGTTGTCGGCTTCCACTAAGATACGTCTACCTACATACCCAGATTCCATCTATATTTCTTATTGATTGAATTCAGATCTGAGAAAGATTCCTTGAATCTTCATTACTGTTATCACTATTCTTAGGAAATCTCGAATTACATTAGGTTATATACTGATTCCGATGTGTAGAACTGTTTAAAAAAGTTTTAATTTCCGAGCTTCTAATCATTTGAGGAGGCAGGCTTGCCGGATATGAAACGAGTTGTATTTTTAATTTCTTTCTTTGGGCCATTTGTAATTTCCACTTGCATCTTGTTAATCAATGAATGGAAGGAGTCTTACTTTGAACTCAATCATGCCGATTTTACAAATACTGGCATACGTTCTGTTTTTTTCTCCAACGACAAATTCGGATTCATGTGGAATCGCCAGTTTCGCCTGAAATCAAAACGAATGCCTCTTATGCAGCGACATTGTTCAGCATGTTAAGTTCGCCGACGTTTGGATCACCACTATCAAGTCCTACAATATCATCTATCGTACAACATGAATCCGATATTTATTCGTTCTTAGAATCATTGACGATCAAATGTGTGGAACATAAATAAGAATGCCTCTGCTCTTGGGAATACCACGGTTTCATTTTAAACTGTGTTTCGTTGTTATCTATTAACCATATCATATTGTATATCATTAAACAGACATTCAATTCTGTTCGGAAAAGAAGTTCTAGTTGAGCAGCAAGCGACTGAGGCACCTCCGCGCAAGTCTCGTTGAAAATGTCTGACTCGCTACGTGCGAAAAATGAAGTGCAAATAAGGCTCCTTGTTTGAACAAGGGTTAAAGCGCGTTGCGACGGCCAGAGAAATACGGAGTAGGTATTGAGATAACCCGGAAATTAATCCTGGAGTAGGCTGAGGATTATTATCCCCTCTGTTGTACGTGATTTATCGTCAGATCTGTGCGATGTGTTCTGTAAATACGCTGAATTAAAAAAAAAAGTTTCAATTGTAGATCTCTTAAAATTAAAATAAATTAAAGATACAAAATACAGTTAGTAACCATTGTTGGATATCTACAAAACGCCTATCTACTTTTGGTTTATTATTCAATGATAAACCATTGTAATCGCTCTTGAAACAAAAAATTCTAGCCCCCCCCCCCCCCTGAAAATTTCATGGTTTACGTTTCAAAGGGTGTAGAATCCGAATCTGCAATAACATTTTTCCGTCCGTCCGCCGTACGCCTTACGCACGATTTCTCCCAAACGGCTGGAGCAAAAGATCTGAAATTTTCAGGAAAAATCCATCTTGGTCCGTCGACGCCCCGATTCTTGAGCCAGCACTCTCACTCAATTCAAAGTGCCCTTTAAGGGTGTCAACGTATTGTAAAATCCCTAAAAACCTAAAAAAAAGTCAAAGCGCCATAAATTTGGACTCTTTTTGAAGAACTTTCCACGAGAAATCGAATGAGCCCCTCCCCAGGTCCGTACTTCAAACCATTCCCGATGTATGGCCCGATTTATGGTGTCAACATTTGCGTTATTTTGGTTTATTATTGTTTTTGTTTTGAAATCAGTAACCTAGTGATGTAGTAATGTGGATACTTGAGTGAACTCTTAAAAGGCTTTGTAGCCGATACACGGGTTGAAGATTCTGATAACCATAAAAATAAAAAAACGCTGCAAATTCTTTCACTGGGGTAAATTATTCAATTGGCTTGCGTTCATGATTTGAATTTCTACACAAGGAGTGTGCGTGTTTCACAAGTGTTAGAGCGATTATTGAATTTCAGGAGGCACACAAATATGATCAACTGATCAATCCAAATAGGTACCTATTTTGGTTGAGAACAGATTAACGTGCTGTATGCATATCTCCTGAAATTCAATAATCGCTCTATCACCTGTGAAACACGCACACTCCAAAGCTTAGTAGAAATTCAAATCATGAACGCAAGCCAATTGAATAATAAACCCCAGTGAAAGAATTTGCAGCGTTTTAGAATAGCCTTGCAAAGTCCGACTACTGTACCATGGATCGATTTTGTAGTTTACTTCATTGAGTAGCAATCTCTAGCTAATTGAAATTTTGCCGGTTTCTAAACTATTCAAATAGTTTGCATAGGCATCGAGGCTTAGAACCACCCTACCAACGTTCGATACTATTTACATGGACATTACTCTCCTTGTTTTTTACCTCGGAAACGAGGTTTTTTTTTTAAATGGATAGTTCCTTCGCATCGTTGTAGGCATTGCTTCCGAGTCTTCCTTGAAGTATGAAGTTTTCACTTTAACGAGGTAGAATTTTGTTTTCTCCAAAATCAAAATTTCCACTTCCATTTTGTGTTTTATACGATTCTCAACAGCTTTCGTTTCGTGTCCGTCCTTCTGATCCTTGTAACAAGTCTAGTTCTTAAAGTTTTCATCTGATTTTGATGAAATTATCATGGAGTGTGGGGGGCTGTAGATCGTCCCCAATGAGTTTCACCAACCAGAAATCAGTATGAGCAATCGTTGAAATCCACTATTCATAATTCCCTCAGGTTTCAATGATCCCACGGTAGCGTGCGGGTTACGCCATGTTGCGGACTTGAGGCATCAATGGCGGCTAACTCAAAATCATATTTTACGATGGAGGTGGTCCAGTGAAGAATTACCGTGAGAAAGCGTTCGCACGTACACCGTTTTTTTGTCTGGAAGTAAGGAAAAAATAGCCGGGATAACTTTCGTGTCAACGTGTATGAATCCCATGTCAACATGTACGGTGTATAGTTGCAAATATCAAAATCTTGCAGCCATCAGATTGCGAGTAATTTATTTTCAAAAAATCGCTACCGTAAATGAAAGTTCTTAGTGAATGACAATATTGTCGATGAGTTCTGTTCTGCTCGCAAAGCTTTCCTTCTGATCAGTGGCGTAACGTTTTTCCGCGGGGCCCCCCCGCAAAATATTTTTAGGGCCCCTCTCGATGTCTTTTAATGTGTTTTTAAAGCAAAATAATGTTTTTTTTTTTTTTTTTTGCGAAGTTTTTTTTCTACGGTCATCGTACAATACGCTACGATAACCTAACTAAAAATACATAATATAATATAACAATTTAACCTACCTTAACGAACTCGAGACTTCTAGTCTACGTAGCAAACTTTTGTATGACCGAGTGTTATAAAAGTCAACTTTTTCCCAGCCACACATCAGTTCCTTCAGTAATTTTTAAATATCAATATGGTCTACAATATATATTATAACGATTCGAATCAACAACATGATGAAAAACATTAAACTCCCGCTATCCGCACTAACCTCAAAATCTCTAAAGTTCTGACACTGACACCCTTTACCCTACTTTACACCCTTCCTCACCTGGTTATAAATAAAACCAAAAGATGATTGATCAACGAACCTACATTACCGTTGATGTTTATAAACTTGATGTTACATAATGGAATGTTTCTGTGTATCGTTAGTTCTGCTTTATTCTTTAAAATTGAAAAAAAATGAATTTTGCTAGAGCGGGCCCGTTCCCGCTGTACGTTACGTCCCTGTTCCTTCAGGTTGTAGTGGTCCGAATAGGACCATCCTTTATTAAAAAAAACGTTATTTTAAATCCATTTTTCGAGGGAATCATTACCTATTCCACCGAAAGTGCCTATTTTGAACGCTTAGGGCATGGTACTCGGTTTTCAGGTTTAATTAAAAGTGTGTATCGTGAAGTTGCGACGAAAGTTCGCGTTTTCGAGGTTTTCGGGGGCCTAAAGCTTCGAAAACGAGGAACTATTTGGGCGTGGCGGCGGCCGCTGTGTCCCTCCGCCGCCGAGCGGCTCGAATCCGAGAGAGCGGGCCCGTCTCGACCAGTCTTCTCCGGTCGTTCGGGCGTGGCGGGTCTCCGGCAGTCTACTGCGCTCCGTGTTCGCGTAAAAAAGCGTTTCTTCTTCATCTTCCGTCTATTCGGAAACGTGAATCTTCAAGGATTGATACGACGGAACGCGGGGATGTGCAAATACACCGGTAAGTACCACGTATTTCCCTACAAAATCTCTAATAATAAATCGTATAGGACGAGATTAGGTAGGTGACGCATGTTTAGGAAGTCCCATGCAGTGGCGTAACGTTTTTCAGCGGGGCCCCCCCCCCGCAAAATATTTTCGGGGACCCTCCCCATAGTGTTTTTTTTTTTTTTTTTTTTTTTTTTTTTTTTTTTTTTTTGGAAGCTTGCACTTTTTCAACGGTCATCCTACAATACGCTACGATAACCTAACTAAAAATACATAATATAATATAACAATTGAACCTACCTTAACGTCGTAAAGTTTACGAACTCGAGACTTCTATCGATACTATCGATATTTTCGATATCGGTGTCCTTATTAGTTAATAGTATCCTCAATACACGCTACTACCGATCGCTTCTTGCTAGTATTCTGAGGATTTTGTTCGTTCGTTCTTTCAGCGTTTGTGAGTGTGTGAATATTCCATAAAGATGTCTCCAAGTAAGCGGTGGCGTTTTAAAAGACCAACGCCAAGTCTGCCAGGTGCAGCATGACGGAATGAGCAAATTTTCAAAGTAACTAGTTTTGCAGGAGGAAGAATTACGCAAAAACCGACAATTTTATTTTCTGAATTGTGATACCCATATTTCATTTTAATTTCAAAATTTTTGAAAGCTGAAGAATTTTTTTTTTTTTTTTTTTTTTTTTTTGCGAATTTTGCCAATCTACCTTGTTTTATAATCTTCAAACTGCTCTATTTTGAACGGATTGAAATATTTCCAATCCGAGTTCACCGTGGTGTTCAGCGTGAAAAAACCTTTATAAAAGAAAGTCACCTGCTTGGGGGTTTTCGGCTAACTTTCCCCCATTTGAAATGCCCCAAACCTCCCCTTAGAGTGAGGCGATTGTGCTCATCTCCAAACATAGCCTTTTGAAAGCCTGGGTAGATTTTTGTGCAAATTTGAGTTTTAATCTTAATTTTATCGCGAGTTATCGTCTGGAATGTGTTTTTGGTGTCCGACAGTCGACTTAAAATGCTTTAAAACGGATCTTGATGCAAAAATTTTAGTCCGAGAACAATAAGTAGTTTCTTTTTCTTTGAAAATTCGCTAATACTACGGCAGCTGAAAGAATTTTTAATATTTCTCTTTTTCCACGTTAGGTAGCAAGCAAACTAGATGGCATTGTTTCTGTGAACCAAAGAGTAAACCAAACCGATGTTATCGGAGCCAACACATCGATATATTGATATCATCGAACATGTGGCATCGATGGCAAAACATCGTAATATCGAAGCAAAACATCGATGTTTCGATAAAATCGATGTCGATGTCCCATCCTTAGTACGCGCCTTCGCAACTCTGACACCTTAGCTACTTTACACCCTTCCTCACCTGGTTATAAATAAAACCAAAAGATGATTGATCAATGAACCTACATTACCGTTGATGTTTATAAACTCGATGTTTCATAATGGAATTTTTCTGTGTATCGTTAGTTCCGCTTTATTCTTTGAAAAAAATAATAATAAAAAAAAATCAATTTTGCTATAGCGGCCCTGTCTCCGGGCCCCCTTGTAGGCCGGGCCCCACCGCATTGCGGGGGTGTACGTTACGCCCCTGCTTCTGATGCTGCAAGACGTCCACATGTCCGCATATCGAACGGAAACGTCACGAAGTCGAGGCCGTTCCGCAAACAGCACGATTTTGGTGACAAACATCCCTTTACTCCTCTCTACTGTCCCCAGCTCTCACGGAGCCGATCCCACAGAGCTAACTAATAATCTCAAATCAGTTGTAGAAATAATGTCGTTAACTGCGCCTATGTTAACGTGAAATCCTTGTAATATGCCCAATTCAGCACAGTTTCAATCTGGTTTTGATGTAATTCTCAGGGATATTGTGTGTTGTGGTATAAATGGTCCCCTATGAGTTGGAAGTCCCTCCAACTTATAGATTACTTTGCACATGTGCATAAGTAATATCCACCAAACATCATCGGATAGCGCTCAAATGTTCAAGATCAGTCTAATAATTCCATAAGAACTTTCACGCGATCCATCGTGATTCTATCCGATAAAGAATTATTGCAATAGGCCCGCAATACATCTCAAGTAACCTTTGAATGACGTTGATGATCATTTAAACGGTTACCTAGACTACGTCGTACCCAACTTGGCACTTGCTTGATACCAGCTTGTTTTACATGCTAATGACTAGTAAAGGGTTAGTTTTTGAGGAGTTGTATTTATGACGGAATCATCTTTGGTATATCTAGAAGTCAATTTCAAGGATGTGTACACACTGATCAGTTGAAGTGGCTACTGTGTTTCGTAATCCATTTGCGGTGTTGGTGTAGTAATTTAGCTCTTTTTAATGCATCTAGAATAGAATTACAAGGTTTATAGTCCCCAAGTTACAACTATAAACAGGTTAGTGATTTACGCAGAAGAAAATATATAATTAATAAACCATTAACAATTCGCTTTTTTTATGTTTGGGCTGTCCCAAACCTTCCTGGATCAATTCTAATGTGTACCTCTCTACTGACGAAGCCTTTCTTCAAAGGGCCGTCCAACAATTACCTTGATTGACCTACGTAGTGCCATGCTGACAATAGTAATTATTGTACAGATGTGTGCATATGTTATTATCTTACTAGTAATAGTGTATAATATTGTAGTATATCATAGCACTCTTCATTCATGGGTAGGTACCTACTCAAAACTATCATTCGAGTTGTTACCTCAAATGGAAGATCTACTTTATGAGGATAATCTAATGAGTATCTACTTTATGAGGATAATCACATGTAAGGAGTTTTTTATAGAATAAAATGCTTTATTTACATTATAACGTCCAATAAAGATGCTAAATGATTAATTATAAGTGCCTACATACCTAGGAGAGGCTTACCGACCCGTAAGTTATATAATTGAACCTTAAATTAGCAACAGTTTGGTTCTTTGCTTTTCTGGAGGAACAACAATTTCAACAATTCAACAATTTTGTACGAATCAAAAGTAAAGGAATCGTAAAATTTTAAATTAGGGAATAAAAAGTTCTTAAACAATCGTCATTAAGATGCTCGGGGATTGTGAACTGTCAAACTCCCCGATCAGAGTTTGTGAACCCTGTTTGCAAAAGTTCTCGAACGTTCTGCCACATGTCTGTAAACCTAATATCAGTTATTCTGTGCGTTTAACTGATTGTAAACGGCATATCGGCGAGAAAACGAACGGCCGCTGGTACCGACTGTACTGTATTCGAAGTAGGTACGTCCTTGACCTCTTTATTATTCAGGGCAAGGTGTCGTTTTTTGATGCAGTTTAAATGGAGTAGATCAACGAGAAATTAACGATTTGAAAATTTTATTTGTCTAAGAAAAAACATCTCTTCCGTCACCTTTGCGATAGCTCCTTGTGGTCTTCTTGTACCGCCCAAGTTTCAGGGAAGTCGCCGCCACTGAAGTGAATGTCATTTATTTGTGTATAAGAATTTAATTTTAACGGTGCAAATAATTTACTCTTCCAAAATAAAAGTTTGAGAAGGAGAAGAAGAAAGTATGATATTATTTGATGGTTATGACATTATGAAAATTAACTAATAATGTTTGAGAAGATTTAATTAGCTCGTTTGTTTTTATGTTAGAATTCCCCATGCGCTATCATTGATTGATTTCAATGAGATCTATATTCAACCTTGTATGGAATAACTACACAATCCCCAAAATTGAAAATAAAAAAGTAAAAAAAATCATCCCATGACTTTTAGCTGTATTTGACAACAAACTCAGTGATGCGCATTCTCTGTCAGATTTTCTGACTGAAAACTGAATTGTTACAATGTGAAATCTTGGCAACTGGTGTTGCTGGCTTGGGAGAGGGGAATAATAAATTATTTACAGCGGTTTTAGTAAAGATTTCCAATTCAACTGGGTCATCAAATTAATTTATAGTAGCTGTTATTGCTGGCTATTACGTGAAGAAAACCTGTTTTCAGGTATTCTATCGGTGGCAGTTCACCATGTCACCAGCTATTTTCTTTATTTCGGCACTGTGGATGAAAGGTGTTGTGTCTGACGACTCCTTTTTGAATATAACTATGCACATCGTTTCACATGTAAGTGTGCGTTACTTACCCAGCTCATTAGGCATAATTGTGAAATTGCTTACTGTCCGAGTTTAAATACATCGCGTACTTAAATTTGCGGATATAGTATTCCCCAAAGAGAATTTTTCAATTCAAATTGATAATTTTTCGATCGAAATTCAGAATTTTAGACAGTAAATTTGGTATTTTTCTAATCAAATCTCTTGAAAAATTATTTTCCCTAATCGATGGGCACGTCGGGTAGTTGGGCCCAACAGTCCACTTTGGGGTAAAATACGGAGCGGCTTTTTGGAGAGAATCCGTGTAGTTGAAATTTTGGCAACTAGGCAGGAGGTCCTTCTTGATAAAATTCAATTGCTCTCCAAAACTCATACAGATTCTGACAGAGGCGGAGAAAGTGCGTTAAGTTTTCATGTAACATTTAGTTGTAAGTTAGTTATTTCAATTATTTTTTGACTTGTTTTAAAGTACAACTTGAAAGCTTCTCATTCCTGTACCAACTCCCGTTAACGTTGTTGGTGTATTTCCGTTTTGAAGGTATGGAAATGGGTCAAACCCACGCACCATAAAAGGGGCAAATCCCCGCACCTGCCACGTCCCCTATACCTGTCCTACGAAAGCAAAAGTTAGGGTCGTTTATGAGAGAGCAGGAATTATCAAATACAAATGTAATCCATGATCTGATAACTACTGTTATTACCGGTCCAAAGTTGAAGAAGCCTATTATATAATTTTCCTTTGTAGATTATTTGAAAAGTTTACTAATTGGTTTTTTCAATATACTTCCTCATAGAATTGATTGGCGCAGAGGCCAATCTAGGGGAACCTGCTCCAACTATCAAAAACTCAAAAACTCGCTTTTTTCAGGCTTATGCAAGGTGTCAACCACCAATGGATGCTGAGCTGTCAAAAACGCAAATTAACTATTCACCGAGGATGTCAGTGGATCAAAGAAACATGCAATTTCAGAGCCCTTTATACCAGCAGTTCCCGGGTTCTAGCGACCCCCAGATTCTTGATTTTGGAAACCCTCAGTTACCAGTTCCTGCGTACCAGCAATTTCAGGATCCCACAAACCAACGTTTTTCCGGTTTCCAATACCCACAGATTCCAAGTCGAGTAAAACGGTCGGTCCCTGGTCTTCAATCTCAGGGTCATGCATACCAGCAGTTCCGAAATCCTACCCACTGGTCATTCCTGGAACCGTATACGGAATATCGGACTTCTAGATCAGTAATACCACAGAAATTTATTAATACACTTGGATATATTATTGATCCTATATTATCCATGACATCGGACTTGTTGTGTAGATTGATACCGGATTCCATAAAACTTCCCGACATCAATATTCTCAAAATGCGGGCCAACAACGGAGTCATATCTGGTGTTAGAACTCTGTTTTGTAATATAATTCGAGCAAGGAACTCCGATGTAACTGACGACCCCTGGTTCATTTATGAAGTGGATCTCTCTGGATTACATTTTCAGTATCACATAAAAAATTCGTTGCTTCATGTCGACCACACTTTCAATTGGACTTTGGTTGAAGGCAGTGGAGGTAGAATGAACGTAACGTTCGGCAATCCCCATTGTCCGGTGCATTTTGATGATGTGGAATTCAGGCTCAACTTTTCTGGCGGCTCAGTGAGATGCGAAGGCGGCTGCATAACATTCCTAGAGTGGAAAAAGTGTATTATTTCGGACCTCGTTAATGAATTCTTTGCGATCGTTTCGCATAATTATATGCGGTTACTCGGAGGTCTGTTGTGTGTATCATTCAAAGTCTAGATATAAACGAAGGGCTTCCTACGCTGAATGGTGGTTGATTTCGAACTATTTGTATTTCTAGATAGTATGATCAAATATTGTATACCAATTGTATTAATTAATAGCGTGAAATTAAAAAAGCTGCAACTATCCCTATTTTTCCTGTCTCCGTACCCAAAACGAACTGCGAGTGTCTTTCTTACAATTCACGATTTGATTTTTTTCCAAGCCCTGGTGCATAGCGTTTTTTTAAATGTCAAACTGATTCACATTATGCCCTTTGCGAGGAAATTGTGGAAATCCATGTCAACCAAACCTATGACAAACTGGAAATTCGCCATGACATGAACAAAACCATAGCATTAGAAAACTTATTACATTCAAAAGTTATCTAGAAGTTTTACAGCTTCCAGCACGATTTTTGGAAATGGAGTTAAAATTTTCAGGAACTGCATTTGTGTTTAATGTTGAACGTTTGAACTGCAATTAGGGTCCTTAGAAGTTAGTTTTTTTTATAATTCATAAAATAGATAAAATTCATAAAATGTTATCATCATTTTTGATAATTCATTCGGGTTAACGCTTCTAATCTACAATTTTACACAGACCGGACCTATAGAAATTATGCTTGTTTGGGCTTGTGTGGAGTGGTGGCATCTTTGCGGGATATCTACATCTTAGGCCCTACACAAATTCCTTGCGAATATTATCGAAATCCAAAACCTATATAAACCAGGCTTGTTACAAGTATGTTACGTTCGCCCGTTCGTAGTGGATAATTTGAGCGAAATCACTCGAACCTGAGAAAATAATTCCTGGTAGATTTTGCTTTTGGGCAAGGGGGGGGGGGGGTGACCCGCAATTTCCCTGGAAGATCATGAATTTCGGATAAAAATCTAGAATTTCAGTTTGTTACGAGGATTTGGTGTCACACGGCAGACATACGTAGACGCAAGCAGACACGAAACAAAAGTTCTTACAAACATGATGGATGTTCTAAACATGATGGATTGGGGGGGGGGGGGATTTTTCGCCTCATGAAAGTGGGAACAATGCGTCCAGTACTTAAAGATAGAATCGAAAGCGAAATTTAATGGTGTTAAGATGTCGTCAATAGCGCATTTTTTCTTGATGAATAAGAGTTTTGAATTCTCATTTGAAGTGCACCTATTAATACGAAATTTCCTCATAACTACGATAATTTCTGAAACTTCATTTTTATGAACTCGCCATATTCCTAAATTGATTCAGATAATACTTATAGAGGTATTCACACCATCTTTATATCATCTAAGCTTTTAATTGCTAACCTATCAACACCATTGCTTCTCAACGATTGAATTATTCAGAAATTTTATCAAGCTTAACCATTTCAACTTCAATCGACTTTTTCACAATTTTTTTCTTTCACAATTTTCTTCTTGTTTTGCGGAAAAATTATATTAGGCTTCTATATCCCAATGAATTACACAAGGGTTTCATTATTTCTGCATCGGATAGCCCTCTAACGCATTCAGTGGATTATAGATAATTATAATCAGCACTGTGAATCAGCGTTGAAAACCCCTGAAACTGGACATCTCACACTTTGATATTGTTAATAATCTGAATGAGAATCTTCCATGCATTTCTGATTCGAAAAACGCATGTGACCTTGCGCATATTTGAGATTACTCCAGCGAATAACGAGTTTAGCTGGAGGACATGAACAAGTGGTTGTTTGGTTATTTTTACAAGCAATAAACAAAAAATTGACATAAAAAGTATTCGTTAGCAAAGTATGAAAGTGTAAACCAAATTGTTAGCGAATTCTCTTAGAAAATGGCTTAGTTGATGGCTTCAAAAGTTAAGTTACAAATATCCGAACATATTCTTCATTGAAATCCGTTTTTATTCATTCTGAAATGATTCCTGTATAGTATATGACCTATATGTCATGTTATTCCACACGACAACTGTTCCTTGGAGACAGATTGCCTAGAGATGAAATCTTCTTTGTTTCCCCAAAGAATCAAGCATTCCAAAAGAATTGATGAGTTTGTTGGGCAACACTTTTTGAGCGCAGAGACATTCTATATTTACATATGATACGACCATGCTGCATAACTGGAACTTTTTATACAAGTTTCATTCATTTTCGTTCAGTGGTTTCGGGGAAAAACTCCAGGCAACGGACGCATTTTGAGATGGTGATTTGGGGTTTTATTTTCCTCGATCGATTATTAAAGTTAATTATCGAAAATATTTCAATTATTTAATTAACCAGTGTTTTAGTTAAAATTTCAGTTACAAGTGGTTAGGTTACAGAATGTGTCGCCAATTGTGATTATCACCCTACGATAACTATGTACTGGTTGCCAAGTACCGCAAATCAATAGTAAACGAAAATGTGCTTGTGCTGTGGTTTCTGTATACTTTTCTTGATCATATTAATATTTCTTTATTATATATTTTGACAAGTAACTGAATTCTTGGTGCAGGTGTAGCACATCTAAACTGCTTTGGATATTTACTTCGAAAATTCAATTCAACGCGTTTTATAGCTCCTAATGTATCACTACTGTTTTTCTTCATGGAGCATTAGTAAATATTCGCGGTTCACTGATGACGATGAGCATGGTAAGTGAGTTGTTCACTGTTAATTTTAATTGGGACTCTATCATGATGGAAACCCCTAAAAATCAGCATCGATAGCACATGAAACTAAAATCCATTATAATTTTGTCCAGTTAATCGTTTCTGGAATATCTGTTTATTAAAATTCAGACAACACTCGACCTGGAGTACGACACGGTTAAATAATCATTGTCCTCAATTGAAAGAATTGTAAACTTACTAGTATCTATCAATTAGTAAGGGAAGGAATCATTGTTGGAATCAGACTTTACGAAATGTTGTCAGTTCCGAAAAAACTTGAAATTCGGGCCAGATAGAAGTAACGAAGGCTGAAATAGAGAATGGGTAATATGTGCCTCTAATCAGGCTCATTTGAACGTGTATCGATGTGTAATTTCATCGATATACAGGGTGTCCCAGGAGTTATGCACAATTCTACTCCTACGTGTTCTACAACTCATTTCCGAACAGAAATGCCTCCTAGCAATTTTTTATCAGAAGCCTCGTTTCTGAGTTATTCGTGATTCAAGATTTTTTTCGTGTTTTTGATCTTCTGTCATTAAAACTGTCATAACTCCCTCAATTTTGCTTATAGTACAAATCTAATGGCACCGTTGGAAAGAGCGTTAAATTTTCTATCTACTTGATGCCAGAAAACATTTTTTTATTGCATTGAAGATGAGCGATTACTGCGCGAAATGCCAGTTTTATCAAAATCGCCTGTTTTTCATCTCGCCTAGGAACCTAACTGACAGAACTGACTCAGAACTGTGCAGGCCTGGTAAAACGTGCTGACCGGCCAAAGTGAAGATAATCAGAGAGCCGAAAGACGGCTATTGTTTGATCTACAAACATTTTTCCCTCATACTATCCGACTTGTTCGCAATGGTGTGAGTTGTACACAGGAGGAGTGTGACCCCCATCCTACTTCAGAAGCAATACAATTGGCAAAACCGTATACAAAAATCATGTCAACATACTCACTTGTCGTAATGCTACTCTGCTGAAAGCAACTCATCGCAATAAATCTTAAATGAACACAAACAATAGCCGTCTTTTTGATGGTCCTGACTTTGGCTGGACAGCTTTGGAATGCCGTAGATGCTGTTCACAAACGAACGTTTCATTTATTAAATTCATTTTCATTTTTAATTTTTGAATATGTATTTTTTTGGTTTATATCTTACAATCTTATTTTAACTCTTCTAACTCTTTATATGAACTCGATTTAAATCCCAATATCTTACCATTGTCCTAAAACTGGATAACAAGTTTGAGTAAGCAAACATTTTACTAAAATTGAATTTGATCAGAAGCAACCATCAACATCAACATTGCAACACCCAATGTTACGGCCAAATCAGAATGGGGTTGGTAATACACGGCGCACAAAGCAACCCCTCCTTCAAGACCGCAGGGTCGTGCGGGTCATTGCATATCTTGCCCCCTGACCAAGACAATGCCTCCGCCGTAGCTTTCCCAATTTTCAAACATTAGGTCTTCTTTAGTTATACTTTATGTCCCAGGAGTTATGCACAGTCCGACTCCGAAAAAAAGGCCTCCTTGCAATTTTTTGCCTCGTTTCCGAGTTATTCGCAATTTAAGATTTTTTCGTGTTTTCGATCTATTTTGGAGGTAGCTCAAATTTGATGACACCGTTCGAAGAGCGTTACATTTTCTATCTATTTGATGTCAGAACACAATTTTTTTATTGCATTGAAGATGTTCAATTGCTGCGCGAAAAAGCAGATTTGTCAAAACGCCGTCTCTCGGCTCTTTGATAATCCCGACTTTGGCAGGTCAGCTTAGGAATGCCGTAGACGCTGTTCACAAACGAACGGGTTTACGCATCCGACAAAACTAACTTGAATAGTCACTTGATAGGTCTGGCGTTGTCACCGTCGATTCAGCGAGAAAAGTTACGTATATCCCGCCTCCAACCTTTTTTCGAAGGGACTTTTGGAAAAACCTCAATTTTAACAGAAAAAACAACGGTTTTCTGTAGTGAAACACCATTTCCTCAACTAAAAATATTTTTAAAAACCAAAACGACTACACCGTTGGAAGGCTGACATTTTGGCGCACGTTTTACCATGCCTGCACAGTTCTGCATCAAGCATTAATCGCGTTTCTATGCAAGATGGAAAACAGCCGATTTCAAGATTTCGACAAAACTGCCATTTCGCGCAGCAATCGTACATCTTCAATGCAATTAAAAAAAAAAAAAATGTTTTCTGACATCGAATAGATAGACAATTTAACGCTCTACCCAACGGTGTCATCAAATATCTCCGAAATTGAAGGACTTATGACAGTTTTAATGACATAAGATCAAAAACACGAAAAATCCTAAATCACGAATAGCTCAGAAACGAAGCCTGTGGCAAAAAATTGCTATGAGTAATTTCTGTTGGGAAATGAGTTGTAGAACACGTAGGCGTCGAATTGTGCATAAGTCCTGGGACACCCAGTATAGGATATCAATATATCGATACCAATGATATTTTTGTGGCGTATTGCACATGATAACACATTCTGATCTATTTTTCCAACTGATCTATACTTTAGTGCATGGATTGATTTAGGATATTTTATTCGTTTTTGAGATGCGAGCGAAGCGAGCATCCAGACCACCAAACTAGACGGAACACATTCGAACACACATCGAAAGCGTGGACCTACATCGATAGGAGGCATCTGGTTTTTCAATATGGCCACTGTCTGAAAAGAGATGTGTTACCTATTCTCGCCTTTTACCGTAACGAGAAAGATCTAGGATAAGTAAGGGATTTTGTGTGTTTTGTTTTTTTGTAGATTTTATTGTAAGCTTGTTGTTCTGGTTGATTTCTGTTACAATAGTAGTTTTGTTACGATATTCACGAAAAACGAAGTACATTTTTACTGCGCCGAGCTTCATCAGTCTCTATAAATGTTTATGACTCCCGCCTACTGGCGCCTCATAAGGTTCAATGTTGTGAAATTACTGCTGTACCGGCAAAAGAGATAATACCGCTCTAGCGTAGAAGAATATGAAGGTTTCGACCGTGAGTCATTAGTTCTTCCGGATTGGCTGATATTTCTGAGTAGCAAATACCTCATACATCTATTTTGAGCGATTTAAAATTGATGATCTGTTAATACTGATGCCTTGTAGTTCAATTTGAAAATTGGGAATTCTGATGAAAATGATGCGAATCATTACGCAAAGGGTTATTGATTAGGTTTGCTGACACACATGCGCAAAACGAAAATTGTTTAGCATGGTCTAAAATGAAAACGTTTGTGGACATTTTGATTCTAGCGTTTTTCGGTCAAAGTGGAAATAACGCTTTCGCTGCCTGTAGGTTAAGTCGGAAGCAACAGATACTGTCCATTGTCGTTTCGTATTTCAACAGAAATGTATGTATAGTGTGCCTTGCAAAGCATTTGTGAAAAATTTTGGAAGAAAAAATTCTTCTCAGTACCTACAACTTTAATGCTAATTCTTTTGTTTTTTTTTCAAGGGATTTTTTCTTCTACCACTATACTTGTAACAATGTTGACTTAGCTTGTCCACTTTAATTTTGATTTGATTAGCATTACGGTTACCTTACTGTTCTCGAGTCTCATCAATGATGAATTGCCTTTTTCTCAGTCTTCGTGATTTGTCAGTAAACAATGATTTTAATCCTTGAGCCAGAAGTGAAAACCGTTGGCATAAGGGAAACACGTGCACGCTCTCAAAAGAGAGGAAAAACCCCGTGGAACCCGGAGAGCGTGTTTGTTTTTGCTCGCCGCTCATCTTACTTTGTTTACATTGGTCCCTCGGCCCATCCGCTACTTTTGGTTCGTGGCCAGGTAAGTTAGGGAGATAAGCTACCTACGTTATAAGTTCTTGAAGGTTTGGCAAATTATTCTACCCTATTCATCACAAATCCCCTTGGCTGGAAACTTCCTGACTAAAAGCTATATTGATAGAACTGATGGATGGGATGCTGTGATATAACGAGTTGCCATTATCATTTTGTACCCTCCTTGCTGGGAGTCTCGCAGAACTGATTTTATGGACCGTTATAAGATAGCAACTCATATGACGGTTTCCATGGAAAGTAGTACTTATCTGCAGTTTGTGAAATCTTTATGATTTAAAAATGATCAAAACGTTTGCCCAGCGTATACTTTGGCCGTGCTATAGTTACGTTAGTAGTATACAAAACGTTTGTTACATCATCCTTACATCATTACGTACCAATTATAAGATTTCAGCACCAGGGATGATTTGTATGACAGTTCCTACCTTGTGATCTACGGACAATTTGAATGCGTCCCTCTCGACACTGAACCGGTTAATTGAAGTTACTCCAACGTCCAGCTTCCGAGGGAGGGAATTTCTGATAGCTACACATAATGCAGCACTCTTGTGGTTCTACGGAATCTGCCGCACGCCCCTACCTTCAAAACAGTAGTATATAACGATGAAGGCCCTCCCCCTTTGTACAAATTCGTTTCATGGTAGGAGACCGTAGTTGAGCTAAGTGCTGAGATTCCCCGGCATTTCAATTCACTTTAAATGAACGGTACTTCTAGAAGGAATATAGTGACCGGGTTCTACAGGAGGAACTCATAGAACTCTTACTATAGGAACTATAGGAATTTGATTAAGAAGATGCTAACGGTATCTCTGGTCCTACCTTTATTTTTCACATCACTTGCTTGACCGTTTCCTTTGTCAGTGAAAATGACTTGTAAATGCAGCCTCCGCGCCTCTGAACTTCACTTAAGCATCTCCTTTCGACTTAGTACGGACTATGAATTCCGCCCTTAGTATACTATGGTGTTGATTGGTGCTGGTGTGGGAACGTTGAATTTGCCTGATAGATTACAATGGTTGATTATTGATGAAGAGCAATGTGTTAGTTCAAATTATAGTATTAAGTAAATTATACCATTGAGGTTTATTATTTTTGACATTCCCCCATAGTACCACCCCCTCCCCCCCAACTTATTTTGACTCCCAAGTCATCAAAATGAGATACATTTTCCAATTAGTTCGCAAATTTAATGCAAAAATTGGGATTTATAAAATTGGAATTCTCGCCAGTTGTTAACATGTTCACCCTGATGATCAGATTTTTAAGGCATATCAACAATCAACTTCAAAAAACCTTTTTGGCAAGTTTTACGTTAAATCTCCATGCGGCCGTAAGTTATTGCGCACTGGTTTAAACTTCTTTGGCGATGGTGTGGGGGTATTGAACTTGGATAGATTACAACACCATTAAATGAAAAAGGATTTTAAAAAAACTTGGACACACACATTTAGAAAAAAAATCCACAAACACATTTTTTTAAATCTACACACACATTGCTCACTGGTTTAAACTTCTTTGGCGATGGTGTGGGGGTATTGAACTTGGATAGATTACAACACCATTAAATGAAAAAGGATTTTTAAAAAAATCCACACACACATTTTTTAAATCTCCCCTCAAAGGCGGAAGGGGCACACCGTTAAAATAGAAAACTAAAAACTAAACAAAATAAAAGTGGGAAGGACGCCCAGATAACCGACGCCGGCCCTTGGGAGTTGGGAATTCGAGGACGATGGAGGAGGAAGGAAGGGATGAAAGGAAGTGCTCTTATAAAATGACAACCAGTTGAAGTTAGAGCCCCGAATGACGCGGGTGGTGATACCACGAAGTACTCCTGTTGAGATGCCCAGCTCAAGTAACTCTGCCACTTTCCCTGCACGCACACACAATATGTATATGTATATCCCAAATAGAATACATATGCGAAAGGACGGATTTTTTACAACAATTTTGAGCCCTTTATGGCAAAGTTTGAGGGGTTATAAAAAGTGTTTGTTGTTTGGTAAAAAAAAGGTTAGGTATTGAAAATAAAATTCCAAAAGGTTTCACCAATTTCAGTGTTATAATTTACGTGAGAAGATGACGAGGAAAAATTGTGAGAAATAGAAATATTTCTTTAAAGGTCAGGCCGCTGGACTGGTTTATTTAGTACTCAATGTTACTTGATCGCCTCCAGTTTCTGACGTCATCTTTCTCTATCTCAACATTTTATTATTCTAATCTTCAAGAGAAGCAAGCGGTCGAAAAAGCCCACGTAAGTTCGTGCGGTGTCCGCATATCTAATGCAAGTCCTCGCCGCACCGCTCCTACGGGACTGTCACCTCACTGACTCACTCGCCTTCTCCAACTTTGGTCGTGCCGATAAATCAAATAGTTTTTAAAAACTTCTTCCCCGTCGCACGCGAGAGGGTCGCCGAAACCTTGAGGTCGAATCCCGACAGACGGTCTTCAGGCTTTGAAGCGGCTTAGCACAAGATTGATACCGATAAACCTCATTACAATGATAATCATTTCATGATGTGTCTATCAGTGCAGTACTTGAGTTATTGAAGGGACTGCTCGTGTTAATATAGTCTACATCCTGCTTGCTATAAGGACCCCTCGAATTTCGCAATAATAGATAACGTGTTCTGAGATTTACATTTATAATGATTGGTCGGTACCATTTACTACCGACTTTCTAACAGAACCGTAAGCTACCGTGATGATTGACATTCGTTAGGTTAATTATTCATGAAACAATCCGCCAGTAATTAAATTTGAATTTAATAAAAAAACAAACAATTTATTGAAATGTGTGATCTAACTTGCAGATCTGCAAATGGGTATGTGGGAGTTTCAGGGAACTCGTCATTGATGTTGTTCTAATCATCTGTTTTATTTTTTCAATTTTCGAAGAAACTGAAGCTATTTTGATTTCTTTCAAGTTTTGGCGGAAGCTCAGGTTGAAATTTGGGTCTCTTTATCTTAATGACTGAACTAACCGTACACAATTTGAAGTTTCTACCTGTAAATAATGCTATTCTTTGGCCTTGCGGAGTTGGTATCTCGACGGTCAGCCCACACTTGGGACCAATAAGCATATCATCGGCTCTACTTGGAATGCCAGTTAACAACAGAAATATGACCAATTATTCTTCGTAGCCGTGAGGATATGGTACTTGATTACGGCGAAGGAGGTTGTGGATTCGAACCCCATAGGTAGCATTTATTTAATTTTTTTGGTGGATTTAAACGTTCCAATATATCATGTCAAAACACCATAATGCTGGTTTTAACATCAAAAAGAGAGAGACTCTAAAATTATAGTTTGTAGGGCTGCTGCTAGAGCGCCTACGGATCCCAGGTGTGGAATTGCCGTAGGGTGCCTGTATTCACAAACTGAATCTGAACCTTGGCAAATACAACTACTGGTAAACTGAATTAAATCTCTCGCTAATGTTTACAGGGCTTAAAACCCGAAAAGTACATGAGTGAAAGAATAAATGAATGGGACCAAGTTCCCAACGAACAATTTGAGATCAATCACAGGAAAATCGGTTAAGAATTTAGGGGCTTTGGGCGCGAAAAAAATCGACGTACATAATAATAACACACTTGTGTGTCGATTTCGAAGGTTTTTTTCTTTATTGGCATGGTTTTTATACAAACTGCCATAAAATGCATTCACAGGTATACAAAATATTTGTTTACAAGATTCACTTAGGTATGATCAACATAACTTATATTCTTATTTAATTTTCTTCTAAGAAGGCAAACAATCATTGATAAATATCCACATTTTATTTTCTTAATTCTTAATATGCATTAATAATTGAAAGGTGTCTCCAAAATGTCACACAACAACCGATTTATAGAGTCAGCATATTTTTCGCACTTCATTACTATGTGTTCCATATCCTCTAGCGTTTTGCGTTTCATAGCCTACTGAACTAATTTGGTTCCGCCTCTGTCGGTCTGCCTGTCTGTCCGCATTTCCTTATTACAGCCATAACTTCCACAATTTTGAATGAATTTAGCTCATATTTTTAAGGACTTTTCGAATATGGCCTCTTGAGGTTCCATACGAATTTCATCTCAATTTAATCAGCAATAAGCTCTGCGCGTGCGCTAACGTGAAATTCTTAAAACAGCCGTAATTTTCCCATTTTTTAATGAATTTAGCTTTAATTTTGAGGGGTTATGCGGATGAGGTCTCTTGAGGTCCCAAAGGTATTGCATCTCAGTATAATCAGCGGTACGCTCTGCGTATGCGATTTTGTTGAATTGATTAATTTTCGTTTTTACTGCCCGCCTCTGACGAGTAACCGCAAAAGCAACTCGTATTTGAAACGTGATGTACTGAATGTTTCTTCATTTTCTATTTTATAATGGTGTCATTAGATTTTAACGAGGAAGCCGCTGTGCCATCTCCTTGGCAGTGTATTTTTTTTGTTGTGATTATTAGTTACCATTTCCAATCGTTATACCATCTCTAAATATTTAATCTTCTATGTTTGTTTCCACTTAGAAGAATTTTTTTAGCAATAAGTAGATAAATGCATTAGCCCTCCGAAGGGAGGGAAGAAACGATACACGTTTCAGTTGTACTCATTTGTAATCACACTTGATAGTGTACGACACAATAAAGTAACCATATAAAAAAAAAAGAAAATTCTGCATAGCGCTCAAACAGAATTTTTGTTTGAAACAATGTCCTTAAACCAGGGTTTGCTTTTAATCGTTTCGTAGATATTTTTAAGAAAGGCCTTTGGTGGTACCCATATACCTATACTGCCATTCTTTTCTTTTAATATGACTAACTACTTATTACTTCGAGTGTTTATTGATGAAAATAATGAAAGGACAAGCCGAATTGAGCACCTCTTTCTTTTTGAAGTCGGTAAAAATGACACTTTTCACCCGCTACTTTTCACCGCGCTATTAAGGTGAAACCTTTGAGAAACGGTGCAGACGAACCAGTCGTCGTAATGGCTCCAACTTCTTACTGTAAGTTCATTAAAGTCTGTTCTAACAACGCTGCAGTTTTATATTTACCCGGAAAAAGAAACCTCCTCAATGCTAGAGTAGGAAAATTGTGAAACAAACGTATATTCAGCGAACAGGCTTTCCCGTGGCCAAGACAAATGACTGGGGAAACATGCGCGTGACGTAGTTTCAACAATTTTTGGCAGTTCCTGTAGACACGGCATCTGCGTGCGTACCTAGGGACGTATTGACGCACTGTAGGGAAGGTATTGCTTCATGGACTGATAGAAATTTTCATTGTTAAATAATATTTGCGAAAGGTACAATTCTAAATTGGGTATACTACAGAAACTAGTGGAGCAGAAACGTTTTGGAGCAACGTTCGATGGCAACTATTCGGAGGTGAAGTGGAGTCGTCCCTATTGAAATAAATCAATGAAAATTATCAGTATAATTTTGCTTCCGAGTCTACCAAGGTAGCGGAAGCATTGTTTTCACTTTCGGGATGTGAAAATTTTGTTGTCTCCAAAATCAAAAATTCCACTCGCATTTTGCGTTTTAGACCTTTCTGAACAATTTTGGTTCCGTGTACAGACATACTGTCTGTGTGTCTGTGGGTCTGCGCACGTTACGCAAACGTTATAGAAAAATTTTCAGGGATCCTTGTTACGATGCATAACTAGTAGCCTCTGCGCATTCGGAAACGTTCTTGACCAAGCATTTCGATGAAAATTTTCAGGGATTGTTCGGTTTGATGTGTAGATGGTCCCCTATGAGTTTCATGACCCCCGGATCAATAGTAGCCTCTGCGCATCCGCAAACGTGAAATCCTTGTTACACGCATAACTCCGGGAGTTCATGACTGATTTCGATGAAATTTTCAGGGATTTTTCTCAAGTTATGCTCCTGCATAACAATAAATTTACCCTAATTCAATATTTACTTCGCTTGATTGAACGAAGTTCTTTAGTCAATAATAATTTTCAATGATCTATACAGTCATGTTATGGATACGAGGAAGCTATGTGCCACACACACTTGGCAGACGTTTTTTCTTACATCATAATGTAAGCATTGAATGTAACGTACTGACTAGATTGGTCTTCATGAACTATGATATTCCCCAAAACTCTGAGCCTCACTTGGATTGAGTACCTAGTTATTTTGCAAAGGTAACAAACAGTACTGGGGAGACCAACTAGCTCATCCGAAAACTGTATCCAGATAGTTAGTTGGTCATTTACCGGAAAAAGGAAAACGGAAGGTCTAAACCGGGGCATTGTGTTTCTTGTCTTGTCTTCTATATTGTAATATGTAGTATTTTGCTTGTCAAGTCTTCTATAATACAAGCAATATTATTGTAGTAGACTGGAGCCTGCCGCAACAACGTGAGGTTCCTATGTTGACTGGCAGCATTGAAAAGTAAAGGCTGGGAAATTGTCTTCTTTTCAGAAACTAATTGAATTTTTAATTAAACGAACAGAAAGTAGATAGCAGGGGTGCGCAACCTTGCAGTAGCCAGGGGTGCCCACCCCCCCTAAGCTTCATAACGCACCCCCCCCCCCCCCCCCCCCCAACTTAAAACCAGTTGGTGCCAAAACAAATATTAATAATATCGTAAAATACATAAAAACCTTAACAGTGTGAAGTCGAAAATTTTAAATTTGTTTCTGAAACCATCTACAAGTTATCTTGGAACCTTCTAAGCTTGTTAAATATATCTCTTTAAACCCTTCAAAGCAGTTTTTGTCTTTGGGATGAGGAAACAGAAAATCTTCCGATTATTTCTTCATTAGAAATGGACTCAAGAACAACTTTTTCTGCGGCTAGAACCATTAGATTGGACAACCATGAGTCTCCCATAGCTGATCTGAGTCTGTTTTTGCTCTTGACTTACTGCTCTTTCCAAGGAACAACTATTGATTGCTTAAGAGAGTTAAGTTGTATAAACCACTTTCATAGCAGTTCATTATTATTTACGTTCTATCTAGTTATGTAATATATTTTTGAATGTCGTCACGTTAAACTCTGTTTCAATCGACTTTAACCCCCCAAAAATGGTTTTCGGGACCCCCCCCCCCCCCCCCAAGAATTTTAATGACGCAGTCTGCTCCATAGCCCCCCCCCCCCCTGTGGTCACCCCTGCTGTAGCACACTTTTCAACACTTTTGCCCACGATTAAAAAATCAATTTGAAGGCTTAACGTTTAATAACATTGAGAGTAAAATCCGAATTCGGGATGAAAAATGGGGGTTCCCTTTGAATAAAGAAAGTTTGTGTAGGCTTGTGCACGTGCGCAATGCAATATTCAAAATCCTAAAAAAAAAAAAAAAATACGCAGGGAGTTTATTTTTAAATTTTTTCTTTAATCTAGGAAAAGTAGATAAAATTTCGTACAATTTCAGCTGTAATAAAGCTCTGTATCTCCAGTAGTCAAAGAGATATCATAAAATTGATTTTTCTTTCTCCTAAAAGGGAAATTTTAGATTTTGCCATAGTTTTTGCCTTGATATTGCCACTAGGACACTTCCTGATTATTTTATTTGTTCCAAACTGATTCGGCATTCTGTTCATGTATGACTATTCAATGTATGACTTTTCAATTTCGTTTAATGTATAATTAAGTCTTAACAGGTTATAAGTAACTTATTTATAGGATAGTCAGTACTACTAAATCTTCCTTCTGGGCACAAATATTAATTCTCCAAATTAAATTGATTAATCTCCTAAACTAACAGATATACCTGTTAATGTGTACATACGGAGAGAAGTTGAGGAGACTTAATTTAGGAATGATTGACTGTTATACAGGGTGTCCCAGGAGTTATGCACCATCCGACTCCTACGTGTTCTACAACTCATTTCCGAACAAAAATGCCTCCTAGCAATTTTTTGCCAGAGGCCTCGTTTCCGAGCGATTCGCGATTCAAGATTTTTTTCGTGTTTTCGATCTTATGTCATTAATACCGTCATAACTCCCTCAATGTTGGAGACAGCTCAAATTTGATGACACCGTTGGAAAGAGCGTTAAATGTTATATCTATTTGATGTCAGAACACTTTTTTTGATTGCATTGAAGATGTGCGAGTGCTGTTTTGTCAAAATCTTGAAATTGCCTGTTTTTCATCTCGCCTAGAAACCCCCTGAATGCTTGACGCAGAACTGTGCAGGCCAGGTAAAACGTCCGCCAAAATGTCAGCTTTCCAACGGTGTAGTCTTTTTGATTTTTAAAAATTTTTTTAGTTAAGGAAATGGTGTTTAACTGCAGAAAAACGTGTGTTTTCTATTAAAATTGAGGTTTTTTCAAAAGTCCCTACGAAAAAAGGTGGAGGTGGGATATACGTAATTTTTCTCGCTGAATCGAATGGTGACAACGCCAGACCTCTCAAGTGACGATTTAAGTTAGTTTTGTGGGATGCATAAACCCGTTCGTTTGTGAACAGCGTCTACGGCATTTCTAAGCTGTCCGGCCAAAGTCAAGATCATCGAAGAGCCGAGAGACGGCCATTGTTTGTGTTCATTTACGATTGATTGCGATGAGTTGCATTCATCTTTTTGCTGACACTATGGACCCTTATCAAACCAGGCTTCCGTATCATTACCAACTCTTCCCTTTCGTCTCTTCCTCGCTGTATTTCCTTCTGCGAGGTTTTCCCTATTGCATATTCCCATTCATCATGGTGCGCTCTAGCTATTGAACATAGCTGGTAGTAATAACCAAAACCTTAGTGACAAAAAATAATTAGGTAGTAGAAAAAAAAAGTTTACTAGATAAAGAAGGATCAGTGACATAAACAATATTATCTACCAATATTTTTTTTTTCATACTATCCGACGAGTTCACAAGGGTGTGAGTTGCACACAGGAGGAGTGTGACTCCTGCTTCAGAAGCATTACCATTGGCAAAACCGTACACAAAAATCATGTCAACGTACTCACTTGTGGTATAGCTACTCAACTGAAACCAATCATCGCAATCAATCGTAAATGAACGCGAACTATCTCTCGGATCTTCGATTATCCTGACTTTGGTTGGACAGCTTGGAAATGCCGTAGACGCTGATCACAAACGAACGTTTTCAATCATTAAATTCATTTTCATTTTTCATTTTTAAATAATTATTTTTTAATTTATATCTTAACAATCTTGTTTAAACTCTAACTCTTTGTATGAACTCGATTTCAACATTGCAACACCCGATGCTACGGCCAAATCAGATTGGGGTTGGTAATACACGGCGCACAAAGCAACCCCTCCTTCAAGACCGCAGGGTCGTGCGGGTCATTGCATATCCTCGCCCCTGACCAAGCCAATGCCTCCTCCGTAGCTTTCCCAATTTTCAAACATTAGGTCTTTCTTAGTGATACAGGTTGTCCCAGGACTTATGCAAAATCCGACTCCTACGTGTTCTACAACTCATTTCCGACTGCGATGAGTCGCCTTCATCTTCAAGACTTTTGGAAAAACCTCAATTTTAACAGAAAATACACGTTTTTCTGCATTCAAACTCCATTTCCTTAACTAAAAAAATTTTTAAAAACCAAAACGACTACACCGTTGGAAAGCTGACATTTCGGCGCACGTTTTACCTGGCCTGCACAGTTCTGCGTTAAGCATTCATGGGGTGTCTAGGCGAGATGAAAAACAGGCGATTTCAAGATTTTGAGAAAACTGTCATTTCGGGCAGCAATTGCACATCTTCAATGCAATCAAAAAAAGTTATCTAGCATCAAATAGATAGAAAATTTAACGCTCTTTCCAAAGGTGTCATAAAATTTAAGCTATCACCAAAATTGAGGGAGTTATGACAGTTTTAATGACTTAAGATCAAAAACACGGAAAAAATCTTGAATCGCGAATTGTTCGGAAACGAGGCCTCTGGCAAAAAATCACTACGAGGCATTTTTGTTAGGGAATGAGTTGTAGAACACGTAGGTGTCGAATTGTGCATAACTCCTGGGACACAGTGTATAGAAGCTAACACCTGGATAAACATTCTAATTGAACAAGCAGAAATGGAAATAAGAACCGCTAGTATATAATAACCCCAAATATATCTGGTGACTCCCAATAACCTACAAATGATTCAACACATTATAAATATTAACAAATTTATTTCAGATCTCTGACGAGGCCATGGGGCGAAATCGCTTGAGTTTATGGACAATAAATCTTACAAGAGAAACTGCCAATAAAAATTATAATGGTAAAGGAGAGTTTTATTGGAAAACATTTCTTTCAGTAACTTTTATGACAAAAACTGAAGAAATTGCTAAAATTGTTCGACTTTTCGGCTGTAACATGGTTGGCTCACGTTTTCGAGAGTTTTAAATCGAGATTTATACTATCCAGGTAGATACTAACAACATATTGGAAACGCTAAAAATTTTTACACAGACGGTTATGGTTTCTGTAATGGATAACAACAGACAATACTTCCTTGGTACATTCGGAAACAATCGTAAAAACCCAACTGAAATTTAACAGAATAAAATAAATACTTGGACGACTGCCAGCCTCGCGGTCTAGTTCAGGCCTCCCGTTTAACTTTAAGGCTTCAGCCCGACCGTCTACGTGGCCGATTTTTTAAATGGTGAGCGAACGGATTACCGTACTGCAACCCGAGTAGTCTCAATACAAATTCATACAATTAATTTTCATCTGATTTAAAAAAAAAGAAACTGCTTTTTTGCATCAAAAGATTTGGAGATTTCGATTTTCCGATAGTTTAATTCTTAGTTATAATCATTTAGAGTTGGTTGATCAAGATGCTGTGATATCTGGCACAACCAGATCAGTATTGGGTTTCCTCAGCTCGAAAATGGATTGGATTTTTGAACCAAATTTCGCAAACTTTGGTCCAGTAGTTTTGGAGAAAAGCTCCGGATGTAGTAAGGCGGACGGACAGATTGTTTTTAAATTCAGTTTTTCAAATCTACGTATCTTGAAACGTAAACCAACAAATTTTGAGGGGGGCTTATTAAACTTTTTTTTCTTGATCGATTGCACAGGTTCATAATAAAAAATAAACTAGGAGCGAGTTTACAGAATGTATTTACTTCGATTTTCAACATTTTTTTAGTCTAATACGACTGGCGTATTGTAGGAAATCTGAACATCTATGGGTATTTGCTACATCTCAATTCGTCAAGGGAGTTATTACCATTGATAGTCCTGGAGCCAGCTCCAAAAAGACGTCGGAAAAGGGAACAATTTTTTTACATCAGAACTCATGAAACACACCTACCTGTACATAAAATGGGTGGTCTGCCATTTTTTTTTTCCGATAAGGGATGGGAGGAGCCCCTGGTCACTGAGACCGCTAGGATCTATTGTGACGCTGTCCCCATTTTAATTCATAACCTTTTTAATAACCTCTTCGTTCACAAAGTGTAGGAGGTTTTCAGGTGTTTCCTTGGCAATATCAGAGGGTGTTAGGGCACCCTTCCCGAAATGCCGGAATCTAGTTGATGCAACAGCAGGACAATTACAGAGGATGTGTTCTGCTGTTTCCGCCTCTTCTCAGCAGAGCCGGCATTCTACTGTCCTGGCCTTACCAATTTTGTTTAGGTGATACCTTAGGGGGCAGTGGCCAGTAAGAAGACCCACAAGTTTGTGAATGTCTTTGCGCCTCAATGATAGAAGGGCTTTTGCGCGTTTCCTTGAGATTGTAAGAAACCGCTTGGCTTGCCTCTGATTAGGAGTGTTGTATTCTGTATTCTGTGCGTGTTTTGTCCTCCCATTTCTGAACGGGTTGAGTTATATAATTCTTGGTAACCCCTAGTTGGGGTTCAGGTCCAATTGGGTTGGACTCTGATCCCTTTTTAGCAAAGCGATCAGCTTCCTCGTTGCCCTCTATTCCTCATGATCCGGTACCCACCGCAGCATGAGTTTGTTGCCCTGGGCCGCTGCCTTGAGAGAGTTTAGGCAACTCCAAGTCAGCTTTGAAGTTACCGAGGAGGCAGAAATAGCCTTTAGTGCTGCTTGGCGTGGTCTGCCATACTAAAGCCGCTGTATTCAAAATTGGGAGTCATCTTAAATCAGAAAAAGTACTCAAAATCCTATTTCTTGTTGTTTCTACTATGTCCACTTGTTACAAAAACTTCGGTCTACCGCCCCAAATCCCCCGAAAAAGCGCTTGCTAACGTCTTTGAAAAATTGGTATTTTTATGCCATGTAAATTAAATTATTTGTGGACGTTTCAATTTTTACCATTGAAAGTGCGCAGCCTTAGGAGTCAAACGAACAAAGTCTGCTAACTCTGGTCAACTAGAAAGCAGTGGAAGACGTTGCTTGAAACTTTGTCGAATTGAAATTTTCTTATTATTCCGTAATGACAGCTTTTAAATTTAACGCTCTTTCCAACGGTCTCCTCAAAATGGATTTTAGAGAGTAGTTTGAGGGCCATTTGGGTGACTTAAGGTAGGAAATACGAAAAAATAAATTTTCTCTTAAGTGAAATAACTCAGAAACGAAGCTTCTAAAAGACAAGTCTATGTCTATGAGACAATTTTTTGGGGGAATGACCTCTTGCATCGATTCCTAGATTTTTGATCATTGGGTTTGTTGCAGCCTGTACAGCTTTCAACGTACGATTGCACAGCATTTCAGTATCCTCGACGCACTGTCAATATTGCGCAACCCGAGTATAGCACTACTATAAGTATTTATAGCATATTCTGTAATGATGTGCACACCTCTGTCCATCAGTGGTGGAAATGTCTGTGGAAGCGGTCCCTGGTTTAGCTGATGGCACGTTATTGTCATTAGAGGGATTTAAAACAGGTGGTTGACTGAGTGGAAGCAACAAATCTGCTGCAGGTAATCGAAACAAAACCTCAGGACCTTTCAGAGCTCTCAAGAGGGTGAAATGAAATGAAAACCCTTTGAACTCTCCTCTCGTTTCATCGTTGAAAATGATTTGTTTTGGTTCGTGAAAGGCTCGACTCGGGAGTTCATTGACATTTTTTTCCCCCCGAGCCTGCCCGGTCCTCATGTTTCGCCCTTCTGAGTGGTTTGTCCTCATGTTTCCGTCCCGTCCTCATGTTGAGTCCCTTCCCGGTCCTCATGTTCCCGGCCCATCGGCCCTGCCCAGGACGATCCCCTGATCCCCTCCAACTACCCGCCCATCCCCACGCCCCACCGCAGCGCACAGCTGAGTCAGTCGCTCCGCGGTCGTTGCCTCGTTCTAGTCAGCGGAACCTCCCGCTTGCGTCGTCCGTTTGAAAATATTCTGTTGGCCGCAGCCCCAACGGAACGAAAGTGTGTTTGTTATTTTGTGTGTGACGAGTTTCCTGTAAATCTCTTCCGCTGGACAAACGTAAGTCACTCACCATTTAATAAAAAAATCGATGAATAACAGAACAAATGTACAACTCAAACCTGTATCAATTGTTTGGCATCTACACAATACAATAACTTGATGTTGTAAGACATTATCATCACATCTGAACCTCTAATCTAAGTTGGTATCGTCCTCTTGTTTGCAAATGTTAGTAGAAAATTACAGTAATTGTATCGTTTGTATAGTTCCAAAAATTGTAAAGAAGTTGTTACTAAGCCTTACTCGTGTGTGTATGTGTGTATATGTGCTGTACCAGATAACACTGGTACTTAACTAGGGATCCAGATAACAAAATCGATAAATTTGACAACGAAGCCAAATGTTCAGAATGAAACCATGAGACCGTTCAGGAACGCTGTTTAATCACGATAAATTACTCAAATTTCATCTAGAAGCACCTGAAAAACTCTAGGAAAGTCTACTAGTGTTTGTTTTTCATTTTTAGGATCACCCAAACAATGTTTATCAACAACGAAATAGAACATTAAAAGATCCTTGCTCGAAATTTGTTGAGATGTATGTTTAAATATTACCTATTAAAACGTGTAAACATCCATGGAAACTGCTCAAAATGGTACAGGAGGTGTTAGAAAAATCAGTATCCTCATTAACTTTAATTTAATTTATGTTTAACCATAAATATGTAAATTGACTCATGATTGACTGAAACTTTTTGGCCTCTGTCCCTCTTAGTTGTTATTTTTTTGTCCTGTGTTTTGTAGTGATTAACCTCTTTATCCCGTTTTCTTGGTATGTTTTCGTGGTGGTACTTTCTATTAGCGATGATAGGTACCTCAAAATATTTGGTCAGAGCGAACATAGAGTCCACATACACGGAATTTCGTAATATGTTAAATGATATTAATAGTTCAATCCGTTCTATGTATCCTGTGATTTTTCAGGTTAATTTCTTGTAGTGACTTTCGTAAATAGGTCTGTCTAGTGGGTGTTGGGCCAATATTAATTCTTTATATTTTCGCATGCGCACACTCTACCATCAATCCATCGGCCTCTGTCTAAGTTATATAACGATTATATAGTTAACCGGTACAATTCCCGATGATTTTATGAAAATCGGCCTTATATTATCGGAGTTTCATCTTCAACAACGAATTCTAGATTTTTCTTTATGCAATGATTAGCAAATAGATTAGTAAGAATTCATGGGTTACCATCCTGATAAATACGCCCTAAAATTCGAAAGTCGTTGGACTGATGATAGGTAGTGTGACATCGATGTTTCGGGAACTCATGTTTGCCTGAACACACGCTACGATTCAAATGACGGAGATGGAATTGGTAGGAAATTGAATAGTTATGCAATACCTGCGAATGTAACAATAATTTTGAATGAACCCATGTGACTAAATAATATCTGTGAATTAATGGCGATTTAATTGATAGTGCTCCGTCTTAAACGTTCACCCAACTAGTCCAAGTTTGACCAAAGTTTGAACCAAAGCGGACCGATACTTCGATAGAGAAGAAACATTATGACATTACGTTTACGCCTACTGTTACTCCGATGGCAATGAAGTTTGAAAGGGGTCCACCATCCCTCTGAATGTCATCGAAATCGGACCAATACTTTTATAGGCATGATGACTTATTGCCACAGACAGATAGACTCTCGGATCCGAAATTAATCAGCTAGCTTTGATTCGCAAAAACAAAGTGGGCATTTGAAGGGCACGAACGCAAACCTTTCCTGCAATGATGAAGAAAACTCAGTTAACTCTGGGCGTTTGCGTTCTGAAAATAAATAAATTTGTGAGTAACTAACAGTAAATGGTTAAGATAAACGCCCTTCTCGTGCAAAGTTGTCTGTTTAGCTTTGACGACAGTGTTCTAATTTTCCAATTGACTAAAAAGGAAGCTCATTCTGCGAATTTTCAAAAGAAATTATTTACAAGCTCTGTAAGTTGTTTCTTACCTTGTGTTAATCAAGGCCCATTTTCACCCAACAAATAAATTTTGATCTGGAAGATGTTAGGAAAATAACATCGATCTTCTTTCACGGTACCGTTTTTCTAGTTTAAATCTCTATCTTCTAGTTGGTTAGAACGTAAACGCTCAAAATCAATAACTTGGCTAATCTCTGTCAACCGTGAAAGCAAAATGGCTGTACCTTTGAAAATTTGAGGGGAGTTATAAAAATTCAAAATAATAAACCTTTATGTTGGAATTGGCAGCTTTTTCTCATCAAACGAGAGCGACGTTCCATGAAATTGACACAGGAAGATTGGGCGTGTATTCTGACTACCATAACTGATGGTCTACGACTATGGGCTCATTGATGATCGCCTCGTTATAATATAATATTATAAATAAGTGGAAAGCAGCTGGCCAGCCAATCTTATAGAAGATAACGAATAGTATGTTATTATTTACGACGGATATGGATAGCTCCCCATCCTTGGATCCACCGATTTTAAGCGTTACCTGACAGCTTCTGGTGTCTGGGATGTCCTCTGGGTGTTGCGGGGATTGATCGCCTCAGTCCGTGGAAGGGGCAACTACTTCCTCCGTTTACATCACCTCCTTGCACCACATATTGCTCGTTATAATAGAATGATGAAGAGAAATAATAAATGCTCCTACTGCATCTACACATCAACCATCCTCCTTGTTGCTAAGCTGTCCCTCTTTTTTCGCTTCTTTTTTGAGATATTGTCCTGTTTCTTTGTTGGTAAACATTGGAAATACCTTCGAAGCTTTTCGGCCAGGAGTTAGTCACCCTTAAGTGACCTTAAAATTGACATTGTAGCCATCAAATTCAGAACAATATTTTTCATACATTCAATGCTTCACAAATAATACCTTCTCAAGAATTAATCATTTCTAAATCACTTTTAATATCACGAAAACTTCAATAAAAAAGGTACGGAAGCGGAACATGAAATAACGAAAGCATGACATCATCTGAGCGGTGGTTGGGTTGTTGTTTATTGTCTTGGAGCTTCAAATTGTCCAACTTTTGTTTGTAGAGCAAACCTAACTCTGTTAGGTAATCTTAGTTATTTAAACGCGAATTGGGTTGGTGAAAGACACCTGATGTCTTCTAAGGTTTATCCCTCAAGATTAATTCCAACGGAGATTGGGTAATCTCCGGTAAGTAGTTTTCTGGTGGGAAAGTGGGCCTTAAACTTCTTCGGTGACGAGGAAAAATGAGTTAACTGGTGAGCAAAGTAAATGGATATCAGAGAGGCCCTTCTCGTGCGGGGGTGTATCTTGTCTATCGAGCTTTGACAGCGGTCTTACAATATTCAAAATGATAGTATAAGGTCGACTTGAAATTCGTATATCGAAATTTCAACGCCCCCCTCATCCCTCCGACACTATTGCGTAATAAACTGTATTGACCACGGACTTGTGAAAGAATTCAAACTCTTACCGTTGTCGCTAGTATCCAAGACAGAATTTGTATATCCAAATTTCAACTCTCACTTTTAAATCTCCTAATAACTCATTGAGCGAAACCCCAATTTGCCCTCCTATGACTACCTCTCTATCATCAGTGGTCGTGGGGAGGATTTATCACTAGTTTGGCTCCCTTTTGGTTTACTATTTTCAATAATGAACCTTTGTAAACGACCAAGAATTTTTTTTAAGACTTTATTTTTATATCTCAATCTAGTTTTTACATAAATAATAAGTGATATTATTCTGACACGATGTTAACTTATTCAAAACATGTAAACGTGAGCAATTTTGTATACATACTCATAGTTTGTCGTCCCTACATAATCACTGGACACTGTTACACTACAACTAGGTTCACAACACTAATTCATGTGGTTTTTTCCTTTTCAACCTTCTATCAAGGTGTTCAATGTCGAGAAGACGGACGGCCTCTTCGTTGACATGCCCCTGCAGCCTCTGTTGATGGGCTGCAGCAAATCGGTGTATTTCGGTTTGAACCAAATCCAATCCAAGACCAGGATGGAGGTTCTCATTTCTCACGTACCAGGGAGCATTAACTATGTCCCTGAGTACTTTATTTTGAAATTTTTGAATTATTGCAATATTTGCATAGCTGGCATCCAGGCTTGAGGACTTGTTTGTAGAGCATAAGTTTGCTCTCTATTTGCAAGACTGAGCGTCGTCCCATGAGCCAGTAAAGTTTCTTGTATTTCAGGTCTAGTTCGTTTTTCTTCTTTTTCATATGTGATTTCCACCGCAACTTTGCATCGAGTGTCATCCTCAAGTATTTTGCCTCGTTGGCGTACGGGATGATGACCAAGAATTGACACTAATGTTTCTGTTTACTATTGATAGACATCCCTTCAATCGAACCTAGTCGGGCCGCTTCATCCGTTCGCTCCCCCTAAGGCCTAGAACTTTGACAGAAAAGATGAACGTCAACACGATTGTGAACGTACATTGTAAACATCCCCTCGTCCATTTTGACGAAAACCGCCTGATGTAACTGCAATGTAATTTTGTTTTCAAAAGTTCTTTTTCAATTCGATTGGAGCGTACAAAGGAGTTTCATTCTATCTCGTTAAATTTTAGTTGTTCCATTCGTGGGTTTCAACGTTCATGTCAATTTACAGTATATTGCACCGTTGTAGGTCTTATATATCAGCTTGAATCACTCAATGGGAACTAAAGTTATGGTGTTATAGTGTGTTTAAGTAGTTAGATCTATAACAAAGTCATCCTACCATCTTATACGTATTTGTAGATTGTTTGCCACATTAATGTACATCTGGAACTCAATTGCAAGGTGTGGATCGGACTGATCAGCTGGGATACCATTGTCGATTTGTTCCCTGATATACCTATAGAGATAAAATATAAATGGAGATCATTTCAAAGCATCCAAATTACAGTTACAGATAAGAGCCTAGTTGATTTAATGTGGCTCAGACCAGGTCTAGTAAACATCGATAAGTGGTTTAGTCTAATAAAAAATAATAAATCGTCGTGTCGTGAATTGCAGCTTTCTCACCTCATCCATTCATAGGATGTCCGTCATATGTCACCTTCAAAACATCAAAAGAGAAATTAGATAGGTGAAGATTAGTTAATTCACATAAAACCAGCCTATGGATTTTCAGATCCCCCTAGAACATGAGACCGCAGCATTATTATACTTACACTAGTTCTCAATAAAAAATATCTAGATACCGTCCTACTCTAGTAATTTGGTTAGTAGCTTGCGGTTGGTACCAGCAGCTGTGACTCAGATCTCCAGTGTTCGCTCATCTAATGACTAGTTAAGCTTCCGGACGTGTATGACGTCAATTCACCTTCAGCCTTCATCCTTCTGTCAACTCTATTCACGACGCTGCAGATTATTACAATAGTTTATTATTTCTAGTTCTATGTTAAAAGTCCTTTCTGTTTAGATCTCTGATCTGTATTAAAGACGTATTTATATGTAAAAGTACAGTCATACTTCCTTAGAGAGATCGTGCCGAACAGTTGTTTGTTCATAATTTTATCTCAATCAATCAAAAACACAGCCCGTGAAGCGAAAGTCTTCTGAATATTGACTTCAACTTCAACTCTTAAATTTCCTCCCTCGGGATGGATTGTGGGTGAAGCCAAGATTACAGGAGCATCACTGGGCAAAACAAACGCATGACCCGAATTTCTCATTATTGGATCCAACATATTTGAATAGAGGCTTCAGACGGGAGAAGAATCAGTTTTTTCCTTAATAGGTTTTGGAAAAGCAAACTAACAAATTTTGAGGGTACGAGGAGTTTTGCTATTTTTCTTTTGATTACAACAGTTTCTCGTTGGAGTTAATAAATACGCTGAAAATTACCACGCAAATATTCAAGGCTTGAATTTTTTTTCCTAGATCTTTTTCAATAGACCAATCCGTTGCCGGTAGGCAATCGAGTAATTTAACTTGACATTGGTAGTTTCCTCCATAACCATAATTCTGGTTCTGATGTTGGCCTCCAATGAATTTCTATCAGCGATCTCGCAGCTTAATCGAAAAAGTCTATGGAATTGACCATGATACTCAGAAAACCTCATCCAACATCCTCCTTTTTTTCTTTCTCTTTTTCAAATTGAATTTGGTTATAGCAGATAATTTATAAAATCGATTATTATCGTGGCAATGGCAGATTAAGATCTATAAAATGTCAAAATTGGTCACTCATAAGATGAGAAAATAGTAATTGGTAGATGTTTCATTTTACGCCTGAGCAAAAACTACCAGTGGGTGAGGCAGATGTATTTCATGGGGACCATCTAAAAGCCATAAAGGGCCTCAGTGGGGGGGATTGCGAGTGAATGGGGGCAGCGGGATAAACAGGATAATCAACAATAAAAGGGCCAACGGACGTAATCACGCTCAGGCTAACTTGTGAGGTGATGGAATGGTATAGTTGCCCCTTCCGAGGAGGTGGATGCATTAATATACTCCGCCACGCTCAGAGGATGAATCAGACGCTCGCAGGCGTCCGGTTCATCTTCCAACGCGACAGATTCTAAAATCGGGAAGGGGCCAACTAACCATATCCATCACAGAAATCAGTTGAAAACTGTAGAAGTTGTGAGTGTACTTGATGGTTTTGTGGTTCGGACATGCTACTACCGAAAAAAATCCAAATGGAACATTGAAATCCTTCAAACTTTCCAACTACCTTCCAGATTTTAAGTAGATCAGACGAATAGGCAATGAGTCCATTTAAACTTCTGATCGATTTTAACGTTTGCAGATGTGCTGTGGCTGATTGATAGAATCGACTGTCAACTCTGTACCATAAGCCTCTGATTCCCTGAAAATTACATCCAACAGGTGGAAACTGTTGAAATTGAGTTTGTTACAAGGGGTTGCTGATAGACGGACGTACGAACGCAAAGTTCAAGTTGTTCAAAATGGTCTAAACTGTAAAATGGTATGAAAATTATATTTTGGCTAGGCTTTTATTTTTCTAATCTCTTTTATAGTGGAAGCAACGGTTTCTACCCATCAGTAGACTTGGAACCAAAACTGGAACACAAGCAAGTAGATTTTTCTAAAACTGAGGAGATAAAGTTGTGACCTCTAAAAAAATTACCATTAGCTGTTGTGAATTGTACAACAAAAACTGGTAAAAAGAAGTTGCTAATATTTTTTCGATATTTTCATTGTATTTCAGATCACATCCTTTGTAATTTTTGTATCCCCCCTCCCCCTCTTATTTTGGGAGTTATGCCCATTTCAGCGAAGTAAGGTCGAAAAAACATCGATGTAGAATAGGAGAAAAGGAGCGGAATAAAAAAATTGCTAGGAGGTGAGAGTTGTAGCAAATTAGTTGCTGAATCGATTCCTGAAGTTTCGTCGTTCTTATACCGAACTCACTGTATATATAGTTCACTCCCCCAATTCTGTTCTGATAGGAGGAGATCGTTTGAAACAAGTGGAAGGAACTTTGTTCTGGCTCTAGTGTAAGTGCCCTGGGCCGTGATGCCGTGCGTTGTGTTGGTGTACTGTTAGGCTAGTGTTAGCCTCTTCCTTATGTGACGGACATACGAGTGGCGAATCGACTTTTGAGGTCACCTCTTCCTCGATCGTTTCCTTTCAATTGGATCCCCAGTCGCGAACCCCCCTTACCATCCCGGGCTTCGAACGGTCTACTTAGGCTTATCTACTAGACTGCCTGCTTGCCCCGCATTTCGAAATGTTCTGTCCCACGATCCTAGTGTTATTCTCTGATTGCAAATCTTATCTTTTGTGTGTGTCCAATGGGAATTCTGCGCGGTAGTTTATTGGGAGGTTTCTACAACATTCTTGCCCAATACAAGTTTTGGAAGGAGTAATACTATTAGGAAGAGTGAACGAATACTTCCACAAACGTGAAATTTTTAAAACATTCACATTTACAGGGAACCTGTAACTCCATATTACAGTGAACTATGTTTACTTGAAATCAGTGAAATTTGGTTAGGTATTCTACTTTTTAAAGTTTCGAAATATAGACAATCAACATTCATGTTTGAAAAGTTTACTTCATGTATATCACGATGAATACAAGAAATGCTTCTAGATTACTGCGGAAATAGTGGGTGGATTCTACTCTCACATCCTTGTATAGTTCAAGGACTTCCATTTCGGTAGGAAATGTTCCGTCCTCATTCGCTATCGACATTTTATCTCGGTAAACAAACGCCGCACTTAGATGAGGATTCTGCGTTCCGCGATTCTGCATTTTCAGGAATAGAAAATTCTATATAAAGATATGACAAACGATTTAAACTTTTCAAGGCGCAGAAGGTAAGACTTCGAAATAAATCAAGAGCGTTCCAATTACTCTACTGATGGAATTCCAAGTAAAGAAAACAAACGAAGTTTCGTGTTTTGTAAATTATTTATGAACCATCATCAAACTTCTCTTTCAATAAAAATAGGGTGAACAAAATGAACACACAGAACTTGATAAAATCTATTATTGTCGAAACGTGAGGCTTTTAAAATTATACATGTGTTTTTACAACTACACACAAAGGAGATTATAAATAAATTCGTTCTCTATAATGGAGTAATTACAATACATCGAACCTATGATGGTCAGACATTCGATGAAGTCAATTCTTGATCCCCGTTGCGGTTAATAATGCACAATTATTATAATTTAAAATTCATTATAATGGTAGCTTGATATGTACTGTTCATTGCATCATTCTAGCTGTTTTGATATCAGCTTTTATCTCGTACTAAGGTACTTGTAAAGTTTCAGTCTTTAACGAGTTATATTTATGACGAAGTTATCATATCCCCTTTGGTTATGGGTCATTTCAAAATTTCGGTCACATTTATGTCACTGATCAGTATTGCCGTCAAATCTCAGCTAAATACAGTTTTGTAAGTGTTTTAAAATTTTCTCTATGTTAATGTACATGTTACAATGAAAAGTATGTAAAAGTTTTGCCTACAGGACCCAGGAGAAAATACCAAAGTCCGTATTTCTCACTTCCCACAGCTGTCACTAATCAGAGGTAAACAACTTCCATCGTCACTACTCAGCGAAATATTTATTGGGGCTGTCAATCGACTTACACTATGAAAGAACATACCATCTGCAATGGATATCCGCCTCAGGAAAAAAATTTGGATCCAATCAAGTAGCCTTATCAATCCATTATTCCAGTGTCACAGGATTTTTCCTCACTCCCTACAATGTTTTGAAAAGTAGCCCCCAACAGGCAGGAAAGGGTGTTTATGAAGTTGCTTCTGTTTTGTTGACGTTCCTTATTCAAGACGGTCCCAACGCTGGTGGTTGGATTTTGCCTAGACCTTCCCAGTCAGTTCTACCGGGTAACCATCCCTGGAGGTATCAGTGTAGGTTTTTTAACTTTCACTCCCTACTCCAGTAACATTCTGAGTAGGCAAGTGTAACTTTGTCGCACTTGTTGACAATTAGTGTAGTTGTTGAAAGTTCATTGACAACATTTTGATTCAACCAGTTTCAATCGATTTGTGGCCTGTAAAGGCGGTGAAAGGCTATAACCTCACTCCCTACAATATCCAGCCAATAGATCCTTAAATTGTTGGGAGTGAGCTCTGCTTGTAGCAAGTGAGATTTTGGCTAGGAACCCTTAGTATTTGCTGTAGTTAAAATTGAGCTAATTTGTGTTGTTCCACTCACCTAATTTGTAAGACTTGAGCGGCGATTCCCATAGAGGTTGGAGGCTCAAGAGGGGAAAAAATAGTAGTATATACCTCACTCCCTACTCAAGTTTTGTTTTCCAAATGCCGTATCAACAGTACGGTTCAAGATTATGTGTGCTGACTTGGGGAATATGCCGAGAGAACCGCAGTGATTGATTAGAAACAAAAAAGTTGATCAAGTTTCAACTTTTATTTTTTAGAAAAGTTGATACCCAAATGTGATCGAAATTTTGAAATGACCCATATCTAGAAGTTAATGAGTAGGTGTGGACTTACAATATTCAGCTGGAGGACTTCTGTTGCTAATTAGTTTCCCTAATCGATCTACGGAAAAGGATAATGGAGCTTTTTTTATGACATCTCGTTACATGGACGTGAGCGCCGAGTTTTATAAATTGCCTGAGACTTCGTCGAATTAATAGACAACAGGAATCCCAAAAGTAAAATAACCTTATTTCTTTAATTTAAGAAATGATCCAAAAATGTTTCAGAAAAAGTGTCATTTACTTACTCTATTTCTATTTTTATCCATGTGGTCGCCATTGTTTTATATGCATTTTGTAAAATCCGGTGTTGCATTTCTACTCCTGTTTTACGTCCTTCTCTATAGCGAATCGTTTGCCCCCTTGATGATTCTTCTTTTGATTGATTAAAACACTATAGGGGAATGATCATTGATCTTTTGATTGCTGCAGATCTTTGTTGTGAGGTTTTGAAGCGATCCAAAAGAAACGTCGAGGGTTGTTGTCGGGCCAAATTTTCTGAACAGCTCTTAACACTCGAAATCTCCTGGAGTCGCTTGGTTTGCGATGTATTCAAACAGTATCGTCCTCCGTATTCTCTCGATTTTCACCTCTTTCCTCGTCTGTAGCAAACGGTTTCGTATTGTGAGGGACTCAAACAGGAAGTAAGGTTTAGTGAGGTGGAGACAAATATTGGCTCCTCCTTTAATTGTGTATGTAGAATTGCTTTGCTTAGTGCTTTCGCCTTTGCGACGCTTCATCAGAACTGTTGCTTTTATTTGTAGTTTTTGATTTAAGGTGCCGTTATTCAGAGGGCTTGGGGTTACCTTTCATTGTTGTTGATGGTTTATTGACTATCAATTTTGTTGAAATTGAAAAATACGCAAGTATGGGTGGTATACTTTTTTTTCAACAAAATTAATAGGCCTAGCACATTTTAAAGAAGCACTTAGTAGTAGAATTTGATGGAAGAACTAAGCAAAGCAATTAAACAATATCTGTCTCCCCCACATCAAACCCTACTTCAGTGAAAGACCACTAACGAGGAAGATGGTTTATAACAACAATAATAATCAAACAGAAAGTGAATAGCTGATTGTTAAATTTGGCTGGTGACTGGTGACACGACGGTTGAAAAGAATGTTGATACGGTACAATAAATGCGTACAAAGTAATAGCGACAACGTGTGAGTACATGACTTTGTTTTTGTCCAAAATTTTTTGAAGAATTTTCCTAATTTCGTAGAGCAGTGATTTACGTAGAAGAGTTATTTATACTAAAATAATGAACCTTAGTGTAATAATTTGCATTGTTTTTGGGATTTAGATTTAGAAGTTGTGTATCTATAGAGGGACTAATGAAATAATACTATTTCCGGAATTATATTTATGAAGAAATCTATTCTTGCGATGGTCAGCTGAAGGATCCTTGTGGCTAATTTCTTTCCTGATTGATCTTCTTGATCTCTGAGCTAAAAGGTGTATGGAGCTCTTTTCAATGCATCTAGACGTCTCATAAACGCAAAATTGTGATTTACACGGAAGGGTTATCTAATGCAGCAATAATGGGTTATACTGTAAGGTTATTCTATCGACTTTGACTCTGTAAACCCGGTAGTTCGATTTAATTAGTCACAAGTCGGACAAACTGACAAGCATCGGCCTAGGAAGAAATTCCTGAAGGCTGGTCCAACAAAAGTTATCTTACTCTCTACCAAACTCTGAGTTAGTATTACTGACATCATCTTAAAAGATGTAAGTTCTAGTTGGTTTTCCAATAATCCTATTATGAGTAGCCAGTACCATCACACCTGACCACAAGCTGAATATCTACTGACAACTATGTTGAAAATGAGGTTAATTCTATCTTCCTGGACATTCCTCTTGGCACCGAACGGGTTTCGCATTTTCTGGGGCAGCTTAAGAAGGGGAAAAAAAGTCTTCGCTTTTCGAGGGTGAGACAAAACGCTATTTTTACACTCATTTTACCTTCGGAACAATTAGTCATGAATACTCTTCACTCTTGAGAGTCTAAATTTTTGACGAGCCGTCAGTTCTATCTCATCATTCAACGTCTTCGAAAAACTTCGGTTTTTCCATCTTTTAGAGTTTGGTAAAAATGAAACTTCGGGGAAAAGGACAAAACAAATTAATAAGCTTAGTACAGGTTATAAAATTAATAAATTAATTAAAAAACGAAAGAATAGCATTATTCTGCGATTTCTTGAATCATTCGATTATTACAGATTTATATTACTATGATCAAACGAAATTAGCCGTGTTATGTACTTCATATTATACCTAGTCTAGCCATAAGTTCTGTCACACAAGTTTGACATTGACCTCTCGGATCGAGAATCAAGGTAGAGCCTGCTCTTCTTTATCCTTGTTTAAAAAGACTAATACTAGTTTGAAATTTGCTTCTCTCATCAGTGGACACCGAGTTCTCACAATCGAACAATCAATTAAAAAACATATAGCAGCAAAGGTGACTTTATACCGGAAAGGTAATTCAGCATCTGGAGAGATAATTAAATTGGATTTAACCACCGGTTCAATTATCGTACCGTTGACCAGTTCAATGAGACCTAGGGGATAAAATACAGGCCTCGGAAGCTCTGGCTATTCCGCTACTGGTGCTGCAGACCCAGTAAATATTAACGGTTTTCGTTTCCTTTCAAGTTTCAAGCATGACATCTTTAAAGTCCATTTTTGGAGCACTGTTAGCCTTTCTGTCGTATCGAAAAAGTATTACTAAGTATTACTCCCCCCCCCCCCGTTCCTCTCAATCTTTATCATTTCAAGTTTCAAGGTGCTTAGATTCAAAATATGTTATTATCTTATGCCGTATGGGTCGTAAAAAGCCTTAAAATAGATGTAAAGAATCCGTCCTTACGGACGTGGATCCCACTTGGGGTCTAGTTGGCCCTAACTTCTAGCTTTCCCCGATTGCCTCACATTCATAGATACTGTAGGCCGAAAAATGGTCAAAAACACCGGTTTTCGGGGTTTTTACCGACGGTTGCATAGGTTTCAGATGTGTAGAAATTCACCTACAGCAAATAATCTCTATTTCTGAACCTAAAAGTGACCCATGAACCTCACGACGACAAGAACAATCACGCATCATTAAAAAATAATGAACCTAATGTTAGAATTGGCAACCTTATATATTTTTGGTTGAAGTTGTCTTTAAATTGAAATCAGTTCAGTTCAAACGTGGGCCTTCAATAAAACTGGAGGTTTGGTTCTTTGCATCAATGTTTTGAATAACCCTTTTTATTTCTTGTATACTGCTCACTTTCCTAGGCGAACGTTATCAATTTCGAATCTAGTTCTTCCTACTTAAAATTTTGTGCTACAAGTATGCATGTAAAGGGGAGAGGGGGGGGGGGTACATTAGGAGTACATAATAAGAATTTGAGGTCATGTGTAAGATTAAAAGTTACCTTACCTAGTTAGCTTCAATGGATTATTGTAAGGAATTTCTCTTCTTGAATTACAACAAACCTCTTCTTATCCCTGATGCCACAAGTATTCGGCACTAGAACTCCTAGTAGCGGTCGAGTGTTTGCGGAGTTTGCGTTTCTCGGCGATGAAGTGACTTCGAAAATCGATGTTCCCTTCCCCGAGTCAAGCTCGAGTGGTCGCGAGAAAATGCTAAACACCCCCTCGTCCTTCTTTGAGGGGCCTCTCGACTCCATTCAAGCCGAGCACTCGAAGACGATCGGTTGAGTTCATCCGGGCGTTGCTATCTCTCCAGCCTTGTCTTCTACCAAGGCCAACTAATTCTCAAGTGCAGGAAGTGAAGTCAACACCTGAACTCGTATACAATTTATGGTTGAAACCATCATTTATTGAGCTGCCATGGTACTAAGAGGAAAACCAAAGTCCCAGGCACACAGAATGCTCTCAAGAGCAAATTTGTCTAAATGATTTACATTTTTTAGTTTTATGTTAAATTGTGTTTAAATTTGAGCCAAGAAACTGTTAATTTTTTGACAAGAAGTCGTTCTGAATGGTATTCTGCCAAACATGGATTTTGGATTTTCTAAAATCATTTATTGCTCTGTAGTTAATTATTTTCAACTAGTTTAATGGCCCTGCAGGTTAAAAAGCTTTTTCAATAACACAATGTTTTTTCGTGATTTTTAATTGCGACTTTTCATCTACCAATTTTACATTCAATAAATCGAAGAGGGTATTTACAGTCTAGCCCTTTATGTATGTAGCGAATTAATGATTAGCACCGAGTTCGATTGCACTTCTATTCACATCAGCACCTTCTTCCAGTGGTTTGTTTCGCTTGAGACGTCAAGCCGAGTCCAAAGACGATCTCCAGGTTCACGAGTTTGTGGAGGCGATGTTCATATCTCTCCAGCCTTGTGCAATTCTATAGGCCAACTAAATCTCGATGAATGCATCGGAAGCATGTACCAAGTCAACAACTATAACTCGTAATGAAACCATCATATTTGACTTTCTTGGCGCAGCCATGGTACTAATTTTCCCATATATAAGCACAGTTGTGAATTCCTTCCTCAAAGCAATACATTTGTCTTGATTTTACATTTTTTCTTTTTTCTATGTTAAATTGTGTTTAAATTTGAGCAAGAAACTGTTTTAATTTTTTGACAAGTATTTCGTTCTGAATGGTATTCAACTCCAAACATGGATTTTGGATTTTCTAAAATCATTTATTGCTCTGTAGTTAATTATTTTCAATAATGAACCTATCTAATCGACCAAGATAACTTTTTCACATCCCTCAAAATTTGTTGATTTATTTTTCATGGTACGTTAACTAGAAAAGAAAAAACCCGTGGCCTCTCTCTCTTTGTTTTTATTACTGGACCAAATTTTACAAAATTTGGCTAAATATCTTAGCTTCTTGATCAATCAACCCTGAGGGCCAATATTTAAGAATTGAAGTATTAAAAAATCGAAATCTCAAAACTGTGTAATGGAATTGAGCGTTTTTTGTTCTTGTTTGACTCAGATAGAAATTAGTTTTTTGCATTGAGTTAGATCAGCCGGGTGGGTAGCTTTGCGATCATCCATTCGCTCCCCATTTGAAGAAATCCGAAGGTTGTCTTTACGCGAGAATGAGGAATTACCGAGGGGAAATTAGGGTACCTGGTGACAGCCCCTGAATGATGGATGCTGTAGTAATTTAATTATCTGCAGTCCACTGATGTGCATGTATGTCTAAATCCCATTTCTTTTCATTTTCCAGATGTGTGAACTTGGCAGGAATAGTTGTGTTATGTGTTGAGGGGGGAATTAATTTAATTAATAATGCAATCTTGTGAAACAATTTGCGGCGTTTTATAAATTGTAAGTAAATAAACTAATGCTTTTCGGAATCACCGATATGGCAGTTGACTTTTATCGCGCTGTTGATAGCTCTGGAGGGTCGTCGGTATTTATCGCTTTCTGATCAACTTAATGGAGGTTGAGGGACGACCTCTCAACTTCAGCGGTGCGGATTCATTCCGCCGCCCCGGCGACGCCCGTTTCAGTTCTTCATTTCACCCCGCCCTTTTTCCGACCCTTCGGCTGAATGATGAAACGCTTCCCGCCTCTGGATCACGTAAAGGGCGACACGGAAGGTGAGTTTTACCGGTTTCAGCCGGCTCCGCGGGGGTTTAGCCCTCGCGGTTTCTCTGCCCTCGTCAGCAACAGTTTCACGACCGCCTTCCCCGCAGCAACAGTTTTACGGCCTGCGCTCCCCTCAGCAACGATTTCACGGTTCTTGATCGGGTCAGCAGCTGCTTTCCGGGTATTTTGCGGTAGCTTTCGTAAACAACTTCAAAAGCTTTGTTAGGATTCCTTGTAAGCTCTCCACTTCGCTGTTAAGAACTTCGAAATTTCTATTGGCTCTTCAAAATTGTTGTGTGTAACTCAACATTCATGGCTTCATGCACTTTATTTGGCACTTAGTCAAATTTTGTAGTGTTCGAAGTAGTTCTAGTGGTCAAAATGTCACTTCTCAAAGTTTTGACTCTCTTGATATCAGGGAAATGCTACCGATTCGCGTTTGGCTTTCTGTTCTCACTAACCAACCGTAGAATTCATTGAAATACATTAATGGAATGGATTTATAAGTATTCATTATTGATTAATTGGTTATGCAGTTGAGAATAACTTGAATCAAGTGTGAAAAGTGAATTCTGTTATAATTACATTTAGTTTAGGTGCATCATAATAACGGAAAATGCTTTTGCTCATGCGCATAGGCTCTCTTTGATCTGGGTCCAATGAATTTTGTACTGACACTTGAAGGTTCAATGTTTCTCGGCTCTTCTTGTAGAAAAGGTGATTCTCGACAATGACTCGAAATTTAGGAGATTTTATTTTTGACTTGGAAATGCATCTTCAATAGCCAACGGAGTGTGCAGAAGAGTTACGATGGCCATGTGCGGTGGTGACTTAAAGTACATGAGGAAATCCACTAATATTTTAAAGGAGTCTAGGAAATTGTAGAGAAAAGTTACGAGGTATAGCTGCAGCAGATGCAAGAACTTCGTAACTACTTGTCAAGTAAACGTACCATTACACATTTCTGCAATTATACGATTGACAAGTACCTCAATCGCAAGTACAAGAATAGGTGTGTACTTCACTTACAAGTATATTTTCACTGTCAAATTCAAAACTGAGTTGTACTTATAACTCGTTCGTTTGCAGGGAGCTCCGTGAATGGTAAAATAATTTGGCATAAATTAGTAAATTAAAATAATTCCAATCAAGTTCCATAATAATCAATCAGTTCCAAACTCTGTATAAATCCCTGACAAAGTAACAATATTTGTACATTTCGCTAAAATCGTATTGAAATCGTCCTCTACCAATATAAAATAGACATCTTATTTTTTGTCGAAAATTTGATCTAACTTTCGTTTCTCCACTCCACTGAGACACTCGCAGTCGCAGCCACCGTATATTTATTTATATGAACGGGAGAACCCAATTACAGAAAATAGAATCATGAAATAAGTTTAGAGTCACTGGTACTAACAATAATATACATCTAATAACACTTCTTATGGAACAGGTGAGCAGTCCTACTCAGGATGAAGATGAACGAGGCAGTTGGCAAAACGTGGAATGTTCACACATTCTCTACACATTCTGGCTCGCCCTGGTCTGAATTATAGTGATTTTACCGCGGACCTTGCACTTGCTAACGCGGCGAATTTCTCTGCTTACCGACCCTATCGCTGGGCCGGTCTGTAGCTATTTCAACGCGGACTTGACAGTGTCAAGTAGACACTCGCTGCCGCGTCATATGTCTCTACATACCACTCCCCCTCTTCCAAAACTGTTGTGATTTAACTGCGGACCCAATGCTCCTTCTTCTTGGTATGTTTATCTTGTCCACTCTCCTGACAGACTTTATAGTACGATGTAAACGTGCTCTTCTTCTTGTCATGTTTTGCCATCTACATTAATAGTTTTGAATGACTCTAAGAAAAATTAAAATTTGCTTTTGAAGATTAGTAATTTAAGATTCGTTATTTTTTTGACAATTACCATTTGTGTCTAGTGTGGGCGGGTGTGAATGTGTACTGTCCAGAGCGACTCTAAAAGAAGGATGTGGGAATGATCTAAATTTGACTTGGAAATGCTCTATATAAAAGGCACATCGAATACACCGAGCTCGTCATTAAGTGGGAATTATGAGGCAGGCCGAGGCGCTGAGGATGAGGTCCGCAGTGAGGCAATGCGGTGAGTCAATAGGCGGCTATATTCATGTGACAAGAACAAACTGACTTTCATTAACATCACAAATGAAAACCCGAGTAACGGGAAAGCGAGCGTCTGACATTAAGATAACCCGAAAGATACATTTTCAACGTTTCATAATTAAAGCGAAGGCGATAAAGTAGCAGCGGCCTTCGGGTCGAAGCGACATGAATGATGTGGGTAGACGACTATACAAAATACACGTGCACTATCTATTTGATAGATAAAATCGGATCAATGCGTCAACTGTAGCAATGATATGTTATGAGAAATTTAATGAAGAATATATCGGACGTCCATCTTAGATCCCTAATACCCGATTCGGTAATAGGAAAACCTGTCTAGATCTCGATCAGTGTTGCTGTGTTGTTTTTATATGATAAATTACGACGCTCGAATCAATTTAGTGATCTTATGCTCTGGTTGATGATGTTCTACTCCATCCGGCACTAAGACAGACGATCAATGTTTTAAAGACTCAACATTAGCACATTAGCAGAGACTGCTGTTGGCATGACTGGTGTTTTCGAAATTCAATGTCTTGTATTTTTAAATTTTGTTGCTTGAAGTGTTCTTGTTTCTTATGCGTCTCTAATCTGCACTTTTATAGGAAACTATGTAGGCCTTTTCACATAGTTAATTTATTAAGTTCATTGTAGGGCCAAGCCTACATTACAAAATTTCATACTTACAATAGTATCAGTATACACGAGATTGAGGTCATAGAAAATTCTGTGTAATTAAAATTACAGAGGTTGTGCGTGCTGATTTTACTTCGCACATGCGTTGAGATGTATACGGTTATACTGACGACTAGGATCAAACGTAACGTCTAGAACCTATTTCTTTCAACCTTGTTTGTTAGTCTCCGAAAGGGATGTACCCGTCTATGAATGGATAAGGACAAGATGTTTCCTATCATTTTTAATGATTGAGTCAAGGTTCCATATTAATATTGATATTCATTCAATAACAACAAAACTGATAGAAAGGTGTGAGTTGATGAGGGTTACAATAATTTTAATCCTAATTATTAGGATCCGTAGCGAAAAGATGCGGCAAACCAATCTCTTTCAACTACTTAACGGAGATTAAATCGATCATCACCACGCGGATACAAGGGCAACCATCGTTTCACCGTGTTTATCGTTGTGTGTTGAGAAGTTAGATCTCGGTATGAAAACAAAACCGGCTGGCGTTAGTTAGTTTGGATTAGATAAAACTTTCGATTCGGATTCTGGGTCACTTATTAATATTTGGGAGCCCCCGATTCGACGAGTAGGAATTTTCCAAGATTGTTCGAAAACGAAGAATCCTTCGATACAATGAGTAGCTCGTTCGTGGAATTCCAAAAATAGTCGTACCTTGATTTGGTTAATAATTTATAATGACTATGATAGCGTAAAATTCTTGTTATTTTTTAGGAGTCATGGATCTTTGGAACATTGAAGAGTTGCTTGATATGTGGGAAAATTATTCATGTTGATGTATGAACATTCTGTTTAATTAGTCGCTGACATGAATTCTTAAAACTAGATGGACTGAAAGAATAGATAGGAATAAGTTAGGTGAACAATGTCTAAATGAAATTATCCCAAGAGTAAATCCTGCGATAGTTTACTTTTGGAAATAGAAACGCGTCTTATTCGTGCCGTTTCGCCAAGTTTCATTCAATAAATGGATATTTCTCCCTCTCACTATCTAGAAAGTTGAGTTACGTTATCTGAGCATATTTCCCTTTAAATCAACCTAACAGAAGCAAAGGTGGGAAGTATTTGGGGCAAACAAAAATCTGTTCAGAATCGAAAAGGGGGCTAAAAAACATTTAGAATTACTATTTGAGTTATAATCTGAACTTTTTTTTTTAAATGATTTATTGCACCAAGTTACAACTTATTAGCAACAAATTTTTGACATTTAAGTATGGATTGGTTATAGTAAAGCTTAGGTACATAACTAAGTCTCTAATGGTTTCGAATGTCAGAAGTGTCATTTGTTGCACTTGAGATTCACTGAATTTCTTTTTTCATTGTGCGGATTTTGTTATCGCGAACACCTTAATTCACGTACACAGATCATGAGGCTTATTTCTCTTGAGTCGTCTGGATAGGTCGTCAACGTCGAGGAGCACAGCTTCTTCATTGACGTGTAGTTGTAGCCGCTTGTGATGGGCTATAGCGTGCATTCTGATTACTTCATTTACTGTTGGTATACAAAGTTCTTTGTGAAGTCGAACATTTCGGGTGCACCGGTATGCATCAACAACACCCCTAAGTACATTGTTTTGAAACCGCTGTATAATATCGCGATTACTTTGAGCAGTACAGCCCCACAACTGCACTCCATAAGTCCAGACTGGTTTGAGGACTTGTTTGTACAACGTTAATTTGTTCTGGATTGACATCTTTGAGTGACGACCCATTAACCAGTACATTTTTCTGAACTTGAGAACCAGTTCCGCTTTTTTATTCTTGACATGCGTTTTCCATCGTAACTTAGCATCCAGGGTCATACCCAGTTACTTGGCCTCATTGGCGTGCGGTATAGTCTTGCCATTGAGATAGACCGGAATGTGGTCAAGCTTGCGGCTGGTAAAGTCAACATGAACTGATTTTGTTTCATTCATCCTGATCCTCCACTTCGATGTCCAGTCTTGGATTTGCTTAATAGATCTTCTTAGTTTAAGAATTTTTGCATGATTCGTTTCACCGACTGCTAGGACAGCTGTATCATCTGCAAATGTCGCTTGTGTGTTCTCCTCTCTTTCTGGTAAATCACTGGTAAACAGGATGTACAAGAGTGGGCCAAATACACTTCCCTGCGGAACACCTGCGTGTATTTTGTGAGCTTCTGAGTAGGCATCTTCATGCTTTACTCGGAAGTATCGATCTGATAGATAGGATTGTAATAATTCTGCATATTTTGCTGGTAACATTTTCCGGAGTTTGTAATTTAGCCCATCGAAAACGGGGCTAATAAACATTTAGAATTACGATTTGAGTTATAATCTGAAAAACTTTTAGAATTAATACACATTTAGACTATTTTTTAGCAAAAAAGAGGAAGCAGTTCCAATATACTTAACATTTTTGGTTTGTTTCAAGAAAATTTATTTATGGTAACACAAAAGTTGATAATTTTTGGTGCGAAAATTGCAGGAAACGTACTTGAAAACATCGAGAGGAAAACATATCTGTTTCTGCAAGAATCAATACAACACTAGGTAGTCATCTCTGATCATCTTCATGTTCGACGTCGATCAGCAACCCTTAAATAAATAATTTTGAATAACGAACCGATCCCAGTCGAAGTGTTTGTGTAAGATATGTGAGTCTTAGATATGATGGGTATTTGATTTGTATTTGATGTAGGCCATGTTCTACGGAAGATTCGACACTGTACAAACTTCTGCAGAATGAAATCCTCACTACTTCTTGACACCAAACTACGAGGGGCTTGCAATAAAAAAGGTTCCCTGGGCTATTAAAAATCGAAAATTTCATTTTGTTGAAAAAATTATGTTTTACTCAAAATCAGCAATTATTTTTCTATTTTTCTACGTAATCATCATTTCGATCTAAAAATTTTTCGAAGCGTGGTATCGATTTTTTCAAACCTTCCTCGAAGTGGAGCGTGCCCAAATTGGGAAACTTGGCGTTGACGGCAGCTAGCAATTCCTCGTCGTCCTGGAAGTTCCCCCCCCCCCCCCCCCCCCCCCCCCTCTCCTCATTTTCGGGTCCGATGGGGCAAGGTCAGGGGAGTGGGGTGGGTGTGGAAAATCTTCCCATTTGAATTTTTTCAGCACTCGGAATAGTGCACTGTTTCGCGCTCGTTCAAGAAATTTGTACGCCACTTGCGAACTTTCTGTTTTATCCGTAAACACTGGTTAGTTCTTGGTGAATTTCATTACCGGTTTTGCCTTTTAACGTTAAAAAACGGATTACAGCCCGCACTTCAATTTTGGACACGGTGATCTTCGACATTGTTTTGTTGTTATTGTTGTTACGCGGGCCCAGGTTACAACATGATCCACGAAAAAATTCCACAACACCCCAACAGGAGATCCCTCGAAGTTTCGGCTTTCCCCGTTCGCAATGGCGCCAAAATATTAATGAGCGAACCTTTTTTATTGCAAGCCCCTCTTACTTGTTTATCTTTCTTTATTTCGCTCCATCGGGATGTAATTTGGCGCGGGGAACCGCCGCGAATTCGCAATTCATGTGTATTCGAACTAGTCAGAACTAGTTTTTGCGTGTGACGACGAACGCACCAATCCCAGAAGTACAGTCCATCTTACAATCCGCAATTGCAATTTACACGTTAATGGAACAACACGGAAATTCACTTCTTGTGGATTTAAGCCGCAACGATAAAGACATCTAGACTTCCTATGATACAACCTCGTTAATTATTCATTCACTAAATAGGGAACTGAGGTTTATCATTTCCTTGTCCATATAGAGAAGTAGGAAGTGACAGGGATTTTTTACACTTACATCCTGGATTTTTTCCAAGAAGTGATCTACCTGTCTTGAAATCAAATGATTTTTGTTTCTCAGTCTTACTGTATTAAGAGATATCCTCAGCATTATTCAGGAATGCATGCTGTCCGGCTCAGATAGAACATCAACCGCTGTGGCTCTCTAAGCAGGGCTCCAAGGTTCATAAAGGTCAGAGGTGCACTAAGGAGCCGTCCATGAGTGAGACGGGTATGGATTAACCATTATTAGGTTTTTCCTAGAAAGTTTGGTTACAACTGTTCAGGGATCCGAAACACAGTCGCTCTGCTATTGCTCACGTCTGTTGGAGTCGGCTCGCTCTTGCATCTTGGAGATCTGATCCACAATATGCATAGCCCAAATCCTAATGGAGCTATCACAGCACCTCTCCTTGCAGTAACAAAGGTTGTTACTATCACCTCTAGTAATTAATTTATGTACAAATTTTCAATCACGGTTAGCAAAATTATTATGCATGAAATAGTAGGGCAGTCATGTAACTTACTAATACCCAATATTAAATGAATGTTTTGTGAAGTTCATTACGTTGACAAGCAAAAGTAAAGTTATCGTATATAAAGTAAAAGCCCAAAGCTGTTCAAAAAAATGAAATTTCCATCCTGTTCGGTAACTTCATTCACCCGTGACCTAATGTTGTGCTCATTCTTCCCAATAAAAGTGTTGTCTTCGTTCAACCAGGTAATAGTAAGAAAATATTTCAAAAACATTTGTTGGGGACTTAAAAAACAAACTTTCTTTTTTTTTTTTTTACCAACTTTTTTTTAAAAGTGAATCTAACCTCTCTCAATTTGGATCGACCAAGAAATTATAAAGAACATAATAGAATCTACCACGCTCAAGATTGTGTTCATTTGCATCCTCAGATTGCGTTAGTGGATATTCATTACCTGTCCAGTTAGCCAAATGTTTTAGAATTACATCGTTCACCTAACTGTTGCTCTCTCGCTTTGTTCTTTGATTCTATTTGTTGTTCTTCAAGAGTTTCGTAATTCATTTCTGTGTTGATTTACTCATATAACTTACTATTTATAGACGGAAAAAGTCTGTATCACCGATGACCCTTTAGGTCAGAATCAACCGCGTGATTATCTCGTCTTGCTCCTAATCATAGTTTGATATGAAGGCGAAATATAATAAAACAGAGATCGTCTTCAGTCTACGATCCGTCGCCTTCGTTGTAACTGTAAATTTTCTCGTAATCGGTGGAGAAGTTTTTCAGAGGAAAACCAAATTTCAACCGTCTAACCGGGAAGTTAACCGGTTTTGCTCTTATGGAAGTTTTGCAAAACCAATTCAACGATGTTTTCGCGATCGGGAAAATATTTCCTTCTGTGGAAAGTGATGCGTGCTGTGGAGAGGATATCTACCCATGTGATGATGGTACGTCTACTGTACACTGCTCCAATCTTTTATAAATGTTGTTCAAAATAACATTATTGATGAAACCGCGACTGAAATAGTTCCAAATTGGAACTTGTAATCATATATATGTATACCTCGACTCCTATTATTATAGAGGGAAAGGCAGCCACGGCCTGCCTCAGGCCATTCTTGTAGGTGGAAGAAGTTTTGACAATAATTGTCAAAACATTAATTATTAATGTTTTTGAGCTGTTGACTGTGGTTAACCCGCCCTTCAATATTCACAAATCCTGCTGCCAAAGGTGGTCGCTCATCTTCAACTCCGGTAATTGCTGCATCTAGAAAGTGCAAGAATGAACGACCGTTAGGTAAACGCACTCTCTTGTTTGAGAAGGAGACTTTCACACAGGCGATGGAGTATTTTTGACGTTTGACTACTGAAACGAATTTCACGTTCGCGTGTCCATTGTGGCCGTAGATGATCCAGTAGAGTTAAAAAGCACATACTAGCACCTAGGGATGATCCTTGGATTTGCCCTCACTTGTGAGGAAATTCAGTACTTTTGAAACTACTATCGTCATCACATAATCGAACATTTCATTCAAATCGTATCTAATTTAGAATACTATAGTTTTTAATGTGTGTTTATTATTCTAATTGCGAAACGGCCTTGGTAATTATGATTTTGGAATGTTCAAAGTTGGGCAATATCTTGAAAGAAGTTACAGTAATTAGGAAGCGAGTTGAACTTGAGTCTTGAACCTTGTTGATCCTTCGTTGGTTGAACGCCCGACGGCTCCAACCCCAGGTTCACGACTAGAGATAAGACTTGGCCCTAAAGTTTGATGGTCCCGGCTTGGGAGGGCTACGTGGGAAGTTAGTTTTACAGCGTAAAAGACTCAAGTGGAGTCATTGGATCTAGATCACTCGAGCTATTCTTACAAGAGAATGAGGGTGTTTACCCGGGAACTTACTCGACGGTTTCGGAACCCAGTGTACGTAAATACACACTCAAAGTGGCAAACACGAACGTAGATCATCTACGTGAAACATCATGCCCCTTGCGCTGATTTTTTTTTTTTTTTTTTTTGGTATTTGAGCTGGTTGTGCTGTTCACACTATTGGGGGTAACAAAGTGTAGTGTCATGTCTCAAGGTCTGTCTGAACTGATAGAAAATATTATTTTGAGTTCATTTTTACACTCAACAAACTGTTATAACCTACAGTTATAATGGTTTTCTATTTGTGCATTATGTTTTGCAAGCATTTAGGAAGGAAAATCCTAAGAACATCCTATGAACATCCTAAGCAAAGATTTTTGACCTGTTTGCATCCAATTTATCTTTTGGCACCAGTGTGTGATTAGTGCACTCAAGTGTAGTAGTAGATGAATTACCAATTAAACTATTAATAATTATCAACAGTTATGTTTTTCACTTTAAATCAGTGCACTTTCTTTTGTTTATTATTTTCAGCGTTTTAATCGTATGGTGAAGAATATTTTAACTCCTCCTTCAAACTTTATCGCTTTACATTTCGTTAAGTTGCGTAGATTCAAAATCTGCCAGAAAAGGCCTTGGAATTGATTATTCCATACTCCACTTGGGGTCTTGTTAGACCCAACTTCTATCCAAGCCGATCACCTCACAAACGTAGATGCTATGAGCCTAAAACTGATCAAAAACATTGGCTGACAGGCTTCATTTATCGAATTTTTTTCTGACGTTCAAGTAATTTTGGACTAAAAATCGACCGGGATAGGTTTAATATCCGCAGAAATTCACCTATAGTAAACCTCAAATTCTGAACCTAAAAGTGACCCCAAAAACCTCACAATGAACAAGCACGAATCATTAAAAAAACTAATAAACCTATGCCCATCCGCAGCGTTTATCTTCCTTCTCTTCTTTTATCCTTCGCGTGTTAATTGGTTGTAAGTAAACATTTCTTACTACATCACGATTGCAACGGACTGGGACTAATCAAAATTATCCACAACGATATCTAATTAATGAGACAATTCTTTTCGGCCTGGATTTAAAAATATCAGTTCTTTTCACCCATAACGTCCAAGTATTTTGCACTTTTAGCGACGATGGTTTCATAAAATTTGTGATACAGCAATCATCTAGAATAATAATTATACAATTGCTGTAATAATAATCATTATGTTCCTCAACATATATAGAATACAGTTGAACTTTTAAAAAAATGTATGTATCATTTAATATGCAAACTGATTGTGTTATGTCCGCAAACAACGTTGCTTAATTGTATTGTCTTATACTAGTAATCTACTGTACTAACTTTTGGAGAAATCTTCTAAGGATAAAAATTGTATGCTTATCCAAACATACCAAACATTGGGAACAGAATGTTGCATGTTGTTGTTTACATGTTTGGATTCCAAACATTGTTGATAGCACTTTTCCTGTAAATCACTCTTGGAGGTATACGAGAGCCTTCGAAATAAAGTTGGAAATCGAAGGTTACAGAGTGAATCCTACTGTGTTTACCACAAAAAAATTCTAATGATGATTTTCCGCAAAAAGTTGGTCATAGAAATTTTGAGAAAATCGTTTGTATTTGGAAATATTCTGTTACACCGACTGTATCCCGTTTCATTAAGACGAATAATCCAGTGATACCAAAGCTTAGGAAATTTTCTCAAGATAGTAAATTTATCGAAATTTGATTGTTAATAGATCTGGAGGAGTTTTCAAAGAACACCTCAGACAATTGGCTCGATTTTCAATAATTAGCGTGATAATTATTTTTTCTATCAAAATTTAATGAAAAAGACTCATACCGAAGAAAATTCCTTCTCCTTAATATAGGTCTGCATATTCGTTGTAGTTTACTACGCATCTAGGTTTAAAAAAAGTTGTAATTTAAATATCTTAAAAATTTTCTGAATTACTCGGACAAAATTTCTGTAGAACAGATTTTCTCGGTTTTAATAGGCACGGATGATATCCTTTGTTCTTGACTCTAAATGTTGTAAATAACTGTTTTCTCAGGTCAGCATTTAAAGTGCTTAATTGCCTTATAACAAATATAAAACAAATTATGTTTCCTTGCAGTAGGTATTATGATATAAAATATCTAAAATGAGATAATTTTGATTGATTAATTTGTACGACATAAGTAGGTAGGTAATGGGTGATTTTGTTTGCTAAACGATGGTTGAGTTTTTATAAACAGTAGTACGTTGCAATGTCTTTCCGCTTTGGACTTTGAGTAATGGTGCGATATTCCCTTAATTACTGTAATGCATCTTTAGTTTGAAAACCCATATGCGACTGCGAGATTTACTGTTGCCAGGGGTTTATACGCGTTGCCACCCCTTCGTATATCAGTCGAGATGTTATGAAATTTGAGTTTAGCGCTCCGCCGGTAAACCTCCTTACTGGTGGCGTTTGATTCACCAGGGAGATCTCACAACTGGAAAGCGATGACTAAGTAACCAGCAGACACGTGTAGATGAGTAATGGAGTGCAGGCGTTAATGGCATCAACTACCCCTGTGGGAGGAGCGTGCTGTGCGACAAGAAGCTTGCTTGCTGCAACCCGCCTCCATGAATACTCAGGGGTGGAATAGTTTATACTTTTCTGATCTCTCAAGGTGATGTTCCTCTTTGGTATGTGGGGATGTTAACTTTTTAGTCAATGCTGTGTCTATATATCGTTTGTTCCAAGTCTGCCAGGCAAAATAGATTTGGTTTGTTGAAAATTTTAATTTGGAAATGCTTTCTATATCCGTTTTTGTGAGTCGACGTGAAGGTTTGAAGAAGTGGTAGTGAGTGAGAATTGAAGGAAATATACGTCAATTAGGTAAAGAACAACATTTATTATTCGAGTACTATTGCAATCACTCTTCAGGGAGGGATTTCTGTTCAAATTATAATCATTTGGTAATACCTAGTTATTCTTTACCAAGTGTTCATTCAGTCCAACTTCAGTTTCGTTGGAGCAATTTATATTTCGATCTTAAAGGTTATAAAAGTCGTTTCCCAACTAATGCCATTACTCTACAAGAAATGCACTTACCTGCAAGCGCTCCTTCCTGAAATGTTTGCAAAATTACTGGCCCAGTTTGTGTAGGATGGTATTTATCTGATATATAACTTCATTGATGAAAGCAACCATGTTTAGATAGCTTGAATTATATAAACTCCGATAATTCACTAGTTGTATTGGTCGTAACAGAAGGTCATATCTAAATACAATGGTGATTAGGATCTAAGCATATCTACTCTGAGTCAGACATCTTCCAACTGCAAATTAATGAGATAAAATAAAACACCTTGCTATAGTAATATAACTATTTACGGAAGTTATTTTGTTACCCTAACCTCACATATTCAGTTCCAGATTGTGTTCTGTATCGATTACATTTCATTCTTCATGGCTAGGGAATCTTCCTAGACTCGACGAGAATAAACGTTTCGGTCGTTAGGTTCGCGATTATAATCGGCCCAATAGATGAGATAGAAGTATTTAGGTAGTTAGCGGGAAGTGGTTCACATGAAAAATAGCCCTCGTTTTTACGTTTCCTAATTCCCTTTTATTATGTAATGAGCCGGAAATATTTGTTGTGAAACTCACTCAAAACGTAGTCTCAGCCTCAAACTAAATGCAATACATCCTCAACCATCCCTTCAATTTTCAATTCAATGCCTTACCTCAACATTATTGACTGAGTTTCTACCAAAACGCATAGCGGTTCTTAATTTCGGGGTGATTTTCTAATTTATAATTAGCCTTTCACTTTCTAAAGACAAATTTAATAACTACTGGGTATTGGAATGCCAATGTATAAATCTTTCGGTTCCAGTTCAAGGATTTGGTCCCTCCGAGTCATAGAAAATTGCGAAGGGCCAACTATAATAATTACTGACATAATTATTATCTTATTATGTCGAAATATAACTAAAGTGTGTTCAACCTTCATGTGCATGTTTTCTGTGTATCCATGGCTTTATTAATTACTCAACATGTGTTATATATATAATGCTTGTATACATCGTGTAACGAGCTATGTTGGTTGATATTTTTACGAGGATAATCTACTTCTTGGGTAGAGGAAAGAAACCTCGTGTCAAAATAGGAACGTTTTGACGTCGTCATGAGGCCAAAATTGTTTTCCCAAAGAGTAGAGCTAACGGTGGACATACCTTCACATGTACACACATTACATGGACCCACTTAATACACTGATTTACATATTTTATCAATTCGTAAAGAAACGATTTCAGTCCTAAGTTTGAGGTAAATTGCTGATATTTGCAAATTTTCGAAGAATATTCAGCTACCCTCTAGGAATAGAGGGAAGAATGAATTCAGTTATTCTAAGAATATTCTAGTTTTGTCCTCTCGTTAAACTAATTATACCCTGAGAAGCTCCGAGATATACTGTACTAGTTGATTTACATTTTGGGTTCCCGATCGTGAGGTGCTCGTTCAACCCCAGCGCTTGTTCCGACTCCCATGTTCTCATTCTGCAGTACAGCGTTGATCGTTTCCTTTAGTCAAGGCCCTGGCGAAATATCCCACGCCTCCTCCTTGATATCTTTATTATCAAGATCGAGTAAACGACCTCCTGACCGTGGCATCAACCTTGTGAGCGAGCTGTACGTACCTATGCAACATGCGAGGTGGTAATAAACACTGCCGGAAACGGGCATGCTGGGAACGAAATTCCTGTTCTACCGTCAACAGTTTAAAATACCCGTTGTGAATCCGCTTGAACATCTTGTATGGCAAAATGCAACCTTTGCAAAGACACTTCTAGGGAACTATTTCGAACAAGTCGTTGATATATATGAACGTATATGAACAAATGTTCAGAGTTTTAAGTGAGAAAATTGATTTCATGAAAATGGAGTACATAAGGCTATTTTTTGTTGATGGTGAACAGATTTTTGGGATGTCTGACATCCTGAGAGAGAAAAATCCTGTATATATCCAATAAACTAAAAGTTTATATATGCTACAATGAATGAATTCCCTCGCTTTGGTTTACCATCCAGTTGGATGGTTAGATAACTCCTTTTTGTCAATCATATTGTTGAGTCAATTTGAATCGTGGTAGCTTATAGTTTCAAGTCACGATTCCTCCACAGAAAACGTAGTGTGATAGAGGGACCTTCGGGCACATTTATGAACCCTGAAATAGTTTAATTTAAACCTTCATTTTCAGTTTCGCATTACAGCTTAACTAGAGCTGCATCGGCCTGAGATTTTCAACAAATTATCAGATAGTCGTATACTTGAAGAAGCTTTGATCCAATTTCCGATCGAATTAATTAAAAGAAGAAATTAATTGACCTCAAAACCGACACCTTACCATGAGTGGTGCTGTAGCATCTTATGAAATTTTGGCAGAGTAGGCTCAACAAATGAGAAATCGATCTCAGTGATTGGGCAGGGTAGTTCCGTTTGAAATGTCAGCATCTCATCTTCAGTCAATGCTGAGAGTCTCATCTGCTGAAAGGAGCTTCATTAGAGTGGACTCGGTAGTTTTGATCTGAGCGACAACGGTCAACTTTGATTCAGACTTTAAAAGTTGGGCATCTCCATGATTTAGACTATTTTGTCTTTCTTCTGTTTGACTGTGTACCACCAGTGCTGCTCCATCATGGGACCAGGTACCTTGGATCAAACTATTGCAACCGGCATCCGTGCTCCCAATCATCAGCTAAAACTACTCTGTTGTGCATTGACCAGCAGTTTGTGAAACGCTCAAATAAAAAGGTTCATTTTGCGGAGGAAACGTACCATTGACCGAACATGCGTGAGCATTACAATCTCACTTTCACAGCTTCGACGAACATCTTATAATGAAAAGGAACATTATTCTCTGAAGTTTAGTTCAGCTGATTAGATAGTGTTCGGTTCAGAAATGAATTCTGACATCGGTTTCATCTCAATTTAGTTAAGCCACGAGGATTCGAAAATTCCCACCCAAATCGGTCCAGTATTCTAGAAGTTACAGCCAATTGTGCAAACTTCCTTTTTGCAAAATGTTCTAAAATGGTCTATTATGTTTTGCTTACTATACTTTCCCGAATACTTTCGTGTTACACGTACAATATTCGGTGAATATCCATTGAGCCGTTTGGCCATAATGGGTTTAAAGCAGACAAATTCAAGTTTGGGACAGACTCTCCTAAGAAATGGATTATAATCATCATTGCAGATTTGAACAAAATTAAACTGTTTATAGTAATCCATTTGATGATTCTATTAGTGTAGAATCAGTATAGAATATTAGTATAGAATTAGTAGATAGGCGTCTCTTGCATCCTCAATTTCCGGCATAATTGCCACCAGGCATTAACATCTTCGTGATGTCAGAAATCGGCGAGACTTCTACAGTGAAACGTGCCCGTTTACATTCCAGTTTGGATGATGACACCGATAAACAGCTCGCAACAATAGCGTAATATGTTCAAGTGAAGAGTGACTCATCGGGAACAAGTAGAGTTCTTCGAAGGATCAGACGAACGGAGCGCAGGTTACGGTGACTAATGGAAGAGGTGTGTCCCTCATTCATCGCCAAACCCGTATTTATCCATTTCCCAATAATCATATTTTTCAGTGAACCGTGTAATTTAGCGTTGCAAGGGCCAATTGAACATGGGTCGATTCGATTACGCGACTATCTGGTACGAGGCTTGACATTTCTTGCTATTGTGCTTTCATTTAGTTGATCTGGGTGCTGCAGTGGGGTCCGCTTAAACCCTTGAACCCTGTTATAAGATCACTCATAGTGAACCCTGTTGGTTCGATCACTCGCTTACAGCGAAGAAAAAATCGTGGAACGGATAGACATGTATCTCCAAAGGTTGAGGTTTGTTAAGTTAGAATGATCATTGAGCCTGAAGTACTCGTAAGTACTAGTAAGTTGACTGAGAAAAAGAAAATCCTAGAATTGTTTGATAAAATGTAACCAGCGTGAAGCTGCTTCGAAATTCAAAATTTCTCAATCTGTATTGAAATTTCTTATGTAAACCTGACAAAATCAAATCTGAATGATCAGCAAATGGAAATTTCTATGAGGAATATGTCAACACAATTTATCCGAGTGAAGAATTCTAAGAAATAATATAAATTAATCTCTTCTAACAATATTTTAATGCGTCCAGACTTCTCTTTTGTTGGGTCGTTAACAGGGAAATAAAGGAATCACAATGTAATATAATATACTTCCCTTCTTTACACATCTTTTTGTTGTTAATAACATGTTAATAGGGTAAATAAACAAAATGGATTGTTGCTTGTAATGGAATAAGCTAGCAGTTCTGTAACGAACTGGTCCTATATTGATGTACATCCGCGCGTAGAGTCAATATTTGTACTCAGCGCGATATTGAGGGATGCTGTACACTGCTTCGAATCACAAGGCCGGAGAAATCCGTTACTAGCGATCTCTCCAACACTCCATCCAGGTCCACTTGAGACGCTGAAGAGCTTTTTTTGCGCACGAACCGCGAATGGGTCTAGCCTTCAAAGGGATAATAGATGTCCTTTGATGGCAAGCGTTATTGATCTGCTATGCTGAGAGGAAGTCTGTCGAAAGACCGAGTTGAGGGATCCCATATGCATAATACATATGGAAGGAGACACTTCAGGAGGTGTGTTTACCGCCGGTAGTGTAGTGTGTAGTCGACGCTGCGGGGAAGAGCGACGAGCCATTTCCAGTGGAAATATCAAGCTAGTTGTTCCATTTGCAGCTTGTAGTGACAGGTGCCACGTTCTGCAACATGCTTGACTTGAAAAACAATCGTTGAATAGAATAATCAATGGGCACCTACTCGTTTTGTAATCAAGCTAAATCCTATGTTCAAGTCCTCGGATCTACTTCCACGAGTTCGGATTGTTCGAATAGGATCGAGTTATAATTTCAACAACCAATGCATTCATGTTTGGGATACCATAAGTCTCTACTCATGGGTCAGAGCACACTTTGAAGAAATTTTTATTTATGGTACATGAAAACCTTTCGTGGATTTGCTGTGGTCAATTGATCGTTTAAAATGGTTTTATTCGATTCCAAAGTCGATTCCTACTGTCGAGGAAAGTAGTACGCAAAATAAAACGGATCAAGTCGTCATCTCTGTACAAAGAGATACTGGACCTTGGATTCTGTCGAATGAGTTTGGACACGAATCGGATCCGTACTTCATTCGAAGTTTTGCAAATTTTTCCCTTGCTTGAGTTCAGATAGATTTATTGCCAAAATCAAATCGGGCCAATCTTCCAAATCTGCATCCATCCATCCATTGGCAGCAGGTTCCATTTTGGCTGTACAATCTGGCCATTGACGTACTTCTAGCCTTCATTTTTAATCAAAAGTGTTTCCGTCTGAATGTCGTCTTGTATCGTCATTACGCCTGCCCAATTTATCAGATTTCACGAAACTCATTCTTTCTAACGCAAACTCATTCAACATTCGCGGTTTTCAGACAATTTCTGGGTCCATACCGTCTTGGAATATCAATGGTAAATTTAAAATGACATACAGTTTTTCTAGTTTTACAAATTAGAATGATTTATTCATGAACCTACTTGTGGTCAAAATGTAGCCGCATGAAAATGCAATGACAACCTTACTGGAGTATTCACTTTGACATCATAATAGTAGTTACGCCATAACCGCAAAATGGAATGATGTTGAAGCGTTCGTAATTTTCCATGAATCCTATCCAATGACATCGGTGAAATCGGACTCCCAGTTACGTAGTTCGCTGGTTAAAGTTTTGATAGCGCGAGGTATCGGCTCGGTTCATCGGGAGCGAGCAATTACGGCCGTCCGGTCGGCAGGGGACGATGGGAACATCCTGCGGGTCCCACGAGGTGCGTCCTCCAGCTGCGAGCGAGGTGACCTCAGTTCTCACCAAGCTGATATTCCACTCGAGCTGATATCCCACTCAGTTAGCTCTCATGCTCTTGTTTTTTTTTTGGTTTTGTTTTGTTTCGAGTCTGACTCTTCTTCACCGCGAAAACTCTCCCACGTCTCCCGAAAACCATCGTTAATTCGCTCGTTTTACATAATCAGGCAAACGACCGCATGGCCTTGATGGGAATTTTCAAGTAAAGGGGCGCCTCGAATAGAATTAGATTCGTCTTGATAGTGTGTACTTCACCTCTCTCCTATTCAACAAGAATATTCATGAAAGAAAGGTCTTCCAGAGAAATGCACACCGCTACTTTTCCAACATATACATTTCAATTGGATAAATTCGCTGCTTTTCTCCGTAGATCTATGATTGTTGATATCTTCTCAAAATGCTTGCGAAGCTTTAAGAGTTCGATTAATAGGTTAGAAGTTATTCAATATTATGCATATCAACTTCCAGAGAATCTCTTGTATAAAAATTTAGCGTAGTTCGGGAAAAATGTTATACGTTAAGCGTTTGTTTAAAATGAATGCCTTATTTTTTAAGCTCTTGCCAAAGACTCTCCTTGACATCCAACAGTATTTTTGGTGTTAAGGGTTTTGTATAATTTCGTGTAAAACAGACACTAATACGAGCATTTCTGTTATTCGTACATATTAACTGATATCTAAATAGCTTGAGCCAATGTAAATCCGAACTTCTAAGACTAAATTCACCGAATGGCTAAAAACGAATAGACGTAAGAAACGAGATGAATTAGAGTTCTAAAATGAAGAATGGACCATAATACGGTGAGTTAAACCTGTAGAGGAACATCAAAGTACAAGATGTCATGGTCGGTTAATTATTTGTGTGTTAGATTACCCTTCTGTACTAATCACTATTTATGTAAATTTGAAAGTATGACAATAATAAAATGAAGTAAACCTTCCATGCACCTAAGCTTCATTAGACCGTCAAGGGTAACCCTGCTAGACTATTTTCTGAGACATGAAGGACTAATAAATTGATAATAATGGTCAAAATCCGTTCTACAGCGTGAAAGATGATTATTCAGACGAGCATGAAACAATGAGGATGGCCTCATCTCATTCTGTAAAATGAAATTTCTAAAAAAAAAAAAAAAAAAACAACATATTTTTGAGATCTTTATTTTTTATTTATTTCCTTATCCTTCAATTTTGTCGTTTGGGTTGATTGTGGATGTTTGGTTGTTGTGTGATGCCGGCGATTCAGGATGACTATAATGGTTTTTGATCCAAATTTCTTAAATCTGCTCTGATCCATTTGGATCGTGATGAAACTGATTCATTTTATCTAAAAAAAATTAGATTGTTGGAAAACATGTATGTATTTTGACATGTAAATCAACCAATTATGAGGGGTGAGTCGGATTTGAACATTTCTTTCTTTTATGAATTACAGAGGTTAGATTTAGAAAATAGTAAATGATTCTGTACCTCGTGCATGTTGGGTTGTACGTCGTTCAAAATGGGATTATGCTGGATTTTATAAAATCATTTGACATTTTCTAGTTAGGTAATAGCACAAATCATTTCCTTCAAAATTTGATGAAGAAAAGGTTGTTTTTGCACAAAAAAAAGGTTGTTTACAAATTGTCTTGTTCAAATTAAACAACCCCGCGGAAGAAACGGTGGTCTCTTCACTCGTTCCGTTTACCCTGAAATACGGATTACCTCCGGAGCGATCTGTGTCAAGGTGATGGGCCGTTTACAATCCAGACCTGCCTTTGGGCCTTCCAACACCTTAATTGATGTTTAATTGCGGTCCACCTCAACCATCACCGGGTTCCATTGGTGAACCTGACTTTGACTAAGCTCCATTTATCCACTATCCTCTCTGTTACGATTTAACCACCTCCACCTGTTCTATCGCCCTATCAGTATCCACTTGCCGTTCGATTCGGATTAGAAGGTAATTTTCCCATTCACCTGCGTGATTAATGAGTCTGAACACAATAGAATAATAAAGAACGAAGTTAGTGCTCACTTAATCAATCATGATATGATAGGTATTACGCGCGATTGATAACCCCTCTCAGTTTAGTATATACTATCCAATAGTAACTACCGTTGTAACCCTTGCAGGTTTCATTTCATTGGCTATCATTCATTTCTCAAAAACCAGTTTCTCTCAAATTTTCAGTTCTATGTCTGCTGTACATGACAGAATCAATTGGAGTTAGGATTTGCAGTTCCATGGATGGCCTAGAAACGTGGACAATGCTGATTTAAAATCTGATGGTCAAATAATGGTATAGCAAAGCAAAAAAAGTAGAGCCACGAAGTTGAGTTGTTTGCATATTCAAAATAGTGGCATATTATGCTCCCATGATGGACTATCAACGTTTGAAAGACACATATTGTTCATTGAAACATAATGAGAAAATTAAGTAACTTTAATGATCAGCAGTTACATATTATAAATCTATATTCGTATTCCATTCATCGATGCTTCAACTTCTACTCAACAGATTGTAAATGGCATTCTTGTTATACCATTTGTGGTCTAAGAAAATAATAGTTGTATATATAATAATAATCATAATAGTGTACAAGTGGAAGAATTGGTACTGGACCATTTGTAAACCACTCCCTAACTGGGTATTGTCCGAATCAACAATTTTGACTGAACATTATCAATTATATCTGACGCTGGTTTGCTTGTGAGTGGGACCATTATTCGTCTGATGATCGAGATATTATAACTGCAGCAGTATAATCCATAACTACCGACACCATCTTTGGATTTGTCGTCGAAATAAAACAGTCATTGAGCGAAATATTTAGTGAGCCAAGGGTTTGAGGATCTACATATAAACTGTGAGATTGACATGCAGCTCGGTGACATAAGTTCATATTATAATGAATATCGTGTCTCCTCCTACAAATACAAGCACAAATTTTGTTGGACTGGACATATGACTATCGGTTTTGTTTATTGTTTAAAAAATAATTATTAGTGAATTAGTTAGACAAACACCTTAAAAAAAGGAATAAAATTAAGATTAGTATTTTGATGTGAATGCTAAATTTGACTTTTGTTCTCACAGTTCCTATTTGTTAGGCGCCTGTTGCCGTCTTTGTTCCCACAACGCTATGGATTGGGTATTGCCAATTCCTGTTATTAATCTAGCAAGGGTTATTCTTGCTGTGATTAACTTTCCTTCGAAGGGATACAGCCACTCTGAATGTTTGCAGAGCTTCGAATTTTAATCATTAAGGGTGTAAGGTTATTGATCAGAGAATGGTGGCTTGTTGTAGGTTGAGATGATTGAAAAGGGGAAGTCCTTAATTGGAAAACTATGACTGAGCTGGACAGTCAATATAACTGTAATTCAACCCACATAGCCAGCTTTGCTCACTAAATCACTGCAATTCATTCAAAAAACTAATTATTATATAGTTAGTTATTAGTATTGTAATTGTGTTTACACTAAATAGAACATTATTTATGATCTAGCAGTGAAATAAATAATCGATGAGCCGACAGATCAATTTAAGTCGCGGTGATAGGCTACCGGATCTTGCTTTCGAATTCAAAGTTATTGTCTGGAATGCACCTGATGCCGTCAAGCTTGTTGTCCCAGAAGTTATGGGTTGTGATTGTGAATAATTTCTGCCGGACCTTCCGACTTGGTTGTCCTTGCTACAAACCTAAGTCCACCGCTGGACCGCAAGGTGTTCAACTCTGAAGCGTGAGGCTATCTTGTTTAACCATTTGGATGTCAGTCGGCGCGCCGTTGTTTTTTTCTCCTGTTTTCTTAACGATCGGCTCCTGTTTTTCTTTCCATCTCCATCGACGCTTTCTTGAAACAAGTCCCGTCTCTCGCGGTGGATTTTTATGGATCGTAAAGCTGCGTGCGGTACACGGGCCGAATGACTTATCACGGAAGAATGCTCCATCCACTTTTAGGTGCCCCCTGCACCTCGACGAGCTTCCGCACGCTTAGGAAACCAGCCTTAAGCAGAACTTGAAGAGACCGCCCTTGAAATATAGATTTACCATTCACATTGGCTGTCCACTTTTCTTGTTATGATCAGTACAGTATAAAAATGTGTGTTTCCAGTCGAGCTTGGTGTTTGCTCATGACTATCTTACGTATTGCACTAGCTCTGCGCTGCCGATAGAAAGAAACGTTCGCTTTCTAACACATACAACCTTCAACTCCAACATTTGAAAAGTTAATCAGGAGCTGTAAACATCATATACCAGTAAGATAATTCGCAAATACTGCGAATTTTGTAGGAAATATTCCATTTCTTCACCTGGGGATGTACGGTAATATTCAGCAACACTCGATGGTAATACGAATTTTGTGTGTGAATGAGACTGAGGGAATATTATATCTATCCTATACACTAGCTTAGCTGACATAAGGTCCTAACCTGTATTCTGTCGCCATGAAATAAAGAATTTTGGGATTATTTTTCGTCCCGCTCTTCCTAATAGAAAGGTGACAGGGTATGTCAAACAAGACGTGCAGTTAGTTATTACGTATTATGATTAGTGTACTTACTCCAAAACTGTTGTGGATAGTTTTCCAGTGGTGAACAGACACCTAGAATGTTTGGTTCTTTCCTGGTTGTGACGTGATGCTTTTCACAGTGGTACATTGGACGCTCTAAAATAACCCTGGTGGCTGAGTTTTGAAGGTTCGGAGGACTTGAAAATATGAGTGTTCCGCTGCTAGTTTTTTTCTAGTTATTTATCTGTCTGATTCTTGCCTTCAAGTTACGTTAGGCGCCGTCTGGGAGTAGAACAATATTTCGGCAAGCTCCCGATTTAGTGCTTTGCCTGATTCATATTCTGCCAGTGTGGAGGCGTGGATTCCACGTCAGCACGTCGGTTGTTGTCGGTCGAAATGAACCGGGAACCTCGTTGGTATTCACTCAGGTGGCTGGGAGTATCTCAAATTGGCATCTACCATTGACTTCTTTGTTCCCGCCCTCCCCTTTTGTTCTACGTGACGGCAGATCTCCTTTATGAATCAAGTTGGCAGGTGCGCTCTGTGCCCCGTACTTCTTACGCCGTGGCCGTGAGGCCTTTACTCGGGCTGAAGAAGATTGTTGTAAACTGGCAGATCAATAGAAAGTACAGGCTGCTTAATCAAATGGTCACTTTGTTGTATCAATCTCAGCATTTCCTCCATTATTCAGGAACTTATAAGATTGTCTCTTTGAATTTTTTGACGTTTATTCAGACGAAAGGTCGATTAAAGGGTTGCTGTTGTCGACCTGTCAGGCCTGATGTCGGCCGATGATGCTGTAAATCGTGCAAGTTTCACAATGAATAATATTTATCTGGCTTGTGGTGCTTTTTTGCAGTTGATGCAAATTGATGTAGTGGTGTTGTCTCTAGAAGATTTCTCGCCGACGGTTCAGGTATTGAGATTTCTTGGCAGATTTGTAGTTATTCCAACATTACTTACTGTGGACATTTTGTTTAGTTGATTTGTACTGAGGGACTGTGCTTGAACTTGAACTGAGCTTGCAGGTAATTCGAAAAGTTAAATGTCCTGGTCTGGACTCGAAATTAATTTATAAATGGAGCATGAAAGAACAAGATTAGGTAGAAGAGAAAATTTTTTGGTGAATTTTACGGTGTTAGTGGCTGATAATCGTGTTTGTCCTCCTATCACTCCTTGGACTTTCAGAGAATTTCAGAGAAAAATTAAACAATTGAAATAGATCCAAAAATTTACCGTATGAAAAATATTGGCAATTCAAATTGAATATTGTAATTTTCGTTGCGTGACGAAATTGTGCAACACTTTAAATTAAACTATTTCAATTTACGACTAATCCGATGATTGGGATATGAATCCTTAGTTTATGAATTACATCACTTCTTCGTACCTATTCAACCTTCAACGCAGTTGTTAGAAATATTACCAAAGAACCATGTCTGTCTTCCTCGAAATGAGGTTACATTTGGTGCGAGGGCATGACTTCAATGTTCGTTTCAAGGCTTCGCAGTTTAGAGATTGATATGGGAATGATGTTGCTGTTCTGTAAAATATTCGAATGAGCTAAATTAGATGGTCCATAATCTAGATTGCTGATGCTATTTCGCAGGTGAAATTGCAACTATGTTGGACACAAGGTTAAAATGGTAATTACGTAGTACAATAATAGCATTTCCCAAACATTTTTGGAGAAAAATGGGAACCTGCTCCCTAAATCGGCGAACGAATGTTTTTTTCGCTCAATCCTCTGAGATTGGATAGTATGATTCACTTCCTTATCCGTTTTACCCCTATTTTCCTCCTTATGTAAAAATTATTGTGAAAAACTCCTTATCATGTAAATAATGAATTGGTAGGAAGCAAATTGTTGGGATTAATTGTAGTAAGATACTATTTCGCATAATATGTGTCCAGTAATGTGTATGCATGATTTTTCTAAACCTGTTAAATAATTAATTATTTTAATGGATGATGGGTGATCATTAGTTTCAAGCGTTCAAGTCACCGAATCCAAACCACCTCTGGCTTGGAATCCAGCCTGAGCGTAGGCAGGTTTTTGTTGGCATTCTTGAAAACTAGACGTCGTAGGATTTAATTGTAGGTTCGTGCAACTGGTTGAGTTAGTAATATTTATCTTTTATTTTTATACTTCTTGTCCTAAGGGTAAGCGTCAACAAAAAATTGCTAGGCGTCTCAATCTGATTCAAAAACTAGTTGGAAGCTCCTCGCTTCCCTTATGAAATATTCATTATATGGCCATCATAAAGGACGTGTACTAAAAGATGTGTTTTCGTCGGAGGAAAAACTGCAATTTTTCCTATACGTTTCGAACACACGACCAAATAATTGTTATTAAAGTTGGAAGAGCCATTAAAATAAGAAGGGACCGTGAGAGGGGGTTTCCTTTACGGATGGGTCATTATTCAGTTATGCGGATAGGATGGTCCGGGGAGGGGTTGTCGGGCAGGTGAATGGGCCACGATGATCCTTGGAGTGCGAGGGGCTGAGTTTGAGTGAGAGGTTTATCGAGGTGAGCACTTTTTCCTTAGGTTCGCAATTATCTGACGGATGGGTTGAACGAACTAAAACAAATGGCGAGGCGAGCGCAAAAGCCGTAGCCCCTGCATTCCTTTCAGCTCTGATAATGTTAAAAGGGAAGAAGACTTGAGGCCTTTTCAATACATCCTCCTTCTTTGTCCCTTGCGATGAGCGGATATAATGAGTTTTCTGTCATCTTTTGATGATGCTTGATGTCTACTGAACTGCAATCTTTTACCGTTGGTGAAGTTATCATAATGTCGTAATTTCGGTTCAATATTTCCAATAATGACCTCATAATGAGCTGGGAAGACAAAATATTGACCTAACGCAAAAATTCCGTGGTATGTTTGTGTTTAAGACTCAAAGTATAAAGAATCTGAAAGAACAAAAATAATAACCCGAAAGCATGACACCAGAACTTGCATCATCACACTGTCAGCAAACCACCATCTTCACGCGATGCTTCAAATTCATTCCACAAATCGGCAATCTTTTCGTGTTTGGAGCTGTCATGTTTTTCGATAAGACTTTGGATACGAAATTGATGATAATGAAGAAAAACATGGAATTAATAACACATTCTTGTTTGCAGTTATTTCAGTATTGGGAGTAACATAGGAAATAATTACAGTCAGCATTCTGTAAATAAGTTTGCCAATGCGAAAAATGTTTATTCTGAGTAATAATATATCTTGTTCGTTCTTTGTTTGCTTGACTTGAAGGGACAGGGCAAAAAATTGCAAATCGGCCGGAATAGAATTACTGAACGTATACAGGAAACTGGTTTGAAAACTTCTGAACTTGGTTTGTCCTCACTGTGAACGAACAATCAGGCGGTGCTAAGGATATTCTCAGCCCAATCATCGAAGTTACTTAAATCAATCATAATCTTAGAATGTAACCACATTTCTATTGAAAATTGTGTAGAAATAATTCTGTTCAAATTATGTTGAAAATTGTGATTTGAACAGCTCAAACTTTCTTTGGGTTGACAGAAAGTAAAATAGAGATTCAATGAGTGATTTGTTAGTTCAAGTTTGTTAAAAATGTACAGGAATGTCGAATCGTGGAACGAGATGTTTAAAACCGTCAATATATAAAACATGTTTTTAACGTGAGAATAAATGTATATCACAGACTGGTTACAGAATCACTGAATCAACAGAAACATGATGACAACGGTTCCTCATGGATGGTACATGAAACTATTCAATATGTTAGGAATAATCACTGAGGAAGGTACAACAGTATTGTAGTCATCACGAATTGTTATTTCTTGAGTTAAATGTCCAGAAACTGGAATTCGTGAGATCAATACTATGATTTTTAAGTTCAAAATAGTTTTTTTTCTTTATATAATTAAAAGTTTCATATTCTCCCATTTTATGTAGACACCTTCAGATTTTCAATAACCCACTTACTATTCAGTTGAAGTCTGACTTGTCTTGACCAGCTGACATCGCCGCTGACAACGCTGTCGATCATTATTTTTATTCATTCATTTTTGTTGTTGTTGAACGAAGCGATGCTCCCGTTGCTTCAAGCATTTTGCCTGTTGTTATTCGTGAGGCCCTTTCTCCTTTTATTCAATGTGACAATCGCTTTGCGCAACTCTCCCCTCGCTGCACCTTGACGAATATTTGGAAATCTCCAATCTGCCGGGCACCTGCTCCGTATAATCAGCTATTTCAAGGGTCTCTGAACCGAAGGATCGCCGTCAACGGAAAAAACGGCGTTGCTTCACGTTCGCTTTAAAGTCCTTACAAAAAAAGTCCTCAGACCCTCGTTAAAAACTGTGGCCGGATCACCTTACGAGCCAAGGGAAGGGGAGATTCCAATGCAACAGCCCGGCGGTTTGACCTTCTACAGCCGACCTTTATTTCGTTAATTTTTATTCGACGTCTCGGACCTGTGGATTTTAACTTTTAATTACCCAAAACGTTTAACAAGCTGAAATTACATACCAGTAATTACTGTTCTCATTGACAGGAGTTGGTCTAGGAATTATCTCTCCGGAAGAAGGCTAACCTATGTTATACACTAAAGCCGCACAAAAAAATTCGTGATTGTAAAGGTATATCTACTTGGAATGGTGGTTTATACATCTCTAGCCGATGGTGGTTAGACGATTTCTTACAACTTTTAAAGATGATTTAATTTTGAACCGTATAAGTGTGAGTACCATGGTGTCGTACCTTTTAATTCTGTAAACAGGAATTCCTTTCGAGCCATTTGTGTAAGAACGCTTTGCGGTTTTGTGGGCGCTACGTTGCCATCGACAATTTCGCTATCTCAATACACACTCGCGACGCAGAATGATATTGATTTGTTGTTTCTAAACTTTTATATACCGTTTACAATATGTGGCTGAAGATATATTATTTATTTGCAGGGGTGGCCATGAGGGAGAAGAAAGGAGGGGCGCTGAGCCGGGTGCAGAAGTTCAAGAAGCGGCTCAGTCACAGCTTTGGCAGATTATGTAAGTATAAAATCTATTCATTGTAAAACGAATTCTCCATTTCGGTCAAATTGAATGGCATATTTAGCGAATCATGCTGTTTGCTAGTGCAAGCAGTAATAGATCATTAACTGCATGACAGAAAGTCTGCAAGATCCAGTAGTTCGCGTAGGTCATGCTTTCTTTTCTTGATTGGGGGATGCTGGAGATCATCTCGTTGGTGCATAATTCTTGGCACACACTGGGGAATCCAAACCGTTTCTTTAGGGCAGAATAGACACATTCCCTGTGGGTGTAGATGTTACCAAATTTTAATGACCAACTCCGCGAATTCAAATGAAATAATAATTGATATAAAGAGACATTTTCAAGTCGAATATAAAATAAGGTTAATCCTTTCCATACACATTTATCGATGTAATCATGTTCTATCTGCTCATCCATAGTGGTGGCCTTATGCCTAACGGCCCATTTATACTATAACATGTTGCAATGTTGCAACTTGCATTATATTATATTGCCACTTGCCATGTTGTTTTTCTTCAAAATTGGGTGTTTTTTTTTTCTTCATAAGTTTAATGGAAGGGATGACATTGATTTCGAATGCTTTCAGTAAATGACAGTTTGGTAGTTGCCAACTCATTTGTAGTGCTTGCATCATACCCATCCTGAATTGATGTAACCCTCGTAAGAGAGAGTTTGCTCTCTGGGGCCTGTTGAAACTTCAGACAGTTCTTTCTAACGAATTGCAGGCGTGGTAAACTGCATCCGACCATGATCATCTACTTCCTTAAACATTGGCACAAGGGGCGCGTGTCTCAGCCCTCATTTTACTACCGATGTTGTTCCCGCTGAAAACGACACTTGCGTTGATGCCTTTAGTTGTTTGGGGAGCCACACTCCATTTCCTCCCTCGCTGCTCGCTCGTCGTACGCTTTTTCGCTACTGAAAAACGCCTTCTGAGCAACGCTCTTCCAAAATTGATGTCGCCTCTCCAGGAAGTAATGGAGCGTGGCCGTCTTGTGAAATATTCAAACTGGAAAACAAACGTTTTCGCTCTACTCCTGTGATCCTCGGGTTATGTCCCTACTATCCGTTGTTTGGTGAACATCCACATCACATCTCACTCTTGCTGGGTGTTGGAGTTGACCTCCATTTCTATTCGGCTAAATTTAGATATACTTGTAGGTGTTTCGAGTTATCCAGCTTGACGAGAACGAGCCAATTTATGTGGAATGCATTGCGAGTCAGTCTACCTAAAGGTAGAGGAAGTATTGTTTAGGGAGTTGAAAAATTGTGTTCCTCCAAAATCAAAGTTTCTATTAAAATTTCGCGTTTAAGACCACTCTGAAGATCTTTAGTTTCTAACGCGTGACTGTATATGTGTGTGTGAGAATGTGAATATCTGTCTGTCCGCAGATTCTTGTAAAAGTCTAATTCCTACAGTTCTCATCCGCTTTTGATGTAATGTTCGGGGAAAAACTTAATCATCCAGTGTTGAGACAAATAATCTGGTACAAATAATTTATTCCTACAAATAAGTTTTGGGATCTCATTATTCTTTTATTACGATTGATGAAGCGGCTCGGCTTTTACTGATTCGTTGTAATCCTAACGGAATCGGTGGGTGAGAGGAAAAAATAAAAAATAACTGCACCAGACGTAACATTGACTTTCTTATGAGGAAGTAAAGGAAGGAGCCTTCTTCAGGACTCAAATTGAAGCCTTTCGTTGGAGTTCCCACTTCGTCCGCTCATAGCGCAAATGTCGATCAAGGGGGCATCTAAAAGGTGACTTGTAGACAAAGGGTTTCCGCTCCATTTGATACCGTCTTAATGCCTTCCATTCCCCACTCTGTTGAACAGAGGGGACCCGACTTAACCCTGTAAGCGTTTTTACTTCAGTACGCCTGGGAATTGCCAATCCAATCTGTTACTTTCCACAGCGACTTCCCTAAAGGCGTCGTTGGTGCAGGGCGCAAGAGGGTTAAAACAAGGCGATCTTAACTAGCACGTTTGGTACGCAGGGTGACTTGGTGAACTTGGAATTTTAACTAGGATGGTTTTATGTATATAAGTCAGCGTTAAATAAGATGATATATCCTCCATTCACGTTTGTGAATTGACAACTGAGAAGGTGTTCCAAGGATGCCAATTCCCCTTGGTTACAATTCTGATCGTTGTAACTTCAACAACATGAATCTTTGTCGTATTATGGGATACCTATTTGCGTATTGGGAACGATGATAAAGCTTGTACGGGCCCTCCTAACCTCACCCAAATAACCCTTGAAAATCACAACAAATTCAATCAAATACAATATATTCGACATTACGTCTCTAAAACGGATTTTCACGTTTTCGCAAGGTCTTAGGTGAAATGATTTCATCTTCATCACCATTCATCTTGAATATATCGTCCAATTGCCCTACGAGAATGTGGATTTTTATCAAGTTCATGTTCTCGTATGTGGATACCGTTGTTGGTGATTTGGTGATATTATCGGGCCCGTCTTGGGGCTTTTACGGATGTCATCAAAATCATAAATATTATCCATAACCGTAAATATATTTTGAAAAATCATAAGTATGATATAGTGGGATCAACTATGTTTTAATATAATACTTAGACAAATATGTTGATATAAACCGTAATTTTGATCAGTTTTGCCCGAGAAACCGAAGAAATTCAGAAATCTGTGACGTGCAAAAAGGAAATGAACGTTTTACGATTGCTTAGCGTTCACGGAGTTTTATTGCGTAGAATTATGAGCATATTTAATTATTTGCGGATTTGGATTCAGGAGGACCTATCGAGTTTTCACCAGCTACAGAAATTAGTCGTAAGAACTGATGCCAAGAAGATTCGAAAGAACGCGAAAGAACCCAATAGTGTTCAGCTTCTAGGTACCTACTCGTTAAGACTTGTTCGTTTTGAGCCTTAGCACTTGACTATTCTTAGCCCGATATTTTTGTATCATCTTTTGGTACCCTCATCCCCGAACGATCCTCATCCCCTTGCTTAATTTATCTCGAATCGGATTATTAAACAAATCCTCCCCTTCCACCTCTCTATAGAGCGCCTTTTACTTGAATTTGCATTAAATTTCCGAATGGTTGAGTTTCAAATCACATTTTATAAGCCTTTTCCTGAATATGAGATTCATTAGAGGCGAATCAGAAAAATTAGATGTAACTTGCTCACGACGATCTTCTACTTGTCACAATTCTAGAGTTTTTGCGCATTCTCCTCTATATGAATTGCTCCTGTCTTTCTTTAATCGAATTAAAAAGTATCACTACGTCTCAGATATCTGAGGTACCCCATTAAAACCTCTCAAACATTCCTGTATAGGTATCAAAATGGGAGGTTTATTTTTGTAACCATAGTTTCTGTAACTTAACTTATTCCTTTCCTCGACACACCTTTCCGATCGTTGGATTCTCAATATTTTGCATTAAGTGTCGCCCATCGGATGAGTCACACGTGGTCTGTCTCGCCTGGTGTTGAGACTGCCTTTTGGGCGGGGGTTAAAAACGCATTCCATCTGCGGAGCTTAACCGTAGGGGCGCCCAATTTAAGGGACCTAACGGGATTGAATTCCCTTCTCCGCTTTTCCAGACCGAAATGCCTTCCTGATTCTCCTTAATTCCTCCTTCCGTATTTACGCCATGGGCGCCCTCCAGACATTGTTTAGAATTCGACTATTCAATAATTGGATTTTAGATTAAATTACACCATCCGTATCGTATTGCGTTTCAATTACTTTCTATTCTTGTACACATAACGATTCCCCGAATTTCCGGGTCGTTCTTGCCAACTGAACGGAATTCATTAGTACTTGGTAAAGCATTGAGGTGTAAACTGAGAAAACTGTAGTGTTCGATATTTTTATTGCGATTAACACTTTTTTCTCGAAATGATCCCCTTCACAATTATCCGAAGTTATTCCATTTCCACTATCAGATGTTTGTTTTACATGTATTACAATAAAATGATTTAATTAAACCTTCCACAGAAGTCTACTTATCCTAAATCCCTAAAAACCTTTGATATAAAAAAAAAAAAAAAAAAAAATTGAATTGATTGAAAATTAATATTTAGGTTGATATGTTCGGGTAAAAATACCCACAAAAATTGTCGTTAAAATGAATATGTCACCCTGATTCCCCACCCTAGTATGTGGAAAACAACAAAACTTTCACAAGAAAGATGTTTTGGGAATGACTCACTCTCTCAGCAAATGTGGGGAGCAAACAGCACAATCATAGGTACTAGTAGCAGATATCGGAACCGAACGGTTCAGTTGGCTGAATAGGCTGTATGACTCACTTGCCACAAAACTGAGTTTTATGATCATTCCAGTTTCTTACCGAGGTTAATAGAAATATCATCGTATCTCCGTTACCCCAGATAATAAAAAACCGTCCGATTGTCATTTTAATTTACGTGATTCAACTGCAAATCCTCATGTGGTGCTGCACATTTGAAATTATTATGAGGTAATATTAACTAATGATACAATCTTCAATCAACTCATATTTCATGGAGCCGGTTCATGATATATTTGTAATTGTCTGAATATAAGATGTAGGTACTATTGGAATTTTGATCAGAATGGTGATTTATTTAGGAGGGCAATGTGCCTAAAAACATCTTGTAAGAATTGTCTGTTTAATTTATTAATAAATCGCACGAATTTCAAATAAAACTATTTTCATTTCAAAAATGCGTGTATACGTTTCTTAGATGAGGGGTATTCGAAGGGTAAAAACAACTTCAAATGGTAACCACCTTTAATTTTTCACAAACCGTTCAGATATCACATTTGCGCGCATCCCATTCAAACTATTGTTATTCTCATACCCCTTCCTGTATTCTGTAGATGACTAAAACTCGTTTGAACGGAATGAGTAGCAATATTTCATGCTTTTAAAACAATTTCGCTGCATATCTTCACATTTTCTACTACATCTATATACCCCATTCTTTCAAGGAATATTTGTGGTATGATATTACCAACATTTGGTTACTGTCGTTTATTAAGGACAGTAACCAAATTCCATGGTGGCATTACTGTAATTAATTAATTTTTAATTTTTAAATTTCGACTAGATAAATTGGAATAAAAATGCCTGAAATTCATTCAGCTCGATTACATTCATGCGATTCGTAATGCTGTTATAAGGAACATTCCCGTGATATCATCAGTTTTTATTCAATCGCGCTAGAAACCCTCTGATTTTTACAGCTGATCTTGAGTTTTAATTCAATCCCAGTAGAACAATACGCCTATTGTGTTGGAACTCTGTAATAGAAACGTGAGAATAAATTTGAAGCGATGTTATCAATTGTCTTTCTCCCGAGAGGAATAATCGCTCACTGCATCAGGCGGCAATTTGATCCGACGGCGGCAGAGGAAAATCGTTGAGGCGGCATTCGGCGGTGAAGTCGAACACCTTTCAGAACCATTCTCCTTGTGTGAGCCATCCTATTAAAATGATAATTAGGATAAAAGTAGTATGTGTTGAAGTAGGTAGTTGTGTCTTTTAACAAAATCAAGTCCAATTCTCGTTTGCTTTTGGATGGACGTTATGTACGAATTTTTCATGAAATGCAGCAATATTATACATGCAGCAATATTGTCTGTACTCACTTTAATCATTGCTGAAACGTTAAGCTATGTTAGGAAAAATGATGAAAATCCTTGATGATATTTGTTAGTCTTTGGCTTCATTTCGAAAAGCGTAACGACATAGCTATCGAAAATGTTTCATTCTCGCTCGGTAGACTACCTATTGACTAGTATGGGCTTCATATTGAAAGCTCAGAAGAAAAGAAAGAAGGATATTATAGCTGCACGAGGTTCCAGGTCAATAGTCGATTCACGTTCCTCCAATTGGTACTTTCGTACCTACATTTACATTTGTCCTTTGTTGGGGGTGAATAGATTTAGGAAGAAAGAACTGCTGAATGAAAAAATTCGATTCTACATTGTTAAAGGTAGGTTCGGGCCCTCATGACCGGACCAACGGACGCTAAAAGTAGGTTGCGACTTCCATCAAAATCATTATATTCTGAATTCTCAGTGTGCAGGTATGTTTTCAGATGGGAAAATTGTTTATATGTATCTAAAAATCTAGGAACAATGTAGTTCAGTATCTCAATTTTTTTCCAAAATAGTTGACAATTTGCTAACTCAATGATCTTGAATGTACTAAAATTTGGAAAACCTTTTGAGCTAAACAATAGACCCACTGTAGAATTTCTATTGACAAGATCAATCTTCGGATTTGTTTAAATTTTTTGCGATACCTTTGAGAGTTTGGTCCTGTTGGGACTGTTAATTTAGCCTGATCGTTATAGGATCTCAATTGTATCATACGTGTCATCATATTTATAAGGACGGATTGACAGCCAAAATGCAATGCTCAAGGACTAGAAAAATTCATTAATTCATGTTATTGTATTCCATTAGCACCACATGCACGCTCCAATTCAGAACGCGAACTACAGAGAATATTTATGCATCTTGTACCGTAAATCACCTGAGTATTCAGTATTATTCTTTTGACTCAAAATGAATCTTTGTATCCAAATTTCATGCCTAATTCTTTTCAACTTGAATGGAGATTTCGATATTGATGAATTTCATGTGCTATTAACCTCTCTGGTTGCAAAACTCTGATGGGCAGATGATCAGGGAGATGAAGAAACACAAAAGAACTGCTTAGTTGCATACTTTGAACAAATAGAAGACTGACACTTCCGTAATCTTTGTAATTATGTTCATTCCTACTGTGACACATTATTTAGAACGTTGGACTATTTTATGCATTTTTATGGTATTGATTGCATCGATTAATTTCTTTCCCTTCTGTAGGTCAAGGTAAGGACCAATATTGCATTCTCCTTCCTTTCTCTATGGCTTTAGACACCGTTGTAAATTGACAAAAGAGTAGGAGCGTGAAAGTTTGCCTCGTATTTTTGGAAAGCGAAGATCGTAGTTTTGGCTGGTGTCCCGAACACGCCATTCCCTCTAAGCGTGTTGAGTCTACTAATGAAACTCTACTCAAGCATCTATTTTGCTTCTTCGATATCTGACCGAATAAAAATAAATCACGCTCTCAATACGTCACTATGGATCGTTGATAGAGGATACATTTTCAAGGCACCTGAAAATTTCAGTTAAAATAACGAAAGAATGAAATTCTTGAAACATCGCCATGTTTATGTCTAATTGCAATCCAGATATTAACTGTTTAAACTAAAGAGAAGACAGGAAAAAAATAATAACATCAATATAACCCATGGTATCAAAATGTTGTCCACAAAAGTTATTATTTTGCGCTGCAAAAAATATTGACGGAATATGAAATAGTGTTCTGTATATTAATAGTACTGGTGATTGCTCATTAAACAGTCCGTGATGGTTTGTCCAAGTATTATCGATTTAACGAGCTCGGCAGCCTCTATAATAGTTTTTGTTTAAATTATTAATCTTGAGCTAATCGTAAGTATCCTCGATTGTCTATGGTAGCCCTGTGGCCGATTTCCCGGTCACTTAGGATTCTCTCAGTTTATACCGAGCCTATAGATCTTTTAATGTTGTTGTATTCAGCTTGCATCTATGCGGGCAAGTACCCATTCTTGGGAATATGGGTGGAAAAATGGTGAAATTAAATAGCAAGACTTCAGCTATGCATTTGTGTGAAAACGATGAGTGAGAACTCTTCACTTGTTTTACTCTTACAACTCCGGCGAATCATGAATGGTTAGTTAATCAGGTATTGCTTACGGTTGGGTTCTTATCATCACAATTCTTTCAGCTTTCGTGGAACGGCGGAGCGCCGAGTTTTGTTTAAAAAGTTATCTTAAAAATAAGATGAACCACTTTGAAATCTCCCTATTTCCATGTAATCATGACCAGTAACAATAACAAATACTCTCCTTTTACTTAAAAAACAACTCGAAGTTACAAAAAGATGTGATTGTAGTGCTCCCTCATCTCAACTCAACACAATTAATCAACCAATAATTTTTTTCCTAACCTGAAAACATACGTACGGATTCAAATGCAGTATACGTACTACGCTTATATTACATCTAAACGGAAATACATGATGGTGAATATTGCTGGAAATGAATATATCAGAGATAGCGCAGTTGGTAGTAGAGTCGTACAAGTCATTGGTAGGGTTTCTACGACTGGACAAGCCAATTGGGTTGGACGTCATTTACCGATTTGAGAGATCTGATGTAGGTACAAGCTGCACGTGTGGTAAAAGACAAAATCCTGCAAATTATTACACAGAAGTTTATAATTTCTACAGTAGGATAATACTATTATCACCCTTCCATGTAAATCACTGATCTATGTGCCTATATCCGACAAAGTCAGTGGTACATTATCCTGTCCACTCCATTCAAGATGCCATATAAAGAGCCAAATTTCAGCACGGTAGATCGATTAGGAACGAAATTAGCCGCAAGGTCCTTCAGCTCATCACAGAGTCCCCTTTCCTTGAAATTGACTTCTAGATTCCAACGAACGAACCTTCGCTAGTACCTTTGTTGGAACAAAAGATGATATGCAATATGCAATGCTGTCTCTCAGTACCTACCTTGAAGTTTCATCGAAACCGGAGACGATTTGTTGCACTTTGAATCGATAGTACAATCAGAAGACAAGAACTATAACTAAAATTGTTTATGGTGGTCTCTACTGTAATGTCTCGAAAGTGTCAATTTGTGATTTTGTAGTTCGGTTTTCGTCGTCAAATTCTCTTACTTATTCCATTACAGAAGAACAACGGTACCTCATCATATCTAATAAATAAATTTATTGGTGTGAGAAAAGCGATTCGCTGTGTCAGTTCGTCGCTGGAATGCAATTACGCAAGAATTATTGTATGATTTCCTTAAGGAGCCTCGTTGGTGAGCGTAACGTCATCAGCTCTCAGTGGATAAGACAGTTTCATAATCATATAATGATAATACTATCGCCGATTGGTGTATTTCACTATTCGCTGTTGGCGTAATTTATCTACATTCCCGTTCAAATTGCATGGACCAAGCTTTCTAATGTTATCAAAGATGTAGACACGGAAGTAACCACGATTGGAAGTTCACAACAAAGAATTATTACCTACTCTGCAATAATGTTATAGATACCCAACGTATGTTTAGTGTAGAGGATCCAAGTAAATTATGCAAACATTTGAATTATCCTGATAAAAACTGACACAATCGTTTCAATGTTTTGTCATCAACTATGAACTTTGCCCAAATATCCGGTATGGACATCAGTCATTACCGATTCGATCATAATTCCATCCCTAAGTGGTTCGGTGTACTAATTTATTACAGTTTATTAGATGTAAAATAGTCTTCAAACTTTTAAACCGTTACAGATCTTCTTTAAACAAAAGGAAACATAATAACTTCAAACCTTCCCGGCAATAACAATAACCAGTTCCTTGAGACCATCCTCCGCCTGCACTATCATATTGAGCTGCCTTCAGATTTTATTAAATATTTTCAATAAAATCTACGTTATCGTTACTCATCCAACCTAAATTTAATTGACAAATTTAACCTTGGGACATTTCCTCAACTACCCTGTGTATTTGAGCTAACTTCAGTTATTAGATAAAGATAAATCGATTTTTCTGGGAAAAAAAAATTTGAAATACACATTTCCCGAAGCGACGTTGAGTCGATGGTGCATGAACACACTGTTGTAATATTCCCACACAACCATTTCAATTCTCATAATAAAACTTGAGAAAATCGTTTCAGTACCTATCATGTATTTATCTACGAATTTTACTCGGATTTTCGGTGCTGGTATCAGTCATTGCAGATATAATCATGGTTACGTTTATGAGTGATTTTGTGTGCCAATGCCACTAGAGTTGGATTTTGCTTGAATTTAAGCCTTTAGGCCGTAGTAAATATGCAATCATTTAGTCAAGTTCACTTTGATCATGTGCGCGTTGGTCATACAGCAAAAAAATGTGCTATGTGAAGGTTGTCATGAAAAACCCCGTCTCTGAATGAATGAAAGATATCCTTGGAAGTCATCATCATCAGACTAACATTCAGCAAAGTTTTGGCGCACTCACAAAAAGACGGGGCGCAGGATAACAAAAAGAGCAAAATTGCGTTAGGCAATTGTAAATTGCTGACATATATAGAAATATTTTCAATTTCCTCCACCGTGACAGAGAACCAAGGGAGTTCCAAGATCCAAAACCCATGATAGACACGGCTGTAGGACAAGGATGTCTATTTCCTTGCTGAAATTGAAAAATATAGTACCTACTTGGAGATTTAATTACTACAGTTTTGTTTTTAATTACTACGTCTTTGTAAATAATGAAAAATTAATGTAATAGTGAGCGCGATGAAATGAAAATACGATGGTGTGTGAATTGTTAGATCCTACAGAAGAATACGCGGCGAGCTACGCTTCGGTTTGTAGCTTCTGGTCAACGGTCTTCGGATAAATGGTATACCTCTCCACAGTGGCTCCTAACGGTAATCTGGGCGTTACAGGTTTATGCAGAAATAATACGAGAACTTGAACTTATGAATATTCTGTTATTCTCGAGAAAACAATTTCTAAGGAAATATTGAGTAAGCTTTTTCGTTCAACGAACGGTTTTTTCTTCCGTCACAATCGAGTGAGTGGAAAGTGACTGAAAGTGCTGAAAAACAGCAACTCAGTGATTTTTGTAATGTGCAAATACTTGAAGGTGAAGTTAGAGCATTAAATTTTATAAGATCAAAACTCATTAGATTAAACATGATTTATGTTTTTAATTAGGCTTTAGCCACTTTTTGCTGGGCTTGTTACGTCATTAGGCGGTTTTTATTCTACCAACGAAAAGTGTGAAAGTTACAACTCGACGATTGTTTTCCTGACCGAAACTGATATTATTATCTCTTCATCAACTGACTAATTGTTCGAACGTTGGTGAATTGAAAGGTTGACGGATGTACATCAGTATTTGGTCAGAACATGGAGTCTTTAATTTCCTCATTTTCTTAGATAAATAATATATTTGTTGATAAATTTGAACTTATAAGTGACAAATATTGCCTTTTGAAGGCTACTTATTAGGAAAAAACAAATGACATCGAAACACATAAATAGATATCACGAATTTGGTGGGATTGTTTTCATCAAAACGCAAAATTTCAAATTTTATAAGATCGTCTCTCAACAATAAAAAAGTAAGAGCTTTCTTTTGAAGATTCGTTAGTTGAAGAGATGAAGAAGCAGCAGGGGATCTACCCAGACATAAGGACTACTACAGAAACAACTACGACAGAACTAATTTCACCTAACTCCATGGAGTTTGTATTGATAATGAATTTTAAGCGTATGGAAATCCGAAATTCTAAGAAATTCAAACGGTTTAAAATGAAATTCTAAGAAATTCAAAAGGTTTAAAATTATATTATGAAACCTAGATTAGAAACTGTGGTTGTTACTGGTTTTGCAGTTGTTTCCTTGCCACTGTTTTGTCCAACGTTGGCTTATTGTTCAAGATTCTTGAATACCTTGATGTATTTCAGCTTAAAAAACTTGACCAAAACTCTGACGTCTGAATAAACTTGGTGAATGAAAACTTCTTTTCGTCACTCTTAATCTTCTTTTCCGCAACCATGTGGTTAAGTTGACGGGACGCAGATTGGTAAAAGGGGCCCATAGTTTAGTCTTCTCTCCTCCCTTCTTCGCCACCGACCATCGTTTGATTTATTCAACGTTAGATTCGTGAAACTACCCCAACAGACCGATTCAGGCCTGCGGTTAGGCAAATTGTGAACGGCATCGCAACCGAACTGGGGCGTTATTATTAGCAAGTAGTGAATCTGCCTAATTTTATTTTGGCTCGTTATTCCACGTTAGTATTGCTGAAGTTTATCGTCTCGCCAGCCGATGTCACCCAGGCGAAATGTTTGCCAAGCTTTTGTTTGATCGTCATTGATCATTCACACATGCAGTTGCGGTCTAGTAACGTTTATTCAGTGGCACAACAAACCAGAATATGGGATGCAGTCCCTATTGCGAACTCTTATCTTCAAAATCCTAATTTAGTAATTCACCGATGAAAATGGCTTGAAATTTAAAAGTATAGTAAAGAACCAAATTTCAAATCGAATGTTCTGGTAATGACAACTACGGTGGATCTGGAGGTTCAATTCTATTACTTCTCCAATGATGAACTGTGAACACATGTGATCTTAAATTCAGTCAGATTCTGGTCACTTGGAAAGTCCTGACTACTTATCACCAGTTTGGAGGATACATACGTATTTATATCATACATATAACATACTTGTTTCGTTATTGATAAACCGCGCTAAGGTCCCCCAATCTTCTTTTAGCGGTTGCAAAGTGGCTTTATTACTAACGTTCTTGTATCGCTTCAAGTCATCGGATCTCAAAGCTTTCCTTATGATGTTTCAGCTATAGAATGAAATAAAACAGGTGACATTGCCCCAACCAGCTAATGTAATCTCTCTGTCTCTCTGCCAACTCTCTACTCCCTCGACCCTCCTTATCTGCGGGTTTTTTATATCATTGTTAACCATATATTAAATTCCCATCCAGTTCCCTGAACAATCTTGCATTCTCACTTGTTTCTCTCTAGTGAGTTTATGTTTGGCCCATTTGAAAAAAAAAAAGAAAAAAGTCATTTGAAGAACTTTTTTCATTTGTTGTACATTTAGCTTTGTACGTCCTCTGGTGTCCGTTATCATTCTACGTCCTAGTACGGTTACTAGCTTTACATAAGGTAATTATTTCAGAGGGTTATATCGTTCAACAGTGGCCGAAAGTGGGTCTTGCAATTAAAAGCTCATTTGAAACCAATGACGCAATTAATCCCATGCCGCCAAGCAGAGAATACTCTCAACGCCCAACAATCCGTGACGTTAGCGCAATCCTCCTACCTGATTCGTGGACCTGAAGAGAACCGTTTTTTTTACAAGATTGGCCCCGTATCATTGTGACCTCGAATATAAACCTGATGGTGACCTTTTATTCAAATGTCATAGTTGGCTTTTCGCAGAGGGACAATTTCGGGGCAACTGGTGTAGTACTTACTTTGTTGCTCACAATTGTATGATGCTAATGATTAGATTTGCTTATATTGGGATGATGGATAGTTGAATCAAACCCTAATGATGAGGCGTGAATGATCACATAAGTCAATAGCCTCAAAAATTGGAAAGCCTAAGACTTTCATCCCTCTAGAATCGTAATGGAAATTGCCAATCTTTGCACTACTTCGGGGTTTTTTGGTGCAGTAACCTGTGTCACTAGAAAAGGAACCATATTGTGTTGTGTTGAATTAATCGAAACCCGTGACGATAGAAAAATTCAAACTGGGTCACCTAGCTGGTGGAGCAGACACCTTCTCCTGCAGGCGGTGAATGGAAATCAAGTGGAAAAAGGTTCTCCCGACTCCGACTCGTCTCTCCTTTCACATTCGCCGTGAAACCTTAATGCGCCTTTTGAGACCAGCCTCGGAGTCATTTTTCTTCGCCATTATACGAGCAGAAGGGTCTGCTTTCAGAGGCACGAGGCCCCCCATAGTTGAAAATTCACCGTAGTCAACAATAATATCCGAGCTCACGGCACTGCATTAGGGTGATGAATGCACGAGAGTAAACGGCGGGTTACGAATCGCATATTTTCTAATAGAATAAATCGAGTAATCAAGGGTGCATCCGCAGTTTGATAGCCAACATGCGATAGTAAACACGCGATTCTTCTACTTGTTTTCCTTTCGTCTTACTTTTTTGTAGACAAGGAAACATCAGACGCCGTTGCTATGTTACTTAAACATATGGCTGGACTAAGTCGCCGTGTCATAGTCAGTTGCCGGAATGGGTGGTTCTACCGTATGGTGTAATGCTGGATGTTTTGACATAGGAGGAACTTACAAAACTCTCGGCCAAGAGGGTGAGCTCTATAATTTGAGTTGTCGCGTTTTATGAACAAGACCGGTATGTGCTTATTAACAAGAAGTTCGTCTTCAATCCGGCTGTAATGATAATATGTGAGATGTTTTTCATCTTCAGCATTGAATGAATGAATTGAAAATGCATTCGGAAACCCTGAGAACACAAAGAAACAGAGAATTTTTAAGATAGTATACATGGAATGTACCTTAAAATTTCTTGGGCGGTGTGTGTGTGGGGTTGGGGAGAGGTTAGTGTAATCCATAATTGATCTTATTCTAATCATTACGACGTACTAGAAAATGATCAATGTAAGGTTTGTAGTATTGTCCTGTATGTAGCACCAATAAGTAAAAATAATTATTTGCGCTGGAAATTATCCATGAGGAGAGATGAATACTAGTTTTGCATAAATGGTCAGTATAAGTGAAAGTAAATATCAGTATGAGTTATTGATCTGTATAAGAAACAAATGGTCAGTGTAAATAAATGAACGAGAGTGTGCCATTAATAATTAAAAATCACAACTTCTGTTAAACATACGAGTACAGGGAAACTAGTTCACATAAATGCTGGACAAAACGGAGTGGCTACTTTTCTACTCCATGAGAGTATATATTTTTTTATTATACAGATCTACTCAAGTCTGATTGTTTTCTCATCTTACCTGGTAATGATCGGATCAATAAAGGCAAACTGTAGAATATGTGCTTGGAGGTCCATCAAACAAGAGGTTTTGGAGGAGGCACCACCCCTTGTGGTGCGGAATGAGTATCTAATATCTGTTGAAGAGTTAAATAATTCCGAATGTTTATGAAAAATGAGGGAAAACATTAGATGTGTACCTAATTGTTGGATGGAAAATATACGTGGGCTGTTATAAAAGTCAAGGAAATCTTAGCGGTTTTAAAACTGGATTTATGAGTTATGTTGACTTTCGTTCATCATCATCATCATCATTTTCGTTGTGCTATATCAAATTATTTAATCTACAAAAAATGTATGTTGGCAGAATTTAAATGCACCGCTCATTGGTTCCTAATAGGGAGGAAAAGTTCGTAAAAAAGGACAGATAAGTTAGTCATGTTCAAATATTGTGAGGCACCAAGTGCTGACAGGCGCATAGCTCAGCAAAGTTCCCCAGGGAAGATCCCATTCTGAAACTTTGGAGGAAGTCGAAGGATAGGGAGCTTGAAAATAACATTTCAATAAGTAGCGACGAAAGGGAGTAAAGTTGCCGCTTTAATAATTGACCATAAAACACGAAAACAATAGTAGGAGGCGGAGACGGATTCCGAAGGGGGTGAGATCCTTACATATTGCTCACAATATCTCACCCTTCGATGCTCCGAAAGGCCCTATAAATTTATATACGAGAGGATCAATTTCGCCCAGATAAGGAAGTTTTGGGGAGGGGTCGAAATCTCGTGGGGTGAAGCGACCCAAGTGCTCCGAGACAAACCGCCTGTAATTCATCACTTTTTTCCCTTATTGCAGCAACGTTGAACAGGGGAGCGCGTAAATGCATTCGCAGGCTTCGATATGAGAAGGCGATTGTCGTCTGAATGAGGAAGAAAATATGACGCACATTCCATCCAGGAAATATGAAAGTGGTGACCAGATAGGGAATGACGACCGTGGACATGCTCAATCGCATTCCATTCGAAATTATTTATCCTGTTTCAGAGTTGGTCTTTTTTGGTGTACTAATTACCGAATGATGCAAGGCGTATAGAATCTATTGGCTTACTGAAATAAAAATGTACATGCTTTTTACTTCTGAGTTTACTTGTAGGAAGCGGAAGCTTTGTTTTAACTTTCTGGAGTTGACAATTTTTTCAGTTCAATCATAATTTTTAATCATCTTGCGTTTTAAATCATTCTGATAATTTTCCTGTCGTGACTGCCTGTCAACCAGGATAATTCTTACTATTTTCATGTGTTTGATAATTCGCAGGGAGTAATCAAGGGAGGCTGTAGAATCCACTGTGTAGATGGTCCCTATGAGTATCATTGCTCAGAACTGCTTACATCAATCTGCGTATGCCCTAACGTAAAATCGACCTGTCGTAATTTTCTCAGGTTGCAGTGGCCTGGTCACCCTTGAATATACGCAAGAATGTAGATTTGTTTCATTCCTCACAAGTCAATGCAGCATTCTCCTGCATGCTCTTTCATAAAATCCACCTAGCATCTCCCAGGTTCTAGGTTCCCAATCGCACTCCAATTTTCTGGGCAGTCAGGAAAAACGATCTGATAATCTGGTATCAATTTCAACGCCATAGTAGAAGCATTCTATCATCATAAAGTTACCGCGATAGACCATCAACACATGTCCACTAACTTTTTAAGCCGTTGATGTATGATGGAACATGTTTCAGGGCATTTCCGTGAATCGAAATTGTCCGAGATTATTTGAAAGATTCCAGTGGTCTCTACATCCATGTTCTCTAGCCGAGGAAGCTATGTGACACACCCAACTCTGCAGACTTTCCCATGTGCTTCGCTTTAGGAAAAAAATTCCTATACATGCATACACATTTATTGTTGTTCTATTATGCATTCAAACATTTTCGACTCGGGAGACCCTGCAAAAATGGAATAAACCTCAATGATGGAATATATCTATGATGACGAGGAAATGTCTACTGAATTATGTATGATGCCGTAGTGATAACCTCGTCTGATTATAACTTATGTTATTCACATAACAAGGAACGATGATTTCAGGACATTAACAGGAAACGAATGTTGAATTGAAATAGGGCAACTTTTGGTTTTCCAAATATGATGATCAGGATGAGAATCGTTCTCAATTTCATCACTCAACAATTACTAGTTTTCACTGCAACATCGTAAACGGTGAATCCAATAAGCGTAATTTTCTCATGATTTCTTCGTTCTATCTCCGTGAGTAGTTTAGGATTGGCGGTTTGATTAATCCAAATGAGCTTAAAAAACTGTTATCTCAAACTCAGTTTTCCGATTTCAACGATATTTTCTGGGGTTTTAAGCTGTGGATAGCTCCAAGAACTTCATTCTCCCGAAATATCTTTTTCGCATGCGTAATAGTAACATCGATTAATATCCTATTTGAAAAATGTTTGGAATGCGATCGCCTTTTATTGTAATTAATATGATTTCTTCGGTTAAAGCCTAATAGCTTTAAGTTTGTGCTCTCCATTTTAACTTATTATTGTCCTTAACGATTGGAACCCGCGACTAAATCCTTCAAGTTTATTTGAAACATTTCGACCATGATCAACTCGTATGTATTCATGTTATCTAATCTCCAATCCATTATTTTGAACCATCTAGGGGAGTAGTGCCACATAAATAAACATAAAACATCACCAACCTTGATGATCATCTACTTTTTGATTATCGATGTGGAATGTTTATACAATCGAAAGAACTGGAACAAACCGTCGTATTATAATGATTATTTCTGAAGTGATGAATGTTCGTTAATAAATTACATTGCTATTAGTATGTACTTCTGTGCATGTGAACACACATTCAGAACAACCTAAGTCTCAACGTGATCGCTAGCGGGAACTGGCTTCATCTAGACAATTGTGAAAGTGATTCTGTGTACAGCGTGCACTTGTTTCGTTTTTTTTTTTGCGAAGCCTCACCCACCTTTTACCGTCCCTAACCTTTGCAACGGTTGCGCAACCTAGCTTCAACTATTGTTCGGCTGCACTGTAGAACGCCCACTTCTTCCTTTCTACTCACTATGATAGATATTACAACCGATTAGTAGTTATTACATTCGTTATTTAGTTCGAGATTAATATATAGGTGCATAATCTACAAAACTCAGAAACTTCTTGTCGTCACCATGAACGTGAGAGCAATTTTCCTTAAATTACGTTATTGCATTTATGTTCTGTTGAAATTTGAGGTCTTTTCATGTAGAAAAATTGGTAATATAAAACAAATTAATTTTACGGGTAAACGCATTCTGGATGATATTCTGATATTCAAACAATAATCTTAGCTTTCACCATTCGTTGTTTTTTTAAACTAATACTTATTTCAGCGTAAGTTTGTGCTTGAATATTTTCACGTTCAAGTTAATTTCACATGCTACAAAACATGAATGTAAAAAATATTAGCCATATTTAGCGATTTTTTAAAGCGCATTCTTTGAAAGTCAACCTGCTTACTTTGCTCAAACATTAATGTCTAACGAACTCACACTTTCTTTTGTAACGCTTGATTTTCAAGCAATAGGCTAAGTTTTTATCTCAATACTAAGGAACTTTATCGTCCTAAAAGTCACTCCTGCATATTAATGTCTATTTCTTAAAAAAAAAAGAAAAGTTTCTGCCTTGATAATATGATTTATCGTGCAGCCATGTTATAAAATGGTGCACCTTTTCGATTCTGCCGACTCACCTAATTGCTGTGGCCATTGCATGGCTGAATCTATAGGAGGAGTTTTGAAATGATTACGTCCCTCCTAGAAGTTCATGCACTGCCCACTATCATGGCTGGTCTATTACTACCCAATGGTTCCATCTGTTAATGTCTCTTTATCAACCGAGCTAGATGTAATTGCTTGCTGTTTGTTGTATTTTCTTGTTCGATGTGTGACCTGAATTTCGACTTGTATGTGACTCATATGAGTGCCTTGATGAGTGACTCATTTGTGAAATTCACTGAAATTGGTGAGCTGAAAGAAACCATTGGTAACTATGGTGGTTTATGAGATCATTTAGCTGTTGAAAGGCTACATTTTCAAGCTTACCATACGTTTTTGAGCTCTAAAGGGTACAGAACAATTTGCATGAATCTTTCTATGAATGCTCAAACTAAGTATATGTACCTACCTCAACAACTAGCGGCTTAAACTATAAACCTAATTTGCTGTCATAACATTCATGAATTCAACAAGAGAAACTAGGTAGATCATTTTTACTAACGGGCCTCTCTTTAGGACATGCTTTGAACTTGAGGGGACAGAATGGACGACAAGGGGAAGGATCCTCATCAATAATTGGATTTCACATGTCATCATGTTTAGTTAAATAAGTTGAAAATTATCCCCAAGCTCAACCAGCTGTTCACGGCGGCTTCTTAACTTGATATTGTTTCCCGGAATCACCATACAAAACTTTTGAACGTGGTTAAATTGGTAATTCCCCCCTAAACTCACCCCACTGATGTCGGCGTAGCCGGGAGATATTTTGTCCAAATCGGTTCAGCCCTTCTGTCATTTCACGAACAGCGGGGTTGAAAATCTAAACCGATATTGCGGTACGTACAGAAACACGTGTAGCTCTACGCGTCTGTTTTACTCAATATTTATTCTCTCCAGGAACACGGTGCAAACATGCTCATTCATATGCGCAACTTGATTGGCTCAATATGACTGTAATAGGTGGTGAAAGAATAAAAATATTTCGTTGAAAAGTGGTTCCTCGAAGGTGGGAAGGGTAATTTCCGTCAAACGCCCATGTGGAAACGTTAAGCCTGAGGCCCGAGTGATAAAATGTGGGAAAACGGGAGACACCAGCAGGGGCTGCTGGATTTACCCATTTACGCCCTGACGTCTGGTTCTGAAGTTGATGGATCCTCCGCCTTACGGTTCAACACATCTCAGCCCGTGAGGCCTCGGGAATTCAGGTTCATTCCTTTCAGCCCTTTCAGCTCCCAAGGAACAATACCTTCTTCCTCCACGTCCGTCTAAATAGGAGCCTCTCGTGTTCGACAATACATCTGAGTCCGCGTTGAGGTACTCCTATTTCCACCGCGAAAAACACCCTGCCGGCAGAATGATGAGTTTCAACGCGGCAGTCGTGTTTCTTGCGAGAAGGGTTACGTTTTTTACCGTCAATTCCCTCTTACACGACTTGAGTTGCCCATTCCGCCCAACCGAGGATTTATGAATTTCTGTAGATTGAATGAAATACGCAAACCTTTTACATCACAAGTAGCATATGGAAAATCTGCATCAACTTCAGTGTGAATAAAAACTATCGCTCTCACCAGGGAAAATAATACTCAAGCAAAATATGTGCTGTATAAACATCCTGTTGATTATGTCGAAATACCTGAATTTTTCTCTTTTTATTGTAGATTATGAAGTATGTTTCTTTGCACAACATTAGATCTGCGCGGGAATTATTTAAACAAAAAAGCGGTATCGGCTTTAAGCAAGCTGTCTTGAGAAGCATAAGTGTACTTTTTCAATATCACTATGTTTTTCGATTATTTTACTATGAGTAATACTATATGGATTTACTGACTTAAAAAAATAAACTTACAGGCTAAGTTTCAAGGAACTCTATAAATTGTTCCGCCTAAACTATTGTTCCACGATATTTCCTTGGTATCACATGATAATCCCCCAAAAATTATTGTTTGTATCAATTTATTTTGGCAGTAAATTCCTTTTGTGAAGGACGTAGATCTGATGCTTCTGAATCTTCCTTTTTTATAATATAAATTATTATTATGTATCATACAGCAAGCTAACTAATTCAATCCATCGAATCAGGTCAGCCTTAATTCCTCATTCACATGATTACTATTTAATTTTATGAAACACCTTTATGATTATATGTGCCCTTTTCCTCTCCATACCTGAATGTATGAACTCCTCTTCATGTTGTTTATTTTTTCCTCTTCTTTAACTCACTCTTTGCCACAAACCTCGGGATCTTGTTTTCTCTGGTGGAATCTTCAACAGAGTCACATCACAACGAAAGAAAAGGTGCCGATTGCTTGATATTCATCTACTGACCGCTCAAAGGAAGTTCGAAGGCACGAAAATCGTTTGTAGAAGGCCGTTAGTAAGCGTAGGCTCCCCGTGTCGTACCACCAGGCGGGTCCTCGGAGCTCTGTATGAATGAGAACTCTCGTCCTCCGGATGCTGTTAATTACATTCAAGCGATAAGTTTAAAGCTGACAGTCGAGTTTATCTCCAGACCCAAACGCACATGACACAGTTTAACCCGTACTGGTCCACTGGTACATAACAGGGGGACTCTGGAGGTCTGGTTCAACTTCACTTGTCGGTGAAAGTGAATCTACCCGTTCGGAATCGGTTGCCTCGCTTTCATAACGATCAGTTTTCTAGGGACTGGAAACCTATGACAGATCGTTCGAAGGCTGCTTTGGTAGCCCAATCATATTAATCGGTCAAAAGTCATCATCGTAGCTAATGTATAATTATGGGCCCTCTATCATTTATGGTCCTTATAAAATACATGTGAACCAAATCTGCACTGAAGATTGGTGAGAGAATTGAATATTTTATGTGAAATGAATCTACCAAAATCTATCCTAATGATATCCAGCTTGTAGTAACCACTGTATTCAAGCTACTGGAACGCATTCAAAATCTTATTGATAACCAAAATGTATCAAAACTGTTTAATTTTAACTGCATTCCAACAAAAACTCCACTAATGTAGTAGGTACTACCGAAGTGCAGTAGGTACTTGATCCATGGCGCGCAAGTGGTGAGGCGGCTGTACGAATAAGAGGAAGTAGATGAAGGCAATGATAACAATGATAAGAATGATCTAGAGTTGAGTCTTTTCGGGTGATGTATTATTATGAGAACATTATGTGAATTAAAGTTGTGAAAGTGATTATTCTATTGTTTCATTCAGTGAATATCCTGACAAATTATACTACACTAAGGATGTAAATTTTATACATCAACGACGATCTTCCACGCCTTCATTTGGAATCGCAGAATACTTTATCAAACAACTAACTAATGTAATTATTTAATCAATCATACGATTTTATGATGCTCTGGTTTAAAATGTATTGTTTACACGAAAAACTGATTCAACTCAAATGCCATTAACAATTGACTTTGCTGACTCAGGCTTTTGTCCATGAACAAATCAACTCGACATTGTCAAGAAGCCTTCAAGGCCACTCGTAGCTCTATAATGACACAATAGATGTATATTCAGCGTGATGATTGTAGTTGCCTTGCGATTATTCATATAAACGCAGAGAAGCTCCGGTGTGTAGTGAAAATAACGTACATGTCACGTACCATGTTTAGGTTAGGTGATTGTTGGTAAGGCGGTGAAGATTTGTTAGGGTCGATTGAATTATAGCAATCATCAGTTTGGAAGTTATTTTTTGCTCACAAAAGCTGCTCACAATTTGGTTATATGCAACAGGACTTTTTTTGTTTTGATAAATCCGTTATTTTTGGATTTATCGTGTCGTAAACGTTCAATTTAATTTAAATTTCAACATAATGATAATTATTGTGTAAATCCTTTCATCGTCAAACCAATAGTAACCTCGGAACGTCTCTCACGTGGAATTCGACAAAGCTGTTTACCTCGATTCATGCATTTCGGTCCATTTATTATTGACGTTATGTACTTGAAAGTTTCCGGTACTTCCTTTTCACATTGGTTCATTCGATGCTATACCAATCCTCTGTTACCAAACAGCACTTAGCGAAACTTCTCGGACGGAAAGTCGGTTGTTTGAATGTGTTTTGGGCCTCCAGGAACCTTATTATTTATTGATACTGAGAAGCGAACGAGCCGTCTAGAGCCCCCCCGACTTCGGCTGGCCCACGGAAATCTGGGCTCACCGTTTATTTATTCATTCTTATCTGTTTTTTCTGCTCCTGAAACAGTAAAATACGTCGTGGCATCTTCCGCCCGTACCTTCTTCACGCCGTCTAGGAATAGGCTCTTCCAGAGAAGAACAAGAAGATGCTGTAAGATCTAAATCCTGAACTCTTGCGTCACATTAGATCCTGGAGGTTCCTCCTGTTCCTCGTCGGAGGATAAAAAACAAAAAAATCCCGAACTTGAAAAGAAAACGCTCTTAGAACGCATTAGAATTAGGCGCACCCGTGTAACAGTAACATGAACTTATTGTTGAATAGTTTATACGAGAGCGTTCCCGTACAGTTAGTTATTACAACAATGTTCCTTTGATTTTCTTCTTCATTCGCTTCCCTGTGTATGTTCGCTCTCCAGAAGCTAGTTTGCGAGGGTTTTGACCAAAAGTTCTATGTGAAAGTACTTTTTTCTTTTGTTTAAAAAAATTCCATAAAATCGTTCTTTTTTATTTTTCTTCAAATAACTTGAAAACTTGTTGCTTCATAATGCCTAATTAATGATCCATCTCACTATATTTTTCTATCCTATATTTTTTCTACGACCAGTGGCTGAGACGTGATAGGACTTTTAAAGGCTTGCGGTGGTAATGATGAATATGATTACATTTATGTATGATAGGGAGATGGAGCTCATCACGGAAACGAGATCTGATGCGTGTACATGTGGAGATGTGAAATGTTAGTGGCTCGTTCAATTACCAGGGATTAGCTATTCATGCGAAACGCGGTGATCACATGTCTCAGTTTCTAAAAATGTCGCATTTGTCATGTTATAATGAAAGAGGAAATTGCACTAACAGGGGCCTCATCGGTTAAAATGTTTCGTGGTTGTTCCATTTGGTTCAGCCCACACAGTCATCATATCTCCCCTCTAACTAATTTTCAACAATTTTGCACGGAAGAAACGAAGGAACTTCTGTAATTTGATTAAGCCGGCCGAAATACTTTTTGTTAGGGGCGCGGACATAATCTAATTTAAACAGAGCGAAACTCTTCCGTGACTGTTGAACATCTGTAACTACCTCACGGCAGGGGAATTGGAACAAACTGCGTTGGGTACTTCTCCCAAGGACGGGAAACAGGATGATTAATCTTATACGACAGTCTTTTCAGCTATACCCCAGAAAATATTCTGTATTTATTACAATTTGTTATTAAAAATCAAGTTTAATTGATAAAGTATAGTTAACCGTAGGTGGGCGAAAATGGTATATGTTTTGGTCTACTTGAAGTTGAATGTGCTTGGTACAACTGTGAACTGTTCGACTGGTCTTGGCTGGACGAATCGGGCAACATTAGAACAGTGAGATAGCGGTGGTACTCATCAACTCCCTCCTGTGGAGAATAGGTATATCTCAAATCATTCTTTTTGATTATGATCACAAACTCGTAGATGAAACCGCTTGTTCTAAATAACTGACTAGAATGAATGTATTCGTTCTTATATTACGACAACTGTTTATAGATGAATCCATAATAGTAACAATCGAACATCAGTTGAATTTTACATAAATAAATTGGATTTTACATAAATTTTACATAACTTGAATTCAACATGACTTTTCACAAAGCTCAAATATAAGTGTTTATCTTAGTGGAAGGGATGAGGTGTTAGATATCAGGGCTTTCAGCAGCGAACATTGTCGAACTGACTAACCATTTTACTATTTCGGGAATTGGACCAGCAATCCTTATTCGGCTACTTCTACTCTTGCACATTTCTTACTGTCCTTAGCATCTAAGATATTCTACTCTTTTCCAAGGCTTGCTGAAAAATTCCCGACGGTTGGGAATGTAAATGTGACTAAGATTGAACACAAAACAACAGGTCTTGTGGACAGTTGTGATATTAGACGGAGGACAGTCTGATTCACAGCCTCCAGTATTGTGATTTGTGAAGAAAAGCCATGAATGGAATTGTTATTCCAAAATCTGTCTGTCCTATTTGCATATTTTTCGTTCCAATAAGTGGGTTTGGTCCCCCACTCCTTGATTTCTCTTTCACGCCTAGGGAAATGGTGTGGTGGTTTCCAAGCGCTGAGGAAAATTGTCGAGTTGCCGCACCGTCTGGTTTCAACTCCCGCTTCCACGAAAACAACTCGGCCGGGTGTCATTCCTGACAAACTTCTTCTGATTCTCCGGTAAGGAGAATCCTTAAGTAGCATCAGCCACCTTGTGTCAAACACGCATCCTTTTGTTCTTGGGAACCAATATTCTGGCGGGAAAGGCCTCTGTGCTCCATGGAATGAATGAATCTGCTTAGGCTTCTTAATGACCAGCGGCTGAAAGCTTTTTCTGTGCCCTATTGCTACAGCAACGATTTTAAAATTAAATATCATCTTGTCATTCGATTATTAAATTGTGGGTTCTAGCCTATTACTGAATTAACGAAAAGGGCTTAATGAGCCTTTCCCCAGGTTTATCCTCAAGGCAATATGAAGAATCTATTCACTATCTCATTCTCAACTTTGATTTTAATCTGCTACAAGAAGTCGAGGAAATCATACTGAAAGATTTACAAACCGTCCGGAGTCCTAGTAGTCTTTTAAAAATTACAATGCAGAGTGAATATTTGGGAACGAAAGAATTTGTAAAAGAAATGCTGTTCTTGTAGAAGCGGTTCAGTTTCAACAAGAATTGTTGACGTGTTCAATTCCAGTATTTTTCTTACAAAATTTGCTGGATTCAAGTGGCGGTTTACTACTTAACTTGCGACTTAGTAATTAATGTAAGAAATCATGGTATAAATGATTCTTCAATTAACCTACTTTTTTTGGTGTCTGGTAATTGCAAATAGGGTAAAAATAACAGGGAAAGTTGTTGGCCCTTGGAGAATAATAAAGGTAAATCCATTTAAAGGCGTCTCTTGTATAGTAGTAGAGTGGGTCACAAACCAATTTAGCTCGGAGTCAACGGCCTTTGGTAGCAGTGAGTGACGATGAGTTGATAACGATTGTAGACGCAACTATGAAGATAGTGGGTGGGAAGTGGGGAGTGGCAGTTTTTAGGCAGGCCCACTCCTGTTGCCTACCCCACGATACTGTAGTGAGTTAACTGCTGGTCGAAATGTGCCCCAACGTCACCCAAAGATATCCACATTTTTATAACCTTTACTTCCCTTTCGATGCTTGGTATCGGATCACCCTGAAAACATTTTCTGGAACTTGACCAGGATTTGGATCTTGGATCGAATCCATAGATTTAATAAAAAGTGTAATTTTGGGTGTTGTTTGGCTTCTGAGCGAGATCGTCTCGTTCTAATTAGACATCCAAAATTCAAATTTCGGTGTTGGAGTTTGAGTGTAAATCAGTAAAGGTAAAAAGGTTTTTCATTTCCAATGAAATTTTTCTCAAAATATGTCGATATTGTATAAATTTACATGAGTTACTCCAATCAGAAGTGTATAGATCATAACCACCTGTTATAATGTTGAGTTTAGTATTAAAAAATAAAAATAAAAATAAAATAAAGTAAAAAATAAAAAGTAAAATAAATAAAATAGAGTTTTTGGTTGCAAGAACAGTTTGTCTACCCATTTATCGGTTTTCGACAATTTAAAGGAGTTACCTAACTCTTTTTTGACGTAACAGCATTTTGAAATACCTCTCACGGCCGGAAAAATAAATTAAAGAATGTTTGACGTAGAATATGCGATCTACATTATTAGCAACAGTAAACCTTCAAGAGTTAGCAAAGATGTGTGACGCTTTGCTGCGGATGTTTTCCACTTCTAATCAGAAGCTTTCTTAACTGTACTGTTGATGTAAATAATTGTTTATCGACTTCGAAGGAAGGATATGTATAAATGTATCACACATTATTGAAAGCATTGAGGAACTGATAAATAATCAATTTATTTTTCAATTGATTCCCTCACGTGGGAAACCGATAAATAATCAATATAATGATCCCCTTTTAAAAAAATGATTTTGCGGTGAGCTAACAAGCTATGTTTGATTTTTCAGGTAAGTTTTCGAGCTTCACGTTCTTTTGGTGCCTCAACATTTGTGAGTTTTGATTTTGTTTTCTTTTGTTGTTGTTAAGTATGGTATTTGTGCAATGTTTTAATCCACATTCCGAGTTCATTTTTACCCATCCTCATGGAAGTGGTGTACTATCCAGATGGGGGAGGCTAGCAACTAACAAACCATCACAAGTTTTAAATGTTAGAGTTGGTAGAGCAGCCAGAGTAACATTGCAAATCTACCAAAGAAAAGGACTGAACTAAAAACCAGACATAGAACATTAGAAACAAACCTTGATTCCAGAAAGAATATATTCAACAGCTTCATTTAAACCAATTTGAAATTTAATCAATTTTTGAATTTCAATCCAAAAACGCTGCAAATTCTTTCACTGGGGTTTATTATTCAATCGGGTTGCGTTCATGATTTGAATTTCTACTAAGCTTTGGAGTGTGCGTGTTTCACAGGTGATAGAGCGATTACTGAATTTCAGGAGATATGCATAGAGCACGTAAATCTGCTCTTAACCAAAATACCTATTTGGATTGTTCAGTTTATAATATTTGTGTGCCTCCTGAAATTGAATAATCACTCTATCACCTGTGAAGCACGCACTCTCCAAAGCTTAGAAGAAATTCAAATCATGAACGCAAGCCAATTGAATAATAAACCCCAGTGAAAGAATTTGCGGCGTTTTTTGACTTTTTTTGAGGTTTTTAGGGATTTTACAAAACTTTGACAACCCTTAAAGGGCACTTTAAATTAAGTGAGAGTGCTGGCTCAAGTATTGGGGAGTCGTCGGACCAAGATGGATTTTTCCTGAAAATTTCAGATTTTTTGCTCCTGCCGTTTGGGAGAAATCGTGCGTACGGTGAACGGCGGACGGACGGAAAATTTTTTATTGCAGATTTGGATTCTACACCCTTTGAAACGTAAACCATGAAATTTTCAGGGGGGTTAAATTTTTTTTTTAAATAATAAACCAAAATGGCATTGTATTGGGAAAAATCATTTTTATATCATTTAATTAATGTGAAAAAGTTTTTTAACAAGAATCGAAATTTGAAAACTTGGGTTTGAACTGAATGGGAAGCGATTGGTGACATGAAGGAAAAAAACAGTGTGTACTCGAAAATTCTACTGTATTAACACAACCACCAGAAATGGGAAATTGTAATACCATTCAAATAAACAAATTACAGTAATAAAAAAGTAATACCATCATTTTGAACAAATTAAACATGATCGAAACTGAAGCTGAGACCTAGGCCGCGCCGCGCCTCTTGAGAGAAAACTCTCCCACAGAGCGGCGCGACTGTGTACGTACCACAGAAAATAGAATACACATAACACAGAAAATAGAATACGCCACGTCTACTCTATGTTCTGTGTATGTTTACTCTATGTTATGTGGTACGTACCTACATGAAGAAGTCGCCAGCCGCAGATGCGTCAAGGTCATACGTGAAAAACGAACGCGAGCGAGCGGGCCACCAATGCCATCTGTTCTATAAGCGATCTGTTCTATAAGCGATCAAACTATGCTGTTCTATGGAGTTGTCATACGTAAAAGCGCGGCATCGCTCTAGTTACGTTTGTCGCGGCAAACCCTCGTGCCGCATGGTTTGACTTTCACGTCGGGTTTTCGCCGCGCAATCGCGTTAACATTTGCTCACACTTTGTAGGTTAACCTGCTTCTGTCGAGATTCACCGTTCTTCGTTGATATCGCCTTTGTGGTGTATTTACAACGATTTTCAATTGAATGATGTTCAAAATCTTACAGTTCTAAAATTTTCAAGATTCCTTAGAACAAGATAACTTTAACAAAATGAAACGTTGAAAAACGTGCATTCTTTTCATGATTTTAATATAGCTTTTCCAAGTCGAATTGAGAATTTTTCAAGTCGGATTGAGAATTTGTCAAACCAAATAGAGATTTTTCCAAACCAATTCGAGATTTTTCAAAAACAATTTCAGAATTTTCCAAATCAATTTGAGAATTTTCCAAATCAATTAGAAAATTTTCCAATCTAAGAAACTTTCACTACTAAAAAGGAAGAGGAGTTTTCCAAAGTGAATTGACAATTTTTTAATGCAATATTGAAGGCTTTTGTTGAGAACAAGATTGGTGGAGCAAAACGAAAGAATATAACTTCATGAAAAACGCTGCAAATTCTTTCACTGGGGTTTATTATTCAATTGGCTTGCGTTCATGATTTGAATTTCTACTAAGCTTTGGTGTGTGCGTGTTTCACAGGATAGAGCGATTATTGAATTCCAGGAGGCACACAAATATGATCAACTGTTCAATCCAAATATTTATTTTGGTTGAGAACAGATTTACGTGCTCCATGCATATCTCCTGAAATTGCACTCGTATTGCATTAAAACTTCCCCAAATTCAAATTTAAACGATGTAGCCAAAGGTAGACTAATGTAGAGGAGGCACACAAATATCATCAACTGATCAATCCAAATAGGTGTTTTGGTTGAGAACCGATTTACGTGGTCTATGCATATCTCCTGAAATTCAATAATGGCTCTATCACCTATAAAACACGCACACTCCAAAGCTTAGTAGAAATTGAAATCATGATTGCAACTCAAATGAATAAAATTGAATAATAAACCCCACTGAAATAATTTGCAGTGTGAATGTTTCACAGGTGATAGAGCGATTATTGAATTTCAGGAGGCACACAAATATGATCAACTGATCAATCCAAATAGGTATTTTGGTTGAGAACAGATTTACGTGCTCTATGCATATCTCCTGAAATTCAATAATCGCTCTATCCTGTGAAACACGCACACTCCAAAGCTTAGTAGAAATTCAAATCATGAACGCAAGCCAATTGAATAATAAACCCCAGTAAAAGAATACTTATTTACCTATTCATTATAATATTGAATAATATTTACCTATATATTATCAGCGTTTCATGGATATCAGAATGCTTCAATCCGTGTATCGGCTATAAACTACACTACAAGTATTCACATCGGCTATCACTCCAGTATCCACATTCACTACAACTCGACGCTATCGGCACCACTAGGTTACAAACAAACAATAATAAACCAAAAAACGCAAATGTTGGCACCATAAATCGGGCCATAGATCGGGAATGGTTTGACCTACGAACCTGGGGAGGGCCTCATTCGATTCCTGATGGTATATTCTTCAAATAGGTACAAATTTAGGCCGCTTCGACTTGTTTTGAGGTTTTTAGGGATTTTACAAAACTTTGACAGCCCTTAAAGGGCACTTTAAATTTGGTGAGAGAGCTTTCTCAAGAATTGGGGCGTCATCGGACCAAGATGGATTTTTCCTGAAAATTTCAGATCTTTTGCTCCAGCCGTTTGGGAGAAATCTTGCGTACGGCGGACGGACGGAAAATTTTTTATTGCAGATTCGGATTTTACACCCTTTGAAACGTAAACCATGAAATTTTCAGGGGGGTTAGAATTTTTTTTTTCCAGAGCGATTGCAATGGTTTATTATTGAATAATAAACCAAAATTAGATGAATTGAATTGAGGAATGAAAGTCGCCGTATCATGCCAAAACGAACGGTTCAACTGTTGCGAATCTATGAAACCCATGTAATTTGATCTTACTAAAAATGGATATGAATAGCGTTGATTTCAGGAATCATAGAACATCCAACTCATGGTTGATGAAAGTTGTGCAGGTGTAGATGGTCAACGTTTTCACATTGTTCTTTCCAAATATCGCTGTTGTAGAGCTTTCGTTTTGAGAAATTCAAGATTGCGCTGATACTCCTGGCCTGGCTTGTGCGTTTTAGGTATGATTATATGCCCGCCCTCAGCTTACAGTACATTACACAACACCCTCCCAGTTCCACACGCGTCTCTGAGCCTACAGTTTACCCTCCGATGCTAAACACGTTGCAAGTTCCCGGCTACGCACACAGTTCCAGCTAACTTTCCACAACCTTGTTGGTGCTTTGCTTTGGTATAATCACAATTCCGCCGGTCTGCCCTTCCATGTTTGATGTTTGTCCTGCTCAAGCGTGAATAGATTCCGAGAAGTACACGATGGTATATCATATTTTCTGCGGATAACTTTGCTCTTATTACTTGGAGCTTAGTGCTCGCTAGGAGCCCGTGTTTTGTTGTTTTTTCAAACTTGGCGTTTTATAATGTCAGTTTGAGGCAAATTAACGTCAAAATTCCATGGTAAATGTTTCGTTCCAGTCTTGGAACAGCATCAGAACTCTGAGACCCAACAATTAATCAACAATATGAATAAATTGTAGTTATGGAGTGTTTCTAATAGAAAAAATGTCAACCATGGAATGAGACTTCACTAGTTGATTCAACGTATGAACTCTAATTCTGCAAACTATGGTGAAAACTTCGTACTACTCATGGATTTTGAACGTTATCACTTGCTAATGTAGGTTCAACTTGTTTGGTAATATCGACTTTCTTACAAATTGAATTTGATGATTAACTTCATAATATAAAGTTCCACTGAATAACAAGTTAATTTAATCACATACAAATGTTATGCTAAAGAACTTGAGTTGATAATTGATGAAACTTTGAATTGAAGCCATGACTCAAGTACACGCAGAGATTACAACTAGGCAATAGTAAAGGATACAAATGTAGAGTCACGTGTGAGTCCTCAAAACTTGGAAGTGTATTGTTCTCGAGTTATGGATTGACAGTAGTAATAGAACTTTGATTGATTGATACGCGTGCCTTCAACGAATCGAAGGAGCCCAACCGTTCCGCTTTATGATCATCCGTTTGTTCTCTCTAAGGGCTTTGACAGAAATAAGAACATAAACACGAATGTGAATGTGCTTGGACATAGTAAAAACCACCTAGTACCATGTGAGGATTGTGTGAGTTCCTTCTGAAATTGAGTTTTGCAAGCCTTACGCAACACAATTGTAGTGCACGAAGTGTAGGTAGGTGTTTTATTTTACCTCGCTGACTTTCAATTGTTCTACTCGTAGATTTATTATAAATTACGTATAATACGTCAGGTCCATGAAGTATATTGCTTCCATTGAAGGCATTGACATTTCATATCCATACTTTCAGCTGAAATTTGAATGGTGACTGCTGTTGGGCGTCTGATGTCTGACGAAGGATGACTGATTTAATATGAAGACGTCCAACTGTCTTTATACATGTACAAGTAAATTACAGTTTATAGATATCAGTGTTCAGCTGATGTCCCTTGTGGCTAATTACGTTCCAGTATCAATCTAACGTGCAGAACAATAAATGGGGCTCTTTTTATGACATCCAGGGTGGACAAGACAAGATATGGAGGCTGGAGGCGCCGTGTTCAGATAATGTACCTCTAAATACGTCTATTATGCAAAGATCAGTGATTTATGTAGAGGGGTTTTTTAATGCAGAAGTAATGAAGCTCTGTATAATAATTTTCAGCGTTATAAAGGCCTTCCTTAACATGGCTTGTTTTATCCTTCAGGTACCATGATTGTGCTCCGTTTTAAAAATCTTACAGAAACACTGTCAGAACTGGGTAGTATATTTGATTTTCGTTGTTCAGTATTCAGCTGGTGGAGATGTTAAGCTGGTAGATGTGTTACTAGAATCAAATCTCCATTTAAGGGTTTAAAAGTTGAACTTCCTACTCCCGCCGATCATAACTATTTATAATATATTAGTGTTTTCGAGAAACTCAACGCGGTTTTATAACGTATTACTTTCCGTGTGTGTATGGTATGGGTAGATGGATACCTTTCGAATATTATGGTGAACAGAAATTACTAAGGCGAGAGGAATTTCAGGGCAAGTCATCCATCTTAGTGCAGGCAGGTTAGGTACTCGTCCTGTCAAAGGCTCAGAATATTTATCGCCCTCTATCCGCGGGGCTAGCTGAGTGGTTTCATAACGGATACGTTATAACGATGGATTTCACAGTAAAATTATTGAATAACAAAACTTTAATCTTCAATATTTTAATCTTCAGAGGTCGTCCCAATATCGGACCACTCCATATCCGTCCAACCAGCGGTCAGTCGTACGCTAATAGATGCTTGAATTTTTCTTTTTCGACTTTTGGGTAATAGTTCGCCACGAATGAAATAAGGAGAAAGATATCTTCGTAAATCTGACATGGAGGGATGGGAGCTTTGGAATTGACGGTACCTTGGAATAATTATTTGTAATGATTTTTAGTGGGCTCATAAACGCCACCTTCCTCAAAAAACGATGTCATGGAGTATTCAATTAGTATATGTAACGATATAAACAGTCTCTTTTAATAATAAGTTGATTATTCGAGTAAATAAGTATTTTAAAAACAACTTTTTCAAACTTAGTATGAAATAGAATGGGAAGAAAGAAACAAGATGAAGAAAAAACGAATCAGCCTTGATTTTATTTTCATCATTCCGAACTTTGATATTTAGGATCTGTATGGACTCAAAAGTTGAATAATCACTCGTTTCAACTTGTTGCGTTATTCAAACTCCGTTGAAAATTTTTTAATTAATTAAATTTGTTATATCCTATAAAAAAGGCCGGTTTGAGGGCAACAAAGTGCTCAAATTTAAAAATTCATGAAGATAACGGTCTAGAAAAAGACGCTGTATACTTACAACTACTTATCCAAGCTTACTTGAAGAAGCTTACACACCGTGAAGTGGAACCAAATCGTGTACAAATATCTACTCAGAAAGTCTATCATGATGTCAATTGATTATTATTTTAAAATCCTCAAGTTAAAATCGGTTTTTATCGCTGAGTATTATTTTTGAAAAACGTTCATTCGTCATTTTATTTGTACGTTCAAGTTTATTTTATTCATTCTCCTTTTCGAAAATTTGCTTCGCGCTTGATCACAGTGGTCATACAATAATAACACTAGTTATTTCTGGAATATATTTGGAAGTTTCACCAGGGCTAAAACGAGGCTTTTCAAATTTGAACCGTAGGCATGGCCGTGGGGTATGATCCGGGTACATTTGGTTATTCCATCAAAACCCCATGGTCTAAATGGACAATAAATCGGAAATTGAATACATTTTTTTCGCAATGCAAAAAACCAATATAGCCGAAAAATGAGCTTCATATTATTTGCTCACCGATCTCAAGGGTGCTAAAATGGGAAATTTTTCGCGATAACAGATTTTCAACGAATGAGGAACAGTTTTTGTGAGATCGACTGAACGAGATACATTCCTCAATGGATCGGAGTACAGCATTTAAAAATCCTAAGGTGTTAATTGCCTACGCGTACTTTCCTTGTTGAACACAAATTTGAGAGAAAATTCATAATTTCTCCTTCGTCCTAGAGCGTGCTGGTGTAGTAGCTACACTCTGAATTCCTTCTCTTACACCACCGTTGTAATGAGTTACTTCAGCTGGTCCCCGATATGAGATAATCCGTTGCGCCCACACAAATCGAGATTTCAAATGAACTCCATCGCGCTTCATCTTGCTTCGAACTCCGCCTTTGCGTCGCACTTTCTAGGTTCGACCTTATTCAGTTTCCCGGAACTGAGTAGCGGTGAATCAACTCCTCATTTCCTTTGTTTGAGGGGACATCAGACTCGCCACATCATCTTTCATTTGAGGTTTCTGTTATTTTTTCACGCCCCTGTGACTCCGCCTCGGTTTTGAAACGCCTCAGAATGAATGAATGATTTGTATCTTTTCACTGGCACTGATCGGTTTGATTTGTTGGTCGTTACGGTTTGTGATCTCGAACTACTGGGTAGTTTGTTCGATTTGTTTTTATTATCGCGTAGTTTTTCAGAATGTCTCCCTTACCTATCTTAGTATCTAGTATTCATCCCTTTCTTCATCGTGGTCTGACATTTGTGAAATTGAATATTCAAGAATTGGAGTGAATTATTTCACTGGAGGGAAAGCGGATCTAAGGGATCTTTCCAAAATATACGTTTCAAAAATTTAACATTGAGCTCTTTGAAACTATGTTCTTATGTTTTGGTTTTTTATTACTGTTTGCTTTTTTCTCTAACGACTCTTCAGTGCGTGACGAAAGGAGTTACATTCCCGGATACGAGTATACTAGCTGCCACCTTTTTTAATGTAAAATGAAAATGTAAAAGCCCATTTAAATTGTTTTGTGTAGAAAACGTGTGATGTATAAGCAAGTGAACGTTTTACTGATCGCTGAGTGTGAAGCCTCGCATGAATTAATGTGTTTCTTTTTTAAATACCTTCAATAGCAAGAAGAAATTGAAGTCCGCGGTCGAACTAAATGTAGTACGTAGCTTTCTTGGCCCCTTAAAATAATTTCTAATTCATTTATATGTTTTATTAGGTGTAGCACGATTTGGGAAATATGAATTGGGTAATGAACTAATTTATTTATGCTAACTTATTAACTGAATTATTATGCTGTAGCGTAACGTGAAACTGTAATTCATTGAGAATTATCTTGACAATCTAAGCATCAAGATTGCGCATTTTATGGTTCCTCAGTGGCTTCCTTTGGTCTGGTAACAATGAAATTCTCTATCCCACCCACATAATCCCCGAAATCGTTTTTAAAGTTGAAGGTAATTTGATATAATTATTTTCGTTGTTATGATTTACAAGCCTAAAAAAAGACTAAACACAACTTAGGAAAATCAAAAAAAGATAAATGCGAGTTAGCTGCTTTACTTTACGAAATTGCTTGTGATGTTTTTCACCAATTTATGTGAAAAAAAAGCTGTGATTTTGAAGGGAGAATTATTAGTTGTGAGGAATTCGGGATCTAGGTCAAATTTCTTCGACCAGGGTTCATTTGTGCATCCCATTTTATTCTTGATTTTCAGTCTCCAAGTTGTCATTATTCTTTACCACCGAACTCTTCTAACTTACGGTGACTGTGATATGGGAACACAATAATACGAGTACATATTCAGAAAAGCGGAAACCTTCACTCTACCTTCCTATTGTGTTGTCAAGCAGTTACCCTGAAGAAGTCGTTAGTCTTTACCGTGGCAGTGAAGTGTTTAGGATGGAGAACTTGTGATAAAGAGGGAAAGTTTCAGATAACTATCTTGAAAAGAAGTGGAAGGATGGGTTATCTGGTCCTAGTTTGTTTGCGCTAGACTTGATGGACGATCTCCGCCTGCAGGTTCCGACATCAAAAGAGGCTTTCTCCATTCATTCATCTGCACTTCAACTGCAAATGAAGCAGGTCTTTTCCCCTCATTATTCCTGAGTTTAGGAATAAAACGTCTATCTTTCTAGATAAAATAATATCAACCGAATTCCTAGTGTAATGTTCTCAACAATATGTAGAGATTACTTCTTAGTAAACAAGGTGTTAAGGTTTTAGAGGGTTTGTCGATATAGTAGATATCTTCCTTTACACTAATAATAATAATATTTCATTAGTTATCTTTTGTTATATTCCAATGTGTATATTGTTAAACTTGGATAAATATGTACCGCAGGCTCCGTTCAATCATATTACTGTTTGAAGATCTGTGCAGAAATGTTATCTAATGAGACAAGCATTTATGAAAAAGTCCATAGTTTTTTAGAAAGGCTGTGGAAGAAGTAAAGTTGAACAACGCCTGCCAGCTATTGTTGTCGTACCCAAAATATTGGAATCGCCTCGATTCAATCTCATTCCTGAGGAACGTCATCATTCTCTGTCAAGATTAAGTTGAATTTTAGTATTTTCATCTGATCAACGGTCAATAATATTGACCATCAATTGACCTTAGTTTCGTCCTTCCCAGTTGCCACAAATGGATTTGCCTCAGAGCCTAGTCTGACATTCGGGAACTTTCAAGCTGGTTAATTGATTTTATGGGTCTGTTAAGACCGCCTTGGCAGAAACAGTCTTGGTGCAGTTCGGTCATCGAGTCCTTCTCAGAGGTTTTTCGCGACTACTATCCTGGCTGGCGGCACCAATAGGGAAGCAACGGGTGAGGTAACCAGATGGCTCCACACCGCGTACAGCCGAGCGGTTTCTCCTTAAAAAGGACCTCGGTCGGCCCACGAGTTTCTGTTACTCTTTCTCTCATCTCATGAGTACCGTTGTCCCATCACCTGCCCGCGAGGGGATCGTGACTTTTGATTTTCAGGTCTTCATCACGTTCGGCTCCTCCCTCCGCCGCTCTGTGGGGAGAAAAAATATCCGTTTGTGGGCGGGGATCGTGCCCGGTGACTCTCGACGGTGTCCCTCTGAGTAATTTTCGCTTCATCTCGAGGGGGAGATCAGCGGATACGACACGAACCAGCTTGTCAGATTCATTATTGTCGTATTCAATTGACTCCAATTTGGTTCAAAGCGTAGTAGGTCAGAACTTCTACCGTTGCTTATTGTACTCGTGCATAAGGTCTCTGAGGCTTACATACAATCATACATATGCGTAATTACTTACTTTAATCCACACATACTAATGTTTTCTATCTACCACCAATTTATTACAATAAATGAATGACCCCTCCCCTCACACTCCCCTCACGGTTTTTCTTGTGAATCATGACGATTCCTCGTTCATTGCAGGAACTCGTGGTGAGCTAGTTGCGTGAACAACTAGAAAAACGCTACCACTTCTAACATATAGATTTATTGTTTTTGAATAATGCGTGATTGCTCGTGTCATTGATTGTGTCGTTTGGAGGATGAATTTTAGGTTCAAAAAGTACGATTGTTTCCTACGGTTGGACTTCTACTGATCTGAAAATCATCCCAGTCGATTTGTGCCGAAAAATTTTTTTTCTCGCACGTATGAAAATGATAAAGATTGAAAGGGTTACACAACATTGTTACTATACGATTGCCATGATATAGCGATACAATAATTGTTATTATCGCTGTAATTATTACAATGGCTTATTATTCTAAGTAATTAATAAAAAAATTACTTGTTTGAAGAAAAAACTCCCCAAGAAAAAATTTGGGTTTTTACTGACATAGGCGTCCGGTGTCATTTGCTCGTAATTTTGGACGCATAATAGATTTTGGTAGTTTTCAGATCCGCAGGAGCTCATCTGCAGCAAATAATTGCAATTTTGAACCTAAAACTGACTCCGCTGCCTCAAAATGAAACAAAGAATCACAAATTAACAAATTATGAACCCTTTTGGTAAAATTCGCCGCGTTTTTGCTAAGAACTGAATTTAAAATATTTCAATTATTCAAAAATACCATAAACAGTGAGGAAGACACCAGCTCCCACTATTCAAAAAACTGCTTTTGGTGATTGATTACAATTTTGGTTCATTATTTCCAATTATAAGCCTTTATAATCTAATAGCAACCATCTTTTTTGTATACAAGCTTCAAGGTTTTGTCATCTTATGTTTCATGGACGCCAATAGGGTCTATTTGGTTCTAGACCGACAGCCTCACAAGCAAAATGCTATGGGCCAAAGAACGTCGTTTTTGTCGGGTTTTTACTGACATTTGCAAATCAATAATCATTTTCCTAGTTATTCAGACTCAGTTTCAGATTAGAAATTCAAAAGTTTGAGTCGTTAAAATAAAATTCTTGTTTGTAGAAAATAATTGCTCTTGATATTTCAGTAATTTTGGGGTTGTTACTCTTTTTGTGGTCATTCCCGAAAAACGACAAGAAGAAGCAATTTATCATTCGGTCTGCTGGAGGAACTTCTCCATCGAGAACTTTGAGCACCTGCAACTGCTAAACCGGTCACACGTAACGTGTAACTTGAGCAAGGTTCTTCTGCGGTTATCGTGTGACACGAAAACAACATTATCTTGGAGGATCATCCCAAAAATTTAATTTCCCTAATGATAGGCAACTTCCAAGCCGAGTCTAGCCGTTCATTAGGGTTAAAAGGGCCGATATTACCGGGAGTTGAGTTATAGTTGGGTGCGGCATGTTGTCATTCGAAAAGAACGAGAGTGAAGCGGTAGGCGGAGGGCCAGAGTTGACCTTGGGCAGCTCCAAGGCCATCACCCTCTGAGTCATCGACGGCTTTCCCGCGGCTCAGCGGAGCGGCTCGCGGTCTAAGACGCTACTAGCAACTTGCTTACTGTCACACCGGTATCTGTTATGAGTAATGACTGTTTAAAGTGACTACTCGATGATTCCTTTCAAAGCAACAGTAAATTTTTGTTCTTTGAGATGTGTGAAGGATTGAAAACGATTTGGCTCCGATTACCCTTAATAGAGCGTTTGTTCAAAGATGAGTTGAACTGCAGAAATCAGGTACTTTACAAGCATTTATCGTACTCCCGTGAGCATAAGCTGCTAATGATACGATCTCGTTGAAATTGATAAGATGTGATTAAACCACCCTCGTCACTACGCACCAAAGATTGGAGGAATAGAACGTGAAAAAACGATGCGTGATGGATCGCACATTTGCGCTTGCACATACTGAAGTAATGATTTGCGAACAATGAAACTTTCCAGCCTCACTGTATTCACTAAACATTTCATCAAAATTAAGTGAGAACTGCAGCCTTCAAATTTGTTACAAAGATTTCACTTTGGAGGGAGCGCTGTAGCTACTAATATAATCGTATTGAATTTGGTCTGAGATGATTAGACTATTCTTCTCCTCCCACCCTCCAAATTTGAAAGATCGGAGCACTAGAACATGGGACAATATTTTTTATTATTATTCTTGTTGGATTACAACACATGCGTAACTAATTTGTGAATAATTCATCGGGGGACATTTACAACCTGAAAATTGCGTAGACTAATGCGTAGACTAATTATTGATTTGTGAGCAATGAAACTCATCGGGGGATATTTACAACCTGAAAATTTAATCAAACTCTGATTAGACACTGTAGCAGGAAAGCTAGATAAGAATACGCGGATTCACAGTCATATGCAAACACACACAGAAGGCAGATTCAATATGAACGTTGTTAAGAATGGTCTAAAACACAAAATGCGATTCTATTTTTTTATTTTTACCAAACAAATTGTTATGTCTTGAGAGTGACAAAGCTTCCTCTCTTCCTGTAGCGAATATCAATGAATTTCTTCCTGACAATGAAAATTAAAGGAATTCGATATTGGACAAGATTTTCAGAATTTTGTATTTTCAATCCGATCATTCCATAAATTTCTGCAAATATTTGTTCCCCCTCAATTTTCCATTTTGCGATTCGCAAAATTTGAAATGTAAAGGTTTTATTCTAAAACTGTCCATGAAACTCAAAGGTTGGTAGAAATAACGATGTTCACAACTTCCTAGTTTCTGAAATTGGTTACAGTGGTTTTGAGGGTTCTAATGAAACAAATGCGTTGCGGTGATGCAAAATGTTCCTCATAGCTAACCTCAAGAATAGTTACGATTACACCTCAGAAAGGTCTTCTTGCTCTGTCTACCTTTGTATTATTTCTTTCAATTTCCACTATTCAGTTGGTTATCGAACCCCGATCCGCTGTACTGTAACTATTTCTGAATTCGTACTTTTTCCATCGAATTCCTCAAGATCTTAATCCATCCTTCTACGTCAATAATTTCGGTTGGGCGATCTTCCCATGGTTTCTAGTTTCATCCTCTGTTTTGCTCCCCAAACCTCACTATGAAAATGAATTGCTTTACTATTTGAGAGAGGAGGATTCTTCCTCAAATTTTCCAGATTCCTATGTTCATTCTGAAAATTAACGCTTAAAAGAATTAATTTCTTAAATCTCGTTTAGGTTAATTGGTGTTATAGCCTTTAGGTGGTCCTTTTTTGACATTTAGAGTAAACTGTTCGTTTAGTACCTACATGATGGGCTGATTTTGAAATTTGTTGCGATTATGATGATTACTGGAAGTGAAATTCAAAATTAATGTTTAACACAGAAATGTGATTGTATCATACTCTAACATCGTCATGGTTTTAGACATGGAATATGTCTAGCACCAATACGGTGTACAACCTCGGGCCTGACGTTTTTTTTTTTTCTTTCAACGTCATGCTGCGCTGCAGCAACTCAATTTCAACACTGGAATACTGTTGATCAATCTGACTCGGTGTTACAACAATTGACCGTCATGCTCTCTTCTTCACAACTTCTTCACACTCGGAGCTGTTGATAGCAGACCACTATCGAGGCGGCCCATATTCCAGCGAATTTCTCACTCCGGCTGTTCTCATCCGAACTTGCTTCCCCAGTCACTTTCCAACTGGGCGGCGGACGAACCCGTCGGCGAGTAACAAGGTTATCCGTACCGGTTCCCATCCAGTGGGACATAACTGCTTATGGACAGTCGTATCGGCCGTCCCGATTTCCCTTTCGTTCGTACGCTTTTCGCCCGGACGTCATCGGAGACCGAAAGGTTGTGATAACTCATAGCTGCTCAAACTGGAAGAAATCACGGGGAGTGGTCCCTAAAAACTCTACAAAAAAAGAAGAGTTTCCGTTCTTTTTCAGGACGCTCCACTAAATAGACGCTTCTTGCTTCACTTCTCCAATAGAAGTGAAGCAAGGCAACATGTTTTAGAACTTTTAAACTTAATTATGGAAGGGTTGAATACAGGGGGTAATTGTGGTAATTGTTATATCTCCACTGTTTTCATCTGATTTTATTCTAAGCTTTTGGCAAAATTCTATTTGGCATAAATTTTAGCAATTAGGTATTGTAAGAGACTAATATTAGCGGAAATTATTTGTTTGAAATCTTTAAAAATACATTTTGGTAACAATTTATTCGGAAATCAATTAAATAATTTTTACTTCCAATTCTCGGAATTGTATTTCTCCAAATGGTAGCATCATCGATTCGAAAAATCAGACCTGCTTCATAACATGTCATTTTACACAGCAGTCTCCGTTTCGAATTCATTATTTTTTGAAATCTCGATATTCGCTAGAGGGAACGTACTAAAATAGTATCATAAATTACAACTACTAAAAATTACACCATCAGTGATCTGCATCATCTAGTTACATATGTTTTTGCCATAATATGGTCCTTTATTTCGTGAATAGTTGAAATGTTATGATTTACTGAAATGAAGGTTAATTTGTGATAAACTGAGTGAAGTGATCTTAGGATCCTAATGGAGACCAAGACTTACATCTCGACCCAATTTTTTTGGTTTCACATAGACTTAATTGCCGTCCAGTATAATAGGTAAATCCTTTTGTTTCTGCAAGGAAACATGTTTTAACCTTCCAATAATGGAGCTTAGAAGAAAACCAGACGAAAACTTCCCATTTTTTAACTTCAGAATCCATTAAAAATGGAGTTTGTCCACGTACCGTCTTCCGTCTACGAATACATCTGCAGGTTAATACAGAAACTTGGTTAATGCCTAGGACAATCGACATTCTCCTCCCTGGACGATTTTCTTCGGTCGCTAGGAGACCATAAATGAAAGACAGCACTGCCCCACAACTGCACAGCACGACTTCCTTCCATTGATTGGGAGGAAAGGATTGGATTCTATTGAGCCTGAGGGTCCCCCGAAATTGTTCCTTTCCAATTATTCATTTTCCTTGATTACAGTCCAGTCATAGAACGTTCGATGTGTCAGAAATCTATGGTATGATGTCGAAATGGATCCATATGCTGAAACCAAAATGATTGGAAAAAGTCGTGAATTATGATCTCACTATACAGTTTAGTATTTTTCCACTGTATTAACGCTTTTCACAGCTATTTTATTGAATAATTAGCATTCATAAATATAGTTTACTTTCATATTGATACAATTACAACATTCTCTAAAAAAAACTACTTCAACTGGAAGTTTTTGGATTATAGTCTATTTTGACAGTTTCAACGGTTCTGTATTGTGTATAAGCAAGTCGTACCATTTTTAACTTGATTTCTGCATTTCATGAAAGTGCCTGTAAATCTGATTTGTCAAAATTATTTCAAACAATTCAGCTGTTGTAAAAGAAGGATTACATTTTTCTTTGTTTTTAGGATTTTATAGCCCTCTTTGGAAATTCGAACTTTTTTCATGCTGCCCACAAAACTAATGTTTGATTGCTAGCTGAAAAATGGGTTTTCTTGTTGGCGTTCCCCGTTTTGGTTCCATTATTCGATTTCACGGGTTCACATATTGAATATAAAATTGAATTGTGGCGACATATAATCGTAGCAAATAAAAGGTTAACTCAGGTATAATTCAAGGAAATTTCGTTTTTTCGGACAATAATTGTATTTATAGTATAATTATTTTCAAGATAAAGTTCTTTAATAAAAGACAAAGTGAATGGTTTTGGGTAATGACGTTCATTTTATTATATTTTATTTCCTGGACTTAATTTTTGTTGAGAGGGCTTGAGGTCATGAGGGTAATGAGGCTGCTGATCGTCTCCAAAAAATACTTCTCCCAAACTTGTTTACACGAAGATCTCAGCAATTGGCATGGCAAAATCTCTCATTTGAGACATTCTCAATGAAAAAGCCAACTTAAATAGTTGCCATCCCCGTAAGGACTTCAATATACTTACAGACGCACATGCTTCATTATGAGTACGCCCTGTTCGATTTCAGTTATAATGGAACCGCTTTTATCTAATGGAAATGGAATTCATTTGCTACTGTGATGTACTTCACTGAGTGAGATGTAACATGCTTAGAAATGTTGTCTGACTCCTATCAATGACGTCTGCTAGGTGGCATCAGTCGTTGTTCGCCGGTTTTCAAACAAGAAAAGGAGACCTTTTTATAAAAAGCAGTTATGAAATCAACGTTCTTATTGATGTTTCTAAACATCCTCTGATAAAATCTCTTTGTTGGCTATCGATTTGATTGTGCATATTTCTGTTCTTGCAGATCAATCAATGAAAGAGCACTTGTATCCCTTTCTAGTTCCAATTCACCCAGTTACTCCTCAACAGCAAATGCACGGTGGAGATATAATTCAATTTAGGAGGTTCAGATAGCCTTCAGGTCTACAAAACTGAACTTGTCTAACAACAAACAAGGTCGGAGGTGAGGACGTGAATACCGTCGAATATGGGAAGTTAAGCGTAGTGTTGGTAAGTGTAATTCAGTGGTCAGGGCTCGAAGTAGGAAGTTGAGCAGCCGAACAGGTGGGGGTCACCAGGAAAGAAGGTGGCCTTCCCATCGCAGGCTGAATAAGATGCCCGCTCACGGCCCGACGGGGATAAACAACAGCCAAGGTGTCTCCTTCCACCACGGACAAAAAAGATCCCAACGATAGATAACTCAAAACTGTCAGATAACTACGTAGTAAGAAGAAGAGGGCTGCGCCCTACCATAGCTTCCGGTCGGGGATGTGGGATACCCCGAGAAAAGATAGTATGAGAACACCCCTCCCAATGAGTCACAATTAAATCTAAAAATTTTATCAATGTATTCAACTTCTTCATTGCTATTGTTTGATATTGTTTTATCGTGTGAAATTTCGTGGAGATCTTGGCGGTTAGACAGAGGGTAATTGAAAACGTTTCGCTCTACTCGCAGAACTTCTTCTGGACGCTTATGAAGTTCCTGGAACTACGGTTCTTCTATGACACTGTTGTGCGAATTGATGTGGGTTGATGACATCGTCTAAATGATTTGAACAAGGCGTTCACTGTGGCTGCTAGTATTCTACCTTGGAAAATGTTGTTGGGGCCTTGATAGTCTATCAGTCACCTTCTAAGACCCCCACGAAGTTTTCAAGGATCTGATAATTAGATTTAATTTTGAGTGATTTCGAGAATTATTGTCCTCCCAAGTCTACTGGGAAACAAAAATGAATTTGTTTACGGTTTTACGTTTTAATCCGTTCTGAATAATATTTGTTTCGTACAGGTGTTCGTGTGTTTTTGCATCTCCTTATATGAATCTCTACCCAGCTTGAAGTGTGTTGTTTCCCCATTATTGGGCAGCGATACGAATAAGGATTTACAAAAGCACATGGCCACCTACACAGAACGAAAGTTATTCAGAATGGATTACAACCAATATAAAAAAACAAACGTGAAACCGTAAAACAACATTCGTTTTGTTTTCAAGAAGACTCATAACAAACCTCCATTAAATCAGTTACTGTTCTCAGTGCATTTTTATTGTTTGACTTTCATTTCATGCATTCGTCAGCAACAATTTTCTTGATTTTTTTGCTTCCGTGTCTTCGAAGCAAACTTCAGTTGAAGCCTTGTGTTCACTTTCGGGAGCAAACAAATTTTGTTTTCCGAATTCAAAATTTCCACTCGCATTTTGCGTTTCAAAGCCTACTGAACAAATTGGTTCCGTGTCTGTCTGTCTGTTTGTCCGCATTTCCTTGTTACAGACGTGATTTCCGCATTTTTCAATCAATTTAGCTCTAATTTTGAGGGATTACGTGTATAAAGAATCTTGAGGTCCAATAGGAATTTCATCTCAGTATAATCAGCGGTACGCTCTGCGCATGCGCTAACGTGAAATTCGTGAAACGAGTATTACTTTCACAATTTTGGTTCAATTAAGCTCATATGATAAAGGATGTAATTTACCCTCTCGTTGGCATTGTATTTTGGTTACCCTCCGACATTTTCCAATTGAAGGAGTAATTTTTTTTGCCGTGATCACTTTAGCAGGACTGTTTCCAACATCCTATACATGGTGGTATTCACCGTTAATTATTTTTATTTTTATTTTTGGTACTTACCTGGATACTTTTCTAATTTTTTTCTGGTTTCCATTCATGTTTTGAACTACGTACGTCCGTTCATTTTTCATCAAACTAATTTTTTCACTCTTTCCACCGGGATATTTTTGTTATCCGTACTATTCTGCGGATTATTTTCCTTCGAATACTTGATCTTATTCTCTGCCCAAACTACTCTCTTCATTCTATTCAATGTCAGGCTTTTGATGGTTCCATTGGTTTATTTTTCTGCCGCAACGAAGTATCAAAAAGATCTTGAATAAGCAGGCTGTTTAAGGTATAACTGGCAATCGAGGATAGGTTGATCCTTTAATCTTGTAATGTGTCTTTTATGTGTTGATTGTTTCAAAGAGTACGATGTGCGTTTGAATTTTGATTTTTCTTCAAACCACCTTTTTTACATCATCTACACCCTAAACAGATCAGTGTAAAATCTGTAATATTTTTCGAACATTTTCCTAACCTATCATACTTTTTGTTTGTATATCCATGCAAGACAGGCCCTTCCGTATGCTCTCTGACAAACTAGACTAAGTTGGTAAAATCCTTCAAACCGAAATATTGTATACGAGGAGGAATTATTATGAAGAATTATCTTAACATCAACCTTGTTGTTAGAAAGAATAGTTCATCCATGGGTCACCTCCAGGCTCGAAGGTTCAACTCGCAACCTTCAGTGTGAATAATAAATATTAGAAATACTAGTTTTTAAATCATGAATAAAATCTTCTTCAATGCCGTAAAATTGTACAAAACCCATTTTCATTCCCATCCGGTCGTCAGGTGCCCATGATGTTGTAACTTGTGGGAAAGCCCTCGTTATGATTTGGTTAATTGGTAAAATATGTGAAGTAATTTTCTACATTCTTCTCAAAGTAGCTCCATTGCCAAAAGTTCCCTAGTAAATTCCTTTGTTCGTCTTAGCTGATCCCCCTGTTCACCTTTGGCAGTGCGTTCGTTCGTAATTCAACCCAAGTAAGATTAAAAATTGAGCTGGTGCCGCAGTCATGCATTCAGTTGACCTTGATAGCGTTAGCAAACATTTGGTGTCATCGCAACTGCGCATAAGGTTATCAGCAAGTAAATATTGAATACGAATTATTGGTCTATCTTGACCTTCGTGTTTTCAAAATCTAGGATATTGTAATAATAAACTAAACAACAAGTCCTATTTGTAGGAAATAGTGGTAAAGGCCAAGTGTGAAATTTTTATTGACATTTACCGCATTTGTTTTTATGTTTTATACATGAAAAACCAACGTTTTCATTATTTGTGTGAAGCTCAAACTTTTTCGTGGAATCCTCTTGTTGTTTCTTATTCATGATTTTCATTTATTTTGACCCATTTTCGTGCAATCTCATTTGAGTATTGTACACAAAAATTGCTATACCTAGAACTTATCAGATTCTCATTGTAATTTAATATTCCTACATCCTTGAAGGAGTCCCAGGCATCTTTTTCCTTCTCAGACATTGTTGCAGTAAATGCTGCATCTGCGATCAGTTTCCTGCGAACTCTCCTCCCTTTAGCTTGGTTAATCGAGAGTTTGCAAGAAAACATTACGTGACAGAGCATTTTTGCAAGTTTTCCTGGATTCAGCGTTCCAAAATCTATACGATCAGTTGCAGAACTCGAGGTAGTTTTTCGGTCGTGTACCTGTGTAATTAATATGCATGTAAATATTACATCGAACTATACACAAAATTGATATCCGCGTTCGAGTTGGCTTACGAATAATAAGATGTGCCGTATCATATTAAATTCTCAAAATCGTTTTATTGCAACTTTGGTTATATGCATTGCACTGTTTGTAAGATTCAAATACTTCGGATTTGATATAAGACTCCAGAATTGTTCAGAATGTTCGAAGGTCGACTCGGTTGGATTGGACTAACAGCTATTTCATGCAACGCTGAAAACCGCAACCATTTCCAGAACTTGATGAGACAAATGCAAAGTTATTAGATCTTCTGTAGGAGCTTCATTCGACTCTATAATTAACAGCCTTGAACCAAATCCCGCATTACATCTTCGCCAGCAGCCTTCCGGATGTTTTATAGCCATGTCTGTTAATCAGTACTTCATGTTCCTCGAGGGTCGTGTAATTTGTTAAACGGTAAAAGCGGTCTAGACTCGTGCTGAAAGTTCACGTTGTCGGACGTCAGTTGACGTATCGTTGACCTCAACGTCAACGTCTGACCTCTTTCTATTAAGGAGGAATACGACCCACTTGGATCTCTGTGTCGTGCATTCTCTTGGAATGTTGATTACTTGCTTACTTTCGACTCTTGGTTATTAACGTGCCTGAAATCGTCCTCTGATGGATGTAGGCGGTGCACTACGTCAGTTCTAGTAAAGTCTACTCTTTCAGCAGAAACTTAATGTTAAATCGGAGATCCTTTGAAAGAACACTTTTATCTTATCCCCTTATTGGTAGGCACGGAATTTAGAATGAATATGGTTTTTTCGTAATTATTTTCGGGTTGTTGCGAATGGGTCGATGTGTTCCTCACACCCGATATGAATACATGCGTGAATTCGAAATTCCCGAAAATAATGTCCACTTTATTCTGCATGTTTTGCCATCCAAAAATTGGCCATTGCCATGGTGAGCATCATGTAGCACTGCACAATCATTCTTTTTCAATCGAAAACGATTTCCGTAGATAATCATCGATACCACTTGTTCCTCCTTTGTCTCTATTAGAAATTTCTTTGTTACGAGCAAAACGGGAAACTCTATTTTCATTGGTGAAACTGTGTAGTCCAATTAGAATCCTTCGTAGCTTCACTCGTTCGAACTCGTAATCATGTCCCGTTTTCAACCTAAGGAGAAGAATTTCTTATCTAACATTTCTAGGTTGTAACCACTAACCTTGAACTACTCTGGTTAGTCCCGTATAAAACTAAAGGAGGTAAAACTTCGGTAGTTACGTGAAAGGAGCGGGTAACAACTGAACCGAGGAAGAACGGGGAATCTCGCTGGATGTGCGCAACGCCCAAGTTGTTATTTTATAGGTGAACCACTCCACCTGTATTGGTCTCAGAGGTGAGACTGATCTAGTTACAGTGCCGTTGTATATGAGCCCTGTTCCACGCAATACCAAGTTAAAACCTGCTGGGTACAAGCTCATTAAGCCTACACTATCAATCCACATCGCGCTAATGAGCGGGCTAAACACAGGAGGGTTTATAGTGACAGCTGAAACGAAATATATCACTAAGCTACCCTGTTTAAGCAAGAAAACAATAGCAACTAAAAACTTTGTTCATACTCCAAAATTGAAGAAATAGAATATTAGATCGATTTCGAGAACGATACCATCAGCAATAACAAGCAATGACTAGTAATAACTAATTGTCACGGTTGGTGCTAGAATTATTTGTCATTGATCATGATCTCGTAGTTACATCAGATTCATTCATTTTACAGGTCCCACAATAATTTACTCATAACTTGCGAACAATCAAACGTCATTTCGTTGGTTGGAAGCAACCAAACTTGAGCTGCTACTAAGAAGTCTTACAACTTCATCTTACTGTTTCAAATTTATCGTTTTACAATAAAATTGCGATCAACATTGTCAACACTATAACTCTTCATTTCGATGTAGGTAGGAGACAGCGGTATTAGTTTTCGGTTTCTGCATTGATGAGAATTCTACAATTCAATTTCCATTCTGGAAAATGAAGAAATTATTTACTATAACAATCTGTAGCTTCTTGTACTCTTCGGGCAAACTGAATGTAAACTTTATAAAAATAAAAGCGTGTCGGTTTCTCATTATACAAGAGGAAACACAAGATATCGAATTCCTGTTTTTTGTCTTTGATTTAAAATGAGACGCTGTTGTGTTTTGAAGTAGAATAAACACAGAACTAACGAAGTGTCAACAATGGAAACACTTTATCGTGAGCGATGGTGTTTTCGAGTTGCAAGGAACTTTCATTCGTTAATATCAACTGTAGTCTCTAAGAAGAAAGCGAAATCATAACGATATATACGCGTGTCACAGCTGTTAATTGGTATGACAGGAATTGATAACTTTGCCGGAACATGGAATAAAAAAAGGCTGATAAATTGGGTGTGACACATTACAGTCACATGAATATTTGCTATCAAACTAAACATACTAACTGGCAGAACTCGTCATATTTTGTCAAATTTTTTTCTAATAACATCGTTTTGGTTGCCAGGTCATATTTTGCCCCATATTATTTCTTTTCTTCAAAACTTGTACGTTTTCTCAATCTTTGTTAGAAAATAAGGGGGAATGGAAAAAGATTCCTCAACCTGTTTCACCTTTCAACATTTGAAGTAAACATAGAAACGTTACATTATTAAAGGAGTTTTGGCTGGCTCCGGTCTACCACTATAATACTGCTTCTATTACAGAAGACTGAATTAGCAATACAAGACATGTATTAACAATAGTACTATATTTTAATAAACAAGAACCAACACAGTGCGTTTACCTTTTTTTCGTTATTGACCAAGTTGGGACATGCCATGTGCTGGGAAACACAACCCAGATGTGGCTCAGATTTGTGGCAAACCCAGATTTCCTTTTCCCCACTTTCATTTCGATGAATCCCAATTTATACATATGTACGTCCTCCTATCTCCTAGTCATCTTTCACTTACATGAAACCATTCCAGTCATTTGATCGCTACCCATTCATTTGAGTAAAAGTGCTGAAAAGAAGTAATTAAGGGTTTTGGGGTTCACTTTATGTAGGTAACTATTTTGAATTTGTTTTGAAAGTTACCCTGCATATTCTGCTATTTTAGGCTCATATTTAGCGTCATACGTCAAGGTTTTAGGTAGTTTTTCAGGCCATATTTACTGTGGTTTTCAGTCATATCTCACGTTTTTCACATCACAAAACTCTACTAATGGTTAATGCTGCATCTCTCGCCACATCAATACTGTGCAAAATATTAATCAATGGTTTATTATTTCTCTATTATGCAGCATTGGACTTCTAGAAACGACGGTTTAATGTGACATAGTTATCTAAATATAACCCACTCTGGCGCAAGGAACTACCGAATGAACATTAATGATATTATATAAGACGTCTGTCTAGGTTATGATAGTCCTGTAGGTAACAAGATCTTAGTTCCGAAGGTTCATTATCGGAAATTATATACCGAAACAAGGAATCACTGAGACACATCCGTGATCACTCTGAACCCCGGTATTTCTATCATATTATCTAGCTCACGAAAAAATTATAAGTAATGGGCATTTTCCTGATCACCTAAGTGGTTGTATTCCTCTGCATGGATATCTGTACCTGAACATCGATGAATGAGGCTAAAATCGCACATGCAAAGATAACTAAATGACCTCTCATGGAAACGACCTTTTGGCGCTCGTAACGCTAATCAACTTTATTCCCATCAGTCGTCCAATACCTTTGGAGTTCATAGTTGAAAATTTGCAGATGGGATTTTCAATGGCATAGATCTGTTTCCTACGAGTTGCAAAATTGAGAAAGCCCACCGAAAGAAAGAAGCCCATTTGCGAATGGAATAAAATCAATTTATGCTGCAGCAAATGTTTGTTCCATGTTTAACCATCCCCAAAAAAGCACTGGTTTTTTGTTGATACTTTCAGTTGCATTCATTAAAATGTGTTTTTTTTTTGTTACAGGTAAGTTACATCCTCTATTCTGACACATGATTCGATGACAAGTGGGTAAGTTTTTGACATTGAACTGGCATGCCTGAAATAAAAATCCTTTTTAACTGAAGCAGAGACTAGAAGCGTTATTCAGTAGACTTTAAGCAAAAACCATCTGGCCTGAATCTTCATTTCGTTTCTCAATTTACTTTCTTCATACGTCTTAAGCTGCTTCCCCAAAAATAAGCTTTAGTTTGACCATTAACGTCAATACAAATACAATGCTGCCCCACTGCAGTGAGCAATCCTTAGCAATACCGTTTTCAGCCGAGTGGAACAACTTCCCACCTCCCATCACAGCTGTTACTTTTTCTGACACAGAGTGAAATGAGAGGTATGAAAACTATATGAAAGAAAGAAAATCAATAGTTAATTAAGAAGCTTGGTTGATAGTATTTAAAAACAACATGATGGCTTATGACGAATGGAATGTTTCTCTGAATTTGCGGCTCTTCAACTCTTGACGCGTACGCTAAACAGTGTTTGAAGGTTGGTTGTGAAGCCCAGTTTACTCGCTCTGATATATCGCTGTGATAAACGCGCCGACTAATAGCACCAATCTATCGAGATATTGAAGCGCTGTTTACACCCTTTGATAAATTGTAACGATTTCTTGCTGTCCCCAGCTACAAACCAAACTCCAGAAGTTGTAGCCTTGGAAGGAGTTGCTTTGTTGACGGTGCTGGCCGGCTTAAACGAAAAAATATAGCCGCGAAAACCGAGGATGAAGTGGAGCCACGAGTGGTTGCTAAAGTGAATAATTCTAGAATTAGAAAGAAAATTGTTCTCTCACGTTAAACTTTTACAACAATTAAGGAACGAGCCAAACGACTGCCGGTTTTATCTACGGATGGAAGAGGGAACTTAATGGGGTGTATAAGCGATTTTTTGTTATATAGTCTTTATTGCAAGCTAGAGGAGAGTTATGGCGACCGACTCCATCATGTACCCACCCTCTCAACTTTCTGCATTATTTCTGATTCTTCGCGGAGCTCTAGAGGATTCCATGAGTCTCATCCCGTTCGAAACTAAGCCCAGCTCATATGCTAGTCCTGCTCAGATCGTATTGAATTGTGGTCGGAGGTAGCCACCGTGATGGCATCTACCGTAAGTACTTGATATATTATGATTTCACACACTTTCCGCATCCACCCACAATTAGTGTAATTTCTCCCAAAAAAAAAAAAAAAAAAAAAAAAAATGAAATCTCATCTTGCTCGTTGCCGGTGATTTGTTTCCATCTCAGGAAATATACATATATTATCACGTAGGTTGGTTTTACTTGTGACTGAATGTTGTTTTGAAAATGAGTTATATGTCGCCTTTGAATTATATTGTAATGTCAAACGAGAAATTGTAGCGTCACTCCGGAACGACCTTGACTACGGAGGTTTCTCCGACTGTAACGAAAACGTGTTTACCCGCGTAGCAGGCGGCGCCGCGCCATCGTACGCTCCTTCTCCGCATGCTAAAAACCCCTCGGTTGACGCGGCTTCCATTCAAATGAACTCAGATTCTCGATTCCCTCCCGTTTCCGAGGTGAAAATTCAGCGCATTCCGCTACTGAGGCAGGCGCCGCCACAATCCCCGGCCCAGTGTCGTGATAGTGTCTTCATTATATTACCCCGCTCCCACTCATATTACGGTTACATTATTATTCCCCCGGGTTCCCTGCGGTATTTCATTCAAACGCGGTTACAATTCAGCGCATCAAGACCTCGAGGATTTTCTTGTTAAACACACGTTGTACCGGAACATTTTTATTAGCGCTTACCCTTGAGAGAGAATCCTGGCAAATCCCAACCGAAAAGGTGTTATGTGGAAAAAGTCGCGAGTTGCTCTGCTGGAGAGGTCCCACTCCTTGAGATCTATCCGTAAGTAGACTTGGTATTTTACCTTTCTCCAAAATCTTCATTTCGGGTGGATTAGGAGAAAAATCATTCGTCATTTCCTGTTTTATTTAATTTCAGGTTTTCACTGAGTACTTTCCCTAATGCAATCCCATGTGGTCAATTTATCACACATAGAAAAAATAAATTTTTGTTGTATGTATGTGTCTATTTATGTATCTATCCGAGTTTGTTTCGTCTAAACTGCCGAACAGCTTTTGAAGGGAGAGGTCTCAAAATCATCAGCGAGTTCCGGCGTACAACATGGGCTACATATTTGTTGGGTTCCCGAACTTTAGTTATCAAGGTTGCTAACGGCAATTTGTTAATGGCGGGAAATGTAGTTTGGTGTGTAGCCTCTTCACGATTGAAGATGCTTAAGTGCGGGATCGGCTGAGTTGCTCCAAAAGCAAATGTCTTCGGTATTCATCGAATGGAGCTGAAATTCGGGATAAGGCCTCCTTAGGACTGACGTTCGAAGATGCATAGATACGAGATCAAAGTTTCTTTGTGCGTGTTTATGGTCCCAGTAGACGGCTAAACTGCCGAACCAATTTTGAAGGGAGTGGTCTTAAAATGATCAGCGAGTTCCGGCGCTCGAGATAGGCTAGGTCGGAACCTCCTAAAATCCTTCTACTACATAAACGGCCCAATCCTTCTCAACCGATTTGATTGATTACCGAACTTTTGTTATTATAGTTACTAACGGGCAGTTTATTAGCAGGTGAAATTCGTCGCAATTGGAGAAGCCATGACTGGTTTTTCCAATAACTGTAAATGCCATATTTCGTGCGATGCACGGTTCTCCCGCTAGTTTTATAAATGTAACACGATTAAGAACAAGTTTCTTTGATGAACTCATAAACCTGGACAAACCATGGTAAAAAAAAAAAAAAAAAAAAACTATACCTATGGCAAAAGAATGAACACCAGGAATAGTAAATCTTTAGCAAGAAAAAAACTGCATGAGGGTATTTGGCGAAATTATCCTAAGAAAACATGAATAAACGCATGTTATTGAAGAATTTCTTATTGATTGCTCCCTTGATGGCGATCTTCATACTCATCAGATTTCTCCAATACCTAAGTAATTTACAAACAGGTTCCTGTGAAATCTTCGCATTTAATAAGATTTTTAGCATGTCCACACTCGCTATGTTTTGTACCTATTTTTTGTGCAAAAGTTCTTGCCTTAGGAAGAACGAACGAATGAAAATACGAGTCGGTAATTTGGGTCGTCTCGTTCCATTTATTGAATTGGTGCCTATCATAATAATTATTTTGTAAAGTCTTTCAAATCTCGTTTTTTGAACATTTTGTCTCTCCATTTCTACTCTTTAGAACGACTTTTCAGAAAAGTAAACGATGCTGAGAACTCGATCCCGAATGAGCCATGTACGTGATTTTTCACTCAAATTTTATAAACCATCACATTCCATCCATGCCATTCCGGCTGTGTTACATGAAATCGTGTCAATTCTGCTGTTTCGATACAGACGTTGAAACCAAATAGCAGCCTGGCAGTTTCGTGTTGGTATTTCCATTTCCGAATTACTATGATTTCAGCGCACTGACCAGCCCTCAGTGACCTTTCCTTTCGGGAATCGAATTTCCAGCTGTCCAAGAAAGAGGCCTGAAAAAAAAGGCCGCCTAACTGAAGAGTGCTATCTTTCGCAAAAGCTTCTATTCAATCGAATGGATTCGACCTTAGGCCGAACTGGGTCAGCTATCGCCACTTACAGTCGGTACGAATTGCACACTGCTTGCGGTTCCCGCCCCGCGGACAGACCTTTACCTAACTCAGATCACGTTTTCTGGCTCCCATAGCTAATTTTTTTCTAATGTACATCATTGTTCTCGCCTGCTCTGTCTTCTTCTCATTCAGGTTTAATTTCGCTCCAAGGAAAACAAAAGTTTTGTCTAGTTACATCGTGTATTAGTAATCGTGTTGAAGTTACATTCTGCTATGCTAAGCAATGTTTGTTGTGAACTCTCCTTATGTCTTCCGCTACTCTGCATTTAGACTTGAACTCAATGGGATATTGTCCGAGTTTCAAAATATATTCCGATTAAGCCCTAGTAAAGTTGTTGAATACACCTACGATATTTTCGAATGGTAGAAATAGATAGGGCTGTCCCAATATTCCTATGTAAAGATGAAGGGGGATGGAGCTCTTCTGCCTAAGCTCATCTATTTGAGGGACGAGAATGAATAGAGAGCTTCTGATTTGGTCGCTTTACGATCCGTCTATACGCAGCAGACCGCTTTCAGGATTTTCTCTGAATTTCTTCGAAGTCCTCAGATGTTAAGTTAATTTCAACCTCAAGAGAATCTTATAATTTCATTTCTTTCTTAACATTATTGTCTCATCTTAGGCCGAACAGTAAATTCTTCCTAAAATCCTTCATACCTACATGCCACAGATGGTACTGCTCAGATAGTATTGAGATTTAGGGCAGCCTTTTGTCTTGATTATCGTACATTCCATTCCAAACCATGGTGGCATGCACAATACATACATAATATATTTCAATGGGTATCAACTCTCACAATTTCTTTGAATCTGTTTATATTTGGAGAGAAATTGATAGGCTAACCAGATAGTCTGTGCGACAAAACTTCTGGTGACAAATATAGCACAATCACAATATTTCGATATCATCGCGATCCCAGCACGATCAGATGATAATCATAGTAGCTAACGTTAGAGTTTGATTTCACAGTGCTGGAGGGAATCAAATTCCCTTGTGCCCCTTTAAAGTTGAAAAGCCATTTAAGCGATTGTACATCCATACTCTGATATTGTAGACTCAAATGGACCATTCTGATGAACTGACAGCACAATAATTCCTTTTTTGTGAGTTATTTTTCCATTTAAGAAGTAAACAAATATTTAAAACTAATTTATAGATTGTAAAATGAATTCGAACGAAGCTTACCAAATCCTTCATCCTCTGACGATGTGCCCTCTCCAAATTTTAAGTAACGAACAAGCTTTGTGTTGAACTTGTCGCTCGTAAACTTCCCGCTGGCCCGGAATCCTTTGAAACCCAATTACGGTGCTGAGCTAATTGTTAACGCGGTTTAGCCCTGTCCGTGATTAGCCCCGTGCAACGCAAGGGTTCTGTTGTTTGTCTTGGAGGCTCACCTAATAATGATAAATATCTACCGCCGCTCGCTTCACAATACAGGGCACAATGTCGAAGTGAAATCCCCGCAAACACTCGTATTTGTTCACATCCGTCCGTCGGACGAACTATGGGCAAACAACGCCATTCGTACACGTGGGACACGACCGGAATTTCAAACAATCCGTGACTGAGATCCGAGATTTATATTGATGCGAATATTTGGACTTGTAATTTGCGTTGAAGCTCCAATTCATCTAGGTTCCTGAGTTGATTAGCAAAACGAATTTGGTTACCATTAATTTCATCGTTCCGTGAATAAGTAATTCAGAATTTTCAATATGCTGTATATAATCCTACGTTCCCTGAAGGTATACATTGAGTAAGAAAGGACATAACAACTCTCTACTCGTATAAATGTGTAAATGGTATGTAACTTGCTTAGGGCCCCTTATTACCTTTTCTGAAATGGAGTGTTATTTCACTCCACAGTATTTTTATTTAATCATAACTGGAAAGCTTAATACAGTAATACAAGTAGAAATTTCTGAAATGCATATGGAAAATTGCGCATTGAGTTTTCCATTGGTGTAAGTACAGGATTACATCCATCCATTTTGAATCGAGAGACAAAATAACTTTGAATCCACAACGTTTCAAAACATTAAATTAATTATTTAAAAAAAAAAAAAAAAAAACCGTCCTCCACCGTTTGAAGATTTTTCCGAAACTACTGAAACAAATTAACGGAATTTGGCTCAAAAATCCAACATCGATCGGGGATGTGCCAGTAATCTCCCCATCTTGATCAATCAACCCTAAGGGATAATATTTAAGGATTAAACTATGATAATTGGGGATAGTTTCTATTCGATTCAGGAAGAATTTAGTTCCCTGAATCGAATGAGACACCGATTGCTGTACGATCATAAGTGGATGGTTTAAAAAATGATTGGCAATAGATCCGATGGATACTTTATATGCTAGCAATATCGATGCCTCCGGGCGTTGAGCAGAATTAATTTTGAGTGAAGGCATTTCTCATTTTGGATTAAATTATGTTGCATCAAAATCAACTATTGTACAATCGCCAAATAAGTTATTATTATTGATATTGATTGATTAGTTATTGAATTTCGAAAGTTGTGCATTACCTCATAACCTCAGAAGAGACTGAGTCGTGTCGTTAATATAGTGATTAATAGAATTACAAGGCTCTAGACGAATGACTATTTAATTGAGAACTGTGGAAATTCTTCCAGATCAGCTTGTCGGACTTTATTTTGCGAAATTGTTTTCCACTTTGGTAGATACAAATACACCCCTGCTGCGTGTGCATGGTCTATTTACAACAAATCAGAAAAATATGAACCTACTAGTATTTGTTCAAGGTAAATAAATAGTTGGTGTTTGGTTGGCAGTGGTGTTTGGTTGGCAACTAGACCACCTTGTTGCTGTTGATATAGCTGACGATGACAATTAGAAGATTGTAGAAAGCTTCAACGGAATAAACAGTTTTAAAGAAACTACGGACCAAATCTGTCTCCCCAAAGAATACTGTAACTGAAGGAAGGTCCTCACCTAAGAAGTTTAAATAAATAATGTTTAAATAACGCATTTAACTGGTTATTTAAAATAAACTAGGCTTTTCATCCCAAATGGAATCATACTTCGAACTTTCTTCATCAACCTTGACCCACAAACACAGGAGGTTGACTGAAGTTCCGATCGAATTTTAGTGATGGAACTCGCCTTCAACTCGATCAAAAATTGAAACTCTCCGGTGTAACTGAATCCGGAACTTCCATCGCGCTTTTTATCCGAGTTCGTTTCGGATAAGTTTAATAGAAAACTCCTTATCTACAGAGTGAGTGGTGGGTAGGGACTTTTCAACCCTAATTTTCTCCCGACCCTTTTACACTATTCACCAATTAAACTGGGGGGTGGATGAGAATTGTGGTCCCGGGAACAGGGGCGGAAATCCTAATGGATCTCCAGGGGTTAGTATCTCATTCGATGGAGGGAGTACAAGAAATGGAGTGTGTGCGGGGTAGCTCGGAGGAGTACTGTTTAATTTTTAATCTCCTCCCCAGGCCCTTCATCGCCGGTGACCACACTGCTGACCGGGTGGGAAATTTCGTTTTGTCCCCAACACCCGACCTTTTTTTTCTTTAAACTTTTTTTCTCATCACGGGAACCGCCTACGCAATAGTTTTTGCGCAAAAAAGAAACAAGGGACATTATGGTCGCTTCATGGTGGGGTGCGGTGACACTCAAAAAACGTTGAGGGTGTTCTTGATGAGAAACAACGCTGCCGCAGAGGCTGTAATAAACCTGGGTATGCCGAGGGGTAAAACGTGGGATTAATGACCTTTTTCGAGCGCGAAGCGTTTAGCAATGATCGGGGGTCTTTTGCTAGTTAATCTAGTGGAATAAAGTCAAAGTAATTTCGATGGCTTGGAGATCACCTAAAATTCCAAAAACTGTTGATACCGTAGCACTTTCACCATTGGTTACTGGTTAATGGTGCTTATAACACCTTCCCGGTGTAAGGTTTCACAATCCATCTATTTATTGGGTCAGATTTGGCGTATTTCGCTATATATTTCTATAAATATCTCGTCGGCCAGGAAAAAAGGTGTAGGACAACCCAAACAGGTGAAAAAACCTCTACAAATCATTTTCAGACCATTCTAAGACCGAATCCGTGAAGAGAGAAGAAACATGATGGGTATTTTTTGTGCGTGTAACACATTTCATCGATGCTGCTTCACCTGCGATTCTTGATCGATCTTCATGATCATTGAATTGTTCGATCCGAATTTTACCCTAGTTGTGCATCAAACTTCGGAAATTTTGCTTTTGGTGGCAGGATGCGGAATGAATGGGGTAATAGAAATAATTTTTGTCGCGGCTCAATCAATACTGAGTAATAAACCTCTCTTGAGCTATAAAACTTGGATGTTTTGAATTCGATGTAGGGAAGGGTGATGGAAGGGTACTGGCCGATCTATTCAAGTTTTTGTTCGATTAGGACTTCGATCTCGTTGTAAAAATATTTGTAAGAGTTTCTATTATGTTTAAACTGTGATCATTCAAACCGGACGTAGGGATCTACTGCATGCATTACTTACCAATATGTTTGTCTCTCTTTCTAGTTTGTTTATGAACTTCTAAACTATTGTGTCAATGTTAATGTGTTTATTACATGGATTCGCAATTCAATTATCTCGAATGATTGAAATCTATCAGTTATTTGAACGAGTTAAATTTGTATAGAAGCAATCCAAAAGTGTGGTTCCGTTACAATTTTACAGTGAGTGATTTTGCAAAATTCACTTATCTGTTGATTTTAAGTCGTTTCACTGTTCATTTAGTTGAGTTTCAGTTTTAGCTGACTGCTTCAAACCCCAAATTTCTATTGATTACTGCCATTATTCTGGTTTGCCACTATTCCTAAGAGTCTTGTTTCTAGCACATTTCATCCGTTTTTGGTGGTTGAATTATGCAGGAAAGTTCGCTACCTCAAGACTCAAGTTTGACCAACTTATAAATAGATTTTCATTATTTTTTTCTTCCAATTTGACTCAGTTATCTTTCTAATAATGTAGTTGAGGAATCTTCATCGGCTGGAGATGTTAAGAGGGGAGGAGTTAATATTGAAAACTCGAAGCGATTCTCAGGAGAACAAATATTGGTACAATACTGTGGAGACCAGTTGTTGTTGAATTAAGGTTGAGGTATATCACACACTATATCACTGAATTCCCCTTAAGCTTCAGTTTGTATTTTTTCGGTGCATAATTGATTCGGAAACAAAACGCATATTTTAGGATGTAATTTTTTTTCTAATAAAGAACTGATGAAATCATCATACTCGTTTGAGACTTTCCTAACCGCCTCAGTCATTGTGGCATATTCACTTACGTATTGGAGGAGATGAAACCCACCTGAACATTCGTGCCTGGATCGGCTAGACCCTGTTACCGAAGCGATCCGCCCTATCGACTAGAGATGACGACTCGAACCGTCAGATGTAACGTCGTCATATTTTACAACCTCCTACACTGTAGACGCCATGTCCCCTATATGTGTCACTCTACCAGCATCGGTAGACATCACCGCACTGCCACGATAACACAAGCACTTATTCAATATTGGTACGCACATCAATTTACTTCTTCTGCTACGCGTAATTTTATACGTTCAAACAAATTGGTCTCTCTGTAATCACCTTTGATAAAAATTAGGAATTTTGTTTCCCCATTAAAAAAAATGAGTTGAAGAATTTTCTTGAAACTGGCGAATTCTTTAATTGGTACAGCCCCTGAGTTGTATCCATCGGCATGTGTAGCTCGGAGCTGAGGGATGCTAAAACCCCCAGCAATGCTACTTTCACACTTATATGACTGTCATATAAGTGTGAGTGTAATATATCCCTTAACGTTACATGCATCCTGAAACGAGTCGAAGCCGAACTATGATCTCTGAATCCTAAGGAGCAGATGAATTTTATGAGTCACGAGAAGATAGAGGAACTCTCATTCCTTGGGTGCGTGCTGTTATCATCATGCTTTTCATCCCACAATGTTGTTGATTCTTAATGTACAGTTCAAGCCGTCACACAATATACATCAAAAGAACGATGAAAACACGTTCTTTTGTGAAAGAGACTCAGTCATCCATTTTTCATATTTCTCTGGCATTCACCTCAAACCCTTGGAGGAATCAGTTAATGTCTTATTTGCTCTTGTATCTTTAAACAAGTTTTCTGCCTACAAGAGAGCATTAAAATCAGATTAATAATTAATCTTTTGACAATTATTGTCAAATTTGGTGTGCAAATTTTGTTTATGACTTTATCATTTTTTTATTCCTTCGCCTTTACGATCAACATCGTTTCTTACAACCATGCCATTAGTCAAGGAATGTGGTGTTGTGACATTTCGGACTTGCTCCACTCTTATTTCTTGTTTGGTAGACGAAACTCGTAACTTGAAAAGAGTTTTAATGGTTTTACACTTAGTTATTTCAATGGGATTTTTATGAAGGCCTTACTTTAATGTTCGTTTCACGGACGTTGAGTTCCGAACCGGGAGACCGCAAACTCGGCCGAAGAAATTGCGATAAAGAGGCCAATGTCGGGCTGAGCCGAAAATAGTGCGACCTCATCCGTCGGTTGGCAGATTTGATATGAAAGGCGAGAAACCGATTTTCAAGGTTTCTAGAACAGTTTTCGTGGATGGGAATATCTCTTATTTCTCGAACCGCATAACAATCAGACCCGTGGAAGTTGTTTACGAATAGTTACGACAACGGTTTTGTTACGTGACGTAAGAAAGAATTAGGAAATCAGTGGAAAAACGGAGGAAACCGATGGATCAGTTCCAGAGATAATCGATCACTGACAGGCATACAGACAACCCGAGTATTTCTTTTATATTGATTACTTTCTCTTATTATTCGATATTATCTTGTCTCTTACTTTTATCTCTGCAATTATATGATAAATTCATCTGCTACCGACAACAGTTTTTTGGGTTTGTTATTTTGGCTGGTAGCTATTGTTGTATTGTTCGCTGGAATCATTCGATTGGTCTTGTGATCCATTGATGCACAGCCAATATTTCGCCCTTACCATAAATTCACTTTGCTGATCACCTTTCTATGGCGATATTTTACTAATGGGAATTGACCATAAATTCACTTTGCTAATCACCTTTCTATGGCGATATTTTACTAATGGGAATTGAAACTTATAAAACTTCGAAGCAATGTGTGGTATCGATTGGTTCGAAAAATGTTATTTTTCATGTTTACTAAAAAAAAAATAGAATTTAGCGAGAACATAGTCAACAATAACTTTTTGAAAATGAGTCATTTCATTTCTGTGATTGTTTATTCTTTATCAAGTTTTGTGCTGTGATGATATCAGTGAAGGATTATAACTGCGAGGACCAAAGATTAGAGATGTCACCACCAGGCTTTTTGAAATTCATCGATTTTGAAAAATTATGAACATAAAACTACAGCACTACAGAAAACCATCATATAAGATGTGGAAAATCTTGTGGTTCAAGAATATCTTCTACAATTTAATATTATGAACTGATTGATGCGCATTGTACGTTGAATCTCATAGACTGGTGCGGAATACTTGCCTCGATTCTTGCGGATTGGAACTAATTTCTTGTTTAGCTAATTCAACAATTAGCATATCTTATATATGATCGAGTGAGAGGAGATTGAATCCTATTGGCTCAAGGAAGTGAAAGGGGGCGGGGAGGACCAACCAATGCCACTCAAGGCTTACAAAGTGAAAGGGGCACAAACAGTATCATTATAGAGAGGCGGAACCAAACAAGAAAGAACCCAATAATGGAGAAATATTTTGAGGAATGACATCATTTAAACATTTTCCTGACCTATCACTTTTGACAATTTCGAATTTTTCTAGCACATCCAACATACCTCCCTTTGGGCAAAAGTGAGGAAATTCTACATATTGCCTGTTTGTCAGATCAAAACTGAAACTATGATTGGATTCATTCAGATGACTTGCAAAGGCGGAATCACCCTTATTGTCCCTGAAATCCTTTTCATGCTCTTTTATTCGTTCCCTAAATTTCCTACCAGTTTGACCACAGTACTCAAGCCCACAAGAACATTTTAGTTTATAAACCCCACTTTTATCCTGAACGTTAATCTTATCCTTAACCGTACCCAAAGAAGATTTGAGATTATTTTTATTCTTAAACCCAACGTTGAAACCCCTGGACGACAGAATTTTACCGAGTTTATCCGAAATTTTCCCATAATAAGGTATACTAATCCACTTTTTCTCTTCCAACTCAATTTCTCTCACTAAATTACACACCCCTTCCCTACTCTTTTTCCTAAGAACCTTATTCCAAATAGAATCAACAAGTTCTCCCCCATATCCATTACTTACGGCTATACTTTTAATAACAGATTTTTCTTTCAATAAATTTTGATCATTCATTGGTATGGACAGTGCCCTATTGATCATACTATGGAAGGCGGCATGTTTATGGACTAAAGGATGATTTGAAGTACTATGAATAGTTATATCACTGTAGGTATTTTTTCTATAAATGGAGAAATCATGCCTTTTGTTAATTAATGAGATAGACAAATCAAGAAAATTTAACTTATTTCCGCCCAATTCAAGGGTAAATTTGATGAAAGGATCCAAATTGTTGATTTTTTCCAGAAAAGAATTTAGTTGTCTCTCGGTTCCTGTCCATAAAATAATTATGTCGTCTACGTATCTATACCAATACAAAAGGTTACTGGATTTATATTTTCGAAAGATTTGTTTCTCAAGATGATCAGGTGTTACATTTTCGCCAGCAACTGTCACTTCTTGAAAAAGGGCTCAAGCACAATCCGGTCATCTCTCTGGGGATCCTATCGTCTCGGGACCTAGCTTTCTCCATTGAAGCTTCCAACACTTCATGTTACAACCGAATAAATGACCTCGGTAACTCAAGCTTGCGGATGCGATGCCGTCAAACGACCGTTGGGTCGGGCAATATGGCGTCAGCCCCCGGGCTGTATATAAGGCTTTCGGCCGCAGGCTTGAGCCTCCAGTCTATCACATCAAATCGTCGAGTACGTATCTCTCCTCACCTTCAAAACTCTCCCAACAACTCACTCTCTCTCCTCACCAAAAAATATTCGATAGTCACGGTTGTTTAACTACTTACCGGCTGGAGAATATTTTTCCCTTTCTTGCCCACGGGTGCTTGCGAAAGTTTTCCGGACCAAGAAAAAACTCCTATCTTTCCAATTGAGAATTTACGGTTGTTTAAATACTTACCGGGTTCTCAATACACCACACCTATTAAGAATTTACGGTTGTTTCACTACTTACCGGGTTCTTAATATATCCAGATATTAATTCACGGTTGTTTAATTACTTACCGGGTTAATATCATTCCTGCTACTGGCCACGGGTTTCTTGTACAAGTTTTCCGGCTCCAGTAGCACTACCTTTATCCTTCATTTTCACCTTCTCACAACCAATTATTATATTTCACTCCAAAAAGTCAGATTGTTTATGAACTCAGTTCATAACACTGGTGACCCCGAACTTTGAGCATAGCAACCTCTTCTTAAATTTTTTACAAAACTAAATTCTAAATTACTCAAATTCAAAATAATGGACAAATCAAGCCCCCTATCGCCATCTAACGTACGCGTAATTCCCCCAACACCGCCACCCTCAACTTCAAATGTAAACCCACCAGATTTAAACGCCTCCACAATTTCGATCAATTTAGTTCTACCCCCATTTTATGAACATGACCCACGTTTATGGTTCCTACAATTAGATTCGGCTTTCACCTCTGCGAGGATAACCTCTCAAAATACCAAATTCGCCCGAACTCTTCCCCTTCTTCCCCAAACTCTCTTCAAGCCTCGGACATCTCGGCAGCAAATTTTGACAACCCCTACGATGCCCTTAAAACCCGTCTGATCTCCGTCTACGAACCCTCTAAATTCGCAAGAATTACAGCGATCGCAGACATTCAACCTCTCGGCGACCAGAAACCATCTCAGCTATTACGAAAATTAAGACACCAATTGGGGGATTTCACGCCTATAGATATTCTGAAGGCATTTTGGGTTAGAGCCCTTCCACCTGACGTTCAACTCTCACTCGCGCCTTGGATGAGCGGGGACATTGACTACATTACGTCAATCGCAGATTCACTTCACGACGTGAAAATGAACACCGTCAACCTCCGCCCCTTTCAAAATGTGGTAGAAGAATTCGGCGAGACGGACAGTCTACGACGTAGATACAACTCCCCCGGACCTTCGGACCGTCGCTCCCCTCCAAGTTCCGCATCACCTCGCTCGCCTACCGACCGCAAGATAACTAGGTCAACAAGCCGTTTCCCTCCCCGTGCCCGTTCACCGTCACCAACCCGAAGATATTGTTGGTATCACGAGACTTTCGGCAAAAAAGCAATAAAATGCACCGCTCCCTGCAGCTTCAAAAAAGTAGTTTGGGCGGAAAACTACTAATCCCGTCGTCTAGGGCGACGGGATCTTCTAAAATTTCCAATCGATTATTTATAAGGTGCCGGAAATCTAATTTACCATTCTTAGTAGACACCGGGGCATGCGCATCAATACTTCCAAACAGCTTCGTGAAACGATCTAGTCCCTCACGATCGTATACCCTTTACGCAGCAAACGGGACTACAATCACCACATATGGAAGTATCAAGACATCAGTGCATCTCGACAACAACAAATTCGAATGGGAGTTCATCGTAGCGGACATCAACAAAGCGATCATCGGAGCTGATTTTCTCGCATACTTCGGGCTACACGTCGACATGAAAAACAAGAAAATCTACCAACCGCACTCCAATGAACCGATCAAAGGCTACATAGCAGCAGCATCAACCGGTATTACTACCATCGCCACAGACAACAGGTTTCAATCGTTACTCGATAGCTACAAACCTCAACAACGCGAATCAGCTAAACTATCGAAGATTGAACACCATATAGAAACAACGGGCCCCCCTTCCGCTCAAAAAGCCGTCGACTGCATCCCGATCAACTCCTCAAATGCAAACAACATTTCAACCAACTCATCAAAGATGGAATCGTCCGCCCCAGCAAATCACCTTGGTCATCACCTCTCCACGTCGTTCCCAAACGCGATGGGTCAATCAGACCAGTTGGGGACTACAGAGCATTAAACAAACGAACCATCGGCGACAGCTACTCAATTCCGCACCTACGAGACTTCTCATCCCACCTCCACGGGTGTACAATTTTTTCAACCCTCGACATCTCAAGGGCATTTCACCACATCAACATACACCCGGAGGACGTCCCAAAAACCGCCATCATCACCCCTTTCGGCCTATTCGAATACGTTAAAATGAATTTTGGTCTCAAAAACGCCGCACAGAGTTGGCAGCGCTACATGGACGAAATACTAAGGGATCTTCCGTTCATATTCTGCTTTCTCGACGATATTTTGGTCGCGTCAAAATCAATAGATGAACACCTCGAGCATGTGCGTCAAGTACTCAACATTTTTTCCAAAGAAGGCCTCACGGTCAACAAAGAAAAATGCGTGCTAGCCCAACCTAAAGTGACATGCCTCGGCCACTTAATCACGGCCCAAGGTATCACCCCCATGCCCTCGAAAGTAAACAGCATCCTGACCTTTCCGCCCCCCAAAACAGTCTCCGACTTACGGAGGTTCTTGGGAATGATCAATTTTTACCGGAGGCACATGCGGCACGCGGCGATCAACCAAAAACCACTGATCGACGCCATCCCCCAACCATCAAAAAAGAACGACAAGCGAACTATCACTTGGACTCCAACATTACAACTCGCCTTCGATAAATGCAAGAACGACCTACACCAAGCATCACAACTGGACCACCCTTCACCTTCAGCAACACTATTTTTAACTACAGACGCATCGGACCTCGGGATTGGAGCCGTCCTACAACAAAAAACCGGCACTCGTTCATCGCCCCTAGGTTTCTTTTCCAAAACATTAACGCCAGCTCAACAACAGTACGCAACCTTCGACAAAGAACTTTTGGCAATCTACGAATCAATCAAACACTTCAGAGACAACCTTGAAGGGAGAAACTTTTATATTGTCACGGACCACAAACCTCTCACCGGATGCCTCACTCAACACCGTAAAACCGCCTCCCCTCGACGACTCCGACAACTTCAATTCATCAGTCAATTTACCACAGATATACGCTTTACCCCAGGAGAATCAAACATCATCGCCGACACGCTTTCACGGCCATCAATAGACGAGCTCCTTCCACTCATCACCTTACAGGATTATATAATACCAGTCACCCGACACCGACATCGAGCTAAAACAACTCATAGACGCTGGGAGACTCGCATTAAGGACTCCTCCTCAAGGATCTTCACCCATCTACTGCGATACTTCAACCACCCCCAGACCATATGTGCCCCCTAAACTCCGAAAACCTCTTATCGAACACTATCATTCGTTCAACCATCCCGGTATTAGAGCTTCTAGGGAACTCATTAAATCTAAGGCATTTTGGCCACGAATGAATACCGATATCCGTAAATATGTTCAATCTTGCGATAAATGTCAACGTTTTAAACCATATAGGACGCCGAAGCCACCGCCCCAACCTTTTGATGACGCGTTGCAATTTGAGCACGTCCACATGGACTTAGTAGGTCCCCTTCCCCCTTCGCAAAACAAAACATTCCTCCTCACAATTATCGACCGCAACACCAATTGGCCCGAATGTATACCCCTTAATTCCATCACTTCGAAGGCAATTATAGACGCTTTCGATTTTCATTGGGTCGCCCGCTATGGGTGTCCGCGCACCCTCACAACCGACCAGGGTCGGCAATTTGAGAGCAGCGAGTTTTCACGTTACTTGCAGGAGCGCGGTATATCGCGTATCCGCACTACCAGCTACCACCCTGCAAGTAACGGGAAAATTGAACGTTGGCACGCTGCTCTTAAGACGGCCCTGGCGACATCTATGACAAATGGGGGTTGGATGAGGGTGCTCCCATCGGCGCTTCTCGGCCTAAGAACATCGATTAGGGCCGAGGATCGATTAAGCGCCGCGGAACGAGTTTTCGGTTTTCCGCTTAGACTGCCGGGTGATTTATTCTCACCGCCCGACTCAACCGTTCATCCACCAACACAAAAAATTCCAAAGCCATGGCGGTTTCCCTCTCGGTACTACACCTCAAAGAAAATGTACCTGAGGGAACCGCCAATACACAAAAGCCTTCAGCCTTTGTATTCGGGACCGTTTGAGGTCGTACGAACGGCCGATCGAACGGTCACGCTACGCATCGATGGCTCGCCGGTGACCGTCTCCCTCTCCCGTTGCAAACCTGCAGCCATGTTAGAAGGGGAGGGAGACGCGGAAGCGCCGTCCGTAAACGCGCTCCCGTAAACGCTTGTTGGATGCACGCCAATTTTTATGCACCTCACATAAGGCCCCGAATACTTGGGGGTCGAGCGGTGGCGGAGTCACCTCGCACCCGGTTGCGAGGTCGATCGCGTCCCCGCCGGCCCATGTGTTCGGGGGTCGGGCGGCGGCTACGGCGTCACTATACACCCTTCATTCATATTATCATGTTATTTTCACAATACCAACTAGGCTACCACTATTTTTTATTGTATTATCGTTATTTCTATTAGCATTCTCTGTATCATATTATTTGTATTATCATTCTCTCTATATCTTTCATATCTTCATTGTATATTTGTTATATTGTTTGTATATTGTTATACTTGTATATTGTTTACTTCAACGCTCTAGCAAAAACGCAATCACTGTCCAACTGCAGCTACCAATTAAGTTACCTCTGTCAAATTTACGTTACCTTTGTCAAATTTTATCACATGGCCTCCGCATCTCGCTCATTCATCGCGGTTGTAGGGGGTCGTGTGTTGTGAACTCAACACTTCATGTTACAACCGAATAAATGACCTCGGTAACTCAAGCTTGCGGATGCGATGCCGTCAAACGACCGTTGTGGTCGGGCAATATGGCGCCAGCCCCCCGGGCTGTATATAAGGCTTTCGGCCGCAGGCTTGAGCGTCCAGTCTATCACATCAAATCGTCGAGTACGTATCTCTCCTCACCTTCAAAACTCTCCCAACAACTCACTCTCTCTCCTCACCAAAAAATATTCGATAGTCACGGTTGTTTAACTACTTACCGGCTGGAGAATATTTTTCCCTTTCTTGCCCACGGGTGCTTGCGAAAGTTTTCCGGACCAAGAAAAAACTCCTATCTTTCCAATTGAGAATTTACGGTTGTTTAAATACTTACCGGGTTCTCAATACACCACACCTATTAAGAATTTACGGTTGTTTCACTACTTACCGGGTTCTTAATATATCCAGATATTAATTCACGGTTGTTTAATTACTTACCGGGTTAATATCATTCCTGCTACTGGCCACGGGTTTCTTGTACAAGTTTTCCGGCTCCAGTAGCACTACCTTTATCCTTCATTTTCACCTTCTCACAACCAATTATTATATTTCACTCCAAAAAGTCAGATTGTTTATGAACTCAGTTCATTTACAAATTGGCTAAAAAACTAAATACGTTGCTCAGAAATAGACTCAACTTTCGGCCCCAGAATACTGTTAAAAATTCACTAGATTTGGTTTCAAAAATTAAAGATATTCAAGCACCTCCAAATGCCAAACTTGTTTCTTTTGATGTGGTGAGCCTATTTACCAATATTGATGTCGCTAAGTGCAAAGATGTGGTTAATGGGCTTATCCATGATTCTAATCTCGATGTTTTTGAAAAGAATGAACTCTGTTCGTTGATGTCTGTTTGTATGGATCAGAATTATTTTCTATTTGAGGGTCAATACTATACTCAACCTGGGGTAGCGATGGGTTCTCCGCTATCTCCTTTGCTTGCAGATATTTACATGGATCATCTTGAGAAACAAATCTTTCGAAAATATAAATCCAGTAACCTTTTGTATTGGTATAGATACGTAGACGACATAATTATTTTATGGACAGGAACCGAGAGACAACTAAATTCTTTTCTGGAAAAAATCAACAATTTGGATCCTTTCATCAAATTTACCCTTGAATTGGGCGGAAATAAGTTAAATTTTCTTGATTTGTCTATCTCATTAATTAACAAAAGGCATGATTTCTCCATTTATAGAAAAAATACCTACAGTGATATAACTATTCATAGTACTTCAAATCATCCTTTAGTCCATAAACATGCCGCCTTCCATAGTATGATCAATAGGGCACTGTCCATACCAATGAATGATCAAAATTTATTGAAAGAAAAATCTGTTATTAAAAGTATAGCCGTAAGTAATGGATATGGGGGAGAACTTGTTGATTCTATTTGGAATAAGGTTCTTAGGAAAAAGAGTAGGGAAGGGGTGTGTAATTTAGTGAGAGAAATTGAGTTGGAAGAGAAAAAGTGGATTAGTATACCTTATTATGGGAAAATTTCGGATAAACTCGGTAAAATTCTGTCGTCCAGGGGTTTCAACGTTGGGTTTAAGAATAAAAATAATCTCAAATCTTCTTTGGGTACGGTTAAGGATAAGATTAACGTTCAGGATAAAAGTGGGGTTTATAAACTAAAATGTTCTTGTGGGCTTGAGTACTGTGGTCAAACTGGTAGGAAATTTAGGGAACGAATAAAAGAGCATGAAAAGGATTTCAGGGACAATAAGGGTGATTCCGCCTTTGCAAGTCATCTGAATGAATCCAATCATAGTTTCAGTTTTGATCTGACAAACAGGCAATATGTAGAATTTCCTCACTTTTGCCCAAAGGGAGGTATGTTGGATGTGCTAGAAAAATTCGAAATTGTCAAAAGTGATAGGTCAGGAAAATGTTTAAATGATGTCATTCCTCAAAATATTTCTCCATTATTGGGTTCTTTCTTGTTTGGTTCCGCCTTTAACTCTATAATGACAACGTCTTTTCATTTGTAATATAGCACACCGTTTTGGTTTTGTTCTTTGCTACAATGAACCTTTTCTGTCTTTGTATTGTCGTTCAAAAGAGTAGCTTATAATTGATATCCAGGTATTTCTTAATTGTATTTCTTAACTTACCTGAGTTAGTGATCAACATAATATGTGTCGTAGTCTACAGCCGGATACTCAGCTGGGCACTTGTCGATTCGGTTGGCATGGAATCCCAGTCATGAAGTTATATTCAATGCCAGTTTCGTGCCATTTTGTATCAAGTTGAATACACTACATTATAAGTGATTCAGTGATTTATCTATATTTAAATAAAGTATATAGAACCTACTTCAATGTGTTCGTAATGTTATTATGAATATCTGCTTCGGTGTTTTGATACCAAAAGGTTAGGTAAAAGTCACCTCCTATTATCCATAGGTATGTCCCATTAGATATATGGGGCAAACACGCTCTACAGATATCACGGGAGAAATGAGTGGGTCATTCCGATTAAAATCTTAATGTTAATCTCTTAATGAACCGAGTAATTTCTGCCGGGAGGACAAACATTTTGCGCAAGACAACAAAACCCTTTCGCAAATGTTTATCGTGTTGTGGAAATATTTACCCACGAAATCTCAACATGTTGGCCCGAATTCTAAGCGTTTTTCTTCGCGAGATGTCAATGGAAGCTCATTCTGCTAAATTAATGAGCTCCGAAACTTGTGGGAGAAATTTTTTTGCGATTTTCGGATGATCCTGGATCAAATTTGTCATCGTTGATCATGCTCTATAAACGGCAAAAGAACTAACTGGTTAGTTTTAAGTGAAAAGTATTTTTTATGTACTTGGGCAAACTTTACTTCCGAATTAACCAATATTTAACAGAAGCTTTGTTTTCACTTTCGGTAGATGACACATTTTTCTCAAAAATTGAATTTCCACTCCCATTTAGCGTTTTAGACCATTCTGAACAATATTCGTTTCGTGTCTGTCCGTCCTCTGATCCTTGTAACAAGACTAATTCCTACAGTTTGCATCCAACTTTGATTGAAATATCAGATAATGTGCAGGTGCAGCCTGTAAAAGGTTGTCTTCGTTTAATTGCCCAGGATGATTCATTACACCATTCTGCGCATCCGCGGAAGTAGAATCATTTCCTGAGGTTACAGTGGTCAGATCGCGTTGAAATTGTAATAGTACTTCGGGAATAACAGTTCAATAGTCTCTGATAAATTTCAAGATCTCTCTTTTGAATTTTAATGGGTAATTACATCAATAAATTTCTGAAATCTCACTAGTATCTACAAAATGTGATTCCTCAAACTTGTAATCATCCGCATCCTCCAATTTTCAGCATACTTCGTAGATAAGGTCAATGTAGAATGGATAAATACATAAAATATAAACATAAAACATAGATAATGTTTTTATAACGCAGTAATTCAGCGTTCGTTTTTGCGTGTTTCGTGTTTTTGGAGCCAAACTTCATGGATTCAATCCAGAAGTTTAAGAAGAACATTTTTATTAACCCTGGTTCAAATTTTTGAGTCAATACTGGTCATGATAAAAATTGGTATTTAAATTTCTAAAATCATGTCACATTTGATATCAAGTTGTATTAGTGGAAATGAAAAGTTCTACAGATTTTTATTCGTCAAGTAAGGTTAGAATCGAACAGTGTATTCATGTATTGATCCTATTTCAGAAGTTTCCAACGAGTTACCTATTCAACACTGCTTGATTTCCATCATTCCCTTTGTATCATTAGCTGACTTTCGTTACCGTAGCGGCGGTTGGTTGATATTGATCTCCATTTAATTTCTCACACCCTGGAATCGAAGGCTTTGATTTGAAACGTATTCGCTCACACCACGGCAGATGTTTTCCGTGCCGTAAAACTGCACGAAGAAAAATTCCAATGTACAATCCGCGCTGCCTGTTGGGTCAGGAATTTCTCATGTGCTGGAAAAAAGAGAAAGGACATTCCCATTCATACGAGTCCGCAGAATAAAAAGCCCTCGAGCCCGACATTTGTGAAAATAAATCACGCATAACATTACACGATGGGAGGGGCACCATGATTGCAAAGTATAATTCACTAGAGTTTTCATTGTGTTTACAGTCGAATAGGCGGTCGTAGTTGGAGCAGTAAAAGGGGAATGACAAATTGTTTCACTGCCGACACTTGATTTTCGTCGGATCGCCGCCCAGTTGTGCCGAGCGATATTAGAAGGGGTGGAATCAATGTAGTGAAATCAGTTTTGTCGTTCATTCCGAGTCAACTGAGTTTCACGTTATTTTTGAACTGCTCGAAATCTTTGCCTCTTGTGTGTATCGCTCTGATTGGAGATGTTGATTTCTCCCCATTGCTGGGGACTTCCCCTCCTAGCAGAATTGATCCTTACATCATCAGTACGGCCCACTCATCTTTCCGGCTGCCATCAATTCTCAAACACTAAAATCGTACAAAATTGAAAGCTACCTAATCTATGTTCGGCTATCTATGTCGTATTTTCTTCTAATGAAGATGATTTTGATCGTGAGAACTGGTGGTTATCTTCCTTAGTAGGAAGGAAATACACATTATTTTACTTTTTGCTTATTTTTAGTGCGGCAAATGCGTCAGAAAAAATTGAATTGTCTACATCAGTAGTAACAATCATGGAATACTGGGATTTCTCTTGTGAATTGAGCTCACATGCATGTGATGATCATCGAGTATGATGTTCAAATTATTGACTAGTGATTCTACGTTAATTTTCTCGCTGAATCAAATGTTGACAACGCCAGACCTCTCAGGTGACAATTTAAGTTAGTTTCATCGGATGCATAAACCCGTTCGTTGTGAAAAGCGTTTACGACATTTCTAAGCTGTCCGGCCAAAGTCAAGATTATCTGACTATAAATAATTTCACTCTTACGTCATTTTTGTCTGCAATGTACGTTAGTATTTGTATACTCAGTTACGCCACCTTTATTTTATTAGCTTTCCCACACACTGTATGGCATCATCAGGATCGGCTTGTAAGTTATCTCCTCTTTCGTGACTTTCTCAGTTCAGCTTATCTAAAGGCGACCGGTCAAACCGACCGATCAAACAGTCTAGTCGGTTAACTGAAGACTTTTTAAGTTTAATTAGAGACACAAACGTAATCTATCTCTATTATTATAAAGCTGCGTGACTAATGGCGCCGGCAGGGAGTGGAGGACGAAATAAGCCGTGCCACCATTAATCCTAATTCATCCCAGTCTTCTGGGGCTTCTCCGGGCCTTAGGGTTGATGAACGAGAACCCGCCCTAAGGGAGTTGGCCGTGGCTCCCGCGGATACTGAGCGGTTTTATCGGATTGACCTCAAATGAGGATATGGAAACTTGGAATAGATGAGCATTTAACATGTACGTGCCACTCAAAAATACCAGTAAGATGGAATGCATCAATCAGCGGCTACGTCTACATTTCTACGGAAAACTTTGTCTACTTATTGACAACAGAACAACTTGATTTCGTCATAACTCGGCCCTAAAAACATCCTTGGTTCGAGTGGCTGTTTAATTCCTTTCTTAACAAGGATAGTATCTTTTTTGGGTGGAGGTGGGCCAATCCTATGTTTCCAACAACATCAAAACGGGTAACGTGTAATGTACATCATCTGTACATAGACGCAAAAGATAGTACTAGGTAACTACGTTTATCAACAACTGGTTGATCAACAACCTAACTCCAGTACATACAAACTATCTTTGAATGTGGATATTACCCGCCATTCAAAAAAGGTTTTATGTGATAGGCGGATACTTTTCTTAATATGTTTTTCTGAAAAGTATTGTCATCTGGTTCTCTATAAGAAATCGTTGAGTTTCGAAAAAAAGTCAGCTTTTGGCATGCCACGGCTTCTAATGACTCGCGCCTACAACGGAGCCATTCTCAAGGAAGTCTAACTCCATTTTCTTTCATCCGATGGAAATACTAGTTGGAAATTTTCAATTTATGCTAAAATCATACGCCTAAACAGCTATGAAAATAAAAACAGGTGAACTAGGACGCTATTTAAAAATGTGAGTTTTATTTTTCCTAGTTTTCGGGATGCATTTTCTCCCATGGTATATTTTCATTTAACCTTTAATCATAAACCTTATTAATCTATGTTGATTGATATTAATGACCTCATAAATGAACCTTAACATAACGGAGCTTTGATTTTTCCACCAGAAAAAAAGTCCGGTTTCCTAGTAACATGAACATACAGAATAAGGACATTTTTTTTTGTTAGTCTAAGATTCCAAATAGTGGGTTCTCTTGTTTCGTCACAATAGCGAATTAAGATAGATCATTAAATTATTGCATATCATTCTTAATATTATTGAGTGTTTGAAGAATTTTCAACACTTGGGCATTAGTAGAAATGACAGCAAGGAATCCCTTTACGAAACTGATTTCCCGTACTGTCCTCCAGGATAGATTAAAATCGGTCAAATAGGCGATAAGAAAATTATGATCGATAGACTTTATGTTTTTATGTCAAAATTACTACCAGGGAGTCGGTAAATGGCGTTATTGGGGGACAATGGTCAGATTTCACGGTTGCGCATGTGCAGCAAAATCTATTAGTTTTAGTACCATCAAATGGATAACTGACCCGCACATCAGCAACCCGCTCGGATGATTCAGCTACGACCCCATAGATGCGCCTTCAAATGGCTAGACCTGTATTGCGAGTTTTGCTTCTTCAACTGCAGCGCTATCTTATGGGGAGTATTAAAAGTGGTAAGGTAGTGTTGAGAGTTGATATGAGGTTATCAAGCTTTCCATGCTTCTCTCTAAATCAAGGTCGTACAGCACGGACGGAGAAAAGTGTTCCTCGATGGATTTTACATTTCCTCATCCTCAAAGTGGAGTATTGATTTGTGAGCAGTGGGAATGAGATACCTAAAATTTAATCAAAATCGAATGATGTCTGTCGAATTGTTGCTTGTTTTGAGAATTCATGGACAGGCTGACCAAGGGATGCGTAACAAAGTTGTTCGGAATGGAAACGTAAAATGCTGGAGGACATTTTGATTTTGGCGATAAATCTTTGTTCATCTTTCGAAACTGAAAACAATGCTTTCGCTACCTACACGTGGGATAGGCTCGGGAGCGAAATACATGTGGGAATATTGTACATCTTACTAACAATCATCTTTTGACTTTTTGCACGTTCAATTATCAATTTAGTCTCACTGTTCATAAAATATGTTCAATCAAATGTAGATAAACATATCTAAATCGTATGTTGTTACTAATACGATTTACAGTCAGTCTAATTAATCACGGTCGAGAATTTCGTCCTGGGCAGATAGAGCGATGATTCTTCAATCATGCCGGATGATGCTTCTACTGAAAAAAAAAATCTTTTGGTCATAAGGACGGGGCCGACTACACTCACTGTATTTTTGTAAATATATAGAACCAACATTTTGGTTGAATTTAGATTTTCCGTGGCATTGTAAATTACCAGTAGGTTCGACGTATTGGGACGAGTGGCTAATAAGGCTTTTGCTCCCAGCGAGCCCCTTGCATGCTAATTGCATCACTAATTCATTCGCAAACAATGAACGGGCCCACCTTCATCATTCCCTGAACAATGAATTCAATGGCACAATGTCATTCGTCGTATCGTATCGCTCCTGTAATATACGTGAATGAATCGTGAATATTCTCACGATCTACATTTGATATGCTTTCAAGGACAATGTTACTATCGATCCGCTCCTACTAAGGAGCTTAAATTAGGCTCTTCCCCAAAATACGGTTATCCGCTTAGAAACCTATTGCTCAAATGAAATCAGTTCTACCAATGAAGTCGAAAAGCCTCAAGACGTCACCACAGAATTTTTGTTAATGGGGGGGAGGGGGGGGGAATAAATCTTTATATTAAATATCTTTCATGTATAGTTAGTTTTCAAAAGTCAATCATACGTAAATGATCCAATCCTTTAAAGAATAGTAAATTAATTCCTACGTCCATCGCTCTTGAATTGAAAGTTGAAGTAATACGCACATTTCGCTGGCACAGTCTGCATCCACACCCCTTGATAATCACCCCACATGATTGGCAAACCAAAGCGACTACTATTTCCCCCTTTTCAACATTTTCTTTAATTGTCATTGGATTTTGATGCTCTGTCATGTAGAATTACTATGCATTCCAGACGAACTTTCGTAAAATCCTGCAACTTTGTCACATCCGTACAATTACGCGGGTATTTTCGTTTAGAAATTAAAATGTTTAATGCTCCTACGTCAAAGCATTGAATGTGTTTTCCCATGGTAGCATTTAATGTTACGTAACTGTACCCAACTGTAAACCTAGTACCTAACTGAACAGAGTAGTTCAACAACTACTAATTGAGTGGTCGTTGAACTACTCTCTTCAGTTAGGTACTCTCTCCAATGTTAATGATTATTAGTTCATTGTTATTGGTGGGTGACGAACTTTCAGCTGAAAAAAAAAAGAACTTGTTTGTAGGATTCGTTGGCGTACGAAATTTCTATACCTGAGACTAGGCACCTGTTCATCTCTCCCGCTCGCTCAAAAAAAAACTACTATGCGATTCGCTCATTCGACGTAGTTGTATCTGAGGTTCTGCAAGTAACTCGCAAATAAAACCAATCCCAACGCAGCAGAATAAGATTTTACGCAAAATAACGAAAGCATCATGGTACGGTCTTCATTCAGTAATCCATAGAGATTTGGCCATCCCAACTGTCGAAAAGGTGGTTAAAACATCATATTTCCGCATGCACTCATCTTTTGGATCCCACCATAACCTATTTTTGAAAATTTCAAATGAAGATCAACCAACGTGACCCAAAAGAAAAAGACCAGCAAATCCATTGCATCCCGACCAATGAAATAAAAATGAAATTAAAATGAAAAAAAAAAAATAAATAAATAAATTCAAAATAATATGTAAAGTGCACCAATTGTTACAATTCAGTTCATTCCATTAATTATAGCGATTAAAATTTATGTAAATTATGTTTTGTTAACCTAGTTTGTAGTACTAAATGAGGACAGTCACTGGACAGCAACCTCTCCAAGTTCCATTGTTATTGTAACACTTAAAATTACGATAAGTTAACCCAACTGTGCAGTATTGTATGTGCTAAAAGTTTTATATAAAAAAAAAAAATAAATAAATAAATAAATAAAATGAAATAAACTGAAGCTGTTACTGAGAACAAATACAAATACAGGTAACTTGTTTACCTGTAATCAGCCTCAATATTCCCTACTATCATGTTTGACACAAATTATGTTGTTTTTTACACCCATTTATAACTTTGCCTATCACTCGAAAACTAATAAATGAAAATAAAACTGCTCGATTAACGTTCGACTAATTTACACTTTTCAAAAGAGGGTTCTTTTTTAAGTTGGAAAATGATGAAGTTATACTCGTTCTGGGAACGCTTGGTTGAAAGTGAAAAGAATTGTTAGCTCGTTGCCCAAAATAAATTTCGAGCTTGTGGACCGAAGTGTATTTATAAAAATGTCGGAAAAGCAGATTGTGAGCTTTCCCCGGACAAAACACTATGTTCACGTTTGAAGGGAGAATATATGTGTATTTTCTCCGTCCCCTATTGTTTCAGAATACCATAACGTTTTATTATCATTTTACTGTTTCAAGCTTATCGATTATCCTATCGCAACATGTTACCAGGTAGACACACATCGCTTATACATTAGGTGCTGTACATTCTTATTAAGTAACCAAAGTACTCGCAGCCGTACTATTTTACATCCACTCTGTTAATTACCTATGTCAGGTTGTTTATCGTATATCCACTTTTTTCTGTGTAAACACTCGATTGTTTGAATCTCTGCGGGCGTCTCCACCCTACCACACTTATGTATGTCACCCAACTTATCTATTTCACATAAAATATATGGCATTCGAATTAGCGATGGCGAGGAAAAGTCGCTCCCATATATCGGAGCCAAACAGTTAAGCTGCTTCAGTTGATCACTGTTTCTCGTATTGCACACAACAGATTTTTTTTTTTTTGAGGCAGAACATTTCCTGCAAACGGTGCACATCACATGGCTTGTTCTTAGGCGCATAGATGTATGGCGGGAGGATTGGTCGATTTCCAGCCCGTGTAACCGTTGGGTGTTCGCTTTACTGCAGCTTCAGTAGAAATCACTAGTTGTTGAGTGATTTAAAAACCATAAACTAGTGGATGGGGTTGAGGTCGAATATTTCTTAGTAGAAATCCATTCGCCGCATTCCTCCGCTCTGAAGGTTCCATTACTTTCATTTTATCTGACATAACATCTATCCGTTGAAACTACTTCAGTGCATGCCCCAATACAGTCGAGTACATCACGTCCTTGCGGTTTCCAATCAATGACGTTAGTTGGCATATTGGGGATGAAGCGTTCGAGCGTTTGGAGGAATCAATAATCACACTAACGCTACCCTCCTTTCATCTCGGTTCACGACTCATGTCTGATTTCGAATGCTGAGACCCCCGAAACTCCCTCGCAATACTCGAGGATCGCTTTGATCATCGGATCCAGAGAGGTTCTGAATCGTGCGACTGTGAGTACACGTTGCAATCAGTTCGACGTATTTCCGGCTTCTTTGTCGGTGTTTTTTTAGGTGTTATCACTCCCGCTATATTTTGTCAACATCATTTTCAGAGAATCATTATTGTTGACTTAGCAATTGATCGTCTTTGAACTTTATTACGCCTAATTGGAAATATTACATTCAGTCATCCCTCCTAAAGGACTGCCTCGCCCGGGTTGAACAGTTTGTGAAAAAATGAAACATCAGAAGTTCTATTTTGAACCGTTTGTGAGTTGGATCACTATTTACTGTGCTTATGAGGTACACGAGACAATAAAGGAACGGGTAAGATCTGGATGATGAAGCCTAGGGATTTTCCTTTGCAGCAAGCTGGATAGTCACAGCTATCCTTCACTGCTAGTTGACTCAGTAGTTGACGATCGGCTAGTGTGCTGGTTCTTGCAAACACCATGCCATTAGCTTGGTTTCAGTCGAGCAGAGATTACCTTCCTGGCCTATCATTTTACTTTTCTGGGTTCGAATCCTAGTTAGAGCCGAATGGTGGGGATATTTAATACAAATACGCGCGTATCTAGGAAGGTTAGGCTCTGTGAGTTCGATAATTATTGATATATAATGTACATGTATGTATAGTGTACTTTTGGATTCGATGCTGTCAGTTCGCCCATTTCCTCTCCATAAGTAAATCTTCAATCAAAGTCTGTAGATCGGACTATAGAATCACTCCTCCTGGGTTGAACTTCTGGTCTAAATGCAAAAACTTTCGTGAAGTGGCTGTTTCGTAATTAATATCACCTCATTTAGTGACTCACAGAATCTCTTTTTTTATTTTATTTTTGGCACATTCAACATTTGTGATTTTGTTTGTTATATTTGGATATAAAAAAAAGTTGTAAAGTTGGTAAAAGTAGCTGTAAAGTGGATTACGGTTGTAGGTTGGGGCTTTACGTCAGACTGCCTGTGTAGGTCACATCCACGTGTCACGTCGTCAGCGATGGTATAGGCAAAATAAATTCAGTTAATGATACAAGTGAACCAGCTATGAATATTATGATGATCTATGTATCTCAGTACAGTGATAGACAATCTCGTATTGAACTAATACATTTTTGGTGTTATAATTCGCAGCGTTTTTCCCCAATCATCCTCATGTAGCTATTCTGAAACTTCATACTTGTTCAGTGTTATCTGGGCAGTTTTCATACATTTTACATACTATTTAACCTATTGTAGTGAATGTCGGGATCACGATGGCGTAGTCTAGCTTCACAACTTGGCTGGGCTCTGCGCGGAAGTTGATATGACTCATGAATTTTAAAAGGCCAACACTTGCAAGACTCGTATGAATTAATGAACGTTACATCACCATCACCATATCTTGACCCTCGTGCGCTCGTATACACAGTAGACCCAAGGTCGCATAATATCACCAGACGGTGCGTCGCGTGATTGCTTCAAGCTTAGTTTCTCGTTTCTTATTGTCGGTTTTGACCTTTCTTAGTGCTTAGACTTAGCGTTAGACGTTCTGTAGCTGTTTTTTCATCGTTTCATCTTTTTAATTATTATGATGGTTTAGTCGAATTATAATAGTAAATATTTTACTCTACTTTCCGCTTTTTGACTGGAAAAGAGTTGGTCTAAAATTAAAAACTAACATAAGGCATGAATAAGAAAAACTTAACTTCTCCTTAACCTATATATGTTTTTTATCTGAGTAGGACGTAAATGTTAGTACATATTATCTGATATATCAGATAATAATTAGTTCTCAGTACAAATATCGTTTTTTCCGTCTTACATGTTTCCTTGCGTTTGTAGGGTAGGTACTGATTTTATTGGTGTGACAGGGAAAATCTCCGTCTCAGGTTATATTTTTTTATGACAATTACTCCACCAATCAAAAACATGCTCATACTCACATGTTGGAAATTAGCTTGGTTGCAGTAAATTGCAAGAACAACCAACTATTCCTTCATCGGCTGAGATTTTGTTAATTTTTAACTATTTCCTATTTTCACTTACAGAAAAGGCTTCACATGGTTCATGATGAAATTTGTGAGGTGATGGAATGGTATAGTTGCCCCTTCCATTGAGCTGAATGCGGTAATGCCCACCACGCTCAGAGGATGATCTAGACGTTTGAAGGTGTCTGAGGGGGGGTTGCAAAAAGTAGAGTAGGGGTCTGACTATTCATAAATTGGTCATAATTAATCGCATTTAGCCAAGGAGGAAATGCGAGTGAATGAAGGCAACAGGACTGTTAATAATGAAAGGGCCATTGGTCGTAACCACGCTCAAGCTAACATGTGAGGTGGTGGAATGGTATAGTTGCTCCTTCCTTTGAGCTGAATGCGGTAATGCCCACCACACCCAGAGGGTGATCCAGACGTTTGAAGACGTCTGATTCATCTCCCAAGGCGACGGATTCAAGAATCGGGAAGGGCCAAAAACCATATCCATTACAAATTCTTGAATTGTAAAATTTTCAGTTTTCAATCGCATCAAGTTATTTCCTAGTTACTGTAACTTGCTTATAAGGTTTCGCATTTATGCGTTCGTCTAATCAGGTGATGGGGATGCATACACTCGGTTTCTAGACAATGAAGTGTTAGCTCCTTCAAAACAATCTTCTAAGCACTTGAGTATGCTTCATAACGCTATTTATGCTATGTAGAACTTACATTATCTATAGGGGTTCTTCATTCTATACAGTTATTGAAATTATTCTAGTGCTGGGCTTTTTTTTCCTCATCAAGTAGCTTCTCCTATTGTGGTGGCGGAGGGAAGGTGCTAGAAGAAGATTTGTTTCACCGTGGCCAAATATTTGGTATCCACACTGCTAGAGAGTTGAAAATGTATGCATATTTTCTGGTGGCTTGTCTTTTTAACCGAATTCATCGAGTTTTCTAATTAGGACGAATTGGAATTTTTCATTAGAATAGTAACAACTTCTTCCCTTGCTCTTGCGTTCCCCGCCCAATTGAGGTTTTATTTTACTGGTTCTGCAAAATTTGGTGGTACAACCTCCTTGGTAGCAAATTACTGTATTGCCTAGTATATCTTGCTGTTTACGTCCATTTGTGAAAGTTATTTAATTGAAAATCCTTCCCTCACTGTCCGTTCTTAGTTGTCATCCTCATTGATTTATAAAAACATCTTAAATTACACTTCGAAACTGACAGAGTACCTAAGTATTGTAATAGTTTGGAGTATAGCAATAGTATTGGAATAGTTGTTCCATGAGTTCTGACGTAATGGGCTCATCACTCCGCTGTATTTGCCGGTCCCACCGATCTGGAAACGCGGGGATGCTCGACGCAACATTGATCATTCATACACTCTCTGAAATTACAAACACCTCTACCTCTTCACAATCCTCCCCTCTATTGTTCTCTTCGCAGAGCGCATAGAGCTCTGCTATTGTGTTTATACTCGAGAGAATGTTTAATCATGAATCATATTCTTTTGCTTTCAACTCTAAATTGGGCGTCAATAGTTTTGTGAACTAGTGTGGAACCTGGAGTTTATTTAATTTTAGCAACAATAACTATTCATGAAGTTCCAATCGATTTTTCATCAAGGTGGTGTGGCAACAGAACCAACAGAAACCAGTATTAAAATCGGGGTGGAGAGTGGCCGTCTCTACGGCCCGTGTTCTGGTAGGTCCCACTTCTGTTTTGTCTCTCACGTGGGAAAATTACAGTACTGAAGAGATGCACCACAGTCTCAACGTGGCACAGATGTTTCTCATGCACTTAGGGGATCAGAGAATTTTATTGACGGCTTTATTCGCTTAGATCTGGTACAATCTGTTTAGCTGGGCGCACGATTCACTTTTATTCTTCCGTTGTTGTAGGGAACCTCCATTTGTAGGGTTCTGAGTTTGTGGTTTTATTCTTTCTCTTAACAAATACTGAACAGCTTCTGAAGAAGGACTTTTTGAAGAAATAGGCCTGCTATAATTCCTCACACTTCCCTTCATAATCACCCTCACATTGCAGATAAATTTTAAAAACCGATATACTACTTTGACGCCATAATTAGTCAAATTATCGATCAGAACCGACTAGGAATGTGCCTGTAATGAGAAATGCGGCATTGAGAACCGAATTCATGAATTGTAATGCATTTAGCCAAAAGAGCGCCAGTAACTTCCACTTCATTGCTGTTTTAGGTCCAGCCTTGACAACATTGGCTGTCTCATACCAATTCATAGTACCTCTGTTATTTATTATTATTTTCGAAATCTACAGTTAGGTTGTAAGAGTAAGTAATAGATAACACTCGTAATCAAGTTAGCTGTTGACCCTGTTAGCCGACTTACCAGTGTGAAGAGTTCTGTGGGGCCCGATTTTTTATAACTGCTAAACTTCTATGTTTAGCAGTTTACCGTCCCGTAAAGCACTGTGAGAACCTTCTGATTGGTCGGATGAGTTCTGATACAATAGTCGTTCACTAGATTTACAAGAGATATTTAATTGGTTTACTCCCTGTCTTATCTTAGTAACCAACATCTCAAATCTGAAGATGAATGTTTGACAATTCTTTCTCTACACTCAGCGTTTTCATGTTGCACTTCAGAGATTATTGTCTTGCAAACAGGAGTTTCTTATCAGTTGAAGATGAAAGTTTTTGTTCTTGTTAAAAGCTTTGAGGCAGCATGCATGAAATACAGGTATCATCCTTAAATACTGCCTTGAAGGGTTTTTGGATTGTTAAAACCATGAAGTGCAACCATTAGATGTTGCCGGTTTTTCCTGGTGTATAATTATCCCTGCATGAATTTAGAGAAAAAAACTACTGCCGAGTTGGTTGCGGCTTAAAGCTTCCTCATACAAGTAACATGGATGTATAGATCACTGAAATCATTTAGATTATCTCGAAAATGGTAGAATATGAGCTTGGTACATCGATGCTCTTGACAGAAATGCCTCGGGACATGTTTCCGCAGATGTCAACTTCTTCGAATGAAGAGTTCACAAGTATTGCGGATCTGTAGCTCTCATTCTTCAGTAGATCGAATAATGATAAGATCGAGTTGAAATTGAGAATAATACGATTGACCTAAAATTTGAACGCTGTTGGACCACTAGAAACTCATGAAATGATACTTCAAAGTGTAAATGATACTTGGAGGATCATAATTTGATTTCGTTAACTACCCTTTCCTTCAGGTAATAGGTAATAGAGGTAATAAAGGCTATCCTTTGACTGAAAGCATATTTCAACGTTCTTTTATTTCAGAAGTTAGGGTCTGAGTTGACAATATTCAGGGCCACAGAGGCCAAGCCTTATTATATAATCCTCATCTTATTTGACCTATGATGGGGAAGCCTCCTTTACACAGCACAGATCAAATATTAGGAGAACACTACTGTTCCCTTTGTCAGCGTAATTTGAACTTCGTTCAATAAATTGTGACTTCAGGGCTCTAAACCGGGCGTAATGGGATAACCCGACATGAAGCACCTATTGTGAGCTCTTGGCTCGGGTGGTTCGTTACCTTCTCCCCCACATCGCCATTTGACCCGGAGATCATCATCTCCGGTTTCCCGAGCTCGTCATTACACACCGCCAGTTTTGAGGTCGCCTTAATTCCCAAAATGCCTAGTCCGTGATTTCTCGTTGCGAATTTTCCTCGGAAATTGAGCTAGTGAAGTCATTCGTGCTGGTGTGTACAGTATAATCAAATGGTTCCAATCATGCAGTTTTTATTATATTTATATCAAATTTTATTGAAGTTGGAGCATCTTGGCTATAAATATATTGATTTATTATTTCCAAACTACCCTATCCGATCGAACAATGAAAAATTTTCAATCCCGCAAATTTGTTTTTTTTTACGTTTCAGGGTGAGTATAGTTCTAAAATTAAACCCTTCTGTGCGCAATCCTGCTCTTCTCTCCGAAACTACAAGTATAAAGAAAAGTCAATCAAACTTGGATCAAAAATCATATTTGGGGTTTATTTGAAACTGAATTCTTGGTATCTATGTCAGTCAGTTGTAAAAGGTGATATAGAATTTCAACTTCTGGCGTACCACTTCGAGCTTTTAGCATATCAATTTATACTTTTCCCAAACCCAACTAATCCTAAATTCCACCCCATGGGTGAAGTTTCGATAATCTGAATGTCGAACACTTTCTAGATAACATTAATATTTTAAATTAATACGCGGTCCTTCAGAGAATCGAATGAGCCCACCCGGACCGCTTCACGTTCATCCGTTCGCTCTCCCTAAGGGTTAGAACTTGGACAGAAAATAAACGTCAACGCGAATGTAATTGTGAACGTGCTTCGACATGATAAATATCGCCTACTGTCATGCGAGGAACGCATCAGCTGACATATCTGTATATGTATTGTAATTGTGGAATAGTGAAGCGTAGGTAGGTGTTTTATTTTACCATGTTGAATCGATGGCTCTACTAGTCGATTTTCTTTTTCAACAGTACACTGCATCGCTGAAGGTATCGAAGTTCTTTGTCCTTACTTTCACCTGCAATGTTCGGCAATAGGTGCGTTTATTCTTCTGCCTTCAAAAGTTGGCCAAATATTCGGAAATTATTATAAAAAACATCAAGAGAATGTTGTTTCAATATGTTGAAGTGAATTGAAGATGTATCTAAGTTATAAACTTGAAATTCTTTTCAATATTGCGTTCCTGGGTGCATCTTTCATTATTACGGTCGAGAGATATCACTCTTTGGGGTAGGTTTGTTGAACAACGTAGTTTACGTTTCTACGTTTAAATTTTTTTTAAATTGGACAAAAAAAGTTTAAATCGCTCTTATAAATGTACGTCTTATGAGAAAAAGTGCTTGCTATGTGTTATGTGATCAGGGCAGGCTGTTTTGGACTATGAACGGGACATTTTGTAGACAGAAATGCAGCGAAGAAACACTCACTTTCACAAAACTTTTCACTGACAATAACTTCCTACTTAATTTGATATTAAGAAAACCTAAAAAAATATTATAAAATGCTCGGAAAAATTAACAAATGATATAATAATTTAATTAACGGTAGAGAACCTAATAGAAAATCAGGATGCTGGTGAGAATAGGAATTTTTGTGAAGTGAACTAAACTGAACTAAACGTTGGCAGCCCTGCCGCTACTCCGAGCGTGATATCGGTCAGCTGAGATTTGAAATGGCAAGATATTTATTTCTGGACGCAACAGGTTTCAGTTTTTGGAGTTTTAATTCGTAATTTATTGCTGAAATATGGATGTTTGGTTGTGTTCAATAAATGCAGTGGTGAGTTCTGTTAGTGACGCTTGTGGATATGAGCAGCGATATTAACGATGCGCTGAGACATCGCAGATAAACTCTTATCAATTCGATGCGAACTACTAAAAATTTGCTGGTGAGTACCAAGTCACACTATGGATGCGTATAATATAACCTATCAACGCAATGATTGAAAGCAATGCAGAATCACTTCATACTCTTGTGAGACTTTATATCGCCCACCCTCCTTGGCAATGTTTAAACAGTCCCCAGCTTACTCTAGGGGTCTCGTTGCATATTCGATGTTATGTGACGAATTTTATAGGGTGCCCCTAGTCGTTAGTTGTATCCATGTCAAAAGGATATTTTTTGTAGATCATCTAATTTATAGTTGTTGATTCGGAGTGGAATACAACTGAATCGTGCTAAACTACCTTAATGAGGGGTGCGAGCTCGGTCCCAGTTTTCTGAATATCATTTAGAAAACTCTTGTTTATCATAGTTATGGGGACTTGCATTTTTGTGAACTCGTATCGTTAGACTTCTAGGGAAAATGGAGCTCATGGGATCATGTTACGCGGTTTTGGTTTTTCTTTTACAGATAAATGTGAATCCATACAATTTTTGTTTGTTTCTAAAGGGAACCGTGTAATTATTATTGCCGATATTGATGAAAATCTACCGTAGTTCAACTGCCCAACAATCAAGCCTCGCTTTCCGCAGTTCGTCGATATTTATTTTCCTATCAACACGCAGGAAAGCACTCTCGTTATCGCTCGACCAATCGAATAACTTGCGCCAGGTGATTGCTGAACTCGGTAATTAGTCTAGCAAAAGCGTAAATATCTGTAATAGGATCTGAGAGGCGGAACTGGATCGTTAGTAACAGCTGGGAGACGGCTTGTTCTGCCGTACGTGTAGGTAGTTCCCGCCCATCTAAACATCAAGCGGCGGTTCATTTTCTGATTACCTTTCCTCGACCTTTGACCTTATTAGAACTCGGCGAAACTCAATTATGCGCTAGCGATGAGTCAACATCGAGGGAGGCACTACCTCTCCGCCGGAGAATTGATTGCCTGACGGTGTCCCATTTGTACTATTTGCCAGAGATTTGACGAAAACTAGAAAAACGGAGTGAAAAAGAACATAATTTATTCAGTAACAGTCGCTGCAATGTCATACGTACTAAAAATTCATTAGTATGACAGGATTTTTTTGCGGCGAATGCTGTACCCATAAAGATAATTTTCAATTATGAAAAACTCTCACAATTTTTAAAACCATCCTCAAAACAGAATGAGTACATAACAAAGAGTGATTACCAATTCGTGTATGGTAATTTCATGATTAACAATGCTCATTTCAACCTTCAAAATACCACAAAAACGTTCATAGACATTTTCAATTCAACCAGGTTATTCTGATTTAAGAACCAACATAAATACATTACCAAAGAAAAATCAAAATAATCGCAAAGGCAGAAGTTTAATTTCTTCCGGAAATTACATTAGAAACTGACTTGGAATTTGCTGAAAAATGGTTGTGATGCTACTCGTTGAAAATACACACTAGAAATAGGTACCGAGTTATGTATTTTTCAGAGCTATGATTTTCTTCTAAAATTGTTGGCCATTTTCCAAAAAGTGATACATGGTGTGGCACGTTTCGACAAGGTTGGAATGGTCTTACATTTCTTTTTTGAAAGTGTCAACACTGCGGCCCACTTTTCGTCGGTCCAACAATTGTTGATCGGCTGGTTCCAGATCTATGTATGTGGTTTTTGTTATGTGGTATACATAGCTTCATCACATTGATGAGCGAAATGTCAACTGAATCCATGTGCCTGAACAATTTTAGCCAGCGAGCTACTGCGGAATTTTTTCCTGAATCCACTTCACGAGTCCTTGCCCATGGCCGAACCATTCACAGGAAAGCTGTGCATTGCGGGGTCCTTCCAGCGTTTCTGTGGACAGCAGGACCACGACCTTGAAAACGTAACCATTACGCTGTAAACATGACCTCAGGTTATCGCCTGTTCGTTCGATATCGCTCAAAGTCGGAGAATAGGCACGGAAACAGTTGTTAATCAAATAATACAATTACTATAGAATTAGGTAGAATATTACCAATTAATATCAATTTCGGTACAATCGATTAATTTAGGTTCTACCACTCTTACTTAAACTCGTAGGTAGTCGGAATGGTACAATTTGATCACCGACAGGGACCGCAACACGATCTTAGCTTCGGTACCACCTGCATATTTGGCGCGTGACTTCGACAGTTTTCATGTTATTTCGATCTCATTTTCCGTGATTGGTTATTGTATTTAGATTATGTATGTATTTAAAACACATCTGAAGTATTTCATTCCTGTTTTGGATAGGAGCAGGCTACGAGTGCAAAAGCTGAACTTGGCAAAATGTTCTCTTCTTTGCGGTTAAATATCATATGGGTCCGACAGATCCGATCGTCGTTTTGGCTTGAATTATAGGGTCATTTGGGGGCAGGAATGTTTGCTGGCGTTCCGTGTATTGATGAAATTGTAGTCATAGATGTATTCGTTGTCGCTGGTCTTGATGATTTAGTCTAACTAGCGTCTACCAGCCTCACTAAGAACTGGATATCCAAACGATTTCTCTTTTTTTTCTCAACGATCTTCTAAGCAATTTACATCCACCACTCATCTTATTTTTGTTTGCTGTAGGAAAATACCTGTCAAATAACGAAGATTAAACGAAACAAACAAGGCAAAATCAGGACTTCCATTTTTGGTCGTTTTCTAACACGTTGCATGCGCATACATCAAAACCTGTGTAATTCAATATATGAAAGGTAGACAGAGGCGGGTAATTAGGCAGGACTAACGTAATACAGTCACGCGTGCGCTCAGGGGCTCACTAATTACCTGATGATAATTAACAGCTAACTAGTTTCTACTACCAAACCATTATTAGGTATTTCTCGGCACGGTCTAATCCTGAGGTATGGAAGGGCGAGCAGGCTTAGTCCGGGCGCGCCACAGGGTAAATCCACGCCATCTACCGGTACAACTTAATCCCTAGTTGAGTCCTGTTGAAGCCGCGAAATTAGTCATCGCGGATCAATAAGCGAAATTGATCGCCTTGGAAATGTTAATGAGGGACGAACAGGGGAGGGTGCAATGGAACGTAAAGGCCATTTTGCATATGAATCCGATCACAGCGGGAACATGGTTGGGGGCGAACCGGTGGGTTCTGGTCGGGTTTCCGACGAAAACGCTAGCGTGACTCGAAATCTGATAACTTTATTACGAAAGGGGATAACTCCGTGGCGGTGAATTTTTTCCACTTCTCCTTTTTTCCTTCATCTCGAATAATTTTGGAGGGAAGGCGGTGTTGTCTAGCAAAAACCAGATCGTCCACGAATAACGTGGATCGTGTGTATTGAGACGAGAATGTCGTGCATGAATAAATTTTAAATTCACCATTCTGACACTTTCCTTCTGAAACTTTAAACATTAATCGAGGAAAATGAATGGGTTGACCTTCAAGGACTGCTTTGGTCAAAAGTTCTTGAAGATACTCAACCGAATTGCATGCAAAATCATTCTACCAATCAGAAAACCAACGATTTGCATCTCTGAAGTGCATCGAGGGTTGACATTCTCAAAAATGTGAAACACCTAGTTTCAAATATCATGTACTTCACTGCTACAACTGTGACGGTTTTCGATACATTTTTATATTTTCTTATTCGATGAGTACGATGGGACATCCATATGTATTAACTGCTACTAGATAAAACCTTCCAACTAAGAAACAAAAATGAAGGGTCAAGGGGTAAAACCACTTATCAACCCCCAACCTCAATTTTGAGAAAAACGGATTTCAAAGTTTGGCAACTCGTAAATGTTTCAGGGGTTATAAAATAAAATACGAAGAAATCTGAAATATGTTGTGAAAAAAGGTTTATTTTGAGGAAAATACTTTTAAATGCATGTTTTCCAATTCAAAATATTGTTTAAAAATTTATAAAATTCAAATGAGGTGCTTTAAAGTGGTTCTTCCGACGGAATTTAGGCGTATAATGGGGGGTTCATCCACAAATTCGACGTCGTCCTCTTCTTCCTCGTCGTCTATAGTAGGTGACAGCTTGTGTAAGGTGTAGAAGGTCATTTTCGCAGCTTTGATGGGAAGTTTATCAGGATATAAACTGGTTAGAGGTAGAAACTCGATAGTAGGGATTCCTTTGTTCTTGGTTGTTTTTTGTTTTAGTGGGTTCCTCCTTTCTTATGGGAAGGGGCTTAATAATGGACGAAACGTACTGTCCAAAAAACGGTGACTTGTGGTAAGTAAAAAACGGTTTGTTTCGCAAAATTTTCATCATTCGCATGGCCCTTGTTCGGGAAAGGGCATTTCAATGAGAAGAATGGTTTCTAGTGTGTCGTCCAATTTTGAAAGTCAAATCCTTCACTACTTCACTTCATTGTGAATCACAGTCCTGGTCAGCTGTGGAGAGGGGCGACAGGTGGTTCTACCGCTGAATGCAAGCAGTAAAGTGGTTTTACGCCAGAGTACCTAAAGTTTATCGTACCTAAACTTTATTTCTTAAACAGAAGGAAGTATTCTCCTGACGGATTACCTTGATTACTAAATAGGCTCATTATAATGCAGTAAAACTTTATTGATACTTTCCTTTTATCTATTACTAACATTGCTACCTTCTTACGGTGTCGAAGGGTTAGAATTACAGTGGGTTACGAGTTATTTCAGACATCGAAAACAGATAGTGACAATAGAAGGTATTGATAGTGATGAGAGGCAAACAGAATTCGGTGTGAACCAGGGCGGAACCTTTAGTGTTGATGTAGGGCGGAAGTTTTAGTGTTGATTTTTATTAACCAATAGGAAATCTTGACCTCCAGGGTACCTCGTATTTGTTTGCTGACGACACGGCGATCCTGTGTGAGGGTGACACGTGGGAAGAGGTTTTTGAAATTGCTAATAGCGACATAAATCGTACTTCCAAATGGCTGTGCAATAACACGTTAAGCTTAAATGTGAAGAAAACCAAGTATTTAGTTTTCTCTAAATCTACGAAAAAAAACTATTACTTCCTCGATTAAAATGCATATTTGTGGTGCTGGTGGGAGGTTCGATTCCTGTGTGTGCACTTGCCCTGCGTTGGAAAGAGTCTTGTCTCTCGACAAGGTACTTATTAATAGTAATTGACGAGGACCTCAAGTGGGAATGCCATATTTCTGCGCTTATACAGAAACTGAGAACGTTTATTCACCTCATCTACAATCTTCGGGGTTACCTTGGAATGGAAAATTTAAGTTTTGTATACAAAGCACTTGTTCGAAGTATAATCAGCTTTGGAATCATTGTATGGGGAGGGGCCGCTTCCACGATACTGAGGCCACTGGATATTGTGCATAAGTCGATCCTTAAAATAATTGGCAAAAAACCTTGAAGATATCCTTTTGCCGATCTTCAAAACTATCTTCGGGTTTTCTCAGTCCACCAGCTATACATTAAATCATCTCTTGCTTTCTTCCACAAACATCCTGATTTTTTCAATTTTTCTAAAACCACTCCATACGTTTTTCGCCTCACTTCTCAAGCAGTAATACCTGCCCCATAAACACGACTGTGGAGTACATCCAATCATATTTTTTTACAGTTTGCCTTTGTTGATTCGTCACTTGCCAGAAAAATTGAGGATTCCTTCAAATTTCAGTAGATCTGTTTATAAAAAGGAAATTTTCTCTTGGTTAATCATGAATGGACTTCATAAATGTCAAACTCTACTTACTAGCATGTACGTGAGTTGAGATGTATCTGTAGCTTATATTTCCTAATTTAGAATGACAAACTTGCTAGTTTATGCTCAAATTATTTTGAGCTAATTAATGAAATTCATCCGCAAGAAATGTTTTCCTATTATTTCATCTATTATTGCTATTTTAATTTTATTTATGAAATATACATTTCAAGTAGATACTCTTTAGTTTAAGTAACTCCCCCTAACCGCACAGGGCTTCTCTTGCCCGATGGTCATGGGGTAATTCCTAGTCCTATGTATCCTCATGTCTCCTGTATGTTTCATCATTTTATTTGAAATAAACTTTTTCATTCATTCATTCATTCCATTTATCGTAACATCTAAATTCATTCAAATCTGTTTTTGTTTCCCTTTAATACCCTTTTCCATCTCTTTTTTTGCTTATTTTTGCAAATAATGAACCTTTATATTCGACCAACATTCTTTTCGAGAGCTAGCGGTTAGTAGTGCTACTATTTCCCTGGTCCCGGGCAAATATTCACGGATGGCCGCGGTAATCCGAACGTGTCCTGTTCTATTAATGTGGATTTGTATTTATTTGACCAGGAAAATCGACTTGATCTTTACTAATATGAGATTTTCTTTTCAGGTGAGTAACCAGGTTTTCCACTTCCACTCGACTGAACTTCCGTAAGTTATTTTGATTTACATCGTGTCAGGAAAACATGCCGTTATCTATTAATATTGTAGTACATTGCAGTGGTGTCATTGGCAGAAATCAGATTGAGAAGAAAAATTGCGCCCTGTGGTGCTGTCACACAATATGTCCACCAATATTTTGTGCTGTTGAGTACATTTTACCGCCCTTGCTTCGATGATTGGTAGCGATCCGTGGTCTCTCCTAACAGGATAACTAGTTCGTAGTGTTGATTCATAAATGGCCAAGCTGGTGCTCAGGAATTGGCAAAGTATCTACTGCAGTGCGACGGATGGCGTCTTGCCAGCTCTTTCCCAACTAATATTTCTTCCAACCACTCAAGTGGCGCAACCTGAGATTTATGGTCCTTTATGGATCGCATGAGGGGAATCAAACTTCGATTCGCAAGAAACTTCTTACCGGGGTTGTGGTCTTTCCATTCAAAAAACATTTAGATCCAAGTCCGATAGTGCTCAGTAATTTTCCCTCTTCTTTTCTTAAGGACAATTCAAAATTCGACTGTTTTCCAGATTGAAAATTGTTTGAAAAATGTTGGTTGATAATGTTAAGGGATTAACTGACAAACTATTTGGGAATAAATCCGTAATATTACGGTCTTATTTTAGCTTAAGTTACCTTGCTTGGATTCATATTAAGTACCTCCAGTCTTTTATTCAGCAACTATTCTAAGTTCGATACCCACTTTTCTTGGAAATACCGATCACTCTTCAAATGCATGTAGTATGCCATGGTAATGTTCGTATAGGAAAGATCGTCCTGCTGTTATTTTCCCTAGGTGGCTAGAGATATGTTGATGTAATTAAGTTTACTGAATAGATCAACAAATTCTGGTTTACATAACATTCAGCTTAGCTTAAATATCTTTTAGATTCTTTCAAGGAATGGGAATCAACTTTGCAGTCATCTTTTGGAGCTGCAGCTGACGAGTTAATCATCTCTCAACAAATAAAAGTGTTGAGGTATTATATACCTTTGCCCCTCGGAATCGTTGAACCTGCTTCTATGGTAGAACTGTACACAAGACTCAAATAGCTTGCTGAGTACACAGTCGGGATTTCATCCTTGGGAATGTCCTGAGTTAGATATTGATTCGCAGGTATTTCGAACGAGCTGTAAGTGGACTGCAAATTGAACTGAGTGTTTGCCGAAAGTAATACTTGATTCTGGAGTGGTGAGTGGGAGGGAAGGGTGCTCCTTGAATATTCCTCGTACACCAAATTGAACGGTAACCGAATTACACGATCCAGCACACACCGTCCCAACTTGCTTCATAACTCAATCATCGAGGTGCAGAGCGCTGCGCAAGGTCGCCTCCCTGACCCCAGCCAGTAAACGTCAATTCCGCCTCTCCGAGGTCTTAAATTCGGACGTTAATCATTTCACTTCTACGGTGACTAACCCCACCACTCTCCATCACAACAAAAGTTGTTCCCATCTAATTTCAGTTCTTCTGCCGTTTTTACCAACTCTGGCCTCTGAAAAGTTGAAAAAAAAAAAAAAAACAAGCTCGTTAGTCATCCTAATATCAATCTTGAAATTTTATATCCTAAGGAAAAACTACGTACGTCTGGTGTCAAGGGATTCGACCGCAATAGTACCATTTCGGAGAAATCCTGTTATTCATAACATGATTGCACTTACAATTGTATTCTGGAAGTGTTTGATGGTAATTGATTGTAATATTCATTCAACCAATCTGTTTTGAGTATTCAATTTGTTATTATGTATAAAAGTTATTGTGTATCCATGTCCATGCACTTTGTGGAGGATTGCCTTGCCCTTGATCTGCTAAACTTCTGAACGTTCCATCAACGTGTGAGGCCCAACAACAAAGTTCTTTTTCAGAGTTTTTAGTGCCAAAATGGTAGAAATCTTTTTTTCTGCTAGGAATATTACACAAAGTTGATAGGCTACTGGAACATTCTGCAGTTTGAAATATGCGTAATTGTTGAACTTACATTTCATTTTTGTTTTGTTCCCTGAATTCAATTGAAATGTACTTAGGAAAATCGATGAAATTCCAACAACAGAATCGTTGCACACATTCTAAAATTCGTTTTTATTGCATTGACAATAATTATTATTTATAGACAATCTCTAAGGAAACTTGGTCATCCAATTTTAAATGAATTTGGCGAAAACGTAATGCGGTAAAAAATGTTATGCAGTATCTTGAAACAAAATGCAGTTTTTCTTGAAATTTCCGGAAGTTACCAATAAGTACTATGTTCATTATGATCCGTTACATGATTTTGTAACCAAAGTTCCTCACTAAAATAATATCCTGATGAACGAATATAACACTAGCAGTGGGTGCGTTCTGAAGTGGTCCTTTCATTGGTTATTCAGCTCCATGATGTCACAATGCTAATTTTTGTCAAGCTTTGTAGCGTCACGAGTACCAACCCCTCTAGTTATAGCCGAGGCTTGACCTTTTTTTTTCTCTCCTGTCCTTACCAGAAAAATAAGGGTGAACTGAAGGCAAATGGGGGGAATTTCATGAATATTTACCCGTGTGCGTGGCATCCTTCGCTACGTCAATCTCCCCCCGCAGCAACGTTTTATGAAAATGCTATTCAATTTTAACGCTTCATTTGACTTATTCAGTTATGTTTTTCCTCAGCTGGTGGGGGACACTATGTTGAGGACCCGAAGTTTATTTTCGAGAGTCCCTCACCGCCCGATGGACATCTTCTATCGAGGGGTTCGAAAAAAAACGGCATCCCTGAGTTGCCCCCAAGTATAAAGGGCCCCTTCAAACATTGATCAATAACTCGTCATCCTTTTGTACTCCACTCGTTCTCGTCCTGTCCCACGCTGCATTCCTAATCTTTATGTACGTCAATCTTAATGTCATCAAGACATTCTGTTGTGACATTTCGCTGGTACTTGACTGTGTCTGGCAGTCTACTTGTAGTGTATCATCCGTCGTACAGTGGGGCAGAAGACCCAAATTCCTGTATATAAGATTTATTGCTCGAGGTTGTGTTAGCGAGTTGGAGGGGTTGCTCGTTGAGGTTTCAGCATAATGTGAATCAAGAGCCAAAACCTCTTGACTCTCGTGAGAATCTCTACAGTGGTCTTGGATTAGCGCTTATGTGACACCTCAGGAGCTGCGCTCTTACAGTCGATGACATAGTGTTTTGACCTGCTGATTCATGTCAAACTACTCCTCATCGGTCATGTTCTATTTGGGTTTGGCTTCGAAATTTCAAACAAGTTTTTTTAAAATAAGCGTCTAGAGGCTTCAGAGTGAGAATAGATTCCTTTGCTTCAAGACTGGTCACAAAAACTTGTTAATGAAGTTAAATTGTTGTTGTTTCTCCTCTGGGAGGGCACTTCTGGATATTTATTTTTTGTCATGATCTGCTCGCTTGAATTGTAACGAGGAACGCTATGCTTCGGGATCTGCTCTATACAACAAATCGGTTTATTTTTAGATAAAAAACCAAACCAGTCTCGGGAAATTACAGTTTTTGATCATATATACACATGTAAAAATAAGGGCAATTAATTGATAAAGCTCATCGGTCTTCTTGAGCATTTTATTCCACATATGTATTACACATTTTCAAGACAGAACGCCACTTTTGCGTATACATCATCAGCTTCACTTGAATAATCACCTCGTAATCTGAGCTTCATGGAATTACGTTATATTCACGGATATGATTTATGAAGATGAGATGATATATGAATGTTCAGGATTAGGACTTATCCGTTGTGCCGTATGGATAAGTGAGTGTAAATGATCATTGCTAACTACTCTTGCCCGCATTTCGTGAACAACAAAAACATTCTAAATCAACTCTTTTGGTTTTCCTTTTATTGATTTTTCCCACTGCGTTTGTTTTAATCTCTTTCACTTGAATCTATCCCAAATTTGTTTCCAATTAATCTTTCGATTTTGGCTATATCTTCTTTCCCTCTTGCATTATTACGTCCTCAGTGTATCTCTTTCGAACTGTTTTTTTCGTCTCCACTAATTTCTTTGCTTTTCAACGTCCTTCTCCAATTCCTAAACGCCTAATGATTGTGGAGTTCTGGAGTATAGGATCAACTATCAGCATTCAGCACAGTTGTGTTTTGTTGGTAACAAAAGCGTTCTTTAGAGTAACTTACCACTGGACATTTCTTGTGTTTCCAGATCCAGAAATGATTTAACATTATAACCACGGAGACATAATATGTCTTCGTGGTTATTGTGTTAAATAATTTCTAAAACATAGTATGTTCTATCATTAATTGAATTTTATCGGATATTTAGTTCTTCCCATAATATTCTATCGCTGTTTATCACTTGGCCCTCCTCTGACGTGTTTGTCTCTACTCAGTGCTGTTCCCTATGTATCACTCTGTTCACCAATCTCATTGCACTCACCGTTCCCCCTTACCCTCCATTTGTTTTGCCCTATCATTTGGCTTCGAAGATCGAATGCCAAAACAAACGAGATTGATAGTTCGCCCAGCTGTTCCTTCTGTCAGCTTGCTACCACAACACCGCATCTACCCTCGATTACTAAGAATATAATTTCCTTTGAGTAGCTGCCAAGTTCGAATAATATATATGACTTCATCAAAGTACGTCATTTGTAAACCAGCTTTGTGTACAGTTCATTCGGATCACTTGTTTCGATGAATACAAGAAATTCCTCAGTTCAGACTTTCTAATTTTCCTAACTAGTTCAACTTGCCATAGATGACATCAGTTTCACTTCCTTAAACACCACTCATTCGTTCAGATGCCAGGATGCTGATTGACAATCACGTATGTGCATTTACCAATTGATTTGTAAAAAGTGAAGGAAAATCAAAAAGCTTCTGTGTTGAAAAGCCGCACAACTGAACCTGCGAATGAACAATCATAGAGCATCAATAAACCAATCCATACACTTTCACACCCGCAACTAATTTTAATGAATTTTTCGACGTTAAACTTTTAAAAAACACACAGCCTATAAACGATAGATTTTTACAGCAGTCAAAACGAGCACACCTGGTACTGGGATCAAATCGTACCCTCGGACTCAACATCAATATATACGAGAAGAAGATAATGCAGGAATCTGCCCGCTTAATAAATGTTTGTTTATTATTCAATAATAAACAATTGTAATCTGCAATGAACATTTAAAAAGCTGAAATTTTCAGGAAAAATCAATGTTGGTCCGACGACGCCCCAATTCTTGAGCCAGCTCTCTCACTTAATTCAAAGTGCCCTTTAAGGGTGGTCCAAGTTTTGTAAAATCCCTAACAACCTCAAAAAAAGTCAAGGCGGCCTAAATTTGTACTCTCTTTGAAGAACACTCCACGAGGAATCGAATGAGCCCTTCCCCAGGTCCGTACGTCAAACCATTCTCGATCTATGGCCCGATTTATGGTGCCAACATTTGCGTTATTATGGTTTATTATTGTTTTTGTGTTGATATCAGTAACCTAGTGACGTAGTGATGTAGTAATGTGGATACGGGAGTGAACTCCTAAAAGTTTGTAGCCGATACACAGGTTGAATATTCTGATGATTTTCAGGAAAAATCAGAAAATCTGACATTTTCAGGAAAACGCTGAAAATTCGTTCACTTGGGTTTATTATTCAATTGGCTTGCGTTCATGATTTTAATTTCTACTAAGCTTTGGAGTGTGCGTGTTTCACAGGTGATGAGCGATTATTGAATTTCAGGAGATATGCATAGGGCACGTAAATCTGTGCTCAACCAAAATACCTATTTGGATTGTTTAGCTGATCATATTTGTGTGCCTCCTGAAATTCAATAATCGCTCTATCACCTGTGAAACACGCACACTCCAAAGCTTGGTAGAAATTCAAATCATGAGCGCAAGCCAATTGAAAAATAAACCCAAGTGTAAGCGTTTTAGTGAGTAGTAGTCCGATGCATGTTAGGAAATTAATCAAATAAACTAAATAACTTAAACGTGGCCAAACTGATTTATAATTCACGAATCTATAAATCACAATAAATTATTCATTTGACCTATTATAAAATAAGATCTCATGGTCGTTGACAAACAAAAATTTTGTTGTTTTAGTGTGGAACTTGGTGTGATTATTTTAAATTCTTTTTATTAGTACTAGTTTATGTATTCCTGGTATTTGCCAAATTAACAAATATATGTGAAAGGAAAATTCACTAATTCTCAATAAGCGGTGTTCTACATGCAATTTCCTCTGATTAGATCAAATTTGTTCACTCTCTCTTGGAAACGTACCTTGTAATACTTGATATGAATTATTATATCAATCCTACGTTTCTTTAGTTACGATTTCTTGATATTATCACCTTTTTTTGACTTTATTAATTACTAAGGTTATTATATGTACAAATATAGATAAGGTTCATTAAATGTTTTTTCTAAGCAGGGATTGCAAAAACCATAGCTGCAATCAATATTGCTGTACAATGTGAATGGGAGCTTTGCTATGTAATACTAGGGGTAAGGAATATAAGTGTTGGAAATGACTAAAGGCTCGGATTCCCACAGGGTTGGAATTGGTAATGATTGTTAGTTACTAGCTGGATGTTCTGATCTTAGCGTTCATTAATTCATAACTTTAATTCTGCCATTATCACCTTATCATTTTTCTAATAATTAAGTTAACTACTTGTTTAATATTTAGGAGATGGAGAACATTGAAGCAACACTTCAATCTCTTTGTATCGATCTCTAGGGAAAGACCATGTTTTCCAATACCACGTTCCGCAGAAAATGGGACATCTGGGAAATGACCAAGTTACGGAGCTTTACGGGGTTTTAAGTGAAAAACTTGCAACCCAACCCCTTCTGTAAAGATTAACTTAACGGATTAGATGTCGGCGAGAGGCGAAACGACCCGATGAAAAAAGGTCAGAAGGACGAACAAAAAAAAAAAAAAAATAAAGGAAAACAAGATAAAACGAAAACGAAAAAGGGGAACTTTCTCGGTTTTAGTGGATTGAAGTGGGGAGGGGAGCTACTCCAGAGATTTGGAAACGCGGGTGGTTGAATTCGCTGAAAGTTAACTAAGCATAAAGCTGAGAAAACAAACTGTTGTTTTCTCCTACTTCTTTAATAGGTAGGCGAAGCGGTGAGGTGGAGGTCGAGGGGTTGGGGGATCGAAGCGGGGTCTAGACCGGCAGTAAACTGTTTCGTAAGTGAGTTATACCGTCCAGCATTTGTTGATTAACTTTTATTAAAAAGTTCGTAGTCTGCAGTCAACTGGATGTCGGGTTCCTCTTGCACAACTGGAAATCTCACTTAACGTCAACTGGATGGATAGCAGGCGAATAATAACGAAGGCTCCAGGCAAAAGTGGCACCAGTTAGCATGCTTCAGAGCAGAAAAATACGATTGTTTCCTACTTTTATTAATCTAGTATAAACTTGAAAAAAATTGAGGCTGCATAGATCAAATATTTGTATTTTAACATATTTATAATGAAGTTGTTTAAATAACAATGTTTTCCAAATCAGTATGAACACCAAGTTATTCAATATGTCCGGAAACCAGCTGAAAAAGGTAACACAGTTTTGAAAAACTTATTGCCACTATCAATGAGATAATAATGGATTGGAGAACTGAAGAATTTTCCGTTCATTCATTGGTGTACTTTTAGTGCAGAATGATGTGGAATGTTCAATTCATTTCTCTGGCAGAACAATGGTAAAAATTTTCATTTTTTTTCGATGTGTTATTGCGTTGCTGTATGATTGATTAAGGTTTCATTTGATCGGGTTGGATTTTTGCATTGTTTCCCTTTTTGTGTAAAAAAAAAGTTCGATTTTTAGATTTATAAGGATAAAAAAACTCTGAATTAAATAGTTTGTAATAAAGAATATATTTTTATTTGTTGACCAAGTAACCATAGTAGTGCTTTTCATCTTAGTTTTTAAAAGTCAACATTTTCGTTTTTTGACGTTCTGGCGCAGTTTTATTCACAAAAACCCTGACTATTTAACGATGGAGTGAATTGTTTACTTTGTGTCTTGGGATAGATCTCGTTTGGAACGGTTTCTAAGAATCTTATCAATACCCCACAGGAAATTGATTTTATAACATTCGAAGCCATCAGAATAGCTCAGTTCGTCCGGAAGCGATTCCTCCTCACTTCGTGAGTTCACTATATTTTTCCTCCTGATAGATTGAGGGCTTCATTATTGGAAGTTTCACTATGTTTGATTGTTGCTTCTTTGCTCTAACACTGGTGTCAATTGATTGGGAGATTAAATGATGAAATGAGTTATTTTTATTTACAACTTACGGCTTTTGGAGACGTTTCATTTATCAACCTCAATGTTCTCACGAACTCTTCTGGCCACGCATCCCTGCTCATCATCCAGAATTTGGATCAAATGACTAGGTCGGAGCAGCCCTGGGTTGGGGCCATCCTAATTCCTGTGGTTTCGCTCCCCAGCTCAGTGCCTCGGTCTTTTGCCCGCTGATATCATGAACACGGGTCCGGTTTCGACAAGCCGTCAAGTTCTGGAGGGACCCGGACAGAGTGGGGGACCCCGTGAAAAATCGCCACTGCATGCCTTTTAGCGGTTTCATTCACGTCGCTCGTGACGTAAGGCTGAGCTTGCGTAAAAGAAAAAGAAATGTTTTGCATAAACTACCAAGTATCAATAACTGCGAAACAGGGTCGAATGTTTTCCCATTCCAATTTAAATGTTTGAATATTTTAGTTATCTAATTCGCGGATTTTTAATGTATACGGAGATGTTAATCAAACTGAATTCCTAAAACCGAGCTTTTGGTTTATTTACAACCTACATCAGAGCTTAATTATTGGTAAACTAAACATTTTTTGGGCCCGAATGGTGGTTATTGAATAAACTGAAAGGCAATAAGGAATACGATTCAGTTAAATCTTCTATGGAAGTAAACTGCGTAAAGAGTAGGTGTAACTCGCACAAATAACCGCTTAAAAAAGAATCTGACACCACTACATGTGTATGGATTATTATAGATTAATGTATGGAAGGCATTGTAGGACCATGCTCTTCTATTAGCTCGTGCATACCTTAAGGGCAGGAATCGAATATTCAACTATCGCTGTTCAAGAACAAATGGTTTAGCCTCAAATCCCGTCTTGAGCAAAAAATTGTTATCCACCTGGGTCTGAACCTCTGCGAACATGATAATTTAATGATAGAAGAATTTAATTTAATGCTTAATAACTATTATAGGGATGCATTTCCATTCTTGTAAAATTTATGGAAAGTAGAAAGATCCCAAGAATTAGTAAATATTTCATAATTCACGAATGACTCGAAACATTAAGCTGGTAAAATTTGTTTGCTATGCTTCCTCTTTCCATAAATATCAATTTTTGCATTCCATTGCCAGCGATACTTTTTGATCTCGAATAGTTCTGCTAATTTTCTACCTTCGATGATATCTTCTCACTGCCTTTTTTGCGGGATCAAGTTCATCCTCTGCTTTCTTTAGTTGTCTATGTAATGCTTGTTTAAAATACACTTTGTGTTCCTTTCCTTATGCTTGTTTCTGTGGCACTTGTGACGATGCTGGTAATGACATAAGTAGTGGTACCTGTTTGCCTCATCTGTCGTATTTGCTGGGTGATGGTCAACCGATTCTAACCAAAATTCCGCTCATTTTCCCCCCTAGAGGTGACTATTTTATCTAATGTGTTGCAAATTTAATCCCGGAAACTGATACCATACTGGAACCATATTGTAATGGGCGTTTTCATTATTGATTATGACGAGATTTTTAAAATCAATTTGATATGACATCTCTATCCACCATGTGGAACCTACAAATATGAAGCATGATTGTTTTAAACATGAACTGCAATCGTAGTACTTGAATTGCTGTTTATATTCTAGTGAAATTTGTTAGATTCTGGATAATGTTAGATAGTTGAAAATATGTGTTTTAAAAGTTGAATTGTTAAGACCATCATATATATAAATATTTTCAAGAATAACCCACAGTACCTTAGAGAGGTACCGTGGAATCTGTTGAGAGTATAGTCTTTGAACATCCTTCAAAAAGCAGTGTTTGCAACCATTTTGTTTAATTTACATTCACATATAATTTTGAAAAATTAATATATTATTTATTTTTTGTATTTTTATATTATATAAATACAAAATAGATGAATTATTATACATGACTGGTTCGTTATTAAATAATAAATTTTACCGTTTAGCACTGGTAACAAGTGTTCAGTTCAATGCATATTGGAGTAATTAGTTTCAGATAAATTGTAAACCCATTAAAGTCGCCTCAGCCAGTAGACCCTTCTTGTGCTAACAGTCTCCTCCGCAGGGCTAATCTGTTCTTGCGTTCTTCGGTTCCTTCCCACCGTTAATTCCCCAGAATTAATCTTCCCTGGTATTTACTCGCATAGGCACACAAAAAGGCGGCCGGAAGGTGCTTGAACAGTCGGGGAAGGTGGAGCGTATCAGCGTGGGCCCACCGCTCGCAAACAAAGACCCCGAGCGCTTCGAGGCGATACCTGGAGATTTATACGCCTCCTTGTTCCATAGAACACGTGGGGGACTTGGTAACTAGTTTGATACAGTATCACAAAGCACTTGGCCACGATTGTTAGGACTGCACGACACCGATGCGTACCGAAACTTTGAAGAGTTCAAAATAAACGTAAGAATAATGCGATAAGGATAGTTCCCCATTCTCAATTCTTGAAACTACTGCTCCTGAACATCAAGTCGACGCTTGTCAGGCTTCAGGGGTGTTCTACATATGTGCAGTCATATCGCCTCACTCCTTGGAAGGCGCAACAACTCATTCCACCTCTTTGTTGCATGTAAGCAGAGTCTGGTAACGAACTACTAGTCCTCTAATAATGACTGCCCTGGCGGGCCCTTTTCCACACGCTGCCTCCATAGGCAAAATGGGCTATAGCTTTTAAACACTACCCCTTAAAAATTAAATATTACCTCTTTCCTGCCTATTTTTAGCCTCCCTTCCCTTTTTGTTTTTTGATAGACCCTGGAATGTGATTGATGTGGATAGTTCTCCCTTCTAGATTTCTGAAACTGCTAAGCCTGATGGCATGGACCTGATGTCTATTAAGCTTCAGGGATATTGTCTGGCCGTTGCAGGCATATCACCTTGGACCTTGAAAGGCCAACTACTCTTTCATCTCCCCGTTGTTACGATACCAATCTATAAATTTCATTCAACATGACGTGGATGTTGAAAATAAAACTGTATTACGTGGAACTTTTAGGTGGAATCCATTAGAAGTTTCTAGGCTAATCAGCGTAAGGAAAAAATTGGTAAATTTGATTAGCAGTAGACGAAAACTCTATGTTTGAAAAACCAAAGGATGGCGATCCCTTGCTCGTCAGATATCCTTTAGAATCGTCACTTAAAATTAAGAAGGCGGCTAATTTGTTACTAGACATTGAAGGGATGAATCCGCTGTCCGCCCTGTCGTTAAATGGAAAAAACGTCGGTACGTTCATTGATAAAACACTAGCAAGCTTGAAATCCTATTCTTAATATTTATATTACGAAACTGGTAATCAGCGGGAATCTTGTACCAAGTTACATCATGTAAACAGCAGTTTGTTGGTAGTGGTTGGTAACTTGGTTATCTAATGGCGATATTTTACAACAGATTTGTTCTCTCGGAGTACTTGGTCTTTGTAAGAGGAAATCATTGATCCAGACTGAATGCGAGGAATTCATGTTACCATAATTTTAAACTGCGTAAACATTTTCGTCATAGTGGACGGGCATGTACCAATAAGTATTTCATTATAGAATTGCAGACAGGAATTTCGATGAATATGAATTGAACGTGTGTATCTGGTTTGGAATGTACTGATGTAAGGTTAATACTATTATTCTAAGCTTAAATGTCAACATGTTACAAGTACATTGTTGTCAATAGGTGTTATTCCGAAAAATTTATAATGAAGGAATAGTGTTCACTTTCGAAATAATTTTGTTTATTCAGCAACTGATTATATGTTAAAAATGATAAATAAAGTATGTGTGTAAATGAGGCAATAGGTAGACATAAAATATATTATACACTCAGAGGAAACACAATCTCCATGCATAGAAGATCCGTACAAGTTTTGTTTTCCTTTTTCAATGTTTGTAACGGACCAAGTTCCACGAGATTCAAAATCACCGTTTTTGGGAAATGTAAATTTACTAAAATCAAAACAACCCCCGCCACTGAACACCTTTTCTGAATTTTGTTTTATACTGGCTGCTGAACCTATTACCAGTTTAAGTCTTCAAAGATTCTATTTATTAACGTTGTTCATTAACGTATTTATCGGTTTTCCTTAAAAATACATTAGGGAATAGATAAGTATTCCAAGAAAGATTGAAGTGTATGTTATCCTTTCGACTATTGCATATTAATTGTGTTCATGCTTGTTAAATACTATTAGGATAAGTGGCAGCTATTAAATCATTACATTTTCGTTCCATCATCCACTCCTTTTTAAGTAAAACTCGACAGGGGAAAGGGATCCGAATCAGTGAAACGAAGTTAGAACCGTATTTTTAGCGTTACGGGGGAGGCGATATGGAAGGATGGAAAAAGCACTGCGGGTTTATGAGTTCTGCGCGTCAAGGGAGAAAGCACTCACAAAAGGGAGTCTAGTTCCCGTCGCGGCTTCGCAACAGATGCTGCCGAGAAAGGAAGTCAATATTGAAGCGGATTACCAGATCACTTGGGCAAATCGAGCAGATGGTCCGGGGTTTGCAGTTCATTTGAGGGTTTCCCATAAATAAAAGGGGAAAGCGGGGGTATCCAATAATACCTTGAGCACACTTTGGAGTGCAGATTTCCAACTTTCAACGAGGGCTTAGTTCTCAGGGGTTCTCGGTAAATACGAAGGAGAGTGGTGCGAACCCTATTAAGACCTCTTCGTCAACTAGACTATCACACGGATGAATATTTAATACAACTGTACTGTAATTCCTGGATAAGTGTTGTTTGGAGGAAAACAATTTTTGTTGAGATTGTTGACAAATCTATAACAGAAAGGCTGCCGATATTCTCCCTTCCTAGTTGGTTAGCAGACTTTATACAGATTATTTTTTTTACGTATATTGATCATAAACTTGGCAACATCCTTTGCTCAATAGTTTGAACCATCTTATGTTATTCATCATATCAACTGAATTGTTTGTTAGTATTATATACCTAACTCAAACACTGGCGCTACCGAATCAACCCGTTGGCCTTTATTGCACACACCTCCAACTCTACCGATCTAAAGCTATTCCACTTCGTCGGATGTCCTGCGGTTTTTTATCTTGAAATCTATGATCCTTGACTAGCCTCATCTTCTCAGGTCATCAATTCTCACCGTGATGATTGTATTTTGGAACCCTATTAATAAGACCACGTTAATGATCCGTAATATTTGAATAAGTATTAATGTGACCTGACCATCTCTTTGAGCTTTGAGAAATTTCTGAATTCGTTCTTATCCTCTCCAAACACCATACATCTTATTATTTTCTTGTCGGAAACTCCGAGCTGCTCCTAGTGGCCAATCGTAAACTCTTACTTGGATCCCCGAGCTTCGACATTGTAGCAGGCCACAGGGCAAACAGTTCGTTAATCTCTTTAATAGAACGATGCCATTTTTCATTCAAATGAAGTTTTTGTATATTGTGGATTTGTTTTGCTGAGAAGCCAATATTCAAAATGCTGCCTTCATTAAAATCTAACCATGAGTCCTCGTTACAAACTTTTACTTGTATTGGTGATGGTGACTAGTATTCGTGTTTTATTTTGTATTTGATGGTTTCTTTTTCATAGTTTTTTAATAGTTTTAATAGTTTTTAATAGTGATGAGGACACATCTTTGATGCCCCCTCACTGTCAGTCCAGCAATGGATTTTCCACCAACCTCTATAAAAATAAAAAATAAAACTCTTCTTCCATTGATCGATAACAAAAGTTTGATTTTGAAAATAATAAATCAACATCGACGATCACTCTATGAAAATTTGTAATAGACATATCAATCAAGTCAAAAGTTGGACGAAGCAAATATTATGTACTATAGGCACCAATCGATCCCCGGGTACTTATTTTTGTTTGAGAATATTTAATGGTTTTCTGCTATATTAATTTCATTGACACGAGATCAAAATTGTGGGAAATATGCATTTTTCTACAATCTGCAGGTATACCCACTTGTGCTACTTCTAGAAAAGGAATCCATATTGATCAAGGAAGTTCAAGAACTGAATTGGGATGTTGTATGTTATTGCCATTTTAGACCGAATACATTATTCACCTCACAAGGCCAATAACAATTCCTCCGTTACCTTGACGAACTTTGAAGGAGCGGAAGCATAACAATATAGTTCCCGATATCTAATATTCGCTATTATGATTCTCGTGAGTGCCAAAGTTGAACTATTAATTTGAAAGAGAAACGCAATGTTATTTAAGCTATTCGCTATTAAGCTCGTTGAGCTGAACAATAACCGTGAACTGCAGATGGAGTCAGGCGAAGGTCTCACGCGAAGTTCAGGAGGTCGCCTCAAACACCGCGGGTTACGCAAAGTTTTCAGGGGGGAAGCCAAAGTAGTGGAGGGGATTGGAGCCAGCACCCGAGCATTTGACTCCATAGCAAGACGCAAAGTGTAGCAACTCGTAACTTCTGAACTCCAAAAGTTTATCCTCCCTGAGTCCGATAATTGATTATTATGATACTAAACTAAGGTTATCAGAACTTCTCATCCGCCTACATTTACTGATGGGATTCTCGTTTCAATTAATAGGGCTGGAAGTTAGGTTGTAAGTGTGAGCGTTTTCCACTCCTCTTCATCTTTCCTTCTCTTTAAATAATCATATCAGTTTTGATTGAAAATACGAAAATTGCTTGAATTGCACCATGATCCGAGTAAAGTCCTTATAACCTCATATAGATACATGAAATATGCATATTATTGTTGAGCTACTACGTTGATAGAAGTGATTTTATTTTGAATTTTCAAGAATTTATATGATTTTAATTATCGTAATACGATGTCATTGATTACAGTTTAGTGTTTCGACGTATTCATATGATTAAAAAAGTAATGGAACATGTGGCTTAAGAAATATCATTTGAGATCAAAAACTTACAGTTGAGCGATCTGTAACATCTCCTACCTATAATGTAGAACGGAGTTCAGTGGTTTCTTATACTAGAGAACTCTAAAATTGTTTTTAATAATAAATATCCGAATAATTACTTATCGACGTTATGGGCTATTAAAGATTCTATTTGAGTTATTGATGCACAATATCACTACGATAAAAATAGCATAGTATCGTCACACAGTAAGGTAGCAGATTTATATTATTATATTATAGATAAGGTAACCGATGGTGTTCGCCTAGAACTTTTTTCGTTGGCTAACTGTACTCTTAATTGCCACTAGGTACGCTGCAAAGGCAACAGACCAGGGATGTAATCATGGAAAATGTAGTTGAAATAGTATGATAAAATGAATGTGCTAGGAGTACGCATTAGTCAGTTTTCCTAAAAGGGAATATATTCCATTGAATCAAAAGAGTCTAATTCGTCATCTGGATGTCGAGCGCTGTAGTGCGAGAAGCAGTTAATTTCACGAGATTTTTTTTCCTAAGCTTACAATATTTTTAGAATATCAGAGGAAAATATCTGGCAGAACACCATCGCAGATACAGTAGGTAGTGATCAATTTTACTAATAAAACCCAAAAAGTAGGTTTACCCTATTTTTAAAAAAAAATTAAAAAATTTTGTTCAAAATCCTTATTTTACTTACTCAATTAACATTTTTTCAAGAAGTCGCCATTATTTTGTACTCAATTTTTGTGCTTTGTAGGCAGTTTTTCTAAAATCCGGTATTGTACTAGTCCGCCGATACCTGCTTTTAGATCGTATTAGCACACGAAAACAGTGCCCGACTCTATCAGCTGATCTGTTTGGTTCCAACATCAGCCACTATAGAGCGTTGACGTTGTCATTACTTATTTCTTATCAGATACCTGATTTGAAATGTGATAGGTATGCTGGGTGTCACACGAGTGGGTTAGGGTGGGAGGATAGGCTGCACGCAGAGATAATTTACTCTGTCAACTACTGTTTGATTTCAAATTCAGCTACGTGTTGCCATGCAGAAACAAGAAGCTGCGGCCACCTGAACAGACAGAGAGAGTCACAAAACTAAAGTTGTTCACATTGATCTAAAACATTGAAAAACCATGGGAAAACAATCAGATATCCCATAATCATAACATGATGAGAACACCTTATGCACCAGAAGGAAATTTGTTGTGAATCAATATTGATTATCAAAACACTTGGCTATTCATCGATTTTTGACCGAACTAATTACAAATAATATTGTCTATAACATCGAGAAATTAGTAGTACACAATATGTACTACTACTATTATGTTAGACACATAACTCGTTCAGTTTTTTACTTGCAAATTTTCCAGATTTAATTGATTTACAAATATGTACCTATTAATAAGGCCAACAAAATAATACGGGAAGTTTGTAATCATTAAACAAATGTAATATTTGTAGGGTGGTGAAACTGCAGCACACCAATCATATGCCCTAGAACCTAAACTAAATGATCTACTGAACAACGAGAGATGAGAAGAAGAAAATCAAACGTGAAAAACTACGAACATTCTAGCTTACGTTTAGAAAAGCCTTTGAACATTTCAATTTCAACTCAATCAATATTTCGTACAGCTAGTTTTCCCATTTAAACAGGAACCTTTTGAGACACTTTGTACTGCATAGCATGGTATTACCTAATTAAATACTAGGTTACCTTATTCATCGAAGTACTTTCAGTAGCTCATTGTTATTTCACATCTCGGATCTCAACGGAGACCAATCATGTTGAGTGGGTGGTAAAGGTGTCTTCAAACCCTTGAACGTATAGCCGTAAAAGCGGAAGCTCTTTTTAACATTGGGTAGGTGTTTTTCCTCCAGCGCATTTTCCACTGTTGAAACAATAAATGTTTCGCTTAAAAAAGAAATTGTTAAGGAAACCTTTCTGTCCAAGTTCCTTTTCTGCGAAATACTCGTTCCTACCTTTGAAGTCAGTACATGAGAGTACCCAATTAGAAATCCCTCCCCCCCCCCAGGGGGTGGGGGATAAAATCAATGTGTACACTTAAGTATATACACCTGTTGTTTACAACAATAGCTTTTACGAATCGACTGTCAAGTGTAATTGTAGGATTTTAGGAATATTTTGAATTAAGATTTTGATAATCGCCGTCTTTATTATTTTAGGTTTAGCATATTTGTCTCTTCATCTCGGTAGTTTAAAAGGCATTCTTTGTCATCTACAATAATAACTATTAATTCATTATGCGACTCGTGGGTATCGGGCAACAGGTGTCTCGATATGTACTCGGTACCCCTTGACTTATCAAGTTTTTTATTAATATAGAACTGTTAGGATATCTCAATCAGTCCTGTATGTGTATCGTATAAGTGAATCTCGTTGTCCAACGATCGCTCCCCCACTTGGCTTTTTTTTCAATTCCCTTCAACTTATACTGGCGTTTCGCTGTCCAAGTACCTTCATCACATCGACCTCCAGAAAGGCCCTTCTGTTCGAGATCGTCATACCTTCAAGTTACTGTCATTTCATGTAGTTACTCTTCTACATTTCATACCTGGTTAATATCCATTCACCAAATTACCTTTTCCGATCACGTACTTATACAGTCCACTATACCAGAAATTTACCCCCATGACTCAAAACCATACAGTGTATTATGAGTATGAGAAGGCTGTGTGTCTTACGAAACTGCGAAGATATTTCCAAAATGATATACCAACTCAATTGATATACCTTTCTGTCACATGGTTTTTTGTTATCAAATGTATCGTCATGTGGAACTTTTTTCTGAGATGGTTAATTCATGAGATCGGTGATGGATATGGTATGGTTAGTTCTTCCATACCGATTTTTTTAAACCGCTGACTCCTGCTTGCCACCTTTGAGGGCATTTGTCACCTCAGCCCTTTGAAGGGGTAACTGTACTATTTCATCACGCTCTTTGTCAGATGGTAGCAGAGCCTGGTCATGGACACCCTAGTATTGCCTTCCTTAAGCAACATTGACGTTAAACTTGAAACAATGCTCCCCAACACTTGAATACGTACACTGCCCGGCCAATTGCGAGCCTCCTCCCCCTCTCCCTCCTCGCTTTTTGAAAGCCCAGGGTGTGTGGTGGATTTGTCTAGTTCCCCCTTTCCGATTCTTGAAACCGACGCCTTCTAGCAGCGTGGTTATCCTCTGAGTGTTGCGGACATTACCTCCTCAGCCCTTTGAAGGGGCAACAATACCGGTACATCACACTCCTTGACAAACGTCTTATAGAATTATTCGCGTACCCATTGGTTACATTCCACCCAGGCCGTGAACTCTTAAATGGGATATTGTGCAAGGAATTCAATGCAATAAGGGTATTGATGGGGAACCGCGTAAGGTCGCGATTCGTTTGTTACACACAAGCGACTCGGTCTCGTCGAGAGATGTAGGTGGCTGGAAGGTATTAGGTAAAAGTCAAGAGGAAACGTAGGCAGGGGATTGCGATTCGCGTGGGAGAACCTGGTGCGGCTGAGTAGAAGTCTCTTACGAAAGGACAAAGTGTATCGACTATATCATCTTGGGAATGCTGGTGATGCGTTGCTATACAGTATTTTCGCTACCTGGCAATATGTTGGATGTTAATGAATATCTAATATCTGAAATGATTATTGTTTCGAATCAACTTTACAGTATCTTGAACTTTACGACTGAATAGTGAATAAACTAATTTTCGTTTTAAGTTTGAACAACTTTGTGTTGTAAGCTATTGGAGCATTTTCCCATTTTCAGATGCAACAAGGTATGAATACCCTTGTAAACTTGAATTTCCCATCAATCGTGTGCAAATGTTTTTGCCCCAAAATGTTTGCTGTTGAAGGATCTGATACGGTTGAAAGACGTGAGTAAGGCAACCGACATTTATTTGTTGGTTTCCATGGGTTGGAAGAGAGTTGACGCGCAGCCATCTCTGTAAACATCACAAGATATTCACTTCAACTCCTTCCGGGATCAAATAATTATAAGTAGGTATAAAAAGTTCTTTGGAGTAGATTGTAGCTTTTCTATTGTATAGAAGAAAGTTCCGCCCTCTTCCCATTGTAATTTGGAAGATAAGAGGTAAAAATACAGTTTATAAACTGCCTGCTGATTCTAGTTTGAACCAGTTTCCAAGAGAGAGGAGGCATTTCTACCAGAATGCTGCAAAGTAGAAGAAACAGTATCATCACGAATAGGATTTGTGTTTATCATTGTTGCTTTGAAATTTCAGATATTGACGCACTTTCATCTATTCCCTCTCTCGAAAAATAATTATTTCACTGCAAAAAGGTCGCAAAATTTTCTTTCTATTGACTACTTCGTTGAAAGTTGTTAAAATTAGTGGTATTATATACTCTCATCACATTTTGAATAGGACTTACCAGGTGCATCTAGAATATTGACTGCTGTGACCTGTTGTTTAGTGAAGTATATTGAGCACTAGTTCATCTGACACTGAAGAAAGATGGACAATAAATTTTTGTAGTACTTGAATTATCTAATACGAGTGGATTTTAATAGAATATTTAAAATAGTGTGAGATAAAATCACAAATAATAGATTCAAATTACTATACTATTTTTGTTTGTGTAGAAGCGATTGGAATTTCATATTTTCGGATTGATAGGCTTTGAGAGGTGCTTTAATTTTGGGCGTACGCCACCTAATCCCTGAAAATGGTAGCACCCCTTCAGATTTCCCCATTGAGGTTGCTTATCTGCTTTCTAGGAATAACCAGTAGCAGTCGGCCGAAGATGCTTTCATTGTCCAGCAGCGACCGGCTCTCCCCCCTTCCAAATGTAGGAGGTATCTTGAGACTCGTTCCTTATCTGGAGGCTGCGGAAAAAAGGCTAGTTTAGTGAAGGAAAAGTGCGCCCATCGCATTACCGGCTAAGTTGGGGTTGCCTTTACTTGGCTCCCCGCGCACAATGGTCGAGGATCAAGAGGTGAAGGTTGTTAGCCGCTCATGGCTGGTTCCAGATTACTCTCAAAAGGGCGGCTGCTATTGTGTTGTGGAAGTAGAAAAGGGGGGATATGGGTGGATTGAAAGCAAATATTATTTATGAACCACCAGCGGGGGCGTGTGCCGTTACGGCGTAGGAAAAATTGATTTTTTTCCTTCCATTGGTGGAACTGAACAGTTGTAACTTAACTAAGGAAGGAGCATACATGATGATTTAACAGTGTTTTAATGACATCATTTGACTTCAATAAACCATGAAATACCTGAAAAAAACGAATATTAAAAAGATCTAATTAGGAGAATCACTATTTGCATTATTCGACCAGTGGCATGTGTGATCAATATGTTTTTATATCATTTGTTTTGATAGGTTCCTGCAGAAATAATCGTGATCTTTATCATCATAATGATCCCCCCATTGAGGGGTTTCGTGTTCACCTGTCGGTATGTTGTAACTGTTTTTGAAATAGTATCAAATTAATGGAAATTAAGGAATGAGCTTGAGTGATGATTTTTGGGCCCCATATGTTCAGCCAAAAAGACCTCTGGGGCTTTCTTTTATTTATTTATTTTTTCATCCCCCAAAAGAGAAAACAATTCGATTCAGAAACAAATCGAGGATCAAAAAATTGGCATGGTCTGACATTTTCGTAGCGAATCTGCCGGTTCATGTGGGTATCAAGTTATGTAGAAATCCACGGACCTTCAATTCTGAACCTCGATGTGTAGTACAAAACATGAAAACAACGGGCAAAGCAACAAGGCTAATTTCTTTCCTGATACGACCTCCACTGTTGACAAATATTCCACATTCCTGTTCCTAAAACAAACATGAATGGTTTATGGGTTAATTGATACGATTCCATATTTGTACGTACGCTTCCCATAGGTATCTGCTTGAGCGGGTACAGAATAGGTTTTTGAGGTACGTGGCCTACTAGCTTGGCATCCCATCCGTAGAAGTCGACTACGAGTATTTGCGACGAAAACGTAATTTGCGTACCCTAGAGAGACGCCGCATTTCCGCAGACCTCACTTTCCTTTACAAGCTTTTGAATAATGAAATCGACTGCCCGTCCCTTCTCTCAAGAATCGACATACACAGGCCTCGGATCGCTGCTCGGACGCCCTCACTTTTCATCGTTCCATTCTCCCCCACTAACTACCACAGAAATCAGCCCCTTAATAGAATACCAAGAAGTGTCATCTTTATATCCTGAATTTGATTTTTTTTATTCCTCCGTCCCACCTCTAAAGAAGATTGTTCGTACCTCCCCTGTTAGTTTTAATTAAGTAAATTCATTTTTTTTCTCCAAATTTTCAATATTTCTTCCGTTCACCACATTGATTTATTAAATTACATGTAGACTGCTGTGTCTTTAATTATGTATTGGGCTTGCCCTTAAATAAATCACTTTATATAAAGACGAGCTTATCAGAGTATATCGACGTTTCAGGGGGTGTTAACGCCGGGCGGGTGGAATTCTCGCCCCCGTCTCCCAGGGCAACCGACCTGATCCCCCCGACCCCGCCAGAGAAGGGGAGAGGGCCCCAGCGGGGGGAAGCGTCTCCCAGGGCAAGCGACGTGGTCCTCTCCTCGGGGATTTGGGATATACGATTTTTTGACTTTGCATATTGTTATTATACTCCCTCATTGTGTTATTCACCTATTTCTTTTTAACCTGCGTAGCAGGGCCATTAAAGTAGTATGTTTATACAATTAATATACCTACACTAAAAATAAACTTCAACTAAGACGATAAACTACCAATATTTTTTCTGGCAATCATTTGTATAATAAAATAATATAGACATATATTATTCGTTGGATTGCAAGCTTTGCGTTGTTCTATTTCCTTAATTTTTTTAAGATCAATTTGGCTAGTTAGCATTTGATATATAGGAGGTTAATATTTTTTTTAAATATTAATTTGGTTGGGAAAGTATTAATTTGGATGGGAAAATTATTAATTTGGTAGGGAAAAGCATTGATTTGGATGGGAAAAGTATTAATTTGGATGGGAAAAGTATTAATTTGGTTGGTAAAAGTATTAATTTGACTGGGAAAAGTATTAATTTGAATGGAAAGAGTATTAAGTTTATTGGGAAAAGTATCAATTGGGGAAAGTATTAATTTGACTGGGAAAAGCTATAATGAGCGGATTATCATCAATCATCTTATAGACTTGCTGACAATTCAGTAGGCGAATAAAATCACCACAAAGGTAACATCAACGAAGAACGGTAAATCTCGACAGAAGCAGGTTATCCTACAAAGTGCGATAGCGAGGCGAGAAAGCGATTCTAAAGTCAAACCACGCGGCACGAGGGTTTGCCGCGACAAACGTGCTGACTAGCGCGGTGCCGCGCTTTTACGTATGACAATTCCATAGAACAGCACAGTTTGATCGCTCAAAGAACAGATCGCGTTGGTGGCCCGCGCGCTCGGGTTCGTTTCACACGTATGACCCTGACGCGTCCGCGGCTGGCGACTTCTTCATGTAGGTACACACACAGGACTGTGTGTGTGTGGACTGTGTGATTTCGCGCCGCGCTGTGGGAGAGTTCTCTCTCAAGAGGCGCGGCGCGGCAGGCGGCCAGCGGCCCTGTACCTAGGACTCAGCTTCAGTTTCCATCATCAGCATCATCATCATCATCAAAATTATCTAAAGACGAAAATATCAGAGTGGGTAAGTAGGTAGGTATATCCCCTTTTCAGGGGGTGGTAACGCTGGGCGGGTGGTGTTCTCCCCCTTACCCCCACCCAACCCGGCAGAGCGTCTCCCAGGACTTGGGACGTACGATTTTTTGACTTAGCATATTGTTATTATATTGCTATTATATTGTTATTATATTGCATATTGTTGTGTTATTCACCTATTTCTTTTTAACCTGCGTTGCAGGGCCATTAAACTAGTGAATAAATAAATAAATTGATATTTTTTCATATTGAGGCATGAAGTTGGATGAAGTTTCATTTCTCCACTCCTATCGACGAATTTTGGTCTACGTAGTCCCCACATATGTCCATGATTCAGATTGTATGTTCCATTTTCTCAACTAACTCATGCATCATAAGTTTCGTTTGTGTTAACTGTATTTTTTCCATATGTTATTAACACATCAACCAGATCACATAGAAAGTAATTCTTCGAGCATTCGAACTCGTGCACTGCAAGAACCCTCTTTCTATTTTACTCTTAGCATGATGAAATATAAAGAAGTGGATAGGAAATATTATGATGCTCGGTTGTTCGCAGTTGAACAGAATGATGCTGCACTCTACAGTGTAGAGTATCTCATCGGTGCCATTAAGTTACAATGTTATGTTGTCTCAACGATCTCATGGATCACTCATTTCGCTCCAACCCCAATCTCAATCGATCATCATCTCGACAATCATTCTAACAAGATCTTATCTTTAAAAAAAAGTGGCAACGCATTTCGTAAGTAAATGTTTTTCGCTTTGGGAAAATAGGGTTTGGTTTTGTGGTAAATTGTCCAATTGAATTGTCTGAAATGTCAATATATATTTTATGTATGATAAATTGTGCAGTTTTTCGTGTTGGTTCCTTCGTTCAACCGTTTGTTGTTTGGTGAAGTTTCAGCGCATCCGTTATCGTCATCAGGTGTAGTTGTGAGGTTGATAAACCATGTAATTCGTTTGATGGCTCTAAATAAAAAAGTTGAACTTCCGGATAATTTTTTACGTCATATCACTGCTTTTACCATGCGTCCGTTGAAGTAAAGTGAGTTATATAATACACACACTCGCAGGGCCTGTTATCAATCATGAACGTCGTATCTCTCTCAAACAAAGCGGTCATTGTGGCCTTACGATAAACAGTCGAAGCAACGGAAGGAGGTTTTTTATGACTCACCACGTAATAATCACCTCGAGAACGACGCCTGTTTGGTGACGAAGGAAGGAAGTCAGTTGAGAAACAAAAGGGAGCTCCCGCCGCATCTGGCACCCACATGATGTTCCCCGCCACATAAGGCCCCTGTCGATAATATTAGAAATCTCGTGTTTACAACTTGTCAAGGCGGAGGCGCTGTGGGCCTTCAGCTTCCGAGGGGTCTGGAATTAGTCGCCGTCACGAGCGATGCCTCGTGAAAACATCGATTGTCACCTTTTATTTGATGTTCAACTCAAAGGCCGTAAAAGACATCGTGAGTTCCCTTTCTCATTAAAACAATGTTTTTTCGAGCGATAGGCCTTTCAGGCCAGTTTAGAAGGAATCACAATGGAAACCTTGAATCTACCTATTTCCATGCCTTTGAGCCGATAATGAACCTTTGGTATTTTTGCTTTCCGCATGACCGGAAACAGGGAGTTAAAACACTGTTTCACATACAATTGTCCAGTCCGACATTATTCTTGAAAATCTCAGGTAATATCGTTTCAAAGGCCATTGATGGTGTATTGACAGATTGTGTATTTTATTTTCCTTGATTATTACTCGATGCCAACCGTACTTATGTTAGTTTGTTGAAAATGAGCAATATTTGTAAAATATATTGATTTGTGACGATACTATTCTATGTAACGATACTACATTGCCTACAACATACGGTACGAACCAAAGGACGGAGACGTTCAGACGGTAGGAATGATTAGCCATATAAATGAATAATTAAATAAAATAAAAATTAAGTAATGAAGAAGTACATTTGATACAGACGAAGAAGCTTGGTAGAGCTGTCTACTAAATTTTGATTTGCATTTAAAAATAACCTTCTGGAATAGAAGTTAGGAGAGATATTTTGTTTTAAAAAGTTTAGTTCCTACACATCTTGCATGTTGGTTGACAATTTCCGTTCTGAAATTGTGTTTGAGCAAGAAACTTGAACAAGGCTGCAAAGAGCAGAGAAGGTTGAAAGAAATCGTTGAAAGATTTTCTAGAATAAATAAAGCGAGTCCAAACATCATAAAGGCTGAACAAAGATTTGTTTTAGTAAGGCGCACACTGTTTTAAATGCGGGAGGAGGCAACATAATAGGAATGAGACATGTGCATTTACAGAGAAACCATGCGATTCTGGAAAGGGCAAAATCATTTCTCGAAAGTTGATTTCAAGTATAATCGAGCAGTGAGGAACTTCCGTTCTTGGAGGATAAGGTTGGATGGAACGGACGGTCCAAGTCTATCTACCACGAATTTTATATCAAAGAGTGTTCCCCGGGTAACCTGCTTGGTCCAATTCTTTTTTTCGTGCTTGTAAATAACATCTCCGGTGTTCTCGTTCAGCTAAGAACAAAGGTTGTTAACTTTACTGATGACACAAATGTTTTAGCAACTAGCAGCTGCATTTCCCAGTTTACTGAGATCGTCCAGCAGTGGTTCTGCGATAGATGAGGTACTACGAGCTGGAGAGAATGGTTACAAGCAACGAACTATTTCTCAACCTTACTAAAGCATTGGTTCAGCTGGGTAACGTTGTAATTTATCTCTCCTCTCATTCCAACTTCTTAGGTGTCCATGTTGACGAATCTTTGAATATTCACATCTACACCAGTGAGCCACATTTCCATTTGAGTTGCGATTGCTTCGGCCTACGGAATCTCCAGCCACTGGCTTATAAGGGCACCCTGTTCATTGCATATTGTGGCATTTTTCTATCAAGAGCATTGCAGTTTCTGGACGAGAAACTACACTTCGGAAACAGTTTTTAAATTTCATAAGCGAGCACTCAGAATCAGTTTTGGGGTTCTACGAGTAGCCTCTTGCAGCGGACTCCTTAGCAGAGGGCGTCTCCTCAAACTTCCGCAATTATTCGTTTATGGGACCCTAAAACGGGTTTCATGAAACATTACCTATTTACACATGCACGTTCTCTCATTCGCATCAGGTATAGAAGCTATAGTTCTACCCTGCTGCGAATTTCGATCTGTGACATTGTACAACCATTGGATTCTACACCTCCAGGATCGATTTGGCTCCCTATCTGTGACCCTATCACGTTACATGAAAAATCTGAAATCTTTTCTTATCATCTCTCTGACTTCCTCCCATGTAAAGTAACCTTAAAAGACCGGCGGTAATGATGAATTGCCCTTGCTTTCCCTCTCTAGGTAAACGTTTTTAATCAATCGGCTCAAGATTGCTATTCATTCTTATTTATCACTTTAAATTAGTAACAAAATAACCAAAATTTTATACCCGTATAAAATAGATACAAAATGTATAATCGTAACTTTAAGTTACTCTTTATAATGTGTACTGATTATTTATATTGTACGATTTGAAATCAACATCATAATATTTTATCGATTCTTGTGACAAAGGTTTCAATATTCGTATTTTTTTTGCAGGTAAGTAATAATCTATCGTGTGCTCTTTACCAAGTCGTTTCTGACGTAAGTACATCTTGAGTAATTTTTATTGAACCCATTGAGAAACGGTTTTTGGAACGCAATAAGTAAAAAAAGTGGATAATTACAAATCATTCTGTAACTATCCACTGTTTTTATTTATCGCATTCCAAAAATCGTTCCTCAATGGATTAATATTCAATTGTAATTTCGTATATCTATTGCATCTACTGCGCATGAGTCTCGGAATAAGTCATTGATCTATAAATAGGACATTTCGAGTTCAATTGCGTTCAATACTCGTAGCAGGTTGTTGTTTTCTTCTTTCAAATCGTGCTGTAATTCAGGCAGGAAGCTGCAAAGTTCCCGTTGTGCTCCTTGTTAATATGGATAACTTATCGGTCAGCTGGACGTTTCGCTTGATGTTAATTGCGAAATGAATAAAACATCTCGTTTAAAATGTGACATTGCAGTTAACGACACATTTCAAGGCCCGAGAATGTGTTGATGTTTTCATTTGACGGATCTAAACAATTCAGTATAACCACCGACTATTGATCCGCAACGAAATCAGTAAAAATAGTTCACAGATAAATTTCACTGCCTATCCAATTGATGTTACAGGGTCATGCTCATAGTGATACCTGATTGATACCGGAATTAAGATAAATTCACTTCATGACGAATTTATTTTAAAGCGATTCATATTTGTCTCTTTAATAAACACAACATTTTTGTTTTCTTTTAGGGAAGGGAGGAGCCCACTAGGATCTATTGTGACGCTAGTAAACAACATAGTTTTGTTTTCAAATTCAACTTGAAATTCTCAATTTACGATCTAAGTTTTCAACAAAAAACAATCAGTAAAATAGTTCAAAGATGCTATGTTTCTCCCATAATTTTTCCTAAAAATTTGCTTTTCTGCCTATCAAGTTCAATTTCCTTTTACGTTTCATAATTGTTCACTAATCAGTTGTTTTTCTTATTTAAATTCATAATTTCTCTCATTCCCTGCAAGAAAGTGCGGTTGGGAACGAACTAAATTTGAACGAGAAAAAACTAAGTATAGGATCCTAAGCGCTGAGAAAAATTTTACTTTTTACGAGGAATACCAGAGGTACGATGTCCAGGAGGAGATCGATATTTATTTCCAATGCGATAAATTCCTTTTCGTTGATTGTTTGAACACAATATGCATGTATCATTGTTACCCCTTAATGCCCTCTGATCTCTTTGTACTGTGGATCTGATGTGTGGAATTTCTTAATTACATTAATGAATTTGTCCAAGAAATTTCAGTACCTAACGGCTTCGTAATTATATTGGATTTTTTCCCTCGGCTCAGTTGTTAGAGATTGTCAAAATGGACGGTGCCTAATCGCGTCTAAATCATTCATCCGGGCATAAAGCTTTCAGACGTCAAGGCTTTCACAGGTGGTTCGTTTCCTCCTTTGACACACCATCCCCTTAGCGGTGGGAACCCCCGCGCGTTTTAAAGACCGTAAACGGCTCTCCTGGGGACAGCACGTGGCGACTATCCTCTCAAAAGTCACACGATCCATCTAAGGGGAGCGCACAACAAACTAAGGGCTGCTCCCTCGAAAAAAAAACTCTTGAGCAAAAAGGTTCTTGGCGTCCCCAGGTTAGTTCGTCCACCCTCAGGGTATCAACTAGAGCTTGGGACATTCAAATGTGCTCCTCCGCCTCAGGGGACGACAAAAGGGGAAGCACACGCTCAAGCCGCTGAGGGGAGCAGTGGTACCAGCCCTTAAAATCCACCTATTTCTCCTTTTTTCTTTCCCTACGATAAGTCGCAAGGGGCCCTAGATGTTATACGTCAATCAGGGGAGACAGCTAGAAGGAGCTTTACCTTTCACGGAATGATCTCTGCTTTGCCTCCCGAGTTCCTGTTATCCTCCACTTAGGGGCTACAAGGGGCCGTATTGATTAGGTCACTCTCTCTCCTACAACGCATTGACTCCCTAACGTATGAGAGCACGCATCCATCATTTACCTCGCCATTCTCCGAGCTGTTTGAACTCTATTGACACACCAACATGAATGGTTTGTATAACCATTGATCATCTATAACGACCTGCTCGACTTGGATATTTACTAACACCTGTTGGACATCAATAAGATCTTGCGTTGAAAGATATTGTGTCCAAACAGATGAAAAGGAAGTAAACTATAGCTTGAAGAACAATTTGAAAATTCTTCATTTTCTGTTAAACAAATCATCGAACAAATATACCTATTCATGATGCATATCATTCTCTCGACGAATTTTCTGTTGATATATGCACATTTGCTTTGGTTACACTGATATTACTGATAATAATTAAAATCTTCAAGCTGAGGAAGGCTTCGTAGATTCTCCTGCTTCGGTGTTTGAGAGTTGTGAGTTAAGGAACTGACAATGTAAGGAACAACGCATCCATATCCCGTAGGCGCGTACCTACCCCCCCGTTGCTTCTCTTGATATTTACTTTATACATGGCGAAACAGGGGACTTTCTTGATCTGTGGTGAAAATTCGCGCATCACTGAAACCGTATAAAGAATTGCTTAGCACTGCTCGTTCTACGTTGAACTTTTCTCAAGATTTCTATACTAACTGTGAAAAACCAACAGAAAACCTAAAAACGTTTTAGTTACCTCGAATTCCAATGGTAGTTCCAAGTCGAGCAGGAATGCCATGGGCTTTACATCATCTAAACAGCTGGTGATACGTTGGAAATGTGATAGCTTTTTCTGCGAGTTACGATTTTTAGGCGGAAATGGGATTTCATCCGAATACGAAGGTCTACGTTGAGAATTGTCCAACATTTAAACGCACTAAAACCTCACCTTTTTTTGTCTGGTTTGAACTCTGCCTCGAAGGGCTGAACACATAAATCTTTATTGGGCTAGTCAAGCACCAGCTTCGCGCTACCTGAAGTGTGCTACGTCAGCGGAAACATTTACACGATACCAAGTTTATGGTGTAATTAGGTAACCGACGAAATTTTCCTCGGTAGCCGGTGAAGCGAAGGTCTCTAGTGGCTGGGGCGCTGAAGTATCAGCGGAGCAGATTCCTCGTTCAACTTTCTTCATCAACGCCTCCCTCGGATCATCTCCGCCCTCCGGCATTTCAATTAGGTCTTAATTTTCGTGATCGTTCCACGTCGACGGCCCCTATCAGCGTATCGGGTTTCCCCCACACCGAACGCCCTTAGGTTGGAGGGCTCGCTTCCCCCGTAGATAAACAAAATTGTGGGAGCGGGGCTCGGCTGATAATAATAAGGATTTCAAATGACGAGAGAAGACGAGCTATGGGATTGGGTCCCTAGTTTATCTCTTAATTCTCAGCTCCAAGTCACCCCTGTAATACAATTTCATAGCTAACTCGAGTCCACAAGTCATCTGCGTCACGACCATCAACTCGGCTGCCCGAAAGTAGTTAAAGAATAGGTTTTTATTTATAGCAGACATCAGATAAGCAACAAAATGTTTCCAGCAGTCCAAATAATAAATACAGATTGATAGGCTACCGTTCAAATTCCAATGAAGAAGGAAGCCATGATAGTATGAGCTAATTTTCATAAATTTCATAACATTTGTGTCGATTGACCCCAAACATTCTCGTATTGCATGCAATCAATGATAATGCACTTGTAGATAACATATCTTTTCGAATTATAAACAAAAGGTACAACAACAAAATATTGGGGGAAAATAGCTTTAAACGTGTCCGCTGTTGAAAATGTTATGTAGGTACGGCTTTTAATATTATATTTAATATTCCCATATATGGGAAAATTAGATATATTTCCCATATTATATATTATCCCATATATGGGAAAAATTAATATTTCCCATAAACGGGAAAACTTCCGTGAGCAACAGCGACCAGTCGTCTTCACCGAAAGCACTACCGTCAAACATATCACAAGTCACAATTGACATTCTCAGAGTCTCATGCACTTCTGGTTTCGCTTATTATTGAATGATTATCGTTTAATTTTTTAGATGTCTGCTATGTACTCGTATAAGCGGCACACTGGTTGTAATCTCGAATAACATACTTCCTTCTGGTTGGCAAAAAGCCGAAATAGCAAAATTACGCATTGTTTTTCTATTTTGATAATAGTTTATATGTTCCTTTGACTGCTTTGATTTTCATGCCATGAGTTTCTGTATTGGTATTTGTCATCAATTGGAAAGCCTCGTCGCCATCGGTCCACTCTGTAGAATGTTTTTCAGTGTTTAGCGGAAATGATTGTTTCCCCCTTTGTGAGATGAACAATGTTTTTCTTTAAAATGAAATGTCCACTCGTTCTTCACGTTTCATACCATTCTGAACAAGTTTCGTTTCGTTTCGTTTGTGTGTTTCACTGCGTTATAATGTTCCGATTTACCTATCAATCACGCTATAATGATCATATTTAATTTCAACGCGATAATCTCATTAGTAGCTACTGCAGTAGCACGATCGCGAAATCCAGTATAACAAGGACAATCAATGTTGATCAAATGTTCTGGGAATGTGGGGGTTACTTTATAGATGCTATTTTATGAGTTCTATTGCTCATAAATCAATACATCACTCTGCACATGCGCATACGTTAAATCCACCAACATGAATTTCTCAAGATCTAGTGTGTGATGGATATGGTTAGTTGAAGCTTCCCGATTCTTGAATCCGTTTGCCTTGGAAGATGAATCGGACGCCTTCAATTTGGACCCTTCTCTAATTTTTGAGATCGGTATAGTAATATCGTGTCAATTTCAACGCATATTCCATCATTTTTCTGTCCGATATAAAACTAGCAAGACAGACCAGTAATACATATCGGCTAACCTTTTGAAGGCGTTGATGTCCCTCCAACATGTCCCGCCTCATTTCTGTTCCTTGACCCATTTAAGAAGCTTAAATTCTCCGGGAATATTTGAAACATTTCATGTACACATTCATGTTACCTGGAGTTGGAAGCTAAGTGCCACACAGATTGGCAGAGGTTTTTTTGGTATTCGACGAAGAATTGTACGTGAAATGTACTCTTCAAATTTTGTGGTTGTTCAACAATAGTTTTTGTTGGAATTGTGGCATCCTGTTATTATTGTTCCTACCAGTATGTTATTATTTGTTTGTTTAAGCAACGTCTTGTTGATTATGAGAACAATAAAATTTGTTCAGCACATTTACGCAAAGTTCCGAGTTGAACATTCGAGGTTGAGTTTTAGATTTAAATCACACATGCACAGAAGAGTCCAATGATTTATTATTAAAATTCAATTATTATTAAATAAGCTAGATAGAACCTTCTGGTTCAAAGCTTTACTTTGGACTAACATTTCTCAATGACTTTACAGTTGTTAAAGCAATTTTTTTTAAACTTTCATTTATCGTCATTTGAGTGATAGTTATCTACTGGTTACCACTCAGTTCCTCTCGTATGCAGTGGTCCCTCTAGAAAACATTCCCCCACCCCCTTCAGAAACCCTAGCGAAGACATTAAACTGACGTCTCGATCCTCCTTCTCCGCTGGAGGTCCCCAGAGGTCCATATCTCCTGCCCTCAAGGTCGTTCTCGAGGATTAAGATCCAATCATCTTCCGGGCGGGGGACGTCGACGTCAGCTGACGTCATTGTTACTAACTTATAACTCAGTTTCAACGATGAATCACGCTCGAGATTGGTTTCGGGAACCCCTCCACCCCATGTAACTCAATTTTGTGAAAAGTTGTTTCGAAAGTTTAATAAACAATTTATGTCTAGTAGTTCTTCCTTGTCATTTTTTACCTTCTGCGGTTCTTGTCCACTTTTTTTTACCACAATTTTCCATCGCTGAAAATGAATATTTTATTTTCGTTTGGAGACGATCTCGCAGTTCCTACATGAGAGGATAGAATTGCATTTTCCATTCCTGATAGACGTTCTCAGAGAGGCGTACGCCCACAAACCGTCTCACTTTGTAGCGAACTTTTACGCAAGCGTGTCTTTGGTATTTTTAGCTTTGATTTTTTAACATTCTGAGTTTTTTTTTCTTGTAAATATTGGCCAGTTTTTTCTTCTTTCAATCGCCAGCCAGTTGTGGTGCAAGATGAAGGTAACGTGTTGCAAATCGAACTCGAAGGCGGAAATCGTCTGGAAATCGTAGAGGAATCACTCAGGACGTGTTGATGTGCTTCAGGATATGTTGTCGTGGAAGCTGAATTTCTATCTATTGAAATCTATTGAAATTAAAACCTTGTTCTTAGTTCTCCACTCCTCGGTACCGTTTCTTGTAAAAAGGAGTACATCTAAAATTGCTGGGTACGCATTCCAAAGCATGGTCTTTAATTTTACCTGATAGGTTACATCCGAAAGGACTTTAGATTTTTAGCCTTCAACATTTAGATGTTATCACTCGTCTACTAGAAACTGATTTGCTGCTACTTTTCAGTACACTGAACCTGTGGCTCCAGCGGCCATGGAAGCTGTAACATCGAAAACGTTTTGTTTTATATTACACTAGAATTTCGTTGTAGACGACTATTAGGTAAAATGCTAAGAATTCAAATGTTCAATTCAAGGAATCTTCCAAGTTTGGTGATTCGTGAATGTGATTTGTTGACTTGGTAACTTGGTTCCATTTCAATCTTACATTATGTAGAGCGGGAACTTTTGATGAAAATAATGAATGTGCGGAAATCATCATTAATATTCCAAGCTGGCTTGAGGTTCTTTCTCATTGGTACTCCAGGACTCCTAGAAATTGGTTAATATTTGATAATTTGTCGTACACGAACCCTATTCGCTTAGTTGTGGGACACTTACCAATTGGATTTGAATTATTCAAATTGCAACCACACTAAGAGTATTGATTAACTGAATGAGCGTATCTCCCTGGAGCAGCGTTAGAGTTGCCATCATTGTCTCAAGCTGCTGGCAAACATTTTATCTCAGTTGATTACTCTCCTCGGCTACCCGCGCGTCTTTTGTTCGGCCGACCGAAGGGCCGCGATCCATTAGCCAGCTCCTGCATATATAATGAAAGGGAACGAGGGATGAATGAAAAAGGGGGATTTTGATTCAGGAAGCTTCTTTTATATTTTTTCCGAGAATTCATCTCGGTGGTGTATCGCTGTTCGAACTTCTTCAATTTAACATCGAATATTTCGTCTACCATATCACTGAGCTGATGTGAACAGACCGTCCAAATACCTCCCAACTCCACGTACAATATTTACCGTTTGATTGTCAAAAATACGAAAAGTTGTGATTTTTGATGCTTCCTCCTGGCTTTGCTAAGAGAAAAACATGGAATTGTATTCTTTGGTAGGAATAAATGAACTACCGACCAGATCAAATTATAAAAAGAACGGATTGAAAAATCCACTACCTGTATATTTAGATCCAACAATCAGTGGATATTTATATGACTATAGTTCACTTGGTTGTTGTTATTAGTGTTATGGTGAGGATGGAGGTATGCCCAGCAACGTTATGTTTGTACACTTTTTATGTTGACATGAGGCTTTTTTATTCTCAATCATCAACGAATCCTAATCACAAAGCAAAACAAAGTCGAATATATCCAACTGAACGCTGAGTTCGGTAATGGTTTGTTACTGATATAACTTAACCGTCAACATCAAGTATGCATTGTAACTCATATAAGTATATATTCTTCCAATTAGACAACGTTATTTTTCAATCCCCGTTTTCTTCTTTGGTATGGGTTGGCAGAACTTCGTGAGTCTGTTACACTGCTTTATACTATACATGATGACCGATTGACTGATGACTGATTACTTTAGACTATACATGATGGGAAAGGAGTCAGTTATGGTAATAAATCGAACGGACTAGTTCCGTTAGTAATATCATTATGAAAATAATAATTTGCGTTGTGTGGACAGTCTGGCAGTCCCTTTGAAAGTTGGTGAAAGGAAACTTAGAAAGGGAGGATGATCAAGGGAGGGGAAGGATCGGAGTAGAAGGCATTCTTGAGTGACCAACGTTTGCATGAGGGTCTAACTATTCGGTGAGGGTAGTCATTTTCAATTCTCGAGATGAATATTTAGAATTGAAGTGCACAATATTCTAGCGTTTAAGGACTAAATGCGGAATTCATAGTGACGACTTCGATAAAGATTTTTCGCTACTTGGGAAAGTAAGAAGATACTTAAGGTACCTCTGGACCTACCACCATTTTTTACGCTATTGCTTGAGCATTTAATTAGTCAGAGGCTATGAATAGCCAAGTCCGACCTAGTCTCAAAGCTTCACTTGGGCACTTCCTTTTGACTAAGTAGGGACCATGAATTTCACCTTGGAACCCATTTAAATGTATGAATAACTATTCACTTGGCAGACTAACCTCCCTGTATTGATGATCATCACAAGATGAGGATATCTTTACATTGACAGTGCTCGCCACCTAGTGGCCAATCTACCTTTTGATACGTTAATGATCATTTTAGGAGTGAGTTAGGTTTGTTTCGTCCATAATGCACCTTGTGCTTGGTTCGTAACTTGCCTACCCGAATCGTGAGGGATGAAGGGAATTCCCCAGTTTAATAAATGGAGATCCATTCATGTCGTTCCATCAAGGGACTCTTTGAATCACACTGTATGAGGGGCTAAAGATGGAAGGGAATTGATGGCGGGGTGGAGGGGATCGCCCCACACAAACGTCTGCCATTTGATCGTCGTCACAGTGGGTGCTGAAAGGTGGAGTTGAGGATGCGACGCTGAGATCCTGTCCCATGCAAATCCCCTCATCCCGAAACGAAGCAGCTCTCCTCGGCCCGAAATTGAATTCCTCCCTTGCGGAGCAGAACGGCTGGAGTAAGGAGTGTATAAATAAGGGGACGGTGGCCTTTATCAATCAGGAGGTCCAAGGAGGTCAAAGGGCCGAAAGGCTTGAAGCTCGGGTCCAGAACAGCTTGATTTCTTTGGTCCAAGCATTGAGAAGGAATCTTCTATTTGCAAAGCACTCCTTGCAGAGAAGAGGTTTTTAAAATTTATTCCGAATAATTTTCTACATCTAAAACTACATTGTGAAACAGAATGTTAACGTCTTGAGTAAGTAGGTACCCTTGAAAACTATGAAAAAATGTGTTATCACCAATGAATCCTTTAGATATGTCTACACTTGTGCTTTTTCGTCTTTCAACTTTCAATCTGCGTCTTTCAACTTGCCACATGAAGGTTGCCTCTGACGCACGCCCTAGAAGCAAGCAATTCCTGTCCACAATTGCCCGTCAGGGTTCTTTCAACCCTCAGGAGTCTTCAGAATTTTTGCATGTTCTTACGAAAAATTGGCCCCAAGCTTTTAATTTTATTTTTAACACTTTTGGTGTCCAATCCAAAATGGACAACGCATAATTCCGCGAGATTTTGTTAAAGTACATTTTATAATTTACATTACAGAGAACAGGTAATTTACTGTAATCCTCGATGAATTCAAGCGTTTTCTTCGCATCAGACATTTTATAAACAATAAAGAACTTGAAGGCGGCACTTTTTCAATGGAAAACTCACACGACATTACTACCGTTCAACACTCCCGTTCATCTTGGATGTGGCTCGGCTCTTGGGATTTATCACGTGCGTCACACCTTGCACTATAACGCGTGCCTCTGATGAACAAAAGTTGCACAAGTACATATGTTAACTAGGAGCATGTATTTCTATAAAGTGTTAAGCTGTTAATGAGCATGATACATAACAAAATGCGTGTTCTACTGTAGATACCTAATGACTTAGAAATCTTATTGGTATACAGCAGTGCTGAACGGCTCGATTATGGGAACATAGGTAATTTTTAAAAGCAACAAAATCGCTCTTTCGTTGGTTATTTATTTATATTTATTACGTCTGACCCTTCGCGTCGACCGTGATATCAAGTTTCCCTCGCGCTTCCCAATTTGCCCATTCGCCATTTCAAACCGCCACCTATAAATTTACTCTCTTTACGCCTTTCACCTCTAATTTTTCTGGAGGAGCAATCTTCCCTTACTTGTGTGGTTTGATGGGGTCCCGTTCCGACAGGGTCTTCTACAAAGAAGAGGAAATCCTGTACCGACACTTCATCCTATTTATTTCCAAAGAACGGTCTAAGTGCTTCACACAAGCTGCCCAACTCATCGAAATTGAGGTAGGTATCTCTTTCCGCATTTACCAGGTGATCTTAAGAACTGATATTTTATTATTATTATTTTTTACTTTTAAAGCTATGTTTTTCAATCCCGTTGCTTTTGGTCAACTCTTTGTGTCCTTAATTTGAACCGTTTTCTCACTCCTCAGACATCTAAAACCCTAATCCTTCAACATGTTTAAAAAGTCGGACCAGACATATTTACTTGCTACAAATTTATGTTCGCTCAACAATTGGAAAGTCCCTTGAGAACATATTAAGAATTTGAAATGAACGGCTAATATTATGCTTGGGTACCAAGTATATGCATTCCTATAAAGTTACACTTAGTTTTACGTTCAATATAGAACTTGGAGAACATCAATTGAAACCCATTCTACGTTCCTCCATTTTCAAGACGTCAATCCATTATTAGTTATTGAAACCTTTTACCGATTTATGTCGAATGACTTCTCGAGAACTGAATAACTCTCATTTGATTCCCACTGCAGTGGTGTGTACGTTACTGTATTAAGATATGTCGAATAAGGATGTGACAATCCTTGCTCATCCTTTGCCGTCAATTCCAGGGCTCCAAACCTTCACGAATCGATAAGAGGGACTTGGCCTGTCCCCGAAGCCCTCAACAATAGTCTAATTTATCAACCTACCCCCTTCGACCCGCCATTCAATGCCGGAGTTCTCCAACAACTCTCTCCCCGTGTTTCCAAAGGCCTCCTACAACAGACAACCTACAGCTCACGGGGGTATTGTGCGAAAATATTTACGGCCCTCGAGTTTTTTTTCCTTTCCCAACTCTGCGCTATCTCTTCCATCGGATTCTGCATTGTTCGCTTTATTTCACAAAATGTTTTTCCTTTTCCGGGCCTCGGAATTACTTGCCGAATAAGAGAGGCGGAAGGAACCGATTCGTCTATTGTCTAACAGTTCGTTTCCTGTTTACTGTGAAGTTCAGTGGTTTGCGGTTAGTGTCGGGATGGATGGAGTTATTTCTCAATTTATTCCGAAGATTCCTCATAGTTTTGTTGGGATACTTTTGGATTGACCGGATCACCTTTCAATCGAGCCTTTAAAATAATTCTTCATCACGGAAGCTCTTGATAATGTTGCCAACATGTATGAACTGAGGCAGCACCTTAGTATTGTTGTCCACATTTCATGCAGATTTTTCGTTGATTGTAGCTCAAAGTCGTTGCTGCACAAATTCCAACACTTACGATTGTCTTTTTTGTTTAGTGATCTTCAGTTTGGTATATTCCTTCAGATTCTGTCTTTACTATTTATGGATGCTCAAGTTTGAGAATCTGAGTTCTTGCTGTTGTTGTTGAAACTTAACTTAAAGGACTAAGGAACGAATGCAACCAAGAAGTTGCAAAATTCATCCATCTCATACTGTTAAAGATAACACAGATTCATTCGTCCAGAATTACCAACTCGTAAATCATCCCGTATGTCGTTTTAGAGGTAAAGTTTTGACGTAACTAGGAAAACTCTTTGCGATAGATTTACGTCAAGTCCACAACTGTCGGAACGGAAGAGAGCCTCAGGATGATGGTGAATATTTTAAGGTGCATGCAAGTAGTTGACGACTAATGCATTCTATATAATTTTATGATTTTTCTAGATGCACCTGTCTCTCAACATCAAATTTGAAATTTCACACGCCAGGTAAATTGGAGGCCTTTCTTCATTCATCCTTTATTCCAAGGTATAGCATAACTCCCACCACAACTTTCATCGTAGAGTCCGTGAAAAATGGCGAGTCACGTCCAATCAACTACTTCCTTATTATTTATATTTCCAAAGTTTGAAGATATAACAGATAATCATTCATTTTTTCCGATATTCCTGCAATAATGTAATCAAATTTACGAATATATCTGCTAATCAGATGAAGATTATCTGCCACTCTTGTGCCGTCTCCGCGTTTCTAGGTAATCATAGTTTGTTACGTCGAGGAGTTACACAGATTTCCATGAACGTTTCAAAGTTACGAACTGAAAAACATTCCAGACACTAGAACATTGAGGATGATTTAAGACTCTCTCCGCTGGTTTTTCTGGTAAATGCATTCCCATTCTGTCCGAGGGTGGGTCAAACCAAAGCTTTCGGTCAACAGAGAAGTTTCCTACGAAGAATAATCAGAACTACGTGATTTATGACGTCCCATCCGATCGACGCTGTCCAATAACAAACTTTGTTTTCCCTTATCATCCATCACGTTCACGCCAGGCCAATCGCAACACCGAGGATCAATATCAAAACTCACGAGAAGAAAATTGTGATGAATCGTTTCAAAACCTGTCTACAACAATAGGTATCTTATTGGATTGGATTATTAACATTACAAATCGTGTACAAAGCTTATTTAATTATTTGTTTGTTTTGAAGCAGAAGCAACATCCACAAGCATTTCTGTTTAACACAGCGGTAAAAAAACGGTATTTTTCCGAATCGATGTGAATTAATGAACTGATGACAATGTTGTTTACATTCATGTGTGTTGTGTTTCTCTAGCTAAAGTAGCCGGACGTTTTGTCGGATTTCTTCAGTCAAACTAGGTAACCTAAACGAGAGAACTCCGAGTAGATCCAGTCCTATCAGCCGATTCCTCATCAGTCCGGCCGGCATATTCCTCCGCCTCAAAATTGCTTTGTGATTGACAAACTCTTCTCCATTAGTTCTTAAATCTTTATGAAAAGCGAACGATCGGCTCTGCGTTATAAAGGAAGATGTATATTTGGCCGCTTATGCACAACGCTTGTGAACACAGAAAATGATCATGTTCAAACGAACGCCTTGACATCGAAGTAAAATGGAAGCACGAATTATTGAGTACCTACCTAGTAATCCACGGAAAACTATTAAATGCGTTTACGCTAGTCTAATACTTAATTGCCCTTTAGATACTTATCCAGTTCCTATGTACTGCGAAGAATGGCTACAATTCGATTCAATGGACACTTTATTAGAATGTGTCTGACATCTCCTTCGAATTATGAGTGACATTCAATTTGATAGGAACTGAAAGATTTGGTGATTGACTTTCCGTACTAGTCTCTGTAAATCGGGCTCACATCAGTCCTTAATTCCTCTGTCACTGTCAAATAACATCTCCCTTACGTTTTATAACTTAAAATCTTTGGAAATCTTCCAGTGTAGTGGAGTCCAAGTGTAAGATTTGGTGTGAGAATTGAAAAAAAGAGTTTCCAAAGGCACTGAATCTGCATTTGACGTAAATGCAGAACGACGTTTCTTTTCCCTACACATTAATGCACGCATTTCATCCTACTGCTTTCCTTTTTCTCTTTTAGCGTTATGAACTTAAGTAACCAGCTAACTACAGAAATCGTTGCGTTTGGATGATTTACTTCAGTAACGTGCCTTGGTTACAGTCCCCTTTTTAAAGGGAAAAAATAAACTCTGACTTAGAGATAAGGGAAGGCGACAGATCTGAGGGACCACATAACAAATGAAAGCCCCTTCTCCCCAACCAGGGAAACACAATTCCGTAAAGTGGTAAGTCTTCTGAGCTTTTTAGCCCCATGCCCCCCGCAAACACAAACGCTCCCGTGAGTTATTCAATCGGAAGTAGTAGATTAAAAGTTGGGACTTGTTCCCGTGAAAACGGTAAAGGAACCCGTCTGAGTTTCCTTAGAGGGAGGATGAGGCTTAATTCGCTGTGACGGGGAGTTATGGTTGAGTTTTTCTTGAGCAAGAAGTCAAAAGGATGTTGTGAAGGGGGATCCCAGCTCATTCCCTTTGCCTCGACTTGTCGGTTCTTCAGTTGTGAAAACATAAGACAGAGGTGGACCTGACAGCTTCAGCTTCTCTGTCTTCAGAAATATCGTCAACCCCTTCCAGGAGTTGATAATCAAGTAATGCATAAGCTGAATGACCAAATTCAGCTCTTTAAGTTGCTTATTTAGTTTAGATGTGTGGACTTATGATTCTACATCTATATTTAAATTTGAGAAAAGTACGTACGTAGGTAGATTGTCAACGGTTTGCTAATAATTTTTCGAAACAGTAGACCTCGATGGATCAAAACTAGTTCTTATTCAAACATGAAAATGATTTCCGTGAATCTTACGTAATTTTTTTGTTTCGTTTGAATAGAGTGTATTATTAAAAGATCTTAGATAGTTGGAAGTTGAAGTATACTGTTTCTATAGGTTTTATTAGTACTCACAACTGCTATATCGTATACTGCTGTCAAGTTCTACGCTAGAGTATTCCAGCTGGCTTAAAGGAAGATAACTTCCTCTCTCCATGAATGAAACCATTCTGACACTGACAGTATATAAATACTTTGTTAGGGTGTCTTTGCTCACCTGTTTTTTTCCGCAAATATATGACCTCAGTCGTCAACAAGGATGGGCGATGGGGTCCACTGTCAAAAATTCGTCACCTTTTCCGCTGAGATTAGATAAATATTTCATCATCAATTATTAATAACGAGAGTACTGAGCTGTAGATGATGAAATGCTGGCACCAGTGGCTGGTTGATTAGATACCCATAAAGGGACACGGATTGATTCATTGTTTGAGGTTTATGAATAAAAAACACATATATGTCTGATCCGGCAATGTGTAATAAATCAGTAAGAATGAACATTTCTAACAAAAAGTAACCAAGACCTTCAAATAATATTCTCAGTCAAGAGTCAGATTGGATTCATTCTCGTAATTGATCAACGAATCCAACGAAAACCGTAATTTTCATTCTTGCTTATGATTAGCAGTATATTTGCATTTCGGTTGCCGTTGTCGTCCTGATGAGATCAGTAATCGTTAAAATCGTTAAAAGAGCAGAGCATGTTTTGTTATTTTCAGCTATCAGACATCTGCTGAGTAAAAGCGTCATTTGAATTTATTAATAGTACATAACTAGAGGAGAGTTATTTTCTTATTTTTAAAGTTGTTTTCTCAAGATCTTTAGGGCCCGCAAAAGTGTAGTTGTGTAGCTTAATCAATTATGGATTTATTAGAAAAATCGTTACTATGAAATGGTCATATAGTGATGGATTCCGTGAATTCTTAATTGGAAATGATCAAGCAGGTGGAGGGAATCGGAGTCACCAACGGTGGACGACAATCAACTCCCACTAAGCCCGAGTAAACGGGTTTTTAATTTGACCGAGAAGCTGAACCATCGGAGAACTTGGAAAGGCAAGATTATGATGAGAGCATGTCTTTCCGCCTTCAAGGACTGTTAGAGGGTCCCAGTACTCTGAGACGAGAGTGGAATCCTCCCGGCCAGACCAGGTACCACTTCCTACACGACATCTGGCCGCCAGCACACCTGCTGCATCTCCCGCTGTAACCCTCGGATGAACCATCTCTCACCCATATTTCAACTTCGTCTCGCCGAGCCTTTTCCATATCTCCTTCTTCTTCAGTACCCTACCTTCCAATTCAATCCGCAGACGATCTAAGATTGGATTTCATACGTGTCATAATATGTTTCAACAAAAATGGAATTTATCCAATGTCGATCAACAAATCCTGCATGTTACTAAATGAAACTAAACTATTGATTCACAAAAACGTTCGACAACATTATGTTAGAAGAATGGTGTCCCTTGAGTAAGCGCAATGTACCTGGCAATGGAGTTTATGGAATACGGACAATGTAGAATGCTTAAACATTAATAACGCCGAATATGTGATTTGCACACTTCCCAGATTATTGAAAAACGAATATTGTAATTTACTCTGACTTAGTGTTAGTTGATTGCCACCCCACGGGTGACTAATTCGATTCCGTTCTTCTGATTGATCATTTTTGGTGGAACATCTACGAGGAATTAGGGAAATCCTACATGTAGTGTCCATTCCTGACAGGGGCAGTTGTTTTAATAAATATGTGCCATGTCCAGATAATTAAAACTAAATTTCTAAAAGTTCTGAACCAGATAAATGAAACATGTGGAGAATTTGGAAGAGCTTATAATTCTTATCTCATTGTATTGAAACATGAACTAATCCGTGAAAAAGTGGAAATATAAATGAAATACTTATATTTATACATGAAAAGTTTTAAAACCACCTTTTAAATGATGCTACGTGCTTTACGTTGCTAACAATTACCCTGCTTGTACTTGCTAGTTAGTAGTAAGGTACTGACACTGATAATTAATGATTTCATATGAATGTCAGCGTTAAGACCCTAATGTAACATGAGGATCACTTGCGATATTGGACTCTTTGTTGGATAGAAAAAAGAAGATATATACTTAATAATACTATTGGAAACACTTAGTTTGTTCTCGTTACATATTTACGTCCTCATTAGCCATAGCCGGTTTATGTGTAGTTGGTTGAAAAGTTTCAAAAAAAAATGAATGAACAGATGTTTCGCTCTTTAATGATAGCTACTCTTAGTACAATACTAGATGTCTTTAAAGGGGTTAACTTGATTCTGATAATTACTATCCACTGAGCATGGTGGATACTGTACTACTCAGGTTATCTGTACTCAACTGATCTGAGTTGGCAGGCTTTCTGATACAGAAATAGTAAACCTTTGTGTGATCATTTGCAGCGTTTTTTCTATACAGTTGAACTCTATAACAGTATATAATCGGCGTGTAATATTATGCAACGTTATTTAAGGTATACTGCTCAAAAAATCTATGGAAACTGTGCATTTAAAAATTCCGTGTGATCGTTTTAAGGAAGACAAATTAGGCACTTTCCTAAGGGTTTTCTTTTGTTATTTTGCAAACAAGTTTTCCTCCCTTATAAGGAACAGGATAAATTCGAATTCTTTTGAGGATTCAAATGGTTTTCTGATCCTTTCCATTCAGCATTGGAAAGTACCGAAGGTTCAAACTTCAACAGGTGATCCCTCCGAAAAATGTGGCAGTTTGGACGCACTGTCCTATGTCTTTTCTTAACAAATAGTGATTGATCTATTCAGGTTAGATAATACTTCCTAAATTAGTGGCTTTAAAGCCCCCATATTGAAACAATATAATGTTCGAATTGAAACGAATTAAACTTCCCATAATTCGGGAAACGCCATGTACCCCTGATAGTGTTCAATAAATGCGCATATAGTTGAAAGTAGATAGGCACCTAGGTACCTACCGAAAAGTTGTTCTCCTGAATTTTAACCTTGAAAAGGTTTTTGCGGTGGGACCCCCCGCCGAAAAGCGACAGGAAAGAGTGGGACAAAAGTAGCGCGTATTTTTATAATGATTTTCACTTTTTTTTCACATTTTCACAACCAATCGTCGCTAAGGAAATTTATTTTCGCAATTTTTCATTGCGCAAAAATTGTTCACCACTTTTTGGAAAGCTGTGAATTTATTTGACACCAGACCACATCCCACGCTGCCAATTTCCCCCTCCTTACATCCCGGAGAACCATTTATTACGAGTTCGTTTTGTTGACAAAAACTTCTTATTGCAGTGAAGTTCTGGCTTAGTTACCGTGGTCAGATCTTTAATAATACAATACAGTGAGAGTTACAAAAAGGCATCTGATATAATACAGTGAGAGAGAGATGAGAGAGATAGAGCTAAATCCTTTTCAAAGTACATCACATTATAGCCGTTAGGCTTGAAGCGGAAATCATGGGGGGTGCAGGAGGCGAAGTCCCAGCCGAGTTTTTCTTGAATAATTATTATAAATCACTATCTGTACGTTAAAACACATGCTGAACGTTGTCGTATTTTTCCCACATCTCAATTTGCCCTTTGACGTCTCTCACGAGACCCCTCTCTTGATTCTGACGTTTGGTTTTCCGCTTTGTTGGGCTGCGCCGGCTTTTCTCCGTGCCCATCACCCGATGCAACTTCTCTCTCACACTCGTTCTCGGCAACGTGCTCATTCTCGTTCTACGCAGAAGGTTTAAAAACAGCGCTTAGTCAACCTGAAACAAATCGCTCAACGGATTCCCAATGATTTCTGGACGCTTCACCTCAAAGGTTTTAAGTCATCTTAGCGCCCAAACGAGTCTTTTTTTCAATTTTTTTTTTCATTCTTACCGCTGTTCCGAGTATTAATCTGCTCGATCGCAAATAACGGTGTGTGCATCAATCAACAGAACACCTGCCGTTCCCCGCATTACGTCACTCGGGCGGCTCTCCCAATTCAACTCATTGACGGTGGATAGAGTGGCGACCTTTAGTGAAATGTTTTTCGTTTATCGAAGAATCTTGTTGTTTTATTAGAATAACTTTGACAGAGAAACATACAGGTCTGTCATACGTGCATTATACAGACGTCCCTTTGTCCGGTTTTCATATGGTGACACTTATAAATATTTCTAAAAAACGCTGCAAATTCTTTCACTGGGTTTATTCAATCATGATTCAAAGATTCATTCATTGATTCATGATTTGAATTTCTACTAAGCTTTGGAGTGTACGTGTTTCACAGGTGGTAGAGCTATCTCATGAATGAGAGTGCTCAGAAAATTACGGTAGAGATACAAATATTTTTTATCATTTTGAAACCGAGCAATCACTTCATTTCCTACATGAACATTTACGTAGATGTATTCAAACAAACGTAAACCAGTTTACTCAGGCGGTGTAATAATCCTCATAGCCTAAATTACATTTCATTCATCACATGTCTTTTTAGTGCACTATCACCGCGGAAGTATGTATAACATGGGAATTAATGGTGAACAAATTTTTCTGAATGATTTATTTTGTTGAAATTCCAGTACGGTAGACGTGGGAGATCAAGAGAATAAATGAGCATCGGTCCGGTCTTGAGTCAGTCCTGTACATCTACGTGTGTGATGTTCTTCGAGACTTAGGATTTGGTAAAAGTTTTGACTAGTTCAAATCACTTAGCTCTGCCGAAGCTGAAGTGTAATCTTGAAGGAATTTCATAACCAGTATGTCCTGCTTGAATCCTAACTAGAGGTCGTGATTGTTGTCCTCACCATTTATGAATTCTTACTTTAGGGTATCATTCTACTGACATAACGTACCGCTTTAGAAAATTTTCGATAGATGCTTCGTTGTATTCGCTTTTACGCATAAGGGTAAAAAAGACCAATCAATCTATGTTAATATGAAAATACGTATAATAACGTAAACGTCGCTGATTGGAGCCCATTCAGCTCACTCGCTCTGGCTGGTAAATTGTGGCGGTTCATCATAATTTAATTGAATATCCTGACTGGGGAGGTTGACCCTCGGGAGATTTCGACCCTTTGCAGCGCAAGCGAGCGGTGAGCAAACGGCATTACCATCCAGAATCCATTACACGTTGTGACTAACTAGCGCTACGTGGCTTGTGCACGAATTAGACGCTGTTCGACCCCACATATTCCTTTAGTGCTCGGAAAGGTACTAACTTTTTGTTGAATTTTTCTTTAATAACAATACCAAAATACGAATGAATCAACTTTTGTTGAATTGGGTCTAGAAAATAGCTTCCTCGTATCGATCCCACGAATATTAGAAATTATTCTAAACTATACGTGAAGAAAGTTGTTCAGAATGCTCTAAAACGCAAAATGCGAATGGAAATCGTTTTAGACGACCAAAAATGTTTCATCTCCTGTAAGTGAAACAGAGGGTTATACTGTGATGCACATGCAATGGTGATTGGTGAAATTACGATGATTTTCATACTTGACTTTTTTGAGCTCAACCTGCACAAATCCCAATTATTTACTCGAACTGAGATTAAAACAATAGTGTTGAAGTGAATAACATGGATACATTCTATCAATCATAAAGCTTCCAACATATATCCACTGTAACGCCCACCGTAGGGATACAGCATTTTATTATTCCTACTGCGATGACATTCATACTATCTATTGAATAATTTACGCTGGCAATTTTTTGGAAATATGATTGATATTTATTATGTATCGTTATTTAGTCAGACATATAGTAAATTCATATTCTATGGCATTTATGGCCCAATGGAAACATTTTGATATCACGAACAACTGCAATTATTTTTAACCGGCTCATGTAGAATCATCCAGTACTTATCTTATAAATCTCCACATTTCATGATAAGTAAAATGGACGATGTTGTGGATCACCCCACTGGTGATCGTTCAACACGACAACCCCTGTAATCCTGACCAGTCCTTCACTTTTCCCCTTTTGCATGGCTGTAGCGCATCACTCATAACTGCTGTTCTAGCTGGATGAAATCTCGAAGAAAAAAATTACCCCCTGATGGATGAAATGGGAAGGGTGCCCATGACGTTGGAGGCGGAAGGGATCGATCTTGGAAGGGATATCTTCGGATTGTGATTGGTAAAGAAAATATGCGGTGCCTCGATACACCTCCCCTTTGAACTCGCAAGAGTATGATGTGATCGTCTATCTAGATCTACCATTATGTATTTTAGGTATCAAGTTACAAAGTTCCATCCATTACTGACTCTATGTTACATTATATAAGTACATCAATTCCATACTTATACATCGTTTATATAATTCTATGAAGACCTAAGGGATCGGTATGAATGCATTTGGTAAAACTAACTATTCTCCATAACAACAAGACAAACATCATTTGTGATTTATTGATGTACTAAACCGAATTGTTATCCAGCTAGAGAGTTCCAAGCTCTCGAAACGATGCTATTTCACTTAACATGAAAAAGCTTTTTTACTAACTCAGCTGTGTTTTTTCTAATGTATCTCGATAGCTCTCTTCTATATAGTGTTTTTACTATCTTGATACTATGATGCTCAAAAAGAGTGTAGTAGTGGGTTGGGTTGTTTCCGTATTTCTTATCTAAGAAGGATGGTTTAGATTGTGGTTTAGATGTAACAGCAATATCCTTTAGATATCAAGTGTTCTTGGACTCGTGTGAATTATTTCCGCCTCGTAACATCGATAACAGCTTTATTTTAAGCGAACTACTTCCATTATTTGTTGACATGACTAATCCGAATTCGGGTAATGTTATTGTCAAACTGTTTGAAAATACCTTAATCAGGTATTAATTACCCAATCACCAATTTGGTCGTTTTATGCCGGTAAAGCTTACTAATTCTTGCTTAATAAATACGTGTAGTAGTCATTACTGGATTATAACGTTTTCTAATTTATTACGTTTTTTGTTTCAGGTAAGTTCACTTCTGATTTACCAGCTACAATTTAGAGGTGTTTCATCGTAAGTAGTAGCAGTTTCTGAATCTTTTGTTCAAAACGCTTTACAGCAAAGTCATCCTCCCACTATTTATAATGGTTGCACGGACGGTGTATTGATTTGGAACTATGAATTTTGAAATAGAGCAAGAAGTATAGTTTAATATTTTTATATATTTAGAGATGTGAGTAACCGATCTGCTGTGATTTGGTTTTGCGAAATTGTTGAGTGTTGGTGATAAATGGTTCTTGAAGTCAAATCGTATTGCACACATTGAGTTTCATTCTTCATTCTATCATCTAAACTGCTTATTATGAGACTAAGTATGCTTAGTATCATAAATAGAGCTTGAAGTACTGTTTAATGCTTGAGGCACTTTTTTCCAAATTAAAGCTGCAATTGAAAGTAAACGCCCAGAATTTGTCCGATATGGAATAGAAAGAGTATACATATGGAGATGCATATATTGATAGGTGAGTGGAAGAGTTCTACTATTGCCACCAAAAACATGGTGAGGGACTTATAGAGTTTTTTTTATTTCAATTTCAACTTTGCTAACTCAGTTTTTTGGTTGCCTGTCTGCCTATATTGAACCGCAATTTTAAGTAATGTTTGGAATTATTAAATTATTTCTATATCGCTCGAATTTTATAATTTGATTTCGAACAAGTCCATTGGTTTTCCATCTCATCATTTGCTGAAGTTTTACACTATCAGTACCTAAGCTGAATAATCGTTCTTTTTATTTTTCGTTTATTATCAATATTTTAGAACGCTTTCGTAACTTGAAATAAATATCTAAGGATTTCATACCCATATTAGCTGTTTTTCAACTACTCGTCCACTCCATAGACATCACATGAAAGCCCAGAACTTTCACACATGTGTGGAAATACTCATTGCTAAAAGTACAAATCCCTTCAAGAAAAAATGTAGAATTTAATTACGAGTACGTTTTTTTAGGCTTGCAACGTAGATTCTTAATGCGGCCGATCTTGACATTTCACCGTTAATTAAAAAGACGTGAATAATTTATAGCTACAATCAAAAAAGGTTAATTGAGCACTTGTTTGTTTTGCACCTTGTTCGACCCACCAAATCTCTTTCTCGAGCGAGAAGTGTAAACGCAATTAATTAGGAATCACTTTTCCGAAAATGGGAGTAAAAAACTTGAGGAAGGCGTCTTTTAGTCCCCCCCGAAAGACAAAGTTAGCCGAAATTAATAGGCGTTTTAGTTCCCAATTAATAAGGAGAGAAATTAAATTGAAAGGGGATGGGATCTCGCTTGATGAAGAAGGGGAAGAGCTGGGGGTGGCGACTAATCCACGACAAATTGGATGGTTCGCTCGAAAAACATGGGAAATCGAGAGAGGTTTCTTAACTGAAAATCCCCTGGCGACCCGAATTTTGATTGAGGTGACAGTAATTAAAATCCGTTTTTAAGTTTGAGTGAGAATATGGTAATTTGGCGGTACTGAATACGTACGTCACAATTGGATTAAAGCAGTGACATTGGAAAGGTTAGGAGTGGAAGTGATAAGAAGTCTTCCAAAGTGTTAAATCCCTACACTCTTAGTGCATTTTCTTAATCAAAAACTAAACTATAACGACTCTAATTGCAGTTCAAACTACAAAACTCTTACATTGAAACCAACATTATGAAAAAAGGACAGTTTCTGAAAGGACTTGATTTACTAATTAAGAAATTAGTTCATTCACATGTAATTCAGGCTTAACTCTGAAAAAAGTTGAACTGCCTTCCAAGAAGAAAAAAGTGATGCATCTGTCAAAGTTCAGGAAAACTCACAAATTCAATTAGTTCACCAATGGTATGGTCAACTTTGGGATTCCCTATCGATTCTGAAGGAGTTATTTTGGTTTGAAGGCAAAAAAAGGGTTGAGTTCTAAAACAACTAACGAGAAACCCCAGGGAGAAAGGGAACAAAACTTTTAACGGTAAAAGTTAGGACGATTGTAAAATAATACATAATGCGATATGTTTTCTAAAGTGTCAAATGGTTAAAAAACGGAGTAAGATGGAACGTTGTCTATATTTCCACGAAAATAGTGAGTTACACAGTTAAATCGATTCCGACTCTCGATGATGTCATCATCAGTAACAAACATGAATGATTGCGATTCCATAACGATTTCATGAAGGAATTCCTGTTTGCATACTGTGTTTTTAAAGTTATAATGTATGGTAGATAAGCAACAGTTATAGAAGAAATATAATTATTATGCGTAGTTATCATTTCTTACATTGGTAAATTTCGTTGTACCAAATCTCTATTTATTTGGAAACAGAAATTATAACCCATCGATACAAAACATTATACTGATTAAAACCCACAGAAACGTATTTATTACCATACAGCCAAATGGTGCGTCAGATGGTACGTCTAGCGTACAACGTACACAAGAGGCCTTGCAAGTTGGAACTGAACTTTTCAAACTTCCACTTTCTTTATCCACTAAATGGTAAATAAACTTCAGTGTGTATTGAATGATAATCCTGAAGACATTTTCCGGCAACTTAGGAAAACTTGAAAATTGCCCAAATAGAAATTTATTCTTTTTGTTTGAAATGAAAACGCCAATATTCAATATTTCTCAAATGCGAGATATTTACAAATTTCTCCAATGTTCCCGCTCTCTTTACAAAGATAAAATCGATAATTGAACTGAAGAAAGAATATTGGAGAAAAATTATTTTCAAACTTTCACTTTCTTTATCCATTGAATGGGAAACAAAGTTCTGTGTTGAACGAATGATAATCCTGAAGACGTTTTCCGGCAACTTAGGAAAACTTGAAAATTCCCCAAATTGACATTTATTCCTTTTGTTGGAAATGAAAACGCAAATATTCAATATTTTTCAAATGTGAGATATTTATATATTTTTCCAATGTGTTAATTGAACTGAAGAGAGAATATTGGAAAAAATTCCGGAGACTTTTGTAATGTTCAGAATAAAATGTGTGTAGCTTGCGTGGATTCATAACGCTATTTGTTGTTTGTGCACAGTTGATGAAAAGTAATCTGACCTTCTGAAACGGCATGTTGGGAATCCCCATTTTGCGGCTACCCGAAATTGAAAAAAATAACAAAAAATTGTCATTCAACAAATCTGTAGGTCACGCTTTATACAGCTTCCCGTTTCCCTTCGATTTTGCCCTTGTCAATTAAGTACCTGCCACCGTACTCAACGACCTTGAATCCGGTGGAAAATACGTTGTCTGAAATGAAATCTGTTGACAGAGGCTTACTTAGAACAAGTCAGAATGATGACATCGAGGAAGTCGTGGTTCTCAACGTCAAAACAATCACCGCGAGGGACTGCTCCAACCTCGTAATTAACAGAATAAGGAAACAAGCTGGAGGTGCTGAACACCTGCTTCATGAAATTATTTAGCTCTTCTCTATATTACAATAGTTTTCAAAAATTTGAAATGAAAAATGTTTATTTTTCCATTTTCAGGGCTACTTGAACAAGGTTCATTTGATTGAACTAGGGTTTGATTGGTGTGGGGAAGAAACGGACAATTGGTGCTTTATTTATTAGCACATGGTTTCATTTGGTCGGTACAGTGGTTCATTTGAAAAAATGGTGTCTATTGACTGACAAATGCTGTATACAAATATTTTGCTGCGGATTATATCTCTCCTCTAACTAATTTATTATACTCTTGAAAATGATTGTACCATTCATAAAACCGGGTAGCTGAATTGATCAAGATTTTGAGTGAACATGTTTTCAAGCCACGTTTACTGAGAGAATAACGGTAAATATGTTGAAAAGTGGGACAGGTTTTGCCTCAATGTCGATATCGTCGATCAGCTGATGTGATGTACTTATTCCCAAGTTAAGGATGTTGGATTTCGATATTCAGCTTCTTGGGTTTAATGAAATTGAAAAAACTAGTACTGCCAATTTCCTGGAGACAGAAATCCTGTCGAAGCAAAGTGCTTTTGCGGAAGTAGAAATGAAGTGGTTAGGTGATCTTTTTCCTTTTATGATTCCGCAATATTTAGAACATCAGAATCTACAACTTACCAGCGATTCAGCACAGCGCCATTGCTCTTCACACAGGAATCACACAATGACTTCCTTTTACAATCCCGTTCAATATCGACATAGGAAAGAAATTAGCACTCATGTTGACATCATTTTTGCATCTCGCTTCGAGTAGGGTTGCGACCAAACTCATTCTAATAGCCCTAATAGGCCCAATAACTCTCTCCTTTCTTCTGATAAGTTATTCGAACCGAAATCATGTAATTGACAGAAAGCGACTTGTGATAATTAACAATCACCGTAAAACGATTACAGTGCGCTCAATTCAGTTCATAGGAGAACCAATCAGTCAGTATTCTCATCCGGAATCGTATGCAAATTGAGGCAATTAATTCTCCGATCGGTTGACTCATTAGATGAATCAATGTGATAGACCAGTCCGCACAGGTCTTCCCACAGCTTTATCATCGGCTTTTGCGCGAGGTGTAGGAAGTTGGATCAATATTCGAATATTAGTAATTATTTTTACCTCCAAACCCAGAATCAGTGCAATTTCATTATGTTAAAATTAAGATGAGTGAAAATAATTATATATAATGAAATTTTATATAAAATTCAAAAAAGTTCGCTTAATTTTTTGTTTGTCGAATATTAATTAGAACTGATTAAGTAAATCCTTACCAGATCATTTAAAAAGGTTCGTACGCTTCAAAAAAAGAAAATAGTTTAAAATTCATTAATGTGCACTAGAAATCTTTGAAAATTGTAAAAAATTCAGAATGCTTCAAAAACAAGTTTTAGTTTTTTTGCCGTAAAGCAATAACACATAGGTAATTTCTTTAGAAGCAACTCTACTAATTAGACGACATTTAGTGGGCAATCAGTGGACATGAAAAAAATTGGGTAAAACCAGACGGAAAAAAATTGGACTTAGATGTAGTTGAATGGTAGAAGTAAAAATATTTTTGTGGTGTTAAAGAAAAAAGTAAATGAAACAAGAATAAAAACGACATTGACTATTGAAAGACAAATCCACCATCTCTGTTATTTCTTAAGTTATGACCATTCAATATTCACAGGGCTCGTACTCTGGTCCGTCCTTCGCTAAAACAGTGACAGAACAAAAAAAAATGTAAATAAAGACTGATTGAGTTCAATTTACATTCTTTCATAAGATAAAATAGAGTGCTTAAGCATAGAATAATACTGAAGAAAGAAAGCCCAGAAACAAGTTGAACCCCCCTGCCTCGCTCCATTCCCAAGTTTTTTCTCATACGTGGCACACATATGGACAACTATTCAATCGATATTGGTGATATTCTATTGTTCTGTTCGTCATGGTTGGACTGCCATTTCCGCAGACTCAGTTTTCTCGATTATTGAAGGTGTTATTGGTTCCTTAAACCACTTAGAAAAAGTGCCAGTTTCGTTTGACGTTCAATAACCTGACTGCGAACTTTGAAAAAGTGGCTCCACACAAATTTATACCTTGACGGAATGTAGAAATTCAAGGAAGTAGAATAAATAATCTCGTAGAATCATCTTCAATTGGCCTGCAAACCGATTGGATGACACACTCCCTTCAAGAATCTTTCTTTGACTTTTCCACCACACTTTCGGATTCAGCGCTAAATTTGCTCATAATTTTGTTCATAATCAACTACGATATCCTAAGAATCGCAATTGGCAAGCAACATTTGAAAATGAAAGAAAACAAATTTATTATAGATTGACCTTTCGATTCATTATCAATTTCGTGTGGACATTCAAGGAAGTTATAATGCGAAAAAACTGTAAGCACCCATGAAAACCATGTTGACCGTACCTTTGGAAAGCTCATTAAATTTTAATGGTTTTCTGAAATCGACAGCTTGCTGTTGGTCCTACAAACAAGTAGTAAGGATCGTACAAGAATTTTTTGGAACTGGATTTTATTCTTCCATTTTCAAGATTGGTTCTGCAATTGGGGTCATTAGTTGTTGATTATTGATCAATGATGTGCTTTGGGCGTAAAGGAAATTCAACGCTGAATCTGATACAGCGGTCAACATTCGAAAGACAGTTGTTTTATTGTGGATCGACATCGGTTTTATTGCCATCTTGTCTTTCACACCAACTGCGGAGCATCCTGTCTGATTCGATTATTTACGAAAGTTTGTCCCCACGATTCTAAGGTTAGGTTTAATTTAAAGTGACGTAAATACGATTTTGAAAAATGCTTTTTTTCTAGAATAGTTTTTATGTATCGAAATGTATTTCCACTTATGAAGTTCTTTATAAATGAAAGTTTTAGAAGGCATGTAGAAGGCATTGTAACAGCTTGAATAATTTTTATTTTTGATAAACTTCAGGTTTGAAATCGCGTGACGGGGTGTGACAACTTTGATTTGTTATATGATCCGGTATATTGTAGCCTCCTTGATAAATCTTTAGCCTTTTGATGCTGCAGAGAGATGAAACGGCTTTTCCCGGCGAATTCACTTAGTTTTCAGAGAACAAACGAAATTGTCTTTTAGTCTCTTGAATGGAGCGTTGGAGTCGTGAAACGTCACAACCGCCCTAAAAGTTCCTCATTCTAGTTAATTAACTAGACGAGGAATGAACTGACTCTCCAAGTTTTGTAAAGATACGGTTTTAATTTAACCCCTCGCTCAAAATTATTTGATTTTCATCACAGATTTTCTCTTAATAATGAACTTTTTTGGTTCTGTAAAAGGTGGTGGAATTCGGAGCAGATCAAGGTTTCTTCAGCCAGTATTACAAAAGTATCTGATTTGATTGTCTCTTTAAGAAATAATTCCATTTTATTTTCACACCGGATCATAATTTAATGACATAACCGAGGTAGATAATAGAGTATTACTATCCGAAATTGACTATTTTCCAGTAATCTATTGGGGGTTTTGTCAACTACTAAATGTGCAAAAATAATGTCCATAAAAACTATGAATAACTTCACCCATATCTTAAGCGAGTAATTTAGCACGTAATTTTTTCCAAATTTATGCGCGATAAAATTGGCAATCAATTAATACTTATTCTGGTTGAGTAATTAGTTGCACATTTGCTATTCGAGTTATTGGAAATCATGAAATCGAAATTCAATACTTTTTGTTGCTGGTGTATATTAGATAGGCTGAGAAAAATTTAGATTTAGTTATTCCGAATCCCTTATTTGGAGCATGAATCTTTATTTTCATCGGTACGTTTCGTCCTTCAACGAGGACTTCATCAACCTTCCGTTGATCTCTCAAAGGATTGCTCCTGCGTCCCTGCCTTGCTCCATGGCAGTAGTTTTAGTTATTGCATGAAGAGTGTTTTCATTCTGAAAAGGAGAGTGAAAGTCGGTCTCATTCTGTGCACTACTTCATGAAACCGAACTTACACAAGTGAATTTCTGACTTCCTATTGTGTGGCCTGTCAGTTTTCGCAATTATTATTTATCTACTCCCCATCGTGAAATTCGAAATTTATTTTTTCATAAGTTTGTTGCACATCAAAAGTGAAATTAGGATTGCACAAAGAAGAATGATGGGAATCGGTTTGGAATTGCAAGCTGGGCAGCGTTGAAAAAATTTGTTACGCAAGCTCACACCATTTTATTCGCGGATTCGAAATTAGAATGATCTAAAACGGATTCGTGTGCAGTTAATTTTCCCCTTTCATTGTTGGCCCCTTACTCCCCTCCAACAATTCTCTTAGACGTCCTTTTAGTGAAGAAGCCTTTCTACAGAATGACTTTTTAAAAACAACAAGGATTGATGAAATCGCCAACGATTGGTTTTAACGCTGAACATGTTTGAAATTCGATTTTCTTCATTAAATCTACGCTCAACTTCTAATAAGTTATGTCGATTTTCGCTACGGGTAGAAATGCTCAGGATCTTCTCTATGTTTATCATTCTAAAAATTGCTTAGCAATACAAGAGTTCTCTCAAATGAAGCTGCACAAGACCTTTTCGTTTCGGTTCTGTATTTTGTTTCGCTTCCACAACGGATGCTGCGCGTCAGGTGGGCACAAGGTACACTCCTGAGGTTCTCTAAGGCGGCAGGTGGGAGGTTTTTAATTTGATTTGAGGTTATAAGGGCTCGCCCTTCCGACCTTCATTAGACTTTAAGGGCTTGATTACCGTCACTTTCCCTTTCCCTTGCCCTTGCACTTTTCCCTGGCTCCCTCCCACTTACTCCCGGGAAGGAAAAAAGGGAATGAATGGCAGTTTCAATGCACTTACACCGACACTTCCTGAACTGTACAGATTCCCTTATTAAGAACGCCCCCCCCCCCCCCCCCAGTTCACCATCTTGACTTCTTCTTATTGTTGGAATCAAACTCCCCCCCAAATACGCTCCCCTGGGCCAATACCTGGGAATTACTTCCTAGTTGACTCCATACATTTTCATTCTTCCCCCTTAAGAAAGTCGGACTTTCACCTTTATTCCAGCTCGACCCCTTGAAATGAGCAGCTTAGTTTGGTAAATACTCAATATTTCAGGGCAAGTTGATGAATTGGTACGGTGTACGCACAGCACTATTCTTGACATGAACCCGAGTTTACCTGTAATTTGTTTTACTTCATTCTGCCCATTCCAATTTCTTGGTTTCCCAATTGAATGATTTGTCGCTGAATTACGCCGCTGCTCACTTAGCTGATTAATATTTAGATATCAATACACAATTGTGTTCATCTCTTAACATATGATTGAAAAGGGTAGACAATGAAATATATTTTTAAAAATGGAAGGGGAAAATTTTACCAAGTCGGGTACGAAGCATAGCTTTCCCAAATTCATAATATCACTAGAAATCTTCCAATGCAAGCATGAATATTTTGTTGATAAAAGAGATATTTCGTAAATTCTTTATACAAAAAAAAAAAAAAAAAAAAAAAAAAAAAATTAAAAGTATTATTGCACGTAAAAAATGGGACTATCTGGGGAATGAACAACCACCTGGTACACATACTTAATGCCACAAAGGAACGAGATAAAAAGTTACCGCTAAGGCATGTGTCGTGTTACTGTCAAGTTAACTGCATTGACATGCGCATATATCACGGGTTCAGGTTCAATTGCTGCCCTACAATATTTCATCCTCAAAGCATGAACTGATTCGCGACGTAAGAATTGAACAGTTTCACATCTCTTCATTTGGGTTCTTTGCGTCTGTTAGCGGTGATTTTCATAATGAACCAACTTGGATGAAAATCTTGGTGATTGAATGAATCCAACCATCAAAGGACACACCGACGAACAGGAAGACATTTTCCGGGGTCGTATAAAAAGAGAAATGGAAGTAGGGTTTCAACTTTCCATCAAAATAATGTTTCGCTATTTTCGGTTATCTGTCAGGCATCTTTAATACGGGCTTGCGGTGATAAAACTATTATAAATTCCAATCAATTTGTCTAACTAATCTATAGATTAGTAGAAGAATTGTTTTAGGATATTTTAATATTTCTGAGATACGGACATAACATGAACAGAACACTGACCTTCATACAGACGGTGGCCGGTGGTTTTGTTACCACTTTGGCGGTCTGAATGCTCTGTAAGCTCGCATCTTAAAAAATTAAAATAAAATCTTAAATCAATCCTTCAAATGAAGTCCATGTTTGTTGGATAACTAGAGCGGTAGAAAAAGTAGTTTTACTATCGTACGCCCTCATCAAAAGAGGTTGACATTGATTTGTTCAGTATCTGGCAGCCCTGTAACATTCCGAAATCGAGAATGTTTCCATTTGGAATAAACCCTTATTATGCGAAATCTTCCAAAACGAACCACATTCTCTATGTATCCATCTCATTTTCCTAAATTCCTCTTATCATAAACTCAAAAACATAGAAATGAACTAGTGATTACGTTCTTTAAGAAGAAACTCTTCAGAGTTGAGCAATAATGCCACGTTTTTCAACTTCCAGAAGTGCATTCAGCTCTAAATACAATTATAAAACGCATTACGAGTTGGGTATAGGTATAAATATATGCGTATAGGTATATTTGCGTTTATATCTATACCCAACAAGCATATAGTTTTACAGCGTTAAAGATGTACCTACCTGGAACCACCAACTAAACCAACAAAAATAGGGATGGTGTCAAACATGCACATTATTCTCATTTGAAGTTATGAAACATTAAACAGTAGGACCTTTCTGTGCACAGCATAGTGTAAAGGCAGTGGCGTAGTAGACATGCCCCCAAACATGGCAGCCCGGGATTCTCCCAAAATCAGGCAACATAAATGTGTAAATAACAGTAACAAACAAATAACAATACATAATATATTTTACAGCAATTAAAAAAAGTTACATAGAAATTTTAAAAAATTAAACAATGTAGAGAGCAATACTGATCCACTTCAAAGTTCCAATCCTTTTTGCAAGGTCTCAAATTCAATAATAAATATCATATTACTGTTATTTACAGTTGCATCTAGAGTGTGTCATGCATACAGAACTGTCTTCAGTACTCTACTTCAGATTCTATTACTTGAGTGGTTTTAGCACCTTATCAATATTTGCGTTATCCTTCAATATCGATCCAGCACTATCAAAGAATTTAAAATTTGAAAAAAACTGATGTAGGATATCTCTAAGTGTCTCTAACATCTCTCTAGCAGTAGATTCGTTGATTTTAATCGATCTCATGACTGAATAGATCACTTGGCTGTGCAACTATATGCTTGTTGGGTATAGGTATAGTGTTGGGTATAGGTATAAACGCATTACGCTCGTAGTTCCATCTCAACAGTTCACCTACCATAGATATTGCTGAATTACAGTCATAACCCGTGATATTGCCCAGTAAAGTACCTTGTTACTCTTATCATTATTGTTTAAAGTTATGATACAGTTTCATTCTGGCAAATCCGCCGGCTTTAGCCATTCAGCCCCAATAAACCTTACGAATTTAGTCGTTGGTGGAAAATATGATTTTATTCTTCCAGTTTTGTGTTTAGTTTGAATGTAACGTATGGGCAACTTTCTATTGATTTGTTGTTTTGCCAAAGTTATGTTTATGTTTAGTATTTGATACCACTGCAACATTTCCAATATTCGATATTTCTCCTATCGCCGGTAAACCTGTGTGTTTACTGCTTTGAGGGGTCATCTGATCAATTGAGGGGTCATTCTGATCAGAAATTGCAGACGGTCTCAATAAATTTCGTTGTCGTAATACTAGGAAAAAACACATTAAAGTGGGAATCGGTTAAAATCTGTGCAGTACTGGTTATATTCCTTCCTGATTGTGGCCCCCATGTTAGCAATCTTTCTTATGGAGAACCGGGTGAGTTGTTATTAATTTTCCAACTCGATTTTTCTCTCTAGGTCAAAAATTCCACTTGCGAACTATTACGGTGGTACCGTTGGCATCGCTCGCGCGTCTACGCGTCCGCCTCATTGTGGAGACGATTAGTCGCGTCGCTCACGACTTCGGAGGAGCCCGAGGAATGTCCCACTCTCCTCCCTGATACTCCAGTATTTCTGAAGAACCAATTCCAATCTACAGCACCGCTAGGTCGTGCGTAAACAAAGACGAATGGTTCATTCTCTAACCTGATGTTCATGAATGCAATTTTTACGCCTTTTGGACTGTCATCGACAAAGTACAATAGTTCAGCTTTACGTGGGCTTTTTGAAGCTTTGCTCGCTCTAATCTCAATCTATTTTTCTTAATTCTTTGTTACAGCAGACATAACTAATTAACAATGTGATTTTGAAAATAAGGATGACAATTCAAAAGTAAGATACATCACTGAGCTTTGATTTTTAAGATGGTATCTTCACCCTCCTGCTTCACAAGTAAGCTAGATGAACTGCTTTGGTTCATCTTCTGACGGTATCACTTGAGTCAAGGGGTCGGACTGTTTGTTCCTTGATCTGATGTGTTAGCCGATGGAGCTGTCTCGCTGCTGTGTCGTCTTATGCCTGATCTGAAGCCCGTAATGAAGGCGATCGTCTCGAAAGTGGCAAGGTGCTTTGGCAATATCTCCCAGCACAAAGTTTTGGAATCTTAGGATGATGTCTCGATTTAGCCCCCACAGCTGTGCTGCATGAGTCTAAACTCTCTTAAGGACTTGTTTGCAAAGAGCGTGCTTGACATGAGCATTCCATTTGAGGTTGGCGTCTAGTGCCATACCAAGATATTTGGAAATAGCGTCGCCCTAAAATGAACGGAAAAAATAGAGGAAATAATTTCGTTGGTAAAATCTATATGCGTCTTCCTGCTTTCAATTATTTATCCTCCATTTCGGATGACTATTGAGTAAATTAATATCTGTTCGTTTAAACGTTTGGTTCGTTAGGGCAGTGCCTTGCTACTTAAATCGGGAAACCAAATTGAAATGTTTGAATGTATGGAACCGTAAGATATTGTTGAGGTGATTCAACTCATCTCAATGTTTAAAATGTAAGTACCAATGCTCATGCATCATGCTCATACAACAATTGAACCCTACGGGCTGGACCATATTCTAAGAATAAATAGAAACTGTGTGCGAGAACCACTCTGCTGATGTTTTATCTGGCTTGTTTGCTAGTGTTTGTTCTTTTTTTATTAGCTCGCTGAACATTTCCGTATTATAAGTAGTCGACCGTTCAAGTGGCCAAAGGGGTGCTGAGCACCCTGGGTGGATGCAGTCTGTATATTGATTCGTTCATACCCATGACTTGCATTGATGACTTCGTGATCGATTGAAAGTTTGAATCACCCTTGTGTATCGACTCATTCATGTACGGGATGTACGTCAAATTCTTGCCCATTGTCAACTGAAGAGTAAGAATCGATCAACTCGTTGAGTAGCGACAGTATCGTGTTATAACATCTGTTCTCAAACTCGCTTCCCCTCCTCGCTGGACGGTCCATTTGAGGAGTAAAAGGCCCGTAAGTGGGTATTTCGTCACCGAAAGAGGCTTGACATGAAACATTCATGATACCATCACGCGGTCTCCCGCCTTCTCAAGTGGCTGCCTGAGTCATCCGGTTTGGGGCTAGGAATCTACCATTACACTCCCAAGAGTTGAAAACAGCTTCTCTCCATTTAGCAATAACAACTCGATGTGATGAGTACTCACTATATGTTCAATTAGCCTAACACTTCCATACTCTGGAGTTTACGTGAGAGTTACAGAACATATCGCTTTGGTGCACGAACGTAGTATATCCGTTCCAGATAACTTATACAAATATCAAATGTAGTTGTGCGCCTCTTGGGTGAAGTATTTATAATATGTCTGTAGATTGCGCTTGCAACTCTTTGAAATTTTACATCGTATTAATTTAGGCCTAAAGAGATTCGTTTAGGATTTCCTAAGGCTCCTGTAGGTCTATGCACAGTGTGTGAGTAAAACATATTAACTTGAATGTCTTTTCGTTGTTCAAACAAAAGTTCTAAGTCACGGACTTTTGATTGATGCTGAGTGCTAATGGGATACCTACTACAGTTTTCTCCTCTTCGACATTCACTACCCACCCCTTTTGTATCACCTAGATCAAATCCGTTTGATTGATATCCAGGCGTGATTCGATACCAGACTGAACGGGAGGGCGGACTCCCCAAAAAAACTTTATTGGTCCTGTCGAATGGGGAACTAAATTTTTACTCCCCCAATAATCAGCGTTCGAGAGCTAAGCTATCAATCATTGTGATCCGAAATCCAACTCGGATCAATCACTTCCCTCCTGGCGGGGAAACTACACCAGTTTGCACTCAGCAAACCGAAAGAGAAGATCAATTATATGGGAACAGCCGTGTCCACGGTCATCCCCTCTCTGTAGGATTTCTCGATCTGTCAGCTCATACTAATGGTCCGCGTCCCGCATCATTCGGTCACCCGATTTCCCTTGTTATGAGGAAGCTTTTGTTTTATAATTTACATTAACTCTCTTCGGTATTTTCAAAGTTTGCTTACGGTCGTTAATTCGTTCGTTTTGAACTAAGCTGTCTGCATTCCATTGGATCACTCTCAACAGATGAAAGATGATATTTTTGGAGTAATAGCCAGTGATAGCATCCATCGTAATGTAGTTAAAGATAATTCTCGTCCTTTTCATTCAAAATATACCGAAAATTTACCGGACCAACCACCTAATTTTTATCACGTTAGACTGTACCTTTTTCGAATAGACCGATTTGATAATTTCATAATAATAAATATCATATTGTTTTAATATAGTTTTTTAAACATCATTGACCTGCTGTGATTCTGCCATCATCTTGAAAGATTAATCATATTTCTGCGCATGTGTAAAATCCTCACTACAAGGTACCTACATAGCATAACCCGTCGATGAGCGTAATAGCAACTTGTATTCCTTTTAAAGCCTCAGCAATATTTTTTTCTTCTATGGCAGACCTTTCGTATTTCCATTAGCAATTTTGTTTTACTAATCGTATCGTAGCATATTCGATAACTCTGCGTACGTTACAAGGGGTCCCTTGCAGTTAATTGCTAAGGCAGACTCCTCTGACACGCGTTGTTGGTGAAACAATTCGCTTTTATTAGACACAATTGGGGTCTCCACATAAATTTTCCTTTTAACGCAAATAGAAACTGCTACAATTGATGTCATTAAGGCCTTCAAGTCTGTGTTTGGCTGGTGAAATCTGAGCCAAGAACTCATTATTAATCAGAGCAAATTTGGAGTATGGAGCTGGTGTGCTCAAAAGAACTTCTACAAAATCAAACTATGTATAGCATATATTCTATACGTTCGAAAAATAGCGTTTCCACATTGGTTGAACTCCACTTATACACAGCAATTTCATCACATGAAATGATGATAGTATGATCGTTGTAAAAACCAAGGTAGACGAGTCCAAATTTGTTCGGTAGGAGTGAGGTGTAATAAGATGTGCAAACCAGCATGAAGTAAACTGACGAGTTCGATGATTTATTGTTAGATTTCGCGCGTTCACATTCGCTGTCAAATTCTTCAAAAATTGAAAAAAATGTCCGATTTTGGTAGTACTGATTTCAACGTGGACTCGTAGCATTAGTTGAAGAATAGAAAGAACGAAGTACAATTTTAAGTTATTGATTGCAAAATAGACCAGTACTTAATGTGTGCATACATGCTAATATGTAAATTATGGTATACTTAGAGGTAACCAGTACCCCTAGTACTCCCGGGCGCTTGGAGTTTCGCCCATTTGTACCAATATTCCGTTTGCACCAGAACAGTTGGTATTACTCAACCAATCGGTATAAAATTCAAACCCAAGAGGTTACCCAAGTTCGATTGAAATCGGGCCAATAGATCATAGTAAATCGACGTTATAAGAAATTAACGTTCTACTGGAGAATCACTATTTCATTCTATCGTAACATTTATGACATTATTTAAACCGATTTGCGTTTCACTCCCTTGAGTTATTACAGTGGTTCATCGAACTGACGAACTAAGAAAATTAGTACATTAAAATAGGGTCATGGAAGGTTTTTACGGGGAGTTGTATACAATTATACAATACAATTACTATATACTATAGTTTAACAGAGATTTGGAAAATTCCTTCGCCAATCATCGCATTACGTTAATAAATTAAATATCATGGTTTATCCGTTTCTTTTTGTTCCAGGTAAGTTGGAGAAGTTGTTGTCGTGATGTACTCTGCTGATATCCTGTAGTGAGTACACCTGCACGTAGTGCGTTCAGAATATTGCCATAATAATTATATAATCAGCCTGTCGCTTAGGTATGTTGACCTTGAACGCCCCTACAATATATTCAATCAATCCATATACAGTTGCCCCTAATCTATTGTTCAACAACGGCCTCTGGTGGTGTTTACATTATAGTATATCCTTGATTGTTGATTCGGTCCGAAATTGTAACAAAACATTATTACAATGGTCCTATGGAAAGGTGTATTAAGTCGTCCAAAATAATTAACAATATCGCTCGTATGTATTGTGTCTTCAGAACTTTGATGCGCAATCTTCCTCATATGTAATGTGACAGGAATTTCAAATGCTATGTACTCATGTACAGCATGGAGATCCACTAGAGTGAGTTCGATATTAGAACTTTGGTCAAGACGTCCTAAATTAATTGATATCTGTCATCATTAGGCAATCTAACAAAATTAAAAAAAAAAAAAAAAAATGATTTTGAAAATACACCTGATGATTGTGGAAGAAGAAATGTGTATCTAGATAAATAAAACATTAAAAAAAAAAACATAAAATAAAGGAAGACGCCGCTCACTTCCTCCGTCGCATCAGATGCACGTGTAGGGCATACGGCACAGGCCAACCATGGGCTCTTGTATTCTTAGGTGGATTCGATCCTATGTAGGTTTTATGAACATTATGTTTGTAAGAGTATTTGAACGACGCCAATCCCAGAGTAGCCTAGGGTATTTCCTCCGTTGTCTCCGATTGGGTTAGGTACCCATATCCGCCGACGAATGCGTTCACAGCTTCTACTGAAAGCCCGGCTGCCGACAACAAACTGCCCGGGGTGGACAGGGAGAGGGCGAAGTTTTACAAATGATGGTCGAATTAATTCGAAGCGCGCGCCGAGTTGTTTCGTACGAGGGTGAGGGAAGTTGATGGTGGGAACTGACCTCAGTGAATCACGTAGTGCCTTTAAGGGCTGTGGACGTATGTTATCCCCCTGTTCACTACTCACACTTACCGCTGTCCCTTCGGCATTCAAACATCTCCCATTCACTTCATTAGGCTCACAGCTTCCTAGGGTAGAGATCCAGCTTTGATCTCAACACGCTATCACACAAATTCAACTCGCAATACTCGGGTATACAAATATATGTAAATAGATGCGGTAGAATGTACGACAGGTTTGAAAGTATAGTTTACGTACTTCTGTCCTCGGAAGCATTGCTTATTTATTCTGCATTCTCAAAATACATTTCATTTCTAAATGAATTAGGGGGTATTTTGAGAGGATCGAATTCACTAATTCAAACACGGTCACAAACACTCGGGAGTTCTTCATCATGTGAGATTAGAGTCGTGAGGGGGATTACAAGTTGTGGGGATTACAAAAGGATTAACCGCCATTGGACTGGTGGGAGGGGGAGGAGGTAAAAGGGATAAGCGAAAAATGATTGAAAACCAGCTCCTCGTCCTACCTTTCGAATTTCACCTTTTAGGTCGCTCTTGGGCTCCCTCCGAGCGGAAGTAATGTCTGGCCTGGTATACCCTCTTTCGTGACTCGGAGCGTTTCATAATACAATAAACCGTTTTCCGGACGATCGGTCCATTAGGTGGGTTTCCTCTCGCCCATTACGATCCGGTGGACGGAGAAAATGGTTCGTTTGTACGGAATTAGAGTTAGGATTGTAATCCTGCTCGGTATTTTCCGGCGACCGGCCATACAGTGGTATGGGTGGGCCCAATAAGGCCCGTATGGGACCAATTAGCTCTTAGGTAGAAGCTAGTGGTGATTAACTTCTTCGTTGGAAACATTTCGATGAAGTACTTGTTGAAGCAAAATATGAGAGAACACAAATTTCTGCACTTTAATCAGCAGAAGGATGAATTGGCAGTTTTATCAAGTTGAACCTGGTATATGAAATTTCGCCATATGCTAGCTCTCTTTATAATATATGATGTTTTTTGTTCTCTGCTAATTTGCTGAATAAGTAAACCAACTGGTTTCCAAGCTACTCTCATACCTTCTAGGATTGATTGGCGAAAGGTTGATCTTCTCTGCCTAATCAACACAAATTTTATTCATGTCTCAGAGATATCTCTTGTTAAATAACAATATCCTAAGAATGAACGTGAATGAATTTAACTCACTTAGTTACTCAAGATATTAAATACAGTTAAGAGACAAATTGTGTCTCTTGATGTCCCAGATAGGCTTCCTGACAAATACAAACTTTCTACGTCAGTACTTTCAGAATTGAAAGATTGCGTATCTCATTCAGCTGATTTGAATGGAGCCCGTGATTCCATTCGTCTCATATTGATACAAAAACAGATATAGAGAAACAACATTTTTATCTGAATAGGACAGCATCTTGTGATTCGATTCCTGACCCTGAAAGGCTCACCGACAAATGTCCACTTCTTAAGATGACCGGGGGAGAATTAATTTAGAATTAAAACCTTCAATGAACATTATATACTTGTAACTAGCTAGTGATCATCCTACCGCGTGGTAGTTGCAAGCCGCATCTCTTTTCATCCTGTTTTTTACCATTGTGGGACTTTTTTGAGGGGTGGAATTAATCAAGAGAGGGGTAATTCTCAAAACATTCGTTCAAGACCAACTTAATACAGGTTTTTGTTCAATTATACAAGAGCGTTTTCTACGTTTTGATGGCATGATGAATGCATTAAACAAGATCAAAACTGTTGGCTTTAATGGGATGAAAGATCTTTCTAAATGGCAAAGGCAAAGAGCGTTATTCTGCCAAGAACAATTACGACCCTGCCCGAGTTTTTTTTTTAATGGGCCGCTTATTTTCTTGTCCTCTCTGAAGGCACGTTAAATGTCCCGGCTGAGCATGAGCCCCCAGGGGCCGTCGTGGCTGACACCAGAGTACATCACCGTTCAACGGAATGACGTCTTTTTGTCCCGTCCGGAGGGCAAGGGAAAAAAAGTCGCATTTGAAGAGGAATTGGCGGTAGGGTTGGAAAAGTGGATGTTGGTGCTGTGAAGCTGAGGAAATTAATCGGAAGTGCTTCCGGGTTTTTGCTTGGCCGTGTTTATACTTGTGACGGGTGTTTGCCCTGTTGGCGCTTCCCTTAATTTTGTACGAGAGATTCGATTGGGATGCTCGTCAATATCAATTATTCGCCAAATTTCGAAATGAACGCTTCTGTTACGTAATAAAACTCTCCTTGGCTAACTCTAAGTGTATTTCATCTATCGGTTTAGTTTAGCCAGTAATCGTAATAAAATTATCATAAAAGCACCTTTCGGATGATTCCGGCACTCACTCCTTGAATAATACCTGCTAGTGTCGATGGAATCTTTCTTAAAGTTCGTAGATAATATTTTCAATTTAAATTATTACCGAGTAATGGCATAAAAGTATTGCAAAAAGTATTGCCATTTTCTCATCTCGGATAGGGAGCCACTGGGCTATACATGAGAACCGTATTCATAAATCATGTTCTTTACTGTCAAATTAATCGTTTAAAGTTGCAAAGAGAGGAAATACAACCGATGGAGTACTCCCGTACAAATATGAACGCAGCTGAGTTGTAGCTATGTGCTCCTCTGGACTACCTTCGATGCCTCCAATGGCACTTTACTTGTTTGCCGGGGAAAATAACAATAATTTCAAACAAGTAGGAACATGAATTATTCCAGTACCAAGACCACTCAATTCGGCGAATATAAAAAACGTATGAAAGGAACAATGAACCAAAGTTCCATCTCGTATCAAAATCCAAATTTAAACCAAAAAATGGTGCAGACGGACGCAACGAAATCAACTTCCCACTCCTTAGATTTGGTTTCGCAACCTGCAAAATTTATTTCAAAGTAAATGTGATATGAAATATACACATTTGGAAACTGATGAGGAATACCGAAACTCCATTGAGGCTGTTGAAAATCTCGTTGCATTCATATATCTTCAGGTGAAAGAATCCGACTTTCTTTTCTAGAGATATATGTAAACGTTTGAGGTGTCAGGCGATGGAAAATGGGTTGAACGTCAGGGGGAAGCGATAAGTTGTCATAAAATAGTGTATGATGTAGAGAACTTCTCCACCGCTATCGCTCGCCTGATTGAATCATCCACCCTTCCATTCCTGCTTTAAAAACACCCGGAGTTTCTGGCTTTGACTGCTTGCTGTCATCCAGATTTGAAAGAATCCGTTGGACACTTTGGTAGCTGAGTAAGCGAGATACAATATTTCCCGGTTGCACATAAGTAAAAGATGATGATGACGATGGCCCTAAGTGTAAAGAAATGAATAATGATACTCCTGCATCTTGTTCGTTAATGTAAACGTTATTCAACTCTAAATCGCAACAACATTGGAAACGTAAACCCTGAAATTTTCACGGGGGGTTAGCATTTTTTTCAAGAGCGATTGCAATGGTTTATTATTGAATAATAAACCAAAAGGTTGGAGACCCCTAGTTAAATCCTTTCGTTGCGCATATATTTGATCATACGCGACGGATAGATGTATCATTCGTTATGGATCAGCCATCTGTGATATGTTCTTCACAATTAAGTAAAATCGGTTGACATAAATATATAAATATGCTTGCCTCTTTGTTTGTGGCTCTTCGGATTCCATTTACACAACTAAACTTTTTGGGCTTCCTCTGAATATCTGAACGGAGTACTGAAACTTTTCCATCAACTTAGCCTATCTGATGGGGCGGAAAAAGCCGAGACCCATCGACCACCTGTCAACCGCTATGCCCCTCCCTTTCGTCACCGAACTCATGACGCTTGATTTCTTCTGTCGAGATGCAGGGGGATATATAAGGAAAAAAATAACGTGTCTTCCAAGGCGCCGGATGAGATCTTCCCGGCAGATGAAGTCGGAAAGGGCTGTGAAACCCCAGAACCCATCAGGAAAGTCGAAGGGAAGATGATAACATTGTACCCGAAAATGCTTTTTACTTCGGAGAGAAAAGGGAGCTTCCCAAGTGCGGAAAAGTGGTAGAGTCGACCCTTAGATCTGGATGGGGCGAGGAGAGGGGAAAGACAATGGACCGTAAAGTGGTGAAATTCGCCGGCGCCTACAGCCGTTCGAGTAGTATACACTTCAAGTGCCGCGGCTTATCTTCCAACGGTTCGCTTATTCTGCAAAACCCATAATCGACCGTCGATGGTGAACATTATACGAGTTTCCACGCATCCTTCCTACCGATAACTCCATAGATAACTAAATCAGTTTTTGCTCCATACGCTGAAAGTTCTAGCGCGGTGGTTTATTCCCCGTCGGGCTAGAACATCCGTTCTTATTTGATTTTTATCAGTAGCTCGAGTTTTACTATGCTACTTATCGAAATCTCAATTTGCAGAAAAAAAAACGTACATGCTAACCTACTTTCTAGGTCCATTAACATAGTTTTTGCTTCCTAGTCTACCTATAATTAGCAGAAGCTCTGGTTTCACTTTCGCGAGACAAAATAATTTTTTGCACTAAAATCAAAATTTCCACTCGCATTTTATGGTTTAGAGTATTCTGTTCAACTTTCGTTCCGTGTCTTCCTGTTTGTTCGTGTGATCGCAGATCCCTGTAACAATGCATCCGGTCTTGATGAAATTTCCAGATAATTTGTGGGTTAGGCTGTTCATGGTCTCCTTTGAATTCCGTTGATCTCACTCTGTTCATGCACGAGTGTAAAATCCCATTGTTTTCATCAAATTTTTTAATGAAATTTTCAGTAATTGGGGCTATTGCTATAAGTGACTCCCTATGAGTTTCACAAATCAATACAACATCTGCTCACACACAAACGTAAAATCCAACTTGAATCATTCCCTCAGGTTCTAGTCGTGTGATTGTGCTAAAAATTGCATAGCAGTCGGAGAAAAACAATTTATCATTATTCTTTGCGTTACAAAATCAGCACGATAGACCCAGAATATTTGGACCCCCTTTTCGATAGAGGTTGATGCTTGCGGGAACATGTCCTTAGGTATTAATGTCCCATGGATCGTGTTAACAAGCTTACTTTCCACATCTTTATTCAAAATATTTCAGTGATCTGTTCATTCGTGTTACTTAGACAAGGAAGGTATGTGCCTTACAAAACCTGGCAGATGTTTTTTAATGGGCAGAATTCAAAAAGGTGCATATAGTGATTGTGAATCAAAGAATGATTGGTTCTGAAGTCAAAAAGCACTGTGGACACGTATTACTCGAATGTCCTTTCCGTTACCCTCATATTAAGCAAGTTCGTAGTGTGTTACTTGATCACCATAACTAATGCAGAGGGTTCAGTGGTAGAACTATTTCTTAGGAAGTGAAAGGTTTAGTTTATCAAGAATAAATTTGGGATGTGCGATAAGCGTCACGTAACGAAAAAGTATAGGCTGTTCCTTCATAAAATTCTTTGATATGCAATTCCTAATATACTTTCCAACGTTTCCTTGTAAGGACTCGGGCTCCTTCTAGAAGTAAAATATACTTTGAAACAATACGCGTTGGAAATATATAATTTTCTAACAATATTCTACATGCATTGCGGAACCATCTATTTATTGACGTAACTAATTTAGGACACCTCAATGTCAGGGCATTACAGTCTTAATGGTATTTGATGTACCAGATCCCTTGTGGTCACGTTGGTTGAGAAAAGTGTAGTCGTAAGTGGGAGAAAAAGGCCACTCATGGAATGACGGTATTCTACTAGCTTTAGTAACCAAAGAATGACGCTTAATGGTGCGTATTGAACAAATGTTCAATATGTAATAGATTATATAGTTTTAACGTTAGTCGTTATCAAGTTTTTTGTTTTGCTCCCCTAAGATGCTCTAGTTCCTAGAGGGAAACGGTGGAAAATATCTAAAATGCAAGAAATAATCTGAACTTCATGGCAAAGCTATTCATTTTTCGACCCTATGAAAGCTCCACCTAATCAGTCCCGATTAATGTATTCGATTGTTTTTGGTTATGCAATTGAAATTGCCTAAACCTGGAATCTATTTAATGCACCTGAAGTAACTCCCATAATATTGTTGTTGGGATTTTAAACTTTAATGTACAATAATTGTTATTAATTATTAAGTACCGTTTTTTTTGTCTGACAAACAAATGACTACCGAAATAAGGAATGGCGAATGTTGTTTCAAGACTGAGGAACTGTGTCGGACTCCTTTTTCGTATTTCAGTTTTTATGTCCTCGACAGCAGTTGGATGGTGATCACCTTCTTTTTACGTTAATTGGTCGACATTTCTTCGACAGGGAAGACAATGGTTAGAAAAAGAAAGGTAATCCAGATTTCCCTTCCCTCTTTTCTTCTCCAGTTTTTTATCCTGCCTCCGCGTTATTTTCTTCGGATGTAATCTTCTTGGAGTAGACAGGGAGGGAAAAGGTAGTGCTCAGTAATTTTAGAGAAAACCTCTCGTGAAGATCAAAGGAATTAGCTTCATTCTTGAACGCCCTCCTTTCCAGAAGCCTAAGTAATGCGTACACTTTTTACCTCATAAGAATTCAACTTTGCGAGACCTTGTAGAATTGTGTGCCTCCGTGCGTCTCCGTATTTTGATAAACTATACGAATGAATCAGTTCGAATTTTCGTTTGATGTAATTATAGCTTAATTTTCATATTCAGGATTATTGGTAACTAACGCATGGATTACTGGAACGCATGGATTCCCTAAGTCAGGTTTTTAAATGGTCAAACTTTATAAACTGTTAACAATCTGTTGATTAAAAAAAAAAAAAATTGAAATGAGTTCAACTAGACCAAGATAAACCAAAAGCTTAGTACGCTTTAGACGACTTCACCAATTTGATTCCTGTCTGTCCTGTGCCCACCTTGTAAAGAGCATATTTTCTAAAATTTTCAACCAATTCTAATACATTTTTCTGGGGATTGAGATTGAATTTTCAAGGGATGTGCCGGAAAAGTCTGTGGATGGTCGTCTTCGTGCCAATGAGCTTACGTAAAATCGGTCACATCATTTTCTCAGGTTCTAGAGAGAAAATCTTCAATAAAATATGGAAGTTAGATGGAGAACGCCGATTTCATTCGGGGCCTGTCGAGTTCCTGCCCATTAATGAGTTGTGGTTAAAAGAATACGAGTTCTCTCGCAGGTTATCAAGTGACGATGTATTGAGCCCCAAGTTCCCTCTCCAGAGTAGGTAAACGTTTCGTTCGATAAAAATGTTTGTATGGAACTCTTCGGTCAATTACAAATATTGTTATTTCCTGCATCTCGTGCTTAGTCATCATGTCTATACTGTAAGCGTCACCTACGATTACAAAGAACGAACTGAAAAAGCTAGCTTCGGATTGCCAATGTTACTGCATGGCGAAGTTGACGATTGTTTTATCGAGGGTTTCATTGCTGAACGAACTGTTCTTTGGAATCGGAGGGAAGTAGATGATCACCTCCAATTCATATCAATTTCAACTCGATTGTATCTGCATTCGCTCCTATATGTGTGTATATGCATGTTCTCACCAATTTGAAGACATTCGAAGGCAGTGGGCATTGATATCCCTTGGCATTTTTTCTCTTTAATCGTAGTAACAAGCTTATATGCTACTATTATAGTAAACTAACCTGTGCGGATTATTTAAATTAATTTAAAGATCTATTCGTGAACTGTAAATCATATTACACATATATTTAAAATGAAGTCGCGACCACTATTTTTTATGTACCCTTTGATCAAAAGGCTGACAGTCGAAACTAAGTAGTTTTCTTGTCAGTTTAACGCGTGTTGAAATATAAAATTTAAAAAATGACTCAGATGACATAGTAAAATATTGTACCGTATAATCATCGATATGATGTTTAACCATTTATGAGATTCCTTTTGACGTCCAGGCTTATGTTTTGGATGGGCTTCCCTCGAAGTTTCAAGAACTCCGATCGTTATATCCCCTCAGTCTGGAAATCCTATGAAAGCTGTTTCTCCTCCGGACTTCCATTGTGATAACCGGGTAACATGAAGGGTGGGGAACTGTTGCGAACATTTGTTTCTCTTTAGGCTGAAAATCCGCCAGAAAGGGTGAGCGCTAATCTGCAAGGGTGCTATCGTTCCTGATCCCTTTTCCCTAATTAGCCTAATCTCATAATTAGACTTCTAAGGGGTATACCAGGTCTTCTTCTTTCTTCCCTATATTTAACAGAGAAAAATATGAGTAGCAAGAGGACTCATAAAATATATTTAAAGGCCATATTTCCACGAAGTCTTATAAAACAAGGCTACCAACGGCAAAACACCCATTACATTTTAGCAGATTTTCGAAGAAAAATAAGCTATTCAGCGTTGAAAAATTTAAAAATGCGAGAGGGGAGTCGGGGTTTCCCTAGACAGAAAATAATTTCCAATTCACCGTTCAATCGTCCCAAATATGCTTAGAATTTGATTTTGAACAATAAATCCATATGTGGTTTGTCTTGCCTTATGTGGTGAGTCGATCGCAACAAGACCCAATCAAACAAATTCGGTCTCATAGTCGTGTTGCATGATTTTCTTTTAGAACGCAATAGGTACCTGATTAACACTTCATGAACATTTGGTGTACTCCAGTAATCAGCTTCTTTTAGAACAAGAACCTCGAATAATTTATCTCAATTCGTTTTTCTCTGGTGAAGTACTGTTCACTTATTTATTCTCAAAAGTATAAATACTTATTTATCCTCAAATCGCGAGATTCTGTAATAAAGTGTTATCTTATAGTTTCTAGTTATCTATACAAGCCGCCGGTATTTGTTGCATGAATTAGGCTACATGGTTCTCGAAGCAATTTACCATCCGTCCGCCCAACATGTATGTCACTGCTCTACAGTAGGATAGTCTCCGTGTTGCCTCTTCTTTGTGTCTATTCTAGAGGTCTTTGAGGGTGATAAAATCGTTTTGAATTATCCGTGAAACCATGGCTGTTTTGTTTAGCTAGTACTGGTCACTTTATGTTTGTTGAAAGCGATTGAGTTGGATTTGGGAACCTTTTATCGTGTTAAGTTTGAACTAATATTGGTCAAGCTGTGCTGTTTGCATGTTACGTCGCGAATAACTTTCCGAAGTGGTGAATCATATCAGACTTTAATATTGTACTTTAATTTCTAAACTAGATGGGAACCTCGGCCTCACAATGTATGGGCTATGAGCTAGTGTCGTTCCCCTGAACTTCATTCTAATATTTCGTAATGTCAGCGTCATCGGTCAAACTTCCAAATTACTTCCGTTTTCCCCTACTACCTCATGGAGCTGGATTACTGTTCAGAGATTAGCTCCCACTATGATTAATGAGGTTTGATAACGGTTCCCATCGCTGGCCACGGCCAACGCCAACGGTTATACCGCCAGGATAATATCTCCGTTTCCAGTTTATTCGAGCTGCTACCTATATTTCACTTCAGCCTTCCGAATTTCATTGTTTCTTCCGCATTTGACTCCCCCAGCAAACGGCAAAATGTGAGGTGGTTGAACCATCCATTACACTACCGGGCTACAAACCTTGGAAAATCCAATTCCACCCATGGTCTCTACCGGTTTGAAAACGGTTAGTTTTTTGTACGGTGCGCTTTGCGAATTCATCATAAACATTGAGCTGCCCTATTTTCCCGTTTTCCTACCTATGCTTTCGAAAAAATACCTACGTTCACCGAAAACTAAGCAGGCTTGAGGTCGCGTTTGGGAATACAAATTAGAGGTGGGTTATTCAAAAAGTACCTAAGTTCCTGTAAGTTCTGGAAAAAAAAAAAAAAAAACACCTTCAAAATATATATAAAATGATTTGTTCTTAGTAACATTTAATTACTTCATGATTTAAGAGTTTGTAAATTCGGTCTTGAAGCTTAACTCCCGCCAATCCAGACAGCCAACTTTCTACATCTGCCTTTAGTTTACTTTCATTCGCAAAGCGCTTCCCAGATGTTCGTCGAGGTTCGGAAACAAATGAAACACTGATGGTGCGAGATCCGGCGAGTACAACGACTTGGTTGTAACTGGAAATCATTGCAACATTTCTTGGCTGCAATTTTTCATTTCATCGTTCGTTTTTCTGGATAATACATGTTCCTAAACATCCGCAAATGGATTGATAATTATTGATGAGGGGCTGGGTCCTCATCACCAAACCCAACATATAATGCAGTGCATATAATGCACATATGATAATATAATGCAGTGGGGCGTGAGAAGCTTAATGGTGCACATTGTGCAGCTTCAACAGCAGTGATATTTCATATGGTTTCATCATTCCCAGATGAAACCCACATTTGTTATCCTACACAAATACGGCAGTCGGGGAACTCGTGGTTCAGTTTGTCGAAACGGCCCGCTCAGACCCGCAAGTAACAGTAACGGAAAGTCCACCGCCCAGCTCTTTAGTTGTTTCAAAAAGCGATCACTCGTGAACGAAAGGCAAGTTGAGCGGAAACGTCCGTTCTGGGAAAATCGCAGCTCTGCTCGGTGAAACCAATCTACAGTACTGACTAGGTCATTTGGATTGATTGACCATTAACGTAAATGCAAAAAAGAATGTAATGGTTGGAACGAAATGTGTTCACAGTTTTCTCAGTAAATTTTGTTTCTAAAAGTTTGTTATTTTTAATAAAATTACATGAGAGGAAAGCATTTATAAATGTATTGATTGAGACGTTGTGGCATTATTAGTAATTAAAGGTGAATCATGTAGTTTGTGGGTGTGTATGTAGTATAAAAAATATAACTGGTTCACTTATAATTTTACATCTAAGTTGGGAAAATTCGCCATATTGCGCCGATCAGCTATGACATTTGTGAACGTTCTTTTCCGATTATCGCTCCTCCTCTTCAATTTCCGATCATGTCGCATTAATCCGAATTAAGCAATTTCCGCCGAATGAAAATCTGGTTTTATACTGTGGGTTATAGTGTTAGTATTTTTGTTTATAACACCTGCTTATTTCTCAGATACGCAGCGCTCAAGCCGAGTATATGGGTGAATCCCTGCAAGCGATTGTTACTTCTGCTCTACCAACTCCAAACCGGCTTGTGGCCTATATAAAATTCATGCGCCCCTGGGACCTTCGCCCTGACCCAGCCCTGCGTTCATTAATAACTTACGGACAATCATCCGCCGGAATGAGGTTTTACCGCCGCAAAACGCACGAGCTCGCGCGCGTATTCCTTCTTTTAACTATGAGGACCTCCACCATCCCGGGCAGGATTGCTCTAAATAATTGATTTAGAGAAAATGAAAGATCCGAGATGTGTGCTGGACGAACGGCGCTTCGTGATGCCCCATGTATTAGTATTTCCCGTGATGGTTTCATTCAACTCAGAAGCTACCTACAGAAAGTGTTGAGGTTGTACCTCTTGCAATGTCTGCTCATAGCCATGAAGTCTTCATGGTCTGATTATGGGAATTAAGACTGGTTCGAGTTTGAAGCCCAATACAGCCAGTGGGGCTTGTTTTGTTTTGATTTATCACTTTCGAAGGTAATAGTGCTTTGTTGTTTTACAGTAGATCCTTCTTCCATTATCAAAATCAACTTCAAGCTTTTTGTCACAACATTTTAAACAACGTTTTGCCTATGGCTAAGTAGACTTATACAACGAATTCAACAGGACATTGTCCGAGCTCACTCTTTCTAACATAGGCGGCTAATTTGGGGGCTTTGTCAGACAACCTAAAGTTTATATAGCCTACCTAATCCAAGTAATAACCTTGATTTTTTTAGTTGAAAAGCTACATATTTTTTAATTGAATCCGATTAAACATAGTGTCAGTTAAACAAAGATTAAACAATAATTGTAAAATCAACCATTAGTTTAAATTTAAATTACATATTTACACATGAGACATGTTTGTTTATATCAGCAAAATTACTTTACAATAGTAAACATTGTTTTACTGTAGTAAACAATGCAATGATGGATTTTCTCAGGTGAAAAACACGTATAGAAAACAGGTAATTACACAGTAGTGTGGCAAAAAATATATGTGATGTACCTATATATTAAAATATAATATTTATCTAGATGTTTAAATATATATATATAACTTGCGCTACACCCCGTTAGCCCCCCCAGAAAAATCAGTCTAGAGCCGCCTATGCTTTCTAATTCTCCCAATAGCTGTAATGGAGGGCGACAGCTCCGATGACCTTTCAAAATGCTTTATATGCAACCATCAGCGAATGCTTTCCTCGTATGTCCGGATAAGGTGTATCCTCAACACAGAAGAAGAAGAGTGGAAGTACTCCCGGTTATGACAGAAACTGTCTTATTAACTACAATCCGGTTTGACCGTGATTTGTTTGTGTAGCCCTGCTCAGCCCACCTTTCAAGTTTCATTTTTGTCAGAACAATAGGCACGAGTTCGTGTGCGCAATCTTGAATTCCACACAACACCAATTTGTGACGAGCTATTCAAGATCTCTTGTAAATTGAAGTTAGTTGAAACATAACACTTTTATCGCGATTGGATCGTCAATATCCTTTGTGCTGTTGCTAATGGGCAATTTCGCTGTCACAGATAATACGCTGAAACGTAGTCAAACAATACTAGCAAATTTCCTTGAATTTCAGTGTTACTGTCCATTGCTGTCCTTTACTGAACCAAATAGTACAGTGTTCAATGTTTTTATACTACTTTCCTAAGCTTTATACCTCTATTTCGTCCCATAATTTTTGTCTCATGGTCCCAAAGTTTCATGTTATAACACCAAAGCTAAGCAGCCCACCCAACGTGATAGATTCTTTACCCCATTCTGGCATTAAGGTATCCAATCATTAAAATCAAATTCCGCAACCACTGTGAAGACCACTCTGCCCCATGAAAATCCAGGGTAAAATTATCAGGTTTCAATTGTCATTGAATTTTGTTGGTTTCATGTTTATATGCATAGTTTGACCTCTTCAAAATCACGTTATTGGATATATACAAAACTAGTTAAGGGATAGCATAAAGATAGCGATAGCAAAAAAAGTGAGAAAAAATCATATGCTCCTCACCATTTGTATATTTATTTAAGTACAGACGTATAGAAAGTAAATTTATAAATCGGGAAGAATCATAATAGATATTTGACAACGTTGTAAAAGAAGTATTCGAAGTTTTTGAACTTTACGGAATTATGGACGGTGATATGGAGCTTGACTCACAGTATTTTATTTATTCAATTTATGAATAAAAATAGTGAGAAGGCTACGTCGCAGACGCTCGCAATTTTTCGGGTCACAACTGTGTAGTATGAATCCATCAAATGAACCCAATCAATGTTGATGGATGTTGTAAAAAAATTTTTATTTAAAGAAGTAAACAATTTTAAACTACATTATTATTGATTTTAACCAAAAATTCATTGCTGAAGCTGATAATAGTTTATTTAGAAGATACATTTTTGAAAAGCGCATGATGGATTTATCAAAATCAACATTCACATTGGTAGAGAATTCTGACAGGGTTGAAATTTGAAATCAGTCGCTTTCCGCCTCCAAATGATTACATATGATCTTCATTGCCTTTCGATGAGAACAATCTGACTTGCATAGGTACAAGTAGTGTATGCTAATTACACATCCTACGTAACAAAGGTAGATAACAAAGTAATACAAAAATTGACCTATTACTATATCGAAATTACTATATTTCTATGCTAAGTGACGCTTATTCTTCATGCCCCCATAACCCCCCTCCCCTCCGTCCTCACAAACTTGCGGAACCCCGTTATTAAAGATTTATGGAAGTCAAAATGAACCCTCTCTCTAGATATTTTGTTACTGCAATGGATTGCAGAATGTAGTATAATGCCTATGTCAGAACTAAGGATTGTCACGTGAAGTCTTGCTCAAGTTTTCCTGCTGTAATGAAGTATTGAAATTATTGTTCAGATACTAAACCAGTGGTTTCTCACAGATCATGGAAGTAGTGGCATTCCTCACATCAAGAGTTGTGTTGATTGCTATATGATGCATCGCTGCATATATCTTACTAATATAATAAAATGTGGAAGATAGTGTGACCTCCTTCATCAGCTTTTCTTAATACTTTCAGACAGTGAATTACTTCCTACTAATTACTTGACAACTAGACAACTCGATCAAGAAGATGTGTAAGCGTAGACCGTCGCATGAAGTTTGGGATGTACGTCCCTTATTTGCGTAGTTCTTTTTGGAACAATTTTTCTTTTGGGTGTTGGAAAAGTGACTGCTATTAAAGTGAAATGAGATGCAGTGATTTCTACTTTGTGCCGCGTGACAAGGAAATTACTCTGACCAGCATATTGCTTCAAAGTGAAGATGAGTATAAAGGAGGGACGACGAGTATGTTCTAAAATTGCTTTACTTGTGAAAGGCTCAAATTTTTCACGCCCTTTGAACACCCGTTAAGTCCCCATGTTATGAGGAATTCCCCGGCCGAGGGAAAATCGCACGTCAAAGACACGTACTCTACCGCAACGTTCCTAGCACAGCGAACCAGATTAGAATACGTGCAGTCCTCTCAACCTCGTGTTATTAAATTTTCACCAGAGTTGCTCTCCACGCTTGAATGTGATTTATTAAGGTGATTCCGGTAAGTTGGTTAAATGTCCCGATTGTGCACCACGACACAATGGCAACGAGCTTAATGAATTTCAACTTTGGCAAGCAACGAATTATGTGCAATTCGGAAGATAGTTTAGTACAGTCTTTATATTATGGCACATCGTGGATATAAAATTCACTGCATCCAAACCTATTTTATTCAAGTTCGATTCGCAACAAATGCCAATACTTCTGAGCAAAGGTTCGGATTACATCCCACAAATATAAGTCTCATCGCCACGCCCCCTACTGCCTACTCACTTATAACCGACGCTTACTTTAATAGATTTGATAGTCAGGTCGTAATAGCTATCAACTTTGATAGACAGTAACTACGTTTGATGGTAGGTCCACTTCTTTCTCTTGGTTATTGTGAGGAAGTAAACTTTTTATGTTGGTCCTGTTTCTTTTTTTGGTAGAATCTTGGAAAATGCACATAACGTATGAATGGTCAAACATTATGGGCTGCAATGCAGCAGGTGAGAAACCTGACTCACGTAGATTGATTGGCTCGAATAAATTGCAAAGGAGTTTCTGTGCTCATGTGAAAGTCCTATTTACGTAGTACTTTCTGATACAAAAATCTTCCAGACTACTTTGAAACGTAATTCCGATTATTGTGCATACAATCCATTATATAATGCTGACAATGGGTGAATTCAAGTTCTGCTACAACAAAAGTGTGTAACCTTTGCAGAGATGACCTTTAAAACCTCCTCTCTTCATTGTTAATGCATTAAAAACTCGCATTTCGTGCCTTTTGAGTATTTTTAGGCATGTTGATTCGCAGGCATCTTTTTAAATTGTGCGTAGAGCCAAATTCGTTTTCAATGCAAATCTAAAAAAGACTTGATTATACTACCCAGGGCTGCTCTAGTATATTCGAGGCACTGGTCGCCAATGGTGCGCGCTCAAGACATTAACCCAAAAAACCGTAGTTATGACAGACCCATCTAGTGTTGATCAAGTTCTCGAAATTCCATGTGTATGCTCATCTCACGTATGCTTGGTTTTCATTGATAGTTCACGTAATTTTCATGATTGGAAAATCACTATCCATAAGGTTGTGCTCCCCTTCTCATGCTGCAGTTCAGATCCGGAACACGTCCATCACGATAGGGCCAAGGCCGCCTTCTGTGGTAATACCTCCATGAGGCCACCGATATAGGAAACACTTAGCCGCCTGAACCTCCGTTCTCCCTCTCCTCACTAAGTGATGACTCCCCCGTCGCCTCATGCTGACCGTCAAACGAGATTGATCCGAGCCAATGAGGATGAGCCATTTGGGTCAGTAGGAAATCGTCGATTTATCCCTAACTGAGCCGCAGTGCACGGTCATTCAATAAAGAAGAAAGACAAATATAGACCTAGGGTCTGTACCAACAAAAGGAGAAATTCGACCGAGGAGATTTTTGTTCCTTCAAAGTCTCTCTCTCTCTTCAAATGGTATGAGAATTGAAATTGTTGGTTCTAGTAGTGACACTATTTTCAATGGGTGCTACTCGTATTTGTATCTTGGTGCGTAAAACCACAATAATGCAGTTAGTGCTGGATTCTAAATATTTTACGATAGAGTTCTTCAGCGTGGTGTGCTGGGGCCAGATGGCCTCTCCTACATTATACGCTGCGAAGGGTTTGGAGGAAGTGTCAAGACCCACATCACCAAATCCGCCATCAATAGAAGGTAGAAAAGTGGGTCACCTCCGTTGGAAGAGTATATACTGTCCAATTTTCAGAAGTTACGTTGCTCGGTTATTCAAGTGCACATTTATTTTCGATAAAAAACATGTATAAATGAATAACAAGTAACTCAATAAGCATAACAAATATTGTTATGCATACTTAGTAACGTTTCCGAAAATGCGGTTATAAAGCCGTCGCGGCAGCCCCACTCTTCAAAAAATTGGAACGTGTTAACGCCATCTCGTAAGAGTCAATGAGCATAGTAAAACATCATTAATCAATATTAAACTTACAAAACTAGAACTGAATAATGATGATGATAATATATTCGGATTAAGTAGAAAAATACAAGAGACAACACTAGCCTTTGTAGGAACTAGCTGGACAACAAGGCGAGAGGGCACCGTTAGGGGTAACGTCAGACAATTACTACCACTTAGACGGAACTATTCCAATGCATATAATAGCTTTCAGTCGTTTGTAAATAAACGCAGGAACTGAATTTTGTAGTCAATCAAGTTACTTTTGTAGATTGTTGATTAGATCTAAAGGCCTTCGTTCAGGTGACAATGCTCCACGTTTGGTGGTTTGTTCATCTACAAGTTTTCTCTGTGAGGCTGCAACGGTTGTGTTGAATCTTCCGTTTGGTCGATCAGGGCGGGCAAATGGTTTCTAAGTCACTTATTGATTTCGACCGGGGTCTTGGATTGCAATGGACCATCCTAAGCTGCTCGGGATTCCTAATTCTGAGGTAACCGTTTCTTACCTTTATCAATCTTCCTTACTTTAATTAGAATTCAGATAGAGTCAGTCAGTGAGAGAGTCACTATAAGTAATGTTTGAGCCCAGCAAACAGAATAAATCGGACTCTGTAGCGTTGTTAGCAAGCCTCTAAGGGAAATCACGCTGAGCGGGTTGCTAGTTGACTCATTGCTGTCGTGATATTTCTAAATTACGAAAGTGGAGTAAATGAAAAATCGAAAACCGGCATAAAGTAATTTGTGTTACCGTTGCGATTATCCTTCCTTCCTTGCTGTTCTCTTTGTAAAGGCTCCAATCAATTCAGAATTGATGAACCACTGTAAATGGTTTGCCCCGTTCTATTGGTACATGTAAAGTACCTCTCAATAGGCCCCCTCAAAATACAGCCTCGATGAATGTTTATGGTAAATTAATAGGCTGCTGTTTGAGTTCAATGGGGGCTGTTTATTCTTGGTTGGAACTTGGTCGTTGTCGCGCTGGTGTACGCGTCCTTCGAAGCCCGCACAACGCGGAGGTCGTGCGTGGTTTAGTATCACGACCGATGAATGGGACCAGGCGCAGCTTTCCAAGCCGCATCTCCTTCCAAATCCTGCGATGGACCTGTCATTGTCAGGCGGATTCCCATTGTCCCTCTCGCGGGCCTCGGTCATTGTCCGAGCCCGGGCTCTATGCCAAGCGAGGATTGACTGATGGAAACGAGGGTGATGCCCAGTCAAATGATTGTGAATCGGTTTGCAGGGGTGGGAGTCCCTCCGAAACAGCCGATTATATCCTCATAACTCTCGCAACAACGACATGCTTTCATAGCGTCCAAAAATACATGGATGCAAAATGTAGTAATGATTCTTAGTACTGTGATTGCATTAAGAAAATATTCACTAATCTTTTTTTTTCAACTAAAGAACGTGAAACTATTGCGACAATTAGAAAAAAATGATTCTTTCCAAATTTCATCGAATAAATCCGTTTTGAGGCATACTTACTGGTACTAAATGTTTCAATTATTCAGGGTGATCGGCTACTTGTGGTACAAACCTTATGAGGTAATTATATCCTATTAATGTAAAAAAAGTGCAAAAAAAGAATCAAAATTAGTAGTCAACTAATTAATTGAATGAGTAGCAGCTTTTTAATGATTAGCTGATATTAGAATGTACACGAGAGTTCACGATTGATTAAGTTCAGTTGATTTGAGTTGATTTATGTAATCAACTGACCAGACGATGGTATCCATTCATTAGTAGACAATCATTTTCTCTTGATAGATCTGTGATGTGACCATGAAGTCTACCGACTTACATCATCTCTCTAGTACAAGGTAGATTTTTTGGTTTTTAGTGTCCGTTAAATACGCGTTCCCTTCATGAAAACAACCTAATAGACAAAACTTATATATTGTAAAATTATAGTACTCTTATGTCTTATTACAAACAAAAATAACATCATGCCTGAACCTCTGCTAATGCCTACTCATTCACGTTTCTATGACCCCGACTCTCTTGCATTTATCTCACACCTACGTCTGTCGCAATCTCCAATGTGAGTACGGAATATTTCAATTCTCTTTTGAACAGTTATATCCTCTTTTTATATCCCTTATTTCACGTGGAAGTCTTGGACTATTCACTATCTCCCGTCCACACCTCCGCCTCAAACGTTCTTCTGGTAGTCGCACACTTTCTTTCCTACGTTTCTTTGTAGATGATCATGATCATGATGGTCATAAGTTTGTCTATCAGATCCTTTGCTGTTTGCACCCTGAACACCTTGAACATGTCAGAAGTTGGATATCTCCTCGGTTGTTTTAGCAACACGCTTAGTATTAATTTTTGCTGTGTAGACACTTTTCTACTGCGGCTATACATTCTTCCCAACCTCCAACTCAGTTTACCATCATCGACTGCGCCAGCGTGAAGTATAGCGTTCTTTTTGCCTCAAATCTTAAGAAATTCCTCACCATTCGGAAACCATGAATCAACTTCCCATCTTGGCTGTTACTTTTTCAATAAGCCGATCCAATTCAGCAGCTGGTCGATTTCCACACCTTGATAACATGAAGGCGATGAATTTTATCTTTGCTGTACTGAATTTCATGCCTATGCGACGAATGTCCGCGCTGAAGATAGCTAACTCCTTTCCGTCCTGCTCACCACCTCAGTGCAGCTTCCTCCTTGCATAATCAGACTGGTGTCATCGGTGATTGTTAAGGTCGTCCGCAGCTGGTTGAAATAGGTACGTAAATCCTTACCCTGACTGTGCCCTGAGGTATTCCAAGTTTGCACACTTCTCTTTTGCTAAGTTTCCCTTCCCTTTACAATTTGCCATCTGTTAGCCAAATTACTGGCAGCGCACATCCCGAAACCTCCTACCACTCCTGTGTTCTGTAATAATGTCACCGACTTACGATGCAATATCGAGTCGCACGCTTTGAAGAGGTCAAAACATAACCCCATCACCCTCTTGCCTTTATATTACTAACAAGTTTACAACAATAGCAATCATGTCGAATTTTGAAATTTCGAATCGTTTTCATTTTCATCTAGAAAGAGTACTTTCCACCCAGAGGTGTGCAAATTTCATGAAATCTTCCTTATTAATAAACTTTCTAGTTCTTGGTTGTGGGATCCCATTTCAATTTGAACCACGAATGGCCCGAGGTGTGTATCAATAACACGATTGCCTCAAGAACTGAAAGAACTGAGGTAAAACCACACACACACATACATTTCCAGAGAACGTGACGTTTACTATTTACCTCAAAACATTTGTTATATGAATTTTGTGTTTTAATTTCAAAAATGTTGAAATGTTTTTATTTTTCCTGGCTTTGGTCTTTTTTTTTTAGTTCTCAGGTAATTATGTCTCACCAATCACACATAGTAACTTTGAGGACGATTGTCTCAAGCTGTACAGTTGCAGATTGCAACACGAACGGGCCCCAATGCTCCACATCATCATCTCGATTTCGCGAACGTAGACGTATTGAAAGGAAATAGTTTGTCTGGAATATCGACGGAGAATCCACCTCGCCCGCTATAGCGATTGTATCGCGGGCACATCGGCAACGATCTGTCTCCGGCTCCCTTTGACTTCGTTTCCGGCCCATTCACCGCTCCGATTGTTCCAGAGGCCCTCAGCGACGGTATTGCTGTGTTGCCTCCCAGGCCCCCTCGTCTATTTATAGCCTCCTATTGTCTCCCCTTATTATGTCTAAGTACGTACCTTTCGGAGAACTCATTCTTATCCATAATACGGTTATGCAGATAATTGTGAGAGCACAAAAAAGTTCCATTCGCGCTGCATCGTATGGGCGAATTTTCGTAAATTGTGTAATATTTCTGGTAAAGGAGTGTGTAAAGTAGTAGGTAGTATTTTCTTCAAGTAATGTTCCGCAAAAAAATATGTGTATAAAGTTCAATATTTTCAGCTGTTTCTTCTGAATAACACTCTTTTTGCCCAGATTGCTCGCATGTTAAGCTGTAGGAACGATTCGTTAACTTATGAACGTAAACATTGGATAGAAATACAACTTTCTGAAAAATCCGAGCCCTTGAAAAAATTTAATAACCAGACAAAGAATCCTCTGTATTATGAGCGGGATATTTCGGGTCAACCTGTATTTCATGGGATTACAATTTACAAGTTCAATGTTATGGAGTAAAACAGTTCAAACCCGGTGGCTCATTACAATACGGACCAAATCCTCCGAGTTGGCGTTGGGGCGGCGGAGGGTTGAGAAAGCGGCTGCAATTGAAAGTTAACGGCTCCAATAAATTACGCTGCCTCCTTAAACCTTCGTTGGAGGGCTGAGGAGGAGTTTCGGAGAGCTGTAGCTGACGGAGGGTGGTGGTACGAAAACGCCTTGAAGAGGGTAGGGGACCATTGTTACCAACGTTTGGCCACCAAATATCGCCATAACTATGGAAATTACTGTGCCTTCTCGTACGTCATCATTTCAACTATGATTTTTCGTTAATTATTTTCAACAATAAACCTGTGTAATTGACCAAGAAAAACAACATTAAACCCTCTCGAAATTTATTGTTACGTTTCAAAATGTGTAAAATTACGAAATAAATTTTAAAAAAAAATCCGTACTTTCGCCGTCTGCAGCTTTTCTCCTAAATGACTGGTTAATGACGTTTTTCAAAAATCTTACCTGGGGTCTAGTTGGGACTTCTTTCTTGGCTTCCATCTCAATCAAACCTGGACTGTGAAATCAAAGAGTTGACATTTCAAAAATCATAATATCGAAAACTCTCGAAAAAATTATTGTTTTTATGTTTTTTATTGATAGATGTGACTTTTAAGAACCGAATGAGCTCTCCGTCACCACTTTACGTTCATCCTTTCGCTTTCCCTGAGGGCCCAGAAAAATGAACTACAACACGAATGTGAATGTGAACTATTTGTGGTTTTTTTTTTATGCTGGTCATTCTAGAAAGCAGAAATGTAAATGGTACCAAGATGATTTCAGGTGAACCAAGGGCTTTGCAACGTAACGTGGTACAGGATATGGAGTGACCCTTCGTCTCCTAATGCAGAGCTTTTTGTAAGCTATAAGTTTCGATATCAGCTTCTGCTCCGTACAAACGTGCTGGTATAGGTTCACGGAGTTATATTTCAGACAGTTATATGTCCAACTGTCTTCGGACATCTAGCTGTCACTTAGTATGGAGATCAATGATGAGCTGAAAGTCCTTGTGGCAAATTTCGTTCTCATTCGTGCTGAAATCTAAATTGGGTAGACAAAACAAGACAAGTCCGTTGGGCCAAGACAACAGCTCGATTAGGTACTTTCAGTTTAGGTACCGCTGAGTCCGCTCAGTTAATGTTCCCCTGACTGCGTCTAATTTTATAGATCAGGATTTACATAGAAGGCTATTCTAATACATAAATAATATGCTACTGTGTAATAATTTGCAGCGTTTTTTCTCTTCAATTGACACCAGCCTTCAGCTGTAGCCATTAAAAAATGTGTTAGTTAATAATTGAAAATCCATTAAAATCATATCACGTTTAAACTGTGAAGGAATAAAATTCTCGCAAATCAAATGTTCACCTCGCTTTATGAATGAACGAACATACTGCATTATATACTAGCAATGATGTACAATAAATGATCTGGTGGTGGTGGAGTGAGTTCTGTGAGTATTTTAAAGCGTCATCCAACAATATCTTGTTTTTTGTTTTCGCAAACTTTGGGCACATAGATTGGGCAGAGATAGAAGTGTGTGTAAATTCTTCACTTAGGAAGATCCTTTCCGAATTCGGTCGTGGTTGAACAATGATTCGGTGAAATATCTTTTACAGCCTCGAACCTTGAATTTCAGAATTCTCTCACTTCAAATCTCCTTGAAATCCAAATTAAGAAGGTTTAATTGATTTAAAACGTTTCAGTCCTTTGCACTCTTCTGTATTTTGTAAAAATACTCAGCTTGAAAACTTTTTCTCGACTGCTTCTGAACAGAACACTACCTTATTTTTTATTTAAACTGAATTCCTCTGATTTCAGTAATGCCCAGTGCTTACTGAGTGTAGTTCGATCATACCTGTCGAGTATTTACACTGTTCAGTATAACTCTGTTATTTCTAATATATACGGTCTTGCATGAAATGGTACTGTAAAGTGTACCTTCCATGGTACTGGCGTATCATCTTCTTCTTACCATCGTTTGAAGATAACGTAGTTATTATGAAGGGGAAGTTATTTTTTAAATGAAATCCTACTAGATAGTGTAAAGTACATAAATACAGCTTTAATAACAAGTAAATTTTCTCTTCCACGCCCTGAAATTGTTTATATAGAATATCAATGTTCGATAATAGTACCATAAAATAACATATATTGCAATTAATGATCACTCATGAGTTGCTGTACAATTAATATGATTAGCGTATGGCTGGCAACTCTGCCCAAGAATACCCACCCAGCTGCTCATGCGGTGCTGGTGGGGGTAGGAAATTCGGGCGGGTCACCCGGAGCGTCTTTGGGGGTATTAGAGGGAGGAATTATGGTCTCCCTCCTTCCCAGTGAACCTCCTCACTAATATCATGTAAATGCACCTTTCCTCTCTCTCTTCGAATCTAAATTTGTTGCCTTCCTACCCCTTTCCTGACCTTCCCCTCCTTCGCCCGGCGGTCGTTATGAGGGAGATTTCAATATAGACTCACTTCCTTCCAGATTTATTATGGAAATTATTCATTTTGATGGCGGTGTGGGTTGTGCTTGGATTCCTATTGGAGGGTCCTGGTTATGAAGGGCGAACATGAACATGTTTGTACATTTATAAATGTCCTCCATCCCTCGGAAACCCTGGCTGACGAAGAGTTTAGGGAATCAACTTTTAATTAAGTTTGGTTCAGAATCACGATGTCAGTTCTCACTCTGGATACAATTTTGAATAAAATATTGAAATTTCGAAATGATAATCATGCCGGCTTTCACATGGTAATTTTCACTACCCAAAGGTTTTCCGTTTTCAATAATTAACATTTGTAGCTTACCGAAAAAACGCTGCAAATGATCACCAGAGGTTTATTACTAATCCATTCGCCCTGGTTATGAAGGATGGGGAACATGAACATGTATGTACATTTAGAAACGTTCAAAATACCTTTGAAACTCTGCCTGACGGAGAATGTAGAGGTTCAACTTTAATTTAGTTTGGTTCTGAACCGAGATGTCCGTTCACAATCTGGAATAATATTTTGAATAAAACATTTTCAAAATGACTTTAATAATTAAAAATTATTTAAAATAGAGAAATGATCAAAATTAAAAAAAAAATTGAATTATTCCATTTGTCGATATTAATTTGTAGGAAATGTTAACAGTTGAATTAATTCAATAGCATGTGGGTGAGATCTTGGGAGTTTTGAATTGAGATAGATATTCTTATGTTACGGAATAATATTTGGCGGTAATACAGTACTATTTAAATGAAATGAAGTTAAATCGATTGTTTCGAGGTGGTTCATGACTATTGCGCTTTACAGACTTCTCAATATTATGAAATGAAAAATGTCTATACAAAATTGATATAAATAAGTTGGTAGCTGGTCACGTGATGTTGCAATCGGGATAAGATCTGTCTGTAAGGTTTGCATAGTGGATATGAGATTTGCAACTTGAGTTACTCTGGTGCTTTGTAAGATAGATTAGTCGGTATTCTGCAATAGGAGATGCTAATATTCGTTTGTGTGTAAGTTAGGTTACTGTTCACGTGGTATTCCACGTGTACGGTCCTCTAACTTCACGGTTGTTTACCACGAGTTAGGTCACGAGAACCATCACTCTACCGACAAAACCACCCTCTGACAATGACAGTCCCCCTCCTACCCGTGAGCCCGGAGTCGTTGGCCACTTACCTAGATGATATTCACCTTGATAGTGGGAAAGGGGTCTCCCACCCGCCGTCCCGGCGCATAGCTGTTGGAACGGCTTATCACGGTAATGCGATACGATGACCCCGGACATCGGTGATGCACTCCAGTAAATTAAACTGATCTGTACTAAGTGCATCTCTCCTCATTTACATGTCTCTCTCAAATTAAGATCCATGACCTCTTACTTCCTACTGGTTAACACTTTGAATGCCTCTCAACACCAACGCTGGCCAATAAAAAACGGTGTTGTGGGGTGCCGAGGAAATATGTGTTGAGGTTTTAAGCTGTGCTGAATCCAAATCTGAAACCCATTTTTCGCAATCTTCGGCCTACTTTTCGGGATGTAGCTGATACACCTGTTATCCAGCTAAGTTTGAGTGTTAAAAAGAGCAAATCAAAAGTCCCATATACTTTTTCATTTTCAACCACTCAGTCTATATTTTACGTTTTGCGGAATCCGATTTTAGCTATCTTCTTCCAATTCACGAATAACAATGGTAAAGTTGAAAAAAACTGTTTCATACATTTTTAAATGCAGTTTTCGAAAAAATGACCACAAATGGAAAAAATCTGTGTGAGTATCATCCAATACAGGGTTCAGCATGAAAAAATCCTGCAAGAATTGCCGTCTTTCATTCGTCGAATCTCAAAATAGTTTTTGTTATTTGTGAGTTAAGTACAGTAGACTGTAAATATACACAGGTGCATTGTTCATTCTCCGAGATCACATTCATAAATTCATTATATAAATATAATGAATATATAAATGTATTCGTATATCATTAAGTACTTCCTACTACTTATTTCCAACTAATTCACCACTTATATTGATCAATATTATGCTGAACACACATTTTCAATGTTTTCCAGTTAACTTTTTTCATCAAAAATCGACTTTGTGAACAAAATGACCTGCAATATTTTTCCAGCCATTCAAATGTATAAAACAGTGTTTATCTCTCTTTTTTGTGTACTTGCTCAACTTTAGCGCTATTTTCCGTGGAATGGAAGTGATGGCTCAAATTGGGTTCCTAAAGAACCTCATAAATGTAGAAAGAGTGATTGGATGCGAAAAGCTAATTCGGATTGTTGAAACGCTACTTTCGAAACTCAAACACCTATTTTTTAAGTGAAATTATCCGCCAGTGTAATCTTTACGTAGGATTTTATGAATTCATTTTATGTATTCACTTCTGTTTGATTTTTGAAATTTTTATTTCTGATAATGAACTCCTATAATCGGTCAAGAAAAGCTTTTTAAACGCTTCAGAATTTGTTGCGACCCGTCGTGAGGTATGAAGATTGAAAAATGGAATAGACATTAAAATGGTGATCTGGGTATGGGAAATTCGGCTGATGAATCACATTGAAATCTCAGTAATTTTTTCAATAAATCCAAAAGTTGAGATTTATAGTTGTATTCAAACCACTTTTGGTTCAAAAGAAGAATTTATAAAGTTATTTTTGGGATATAGATAGAACGACTTCAAGTCGCAAAGCCACTATGGCAGGATTAGCCTGATTTTCCACTGATCTGGGTGAAGATCTAAATTATTCGATTCTCTCCTTATGAATAACTACGTTAGTTTTCAAAAATAGTCGTTATTATTTGTCATGACAGTATTCAGCCTGTAATACAAAGGAATGCTATTAATTCAGTTTGTCACAGATGAGAGTTTTTTTAAATGCACAAGAAATAAGTTTTTGAAGCACCATGAGATATTTTTTCTGTACCTTTCAAATCATCGGTGAAGTTATGATGAGTTTGATTTTCGTCTTGGCACTTGGTCATGGCCAAGTGTTGAGATGAATAATTTGAAGTGGAGAAGTAAATAACCACATCTCTCACCACACCACGCCATTTTAGAGCTTTAGGGCTTATCTACGATGTTAAGCCTGATTGCGGTGATGTGGTGGAACCGCCCCCCTATATCTCATAGCGTTCGGACCTTCGTTATCAAGTAACGCGGTATGATGGTCCTGATCCGATCATCAGCGTGCACTCACGTTGATTGGTAGTAAGCGCATCGCTCCTGATGCATCTCATTTATCTGTCGTGTCCAAATGGAAATTTACAGCCTCAGGTTTCCTATCACGATCGTAGCATGCCAGATTAACGAGAGCATCCTTCTATCAGTAGAACAAAGGAACCTGCGCCATGTTCTTTTGCACATTACTCCTAATCCATAACAAGATGGTGTTGTAGAGAACTCTCAATCCCTGTTGACATTCGCGGCATCAACTTATATCTCTATTCGTTGGCAAATAGCTGTCCTCTTCACCAACCAGCTTCGCCTATGATTGTATTTTCGTCCGCTCCTGATTTGGTCTCCTTGATGTTGAATTTAATTTTCATTACTCTCAGTAAACCCAGAGCCCTTAACACGTTCAGTGCGGGCATAACATCAGTTGTGCCCCACCGAGTTAGAAAATATCCTTTTTTCCTTTTATTTATTCTGTGGGGGCGACTGGGTTTTCACACTAGGGAGCTCTTCACGACTTCCTCGATTCGGTATGATTTTCTCATATAACGGAGGTCGCAGGAAACGTCTCCATTAATTTTTTGTTGATATTACAGTCGCTAAAAGTTGGCTTTGACGATGAGTTGCTGTTTCATCGAAAAATGTTTCTTCCATCAGTTCTTCATTTAAGATTGGTATGTACATTCCTATCGCAAACCTCACCAGTTCTAATTGACGATGAAACGATATAATTCGCAATGTAAGTTACTGCGTACCTACCCACGGTTTCCTTATTACAATTGATTTAAATTGGCTTGCTTATCCTTCGAGCTCTCGTGGCAGGTGGCTCAAAAGTAGTAACATTTCGAAAATTCCACGGAAACACCTCTGTTCTTTTTAAATGTAACTCCTCAATTTGAATATTAACATGTTTGAAAAAAAGAATATGAAAAGTTTCTATATTTGAAATTGTTACGATCAGTGGTGTAGTCCGATGCATTCGGATCCGCAGTGAACGTGTCAAATGAACGTTTTCTGAAAGGGTGTTAGCTGGTGTACCAACTAAATGTGCTGGTCGCAATATAAGAAACATTTGGGAAAAACAATCACTTCACAGAAGGCGAATATACCTCAGTTCTGTATTAAATTTCAAGGCAATCGGTTGTCTTTTGTAGCAATCGAATTATGAATATTGTATGAGAAGTCACATTGATGTGATTTTGATATAATTTCTTAGACTTTTTGTCGATGGTCATGTGAAGATGTACACATCAACAACAGATTGGTATCTGAATTGTGTTTACGGTCTGGGGAGCATTTCATCAACTCCAAGACCATCAACGTAATTGTTTCTGAAATTAAGGGTTCATAATGAGCTTTTCAAAATTAGAGTTTCCTAGGGTCTTCATTGCTTCTTGACGGGTTTATCCACTTTGACTCGCGGTGTCCTTCAAGTCACTTCCGAGCGGTAGCAGAACAAAAGGCCTCTCCACCTTTTATTGCGGTCCCTTAATCCAACTCCACCTTCATTCCAGACTCAACTCGAGTTGACGGGAATTCACCGAGTAGAAAGACCCTGATAAGTCTGATAAGAGAGCTAACGTTGCTGCAATAGTCTTTTAGGCGGATTCTCGGCTCTTACTTTGACTCCACTCTTCTAGCGGTTTGAGAGACGTTTACATTGACTTCTCGATTCCGCTTACCACCCTGGCAATTTCGCCGCAGAACACCAAGCTAATGATTATTGCGGTTGAACAGGTACATCACTAACCGCAAAAGGTATATTACCAACTAAATTGGATATTTCGCATCTTCCGGAATGTGGATGTAAGAGAAACTCTGATTTTGGTTCATAAACCTTGTAGGTTCAGTAGTTCCTCACTCGGCTTGTTTACTTCGTACCCACTCCTACAACTTACTGATTTTGAACTTGCTGGAACTCATTTGGACCCGGAAATGTCAAATGATTCTTAAGACTTCTCTAGAAAACCAGAAATGGAGATTATACTACAAAAACTACAAATGATTACTACACATTTGTGATGATAAATATATTATATAATTTTTCCTTATTAAACAAACCGGCTACACAGATACTTGAATATCTCAACAACTATTCTAATAAACAAAAGCTTGGTAATTATGGTCCATAATTTTCAATCCACTATGGAAGAAATTTTAATCGAACCCTCCACGAAATTTCATGTTTCACGTTTCGAGATACTTAATTAGAAAATTAAAATTGAATTTCGTCCACTGTTCGCAGTCCGGAGCTTTTCCCCGAATGTACACGACTACAGTTATTGAAACTTGTATTAAATTCACATTTGGGGTCTGGTTGGAACTTATGGTTTTGTGTTCGTTATTGATAAAGACCCCTTCAACGAATCGAATGAGGCATCTCGTACCGGTTCATCTTCAGCCGTTTGTACGTAGAAAATTGTGACGATCGAATCAGCAGGTACGATGCCTTGTGTTTCAAGAGTATTTTCGCTTTTGAAATCGACTTTTCATGACTTATGTATTTTATGTTCTGACTAGTGAAGCGTTAGTAGGTGTTTTATTTGATCTCGTTGAATTTAATTTGTTGTGTTTCCGCGGGTTTCTATGTTTTGTCAACGCACAGTATATTGCACCATTTTAGGTATTTGGAAATCGGCTTGTGGTACGTAATGAGAGACTTGTAAAGTATCAGTGTTTAACGAATTATATTTATGACGAAGTCTCAATATCTTTGGGATATATAGAATTCCAATACAGAATTTGGAAATACTGATCAGTAAAAGAAATCTTGACTATAATTTCTCTACTAATAGATTTCCGTGCTGAAGTATAAACAGAGCTTTTTTCATGGCATCCAGAAAACAATTACAAAGTGTGGGGACCTAGGCGCTTTGTTGTGATAATATACCGTGGAATACGTAGGAAATACATCTATCAGTCATTCACGTTTTTTGTGTAGGTATAAATTAGCAGTGCGTTGCGTACTCTCTAAATATTTGCGCGAGTATGCAAACGTTATTAAAAACTTTTTATTGCTAAGTTGTTATTTTGCAATAAAGGCTTCATGGCTATGGCTGCTTGCTAATGCCAAATGAAGGAAAAAAAAAACTTTTAATTTGAATGTTGAAAAGGTGGTTTCTTCTGTGGGTTTTAGACTCAACGACTGACTCTTGAGATGGTTCCTATTTGATTTCTTTAATTAACTGATTTTAAGTAGTTTGTATGATTCCGTAGAACATTTTGAAGACAACACACGATTAGGAACAGGAACGGGAATGTCCATATTCAGGAGGATGTCCACCTTGTATCCAGTTATGTTTGAATTGTACTTCCTACTCTAAACTCTGTCCGTTAAACAGCTTATTTTTTCTTGCTGATGAAAACTTTCATCAATCTCGTAGGCCATTGCTACAGCATTCAGAACATAAAGGTCTTCTTTAGCGGAATTGAATGTTAGGTCTAAATGAGCAGTAGAGACTGCTAAAAATCCTCATAATCCTAAATATCCTATTCAGGGTAATGTTCATCCTCTTTTTGGCCCAACCTGTTCTACGTTAATTCGATTGTCTAGTTCCATTGCATACATATTTCTCTATTTTTTTCTACGCATTAACCTGTTGAAGCAGGTTTTTGAAACTGGTATCAAATATCCCGCTCTCCGTATTACTTTCAAACCAACGACTTCTACATTTACTTGAACCCACGGAACACTTTCTCACTAGCATAAATTTACTCAAGCTCGCTCTACCGCTTTCCGCGTTTTCCATTAAACTAAGTAGTTACTCGCGAGAAATTCTTGAATCCAACACTTGAGAAGGAAATCCCTATGTAACAAGAGATGTTGGAGCTTTCTCGTAAATTGATTTCACGATCCTTCTGAACTTCACATCTAAAACAATACAATTTTGCGTTCAATACGGTCTACTTACAACAATAAAACCTCAAGTATTTTGTGGATCGTAAGCAAACGCCTCCTTTGCTTAGATTAGACTTAGCTCATTTATATATAAAATTTTTTGTGATACTTTAACTCTTTCTCATTTTTTTTTTTTCAAAATAAATTTGATCGCTTTTGTTATTTCTAGAATGTTTTGCTTTAAAATATATGATGTCCCATCCCACCCTCACCTCCCTTATATAAATATATTCTATTAAAAGAACGGTATTTTCATTCAGACATGGAACAGGCTTGTTGGGATAAAATAGGTAAATATGACAATAATGACCAAAGCAAACGTGATCTGAGCAACAAGTACTGACGTCTAATACATCTACATTATGGCAGCGACCTTGTCATGTTAGGCGGGAATGTGTTGTTTCGGTACTTGAGTTGGGCATATCGACAGGATCGCTTCGTGGTACCACTACCCGCTTCCTTCAGGGCTCTTACCTCAACTAGGGGTCATTTTATAGCCACTTCCTTTCATTCCTCTCTCCTCCTCTTTGGCCTACAACACCTCAAATCCTAGTTCCGCTGAACCTGGAGGTGCCATTCACGTTTGGTATAATATTTTCAGCTATAAACCTTTGTAATCGACCAAAGAAGAAAAAAATTGTAGTCCCCTCCCCATCACCCTCGTTATTTTACGTTTCAAGATGTGTTGATTACAAAAATCTAATTTGAAAGAATTTGTTTAAAAAATAGAAAAAATCCGTCATTTTCTCCGAAACTGTCAAACGAAAATTTGATGAAACTTGGGTCGAAAATCACATTTGGATTCTTTCTGGAACTGGATTCTCTCCATCCATCTGGGACAACCCTAGAAGGTGAAATTGAAGGGCTAAATATCGAAAACTCTTGAAATAACACTATTGTTTTTATGTTATCCATTGATGGACGTCGTTTCAAAGAATCGAATGAGCCCACCCGGACCGCTTTACGTTTGTCCTTTTTTTTTTAATCATTAAGAGCTACAGAAATATGACAGCAGTAAATATAGCCAACTATCTTGTGAGGATCGTATCATCTGATAAAATTGCTGTTGAATTTTGTTTTATTGTCCTTTTGAATTCGAGTTCTCCAAGCTAAATAAGTGTAGACAAGAGGTGCGTAGATATTTGTTTTATTTCAAAATTTCTGTTGTTATACTCAACAATTTCTATATCGTGTTGTATACTTTACAGTATATTGCACCACTGTTGCTGTTGACCCATTTTACTGCCCCTCTGCCAATATTTTTGGTGAGTCCCGAAAAACCGTAATGGCTATTTTCTGTTCTAATCAACTTAGATAGCTGAAATTTGAATAATATCATGATGATTTGAGGTAATTCGAGGGCTCTCTAACGTCAGATGTTAAAGGATACAGAATACGCTTGGTTTCGCGTGCAGAGCTAGAGCTTCACGAGCTACAAGTTTTGAAATCAGTTCTGATTCGTGTAAAGGGACTAGAACGTTTGGTGTTCACGGGGTCAAATTTATTACAAATACATCAAACTGTATTTGGACACCAAGAAGTAAGTTACAAGGTATCGAGCTCAGTCATCTGAAAACTGTTGTGGCAAATTTTGTTCCTTATCGATCTGTCGTGTTGAAATCTAGATGGTTCTACTTCTGGAATGGAAATATAAAATATGTAGCCGAATTTAAATAATGCACCATTAACTGCGTTGTGAATTATATTTTGGTGTATTCAACACTTCCACCAGTTCCCCAGTAGATTTGCACCTATTACGTGATTTATAGATGATGACCATACACTCCGTTCAATTGTTATCTACAGCTCAATGATCTACGATAAAGGGCTATCTAAAAATGATGAACGCATGTCTTAGAATCGGATGCGTTTTTAATTTAGTCTATTCAAAAAAAAGGAGTGTGAAAAAAAGGGTTACTTAGGAATGGTTCTTTAATGCCTCAAAACGGATATCCATGATGAAAAATTGATAAATTTGATTTCAAAATTTTCGGAGCCATTGCATCAGTAAAATTTTCTACAAATAAAATATCGCTACAACAGGTGCGAACTTTGACGAGGGAAACCATTTCAAGGAAGACGTACATTTTCAAGTGTGATGAACAGTCGATGCCGTTCACCTTCACATGGCCATCAGTAGGCGTATCTTCGTACGCGGAAACGGATTCGATCCTCGTTTTCTCATCGTCAACGGATTCCATTCAGCTCCCTAACGGCTCCTCATCTGCTCCAACCGGCCTATTGAGTCCGTCCATTCATCTCCGAAGACCCCCATATTTCAAACTTTCCCGTATTGACATTTCAATTCAGCCAGCTCCACGAAGCCCGATCTTCGCCTCTCCTATCCAACTCCCGTCAAACCGCGTACGCCGAGAAAACGCATTTTCCGCTTCCTTTGACAACTTTTTTTTTTTTCCTTCGTATTTTTTTCTCCACCGTCATTTTTCAACCTCGTTATAAATTAGGGTGTCATCAACATTTTCACCTTCGTCGACAAAGGTTTTCCAGCGTCAATTTCGTCCGGGTGGTAGATAAAGTCATTCCACGTCACTCGTGCGGGGGCATATCAGTGCCGTCGTTGACTGAAATGATCGCAATTTATAAGGGCCAACGAATCCTTTATAACGGTGGGCTACGCCGTTTATTTCGTGGGGTGCGTCAAAAAACCCGTACCTTGGGACTTCCCAATCATTTACTTAGCGACTGTACTTCACCAATACTGATAGTGATCATGTTCGACCAAATCAAATCGATCAAATCGACAATTCATTTCTAAGGTAACGGCACCGGTAGTGGCCACTGCTCCAGTAGTGGCCATTTTAAAGTTTATATTTGAGAAATAAGGATTCCCGGTCTCCTAGTGGCTTCAAACTTGCAGGAGGTACAGCTCATGTCATCTTGTAGTCAGAGGTTGAACTAGGAGTGCGCAGAGCATCATTGGAAATTGTGGTAAACTTCTCAATATGACCGTCCCTAGTTTCCTCGTTTGTTGGGCTGTATCCTAGAGCTTCTACTGGATAGAATCAATTTTGTTCATCTGGTATTGAATTTAATGATATTAAACACGTAAGGAGGGCAAAATGTCAAGTGGCCACTACTGAGACATGCACGTGGCCACTACTGGAAATTTCGTAATTTGATGTGGCCACAACTAGATCAAAATAAAGGTGTGAGAAAAAATTAATAAAAAATAGAAAAAATTGTTCTTTTGATAGTTTTAGGCAATGGATATGTTAGGGAAGAGTCGGGCTATATTCTAAATGAGTCCTGAAGAAAGTCAGTACTACTGTTGGCCCACAATTGTCAAAACTAAAGAAAAAAATTCTTAACTGTGGCCACTACCTGTGCCGTTACCTTAGTTGATCCTTCTTTTCTGACTCACTTCCTCTGAAGCTTTCTATCGAAAAACTGAAAAATTGGAATCGACCTATACCGAAATTTCTACTTAATTTATGAGTTGCAGAACTTGGTCATGCTTAAAACTGTCGAAGTTTTCACTCCGGATTTGACGACTTTTCAGAAATCGCCCGATAGTTCTCCATGAATTGCATTGCAGTCGAATCAATAGTTTATGCGTGTAAATCAATTTTTTATAACGGATTTTTCATCGTGGTCCAATTTTGATCAAACTCAGCGTTGAGACAGTGCCGTGGGGAGTGGTGGTTCTGGACACGGTTCAGGATGCTACCATATGAATTTTATTTCAATATTTAAATTCATTACTTCTACGCATACGTCAAATTTCGACAAACTCAAAACTCCTTGATAAATGGAGGATTCGGATAGGATTTGCAGAGTTTATGGTATTAGCCCAACACAATCCCCTATCGATCCGTTTGTCATGGGATAAATAATAACGTGAGTGCGAATTTCACAAAAACACAAAATTTAGCTTGATTTCCCATTTTTGCCTACATATTAAGATGTTGCTGTTCTGTTTTGAATTCATTCATGCTGATTCGCACTTATAGTTGAATGTAATTGTTGAGAGTGGGATATACTGATGTTATTTTTTTAAATGTATGGTAAATGGTGGTGGTAAAGGGGGGTAATTGCTGATCGCTTTCTTAAACTCATGTGTACGCTCGTAAACACAAATGCTGAACAACAATAATAACAATGAAGTCTGATAATGTGATATTAAACAATGTTTTCGGATCAATTTCCATGTATCATCAATCAACGCTGATAAAACGATGTGAATCAAATTCATGTTACTACCTTGAATGTTATACACAATTTTTATTAAGGAAATGCATTGCATCCATAACATATTACTTCTTTCATCCCGATACAATCCTTTCTCCCAATTAATGAGAGTGATTGGTCAACAAATTAACAATGAATGTTACTGACAGTGCGATTAGAAAAAGCGCCTCGAGGGTGGATTAAAGACGTCTAGATTCCTGAAATTGAATTAACGGCAGTGACGGCTTCCAATGGGCAAACTATAGGGTCGGCCTGAAATCTTCTGCACTTTCTCACTCCAAAGAAGTAAAATGTGAGGGTAAACACTTTCAGATTTTCTCGTTGTTAGTTTCAGCTAATTGTATGAAACCACCAGAAAAGCTGTAGTTATATCGATTTCCATATGGGACAGACGACGGAAGGAAACGACCTTTCAAATTACCAAAAGATTGATTTATACTTTACTAAAACCGTTTTCAGTTGAATAATAATCGGCAGTTTTTACCTACATCTCGTCCATAATCATAAAACAGATTGTCAGTCTCACCCAGTGTTCTCTCCAGTTGTTAATACGTCACCTAATGCGATGTTCAACAGAACAAAACAACCATTCAAGTTCAGAGTCGTTAGGCCCAAGAAAAATAATCTAACTCGAACAAAGAGCGCCGCGAGTTCTCCCATTATCATCACGTACTTTCACTAATGCAAAAACTCCTTTTCTACGACACTTCCAAACCCTTCTGGGCATACGATGAAAAGAAAGTTACCATTATCTCACGCATTTGAAATTCAAACGGACCATTTCCCAGAGCAGGAGGGCCTGGGACAAGACCCCGAAAAGTTCTTTTCGTTCGAGGGTAGAATGCAGAAGGTTAATTTCTAAACTTTTGTTTTATTCAAAAGAGGTGGTATTTGAGAAGATACCCTGTCGATTTGCTAGAGCACCTTTCTTGCACCAATAAGGTCAAAATTATTCACACCAATTATTGTCTGATTATGAATGCGGCAGTTTCTATTCGCTTGCAATTTCACTGAGCAGCTTTTTCCATCCCTGGTGCTGATTGTAGTATACAAACACCTATATCTTTATACATTCATCTTCTAATCTTATACCCATTTATTACACTTACTTCCATATAACATATACTTCCACATTATGCATTATCGAGGTACCTTAATATGGAATGCATTTCGACTCATCTTTCCAACATTAGGTCAATTGATACATCATAGGTATATCTATGATTTTTAGAGTAAACTAAATGCTCAACAAACAACATTCAAATAATATTTGTTTACCTTGCGTCATGTTTAACTACACTCGCTTATCGAATTCGTATGTAACTAATTGTCATTTTATTCAGGGGTAGATTTTTTTAAATGTGTATATCTTGTATTAAGGCTTTACAATAAAAGCCATGAATTATTTTCTCTCATTCAAAGAACCCTGGTTCGGGATTGTCTACTTGGCCATTCCCAACAGATATTTTATGTAATTATTTTCTTCTGTACAATTTCAATTACGAAAAATGCACAAAGCCGTTAAGGTGTGATTAAATTGTATTTGGAAGTGAAATAAATCTGAACCCATAGCACCCTCTAAAACAGAGGAAATGCCATCAATCGATTTGTATGGTGTTGAAGAAATTTACCTATCCATTTGGATAGATGTAATTATTTTTTTTTTTTTTTAGTAGCTAGCAGACGATTAATGTATTGAACAAGACGTAAACAATAGTTATTCTTACCTATAGACCCTCTATGTACGATCTATTATTAATACGGACCTGTTATTTTATGTGTGTGTTGTATGTGAATAATGAACTTTTCCTTATTCGGGTTTCATATTTCGTTGTATTCGATCTATTCGTGTAACTGTGGATGCAAATTAAATGATTCAATTCACGGTATCATTTAATCCATATAATTTGTGTCTACTCACTGCGAATTTTGATGATGTGTTCGGTGTCCATGTACACTCAGACGGCTCGGCAATTAATTCTTGGGCTCATTGTTGCCTCTGCTCATTGGAAAACGTAAAATCCTTTGGATGTACTTGTATATATCTCGTGATTTAGTTGTATCTCTTGTATTTAGTAGTTAGATCTCTTAGTTGATCGAGTATAGATCATTTGGTTTTGGAATCAATGCTGCCTGCTGCGCTTGAGCGTTCTTGATCCCCACTGATTATGATTGACGACTTCTTCTATATTAGACGTTGGTCTGACTAATCTCCTTCTACAAAATGCGAGAAAAAAGAAGAAAGGTCCGTTAAAAAAATTGTCCAGAATGAGATCGATGTTGTTTTCATTACTGGAGGGAAAGTCCGAATCTCCTGGGCCAAACAGAAGAATAACTCGATTTAACGATAACGGCCTTTCAGAACGGTTTTATTTCTGTATTCACCCCTCTCTACCCGCATTAATCATGCGATTTACCATTCACCCCGTTCCTTACCCCTCGGAGCTGTTTCTGCCGTTTGAAGACTTACGATAGCGGGATATACTCGGGGAAGCTATGAGATGAAGAGTGCGGGGTGGACTAACTGTTGTAATTGAAGGGGCACCCCCTCACTCGTGGATTTATCGCTAGTGATTTGTCCGAGGGCCAAAATAGGAATCGATACCTCCGCGAAGTCCTAGTCGGAAGTGTTAGGGAACGTGCGTGCGTCTGAGTGGGGCGAGCCTGATTGCAATCTTCTACCCTCCCAACACCTCACTCACACGTTGACACTCATCTATAAATGCACACCCTCACAAAACACATCGGCTCAAAACACCAATAAGGGACTTTTTTCTTCGCATTCTTCTTCGTTCCATTCAAGGCCCCTCCATTTTTCATTGTGTTGGTTAGTCCTATTATTCCATCTCCATCTCCGTTGACCTCCGGTTATGTACTCGGAAGAATGCCAACCTAAAACAGCCTCCCTCTTTGGTTGCTTTCATGTTTAATGCTTTGGATATTGCATCTAAAAATGAACCGAATTGATAAATAAATTAGTTCAATTCAATTATTAAATAAATTAGTTGACCAAAAGGAAATTGTTTAGTACACTCCTTCCTCTACCTCCCCCACAAAAAATTTGTTGTTTCAAAAATAGGAAGGGGGGGGGGGGGGTTCATTCTAATCAGATTGAGGAAGTGTAAGATTTAAGAGTTGAAATATTGCAAATTCGAGATTTCGAAAATTTTCGGGATGAAAGGTTTTTCTCGTCGCATTCAGGTCGGGGTTTCAAGGGCTGCGTTCCTTAATTCCCCCCTTCTAAGAGGGCTTGGCGAAACTTGAAATTTTTAAATATTTCAATAAAGTCCGAAACAAAAAAATGAATGAAATGGAATTCTGTGTGATGCCTTCTAAACATTCGCTACTACGTTCTTACACCCTACCAGTTTTTCAGCGATTGTTTTCGCATATTATTGCTGAAAAAAAACCTGAAACCCAATATAAAAAGTACAGGGTGGGTCAACAAAACTTGCTGATTTGAAAGGTCAATTTAAAAAAAGTATCCAAGATGTCAATGCGATTCAAATTGTATTATGTAAACAAGATCTTCCAAATTGGTTTCATATGGTTTTAAAAATTGTATCCCTCAAATGACCCCCCCCCCCCATTTTCAATGCACTGAAACACTCGATTTCGGAAGGTCCACTCGTCTGAGCATATCGAGGGGAATTTCAGCAATGGCTCGTCGCATGTTGTCGTTAAGTTGTCCTATGGTCGTGGGACGATCCACGTAAACAATGCACTAGAGATAGCCCCACAAAAAAAATCGTAGGGATTTTTTGCGCGAGTCAGCCGGCTGGCAGTAGGGTTGACTTGGGACCCACTTGACTCAGTTCTACGTTCAACATAACATTGAAAACGTCACCGCACATACCTGTTACAAAGATCACCGAAAACTCATTTTTACATCCAATTCCCACCCACTGGTGGAAAGTAATTGGGTTGCCGATACGTTTGGACCAATGGGAAATTGAACCGGGCCATTTGCAAAATTTCAGATTTCTCTGCGCTACAGGAGTATTTAAGAAGGGGTTCGTCGTTTTCAGGCGTCCTGTACCTTAATGCGCAGTGGTGCCGATGTTAGACTTTTGAACTTCGGATCAATGCGGATCCTTCCTTCAATTCCCAATTTTCATTTCCCACCGTTTAATTCCTGTACCACTGGTTGATTCCAACGTCTATTCAGTTACAGTTGCCCCTCAATGTAAAAGGGGTATATTATTATCAGGCCTATAAATTATACAGAAATAATCAACTATTTTGTAATAATTTACACCGTTTTGAGTTGATCAGAGGCTAGAAAAGTAGAATGACTATGAAAAAATACAGGACTTTAGTAAGCACCTTCTGTGAAGATAAAAGAGCTAAACTGCTTTTCAACTATTACAGACAAAGCTAACCCGAGGCCACGAACTTGATATATTTCACTCTCACTTCATCGCTTCGTCTATCTCCGTTTCTTCCACACTCACTCCATCTTGCCCCCTCCGTTCACCATCCTATTCATTTTCCTCTTACTCCAACACTCCCGTTGACTCTCTTATCTCCAGAACTTGGGTCGTTTTTCTGCGTGGAATAAAGTTGGCCAAAATCGCAAAATATCTCACTTGCTCGTCTCGCCTCACACTTATCTTGTGAACCCTGAAAGCTAAACGGGCCTCTAATTCAACCGAACCAAACAACATAATCACGAATTCCGGCTGGATTTTACCTTCATTTATTGTTTTTAGAAACTTCAGTTGTAGACTGGTGTTTGATTGACCTCAACGTAGCAGAAGTACTTTTTCTGGGAATCCAACTTTTCCCCGCAAAAAGTCCGAGTTTCAGACCATTCAGAACAATTACCGTTTCCCAGTACAGTGTATCATATTGCTCATGCGGAATCGTAATATCATGTTTGCTCCTAGGTGGTAGAAAAAAAGCTTGAATGTTGCTATATGAGTGTTCGAACCAGGGCTTTGAGCCCTGTTAAAACCCTTGACGTTTCGCTCATTGTTGGGTTTCCAATACTAAGTATTGTGAAAACTGTTACCGGCCATTAATAATTTGTCACCCTGATAACCTGGTTAACTTTTTATTAACCCCTTTACTACTCATACCAACCTCCTATCCTACATTCCCACATTACGATACAACTTGGAAACTCCTTGCATCCAGTCATAGGCACCCCTTTCTCATTCATTCCTAGGGAAACCAGAAATCCTATCACCTCGGGGTTTCCTCCTGTGAAATTTAGCTAGTTTTGCCCTTATGCATTGTGAGTTTTTATTCGCCCCCATTTTACCGTGAAGTGATAATTCAGGTTAAATATCTAGTTTAAGGGAATTACTCCCTATCCCACCTTTAAACTGATCTTCTTAAATCAAACCTTTTCATATTCCTTAATCACTGTAAGTATAGTCTAATAGTGTGATAAATCAAATGAAGTACTCTTAAGTGTGTGTTTTCGAAAGTGATGTTTTGTACTGCGACCCCACCGACAAGGCGTAGACAGCATGATTCAATTACATAAAAAATAAATATAAACATATAGATAAATATTAAAAAATGAAGCATACAACGTATCTGTTTATCACACATTATGATTTATTTATTGTCGCTGATAAATTAGAAAAATATGTGTACTGACGCTATTCTTCTGTTTGTTTCAGGTGAGTTTAGCTACCTTAACTGGTTTCCAGCAGTTTGAGTGAGTAAAAGAAAACTGTTCTCTCTTTTGGTTGGATTTACAACTTCTCACTTGAGATGATTGAAGGTCTGTGTTACTATTTTGTGATCCAAATCATACCATTATGATGTCAATAGACCCATAGACAATTTATTTCAACTTAGCGAAACTTTACAATTTCTTCCATGGATGGTTGACGAATCTGTCTATTTGATGTCCTTGATGTTGAAAGTTAACTGAATTCAATAGGTTGGTGGAAGTTGGGAATTGAAATAAGAAATAAGGCTTTCCTTAATATGCCGACTTATATTTGCTAATATCTCCACAATAGGTACCATTTTTACAAGGATGGTTCTTCCGGATATGTGGGCAATCGAGCGTTTATGTTCCTAACCTATATTACTACAAATACACTAACAATGGCTGTTCTTTTGTAAAAAGCTGTTTTTGTTTGGAACATTTTGCTTACAGTAAAATTTTCAAATCTTTTAGTTTCAATTGATTGAAATTGATATAATGGATGTGTTGAAAAGTGGTGGGTTAATTGAAAGAGATATTGATGCGGTTACAATTCGTGCTTTCTCCATGCCTTCATAATATCCAAGATCTGTTTAGCGCACAGTAGTACGAACGCCCGATTGTGCGTGATAAAACCCATGCCTTGAACTTTTCCTATATTCTAGCTTGTTGGACCAAATCAGTACCAACAAAATGGAGACATCTTGGGCTCCGAGGTATATGGAAACCGGGATAACTATCGTAGCGAGTGAGAGAATATTAATCTCTCTTCCCACCTTGCCTCGACATCAAGAGCGTTTGAGATGGATTTCATCTTATCAGGTATGAACCCGTATTTTTCAATGAAAGAATATTTAAAACAAATCTCACGCAAGCGCGTGCGGCTGATGATAGGAACATAGGAGCATTTGCTCTTGCCTAATAAACCGGAAAAATATTTAAGCTAGTGGAACAAGACTGACCTCACCCTCTGGTTGGAATGCGGTTCACTGGGGCGTGTTTCCAATCTGAAGGATCAGTGAGCATCGGCGGAATTTCGGGGTAATTTTGAGTTTGAATTAAGGCGGTCATGGGCAATTGTCCAACCAGGGATTGAAGAGAAAACCAAACACAGAGCACAGTCAGTTCGTTGCTCCCAGTTCGCGGCGCCCCTGGTGTACACGCCTTAGTTGGAATTATGAACTTAGCATCTTCTTATCACTTCATTCTTCAATCCTTCACTGTTCAGCTTTAGGTTCCTTTTTCGAATGGCAACGAACACAGTTTGCGATCTCAAATGTTCTAGAATGTCGAAGCTCGTGTCTCCACTTTTAGGTGAACCTAGTGGCTCTGTTACCTAGAGAACGAAAGATCTTAAGAAAATTCCAGCTTTATGATTTTGTTTTTTATTTTATTTATTTTTTGTTATTGGTCTGTTACTGACGATGAATTAAGCGTTGGAATAGATTTAACGTGTTTAACGCTTTGCTTTAGTGAAAATAGTCTCCGTTTTTCGACTAACTCTGTGTTTTTTCTTTTTTATTGCGTTTTTGTTTTCATGCAGTGTTAAATGAAGCTGGACAGGGACAAGTTGACATTTGTATTTGGCAACAGGCAAGAAAGGCATCTCTTCTGTCCCCTTTTTAGTAGCGCCTGGTAATTTCTGTGCGCCTCGAGAATTACGGTGTTTCAGCGGATGAGCCCACTCTGAGTGGAGATATTAACACTTTTTGTGACTCAACCCTTTATTTTTATACTTCTGTAGGTAGACATTTTTTGTTGCGTGGGTTTGTGAGTCAGGTACGTATTTGTATTGGTAAAAATGTACAGTTTACGAGATTTATTTAGCATTGTTTAGGCTTTTGTTTTGCTCTAATCGGCTTCTGGGACTTTTTTAGAATCGTGCTGAAAACCCCACGGCGGGGGTTTTTCACACTATGGTTACGGTTCGGCGAAAAATCATAAGGGAAGGGCTGTTGAAAGCCATGATCATGGCTGTTGAAGATAAAAATATGTATAATAAAAAATAAAATGAATTAACATGTCTCGCCACTTCATTGTTTGATGCAAGTGCAAGGTGGTTATTTTTACAGGTTCAAACATTATTATCCCATTATTTTTACCCTCATCAGACCGTTTTTATGAACATATATTCTTGTAGGGAGCTAAAAATACATACACCTGCAATAAAAACTTATTTCTACAATTCTGAAGCCATTTGGCGAATCCACTGGGCAGCGTGCTCCATGCAGAGCCATTCATAGAACGCCATCCTGGACGTCTACTCTTTTCAGACAGACAAAAACTAGCTGAAGGGGCGATTGCACATATTGCTACTACAGATAATAGGTAAAGAACTTACGTAACTAAAAAATAACCTGCATATTCATTTGAATTGAGATAGGTAGTAAGCTTGTTGAGATCTACAGTGAATGTTTGTCTGTCGAACCCCCATTTGTTAATATTTTACTCTTCTTTCCAAACGAATTTAAAAAAAGAGCCAGCCCCCTTCTTCATCGTTTTAATTAGTGTCGATATCCTACCCTCTCCTAAAGAAAAAACAAAACAATGGACGCCAAAACGAAAAATCAATGTCAGTAATGCGGGCGCCCCTATATACATATATATTGTTGGGGAGACCAAGATGATGTCAGAGCCCGTAGGGTGGTTTGAACACTAACTACCGTTGGTGCAAGAGATGAGGAGTGGAAGGGGGTTGGAAAAACAGTAGAGGGGTTAGTATAGTGGGGACCGGGTATTAAAAAAAAGGTCTTAATTCCTCCAAGGGGCGGCCATCGGGAGGGGAAAGATCGTTTGTTACTACCAGGGCTGAGCCTGCTAGGCAAACATTATGTCTCCAGCGAACCATGAAGCTTGAAGCTAGATTCATTCAAGGCAAACCTTGCTTTCAGGGGATAAGCTATGATGGAGTATCGACTTGATACAAGTAGGTTTGACTTGAAATCTTTGTTTCTGCTTATCGCCAATGTAGTCCATAATCGTTTGCTTAAAATCTATAATTTCCTCTTCCGGCAAAAAAATATTTTTTGCTGTAATAAAGTTATCTTTATGTCTTCTAGTCAACCATTGTCGTGTGATACAAAACGGAGGTTAGCGTCAATATGATAAATTGTGTATCTGATACTTTGACGTAACTCTGCTGGCTGAAAGCTTCCGTCAACGTTCCAAAAGAAGTTCTTCCCATACAGTCATAAACGGAGAATAGTTTGGAACTATATTTTCTCACCTGGGTAAATCAATTTATGATATGTACTTTCAAGTGCTGGTAGTCATGTAACGTATCGAAACCACAAATATAGTGGTGTGTTTGAAAAACCTGGTGAGAAGCTTCATATTGCCCAGGAAGTGTGAAGCTAAGAGGCTCAATAAAGGCTAACTTCCTGGGGAACATCCTTGATGGATTCTCTGCTTAGCTAATGATTGTTACAATCACTGAATAAGTTCAACTAAAATGTACATACGACCTACTTAACTCCTTTGTAGTGCCTTATTGCAACCTAATCTTTACTGTCCTTTACGGAGAAACATCATTCTTCTGTACAAAGATTATCTTCATGTCACAATGAATTTTTATCGTATTAGGTCGATGTACGGTTCAAAACTAATGTTACCATCAATGAAATGTAATATACCGATAGTTTCGGCACATTTTTGATTAGGAATGGGATCCTATTTACGCATGTAGAATCAATTTTGAATTTATAATCTCAAATCTTGAATAGGCAAACACAATGTAATTTCATCGACCTTTATTAAAGCCATAGTACTGTAAAACGGTAAGTAACTTACGCAGATTTAGTTGTTCTCTTATAATCATAAAATCGAAAAGTGTATCACCACTTAATAAGATAATGGTTTGTTTTGAACGTCTCCCATGAACGTTTTATAAGCGAAGAAGAAATCCTATAGGTTATTATGATTTTTCTTCTTATGGCGGAAAGTGTATGGCTTAGGGGCTAATTGTGTTAGGGAATGACTAATTATCCAAAGCTTGAAGTTTCTATTTTCACGCATCATTTCAACAAGTATTCTAGTGTATTTCATCTTGTTTAGCAATGCAATCAAGCTATAGCAAAATTCTTACTAGTAGTTTGTATTTTCTCGCTTGTTATCTATCCTATTCCTTCTTTTCCTTCTTTCACTATTTCTGTATTGTCTCTTATCGCAGGTTTGACCGAACATTGTCGGAGTTTGAGGATCGCCGACGCCCAAATTTCTCGTAAGATGTCAATAAATGTGTCTACCTGTTGTAGATAAAGCCCTAGCCCTCCGCTAATGTGGTGACTAGAATTCAACAGTTATTGATACAGTACTACTTATACACAGTATACTTATACTGTGTGTTAAACAGTATACTTATTTCTATGACTTCTTCATATCATATCAGAAAATAATTCTTCGATAAAATTGCTTTGATAAAAATCCAGTTCCTTCACGTCGAGAGTACTTACGCACTTCAACAGCTTCTACGAATTCATTTAATAGAAAATTGTTACCACTTAATAGTTCACGAAGTCTCATCAAAATTATGTTATCTAATTTTGTCTCCTACTAAATTAATAAGTAAAGTTTGCAACGTCTGCAAATAAATGCAAATAGGTAACCGAAAGTAATAGTACTCAACGCTCCTCTGTCTTATCTTTTAGCAATGTAGAAACACTTAGATGCATGGACAAAATACTGAAAATTTAATTTACATGATACCATAGTTAAAGACTCTTGCAATTTTGTAAAATACTTGTGAAACACTACAGATCTTGTTAATTTCCAATATTAAAGCACCACATTAGCGTTTATTAAAGTAGACACTCCTTTGGATCCTGCGTGTTTATTCCCCCGAATTCTCTCCCCCATTTAGCTCATTGTGAAGTAGAAACCCAAAATGAACGTCAATAATGGACGATATCAACAAAAGACCTTCAGGGTATTGGGTAACGGAATGGTCATTGAAGTGGGTTGGTTCCTTCTAATGTAACAAGTGAAACATAATAACTACTAGAGCTTAAGAGTTGGTCTTAAATCCTTTATAAAGCGCTGAGTTCAATAGTGATTTTTTCATACAAAGGAAACCATTTCACTTCAATAACGAAAGTCTTATTTATTACTCCAAGTTCTTTTTGCTCTATACCGTTTTATTTCGGCCAAGCAAAAGATATTCATTGAGATTTATTTGATTCCATCCCCTACTGTGCCGTTTCTTCATATTGTACTATTTGCTTTTTCTTTTTCCAATTCACAGATAACATTCTTCCTCCTTTTTTCATTATGTTCACTTTACAGGCTGCACGACATTCCGAGTACTTGTCAATAAAACCCTCATTACAATCAGTGATCCCAGTTATTCCCAAATTATTCATCCTGTATAAACCCTGTAGGTTCGTTATTTTGTTGTCGAATGTGATTTTAATTCTTGCACATAACATACAATGTTTTATTGTTAGTTAGTAGCACCTTTTAAATTGATTCGATTGAGACAAGTCATTCATATTTGATTTCATTTAGAAATGCAACTCAAACGTGTTGAAACTTGTAGGTATATAGGCACATTGTTCTCACTCTTCTCAAATTCGAGGATATGTGGACAGGGGACTTGTGGTCAGGGGGCAAGAAATCCTTTGAACAAAAAACCTTATTTGATTACCCGAACTTGTTTCGTTCAAGTACTGCGGGTGTGTTTGGTGATTTACGTGAAATTTTACACAAAAACTGAATGAATGTGAGCTCATAGAGGGCATAGGTAATATGTATTTCAGTTCAACTTTGGAATTTTTCATGAAAATGTTGAATGGCTTATCACTTAATGGAACACTTTCTATCTCTCTTAATCAAAAATTCTATCTGGCATAACTCGATCAACACGATAACTCGATATAAGTGGTTGGTAGTTGCTATAATATTGCTGTACCGTCAAATCGGGAATATCGTATATGGGGTTTATTGTAATTCAGTATCGCGCTTTCTTGATATAAGTCATATTTACGTATCATGCATACGCTTATTTACAAAGTAATAAGCAGACGCTGTGTGTATTGCTCGACTATCTGTAATATAAATATACAACCGTGGTAACAAGGTTCTTTTGGATCGTCTGGTAATTGGAAGTCACTGACATGTGTCAAAGCTCCCTCCAACTCCTTCAATATTGGAAATAATTGGCAATAAACCTTTTCGAGGCGACGTGTTGCTGTGCTGGTTGTCGCCGTTAGACTCAATAGCGCAAGGCTTATTGCTGTTGTAACGATTCAGTGTTGATTAGATTGGCGTTCAGCGGTCTTGTTTCTCATGTGTATCCTGAGGAACCTCGTACTTCTCATAATTTATTTGGATGGGTGACATAAATTAACTTGTACGCTCATGATCCACATCGGAATAGGCAACGGGATGGTTTATTCTCGAACTTTAAAAGTAACGACGGGATTGAAATGTGTTGTTCTTATTTGATAATAATTTTGGTTATTCCATAGCTTAATCTAAGTAAATCTCAACCTCGAATTGTGTTGAGGTAACACGCTTTTTGTCCCAAACCTAATTTTGTGTCGGTTGTGTGTTCATGGTCTTTTGATTGAAGGAAACGTCTATTTGTGCGCAAGCACACAGCCCGAAGGTGGATTTTAAAATATTATATAATGAAGCATACTTAAAGTTTATTGTTGAACTTATTTAAAGTTCATTTGCTTAAAAACGTTTTGTTGTTTAATAGTTATGAGTATGTAGAATTTGCAGAATTTACCGAATTCCTCACAAATGTACCTCCATTGGTCCACTTTCCACATCGTTTCCAGAAGCAGTTCTGTTGACGTATCGAACAATTCATTCAAAATTACAAATTTGTTTCTAATTGACAATGGTTTTGTTTGTTTAGACTGACAATGGCAGTTTAGATCTAAACAAACAAACAGTTTAGATTACGAATCGCAGATTGTTCACAGTCCGCGCGGGGGCGAGACGGAGCTCAAGCGACCCGCTGGAACACGCCACTTGCCATAGCCACACTTCCGAGCCACGACCGCTGCACCAACGCTTAAGACAGGCTAGAAGAGAGAAAAGAAGAAAATATGTAAATAATTTAGGTCGGGCCGGCGTAGGCTGGGTTAGACATGGGACTCAGCTGACAACGGGCTGACGTGACACCCCGTCACACCCCGAAACAATTTGTTTGTTTAGATTGACAATGGCAGTTACTGTAATATGGGAACGTTGCTAAGTCGTAAGGTCGTAATATGACGCCAGTCATTTTGCGATTCACAGTCGAGTTGATGATTTTATTCCCGCACCTCCTTCAGGAACGAAGATGGTTGACCGTGCGTGGTCTCATTCCTTTCATCGACATAGTCTCTATCCAATTTAGACGATAACATTTCGCATGCATTCGAGATCCCGATTGTCAAAACTATTTCTGCCGTTCAATTCTGTCTTCTTAAGGGTTGATCGAATGTGAAACTAAAGTTCTGGTATCAATTCATTTGTGAGTTTCATCCAATTGTATGTTAGGGAGGTGCTGGACAGTGGATGGACGAATTATTATAATTTTATTGATTTTCGATTCATGATTTCCGCCCATCTTGGAACCTTAAAGAAAGTGCGGGGGAGGGGTTGTTGAATTTTATTTTTTCAGGATCCATTTTCGTTTGCAACAGCTTCAAGTCATCGAGATGGTTAGATTTTCCAGACAGTGCACTAAAAATTGGAAGTTGATTTGCTTTTGTGGTTAGACCAGGCTTCACCTTTGGGTTTTTCGTTGGTCTTCCACTCGTGCAGCTATGGATAAACATTGTTTAGTTTCCGAAGTAATAACTTTACACATCCAGGGGGTAGGAAGGTTTGCCGATGGTTGAGGTTTCCCCAGATCCTCGAAATTCCTGTCCGGGGGCGCCCCCCCCCCCCTACCTGCCGAGGGATTTGTGCCTTAAGCTCTTAATTAAAACCTCGTTAGAGATGGCTCGAGCGGAGGGTCCGAAATCCGCACCTCTCAAGCCTTCCAACGTCATGATGAATGGCCTCGTCGCGGGCTCCCCCACACCGTAATGGCGAACCCACCGATGAATCAAAGAGGTTTACTGACCAAGTCAAAACATTCTTGTTAGTTGCTAACAATCCGAATCAGACTTTCAAAAGCTCCTGCAGCCTTGCCCTAACAAGAGATTCTCTCTCTCTCTCTTCAGAACAATCTCATAACTTGTATTATTTATTTCTTGGTGTGGTGCCTACTCACTCTGTCTGTCGGATTTGTGGCTACCTTGTTTTTAAGGTACAGTGAAACCTGGCTGAACGAAACCCCAATTGTTGTATAGGATATCTACAGGCTTCTCCTACATAAAAGTTTTCCTTGTAACCAATTTGTTTGTTTCTGAACTCCTTGTGAAGTGCTACTCGAAAGTTGGAAGGATTCTAGGATGAATCTATGTTGAACAGGCGAATGAACCTTTCGTCAAATGAATCACTGTGTAAGCTTTAAGAAATCGATTGGATCTGTTCGTTTGTCGGTCGTTGTCAGATTCGCAAGTTTTTTTTTCCCCCAAGCAAACGAAGATAAATCTCAGTGAATGGATGCAAGGAACAGTAGAGGTATCCAAGACAGTAGAGGTTTCCTTTACATCAGTTTGGCAAAGCTAAGGTGAAAAAACCTCGACGCGATTGCTTGTTTGAAAAAACAAACGAGTACAAATACATCGTCTAATGAAGTAAGGCATTCGTTTTTTTCTTCAAATTTACAAAGACAAAAAGAAAAGGCCAAATTAGCCACTGTGAAAAAAGTGATGAGAAAGAGAAAATATGCTGGTGGTATGAGATAAGTGAGGCGTTGTAGTGTCCAATGTCAGTTGACGAATGGGAGGCTCAAGTGATGATTCGCTAACGTAACGTCCCGGAAAAGAAGAAACATTCACTGCCAATATGATATCCCAGTAGCAGCTGTACATTGCCAATATTGAACGTTGTCATTTGGGTCGATATGACTCACGTGGCCTTTGCTATCTGCCACCTTCAGAACGAAAGGATGGTCTGGTATCATGTAAGCGTAAGAGGTTTACAGCTACTTTCCCCTCGATGGTTGAATTATACTTCGCCACATGGGGGGTCCAAGGACATCCTGCAAAGTGCTTCTGCCTTCCAAACTTTTATCTGTTCACCCCAACGCCGCTTCCCGTTTCGGATTTCCGGCTTTTCCTCCGAGAAAACCCGACATACACCCGACAGCTTTTCAAAGAGCGAAATGCCCTCTTTGGCCTCCGGCCAGCATAAAGAAGATTTTCTGTTTTCCCCACTTCATTCGACAACCCAGAGTCCAGATCTACGGATCGCTTCTTCTTCCTCTGTCGTCTTTCCGAGTTTAAAAAAAAAGGTCTCCCTCCTGCTGAGCTAAAATCGCCCTTCTGGATGCAACTCCTAGGGAGAATTTCCCTCTACTGCCTCCACTCCCAGTAAAAACTTTGAATATTATCCCTCCCCTGCAGCGAACGTCGGTAAACATCGTTATGCCATCAACTTCGGCCGTTTAGGGCTGGATAGCCCGTTAACGGTGATCGTTTAAGGTCATACGGTCCACTAATGTTGGTCGTAAAAATCCAGGTGATGAACATTCAAACCCATTGCCGAGATACGATCGATGCGATGAGGTGAATTACAATTTACTTGGATACAGTCTATTCTTGTCATTTAAAGATAATCCGATTTTGGTTTATTATTCAATAATAAACCATTGTAATCGCTCTGGAAAAAAAAATTCTATTCTAGGTTTACGTTTCAAAGGGTGTAGAATCCGAATCTGCAATAAAACATTTTCCGTCCGTCCGCCGTACGCACGATATCTCCGAAACGGATTCAGCAAAAAATCTGAAATTTTCAGGAAAAATCCATGTTGGTCCGACGACGCGCCAATTCTTGAGCCAGCTCTCTCACTCAATTTAAAGTGCCCTTTAAGGGCTGTAAAAGTTTTGTAAAATCCCTGAAAACCTCAAAACTAGTCGAATCGGCCTAAATATTTTCCTATTTGAAGAACATACCATTAGGAATTGAATGAGCCCTTCCCCACGTCCGTAGGTCAAACCATTCCCGATGTATGGCCCGATTTATGGTGCCAACATTTGCGTTTTCTCGTGTATTATTGTTTGTTTGTGACCTAGTGTAGTCCGGCCGATAGCGTCGAGTTGTAGTGAATGTGGATACTGGAGTGATAGCCGATGTGAATACTTGTAGTGTAGTTAGTAGCCGATACACGGGTTGAAGCATTCTGATAATATATAGGTAAATATTATTCAATATTATTACTGGGGTTTATTATTCAATATTATTACTGGGGTAAATAAGTATTCTTTCACTGGGGTTTATTATTCAATTGGCTTGCTTTCGTGATTTTAATCTGTACTAAGCTTCGGAGTGTGCGTGTTTTACAGGTGATAGAGCGATCATTGAATTTCAGGAGATATGCATAGACCACGTAAATCGGTTCTCATCCAAAACACCTATTTGGATTGATCAGTTGATGATATTTGTGTGCCTCCTCTACATCTGTCTACCTTCGGCTACATCGTTTACATTTGGGTTTGGGGAAGTTTTAACGCAATACGAGTGCCAAAGGACTTGATAAATTATAGATGTTTTTATTCTGGGGGGGTATTGAGGTTCAATAAAAAACGCTGCAAATTCTTTCACTGGAATTTATTATTCAATCGGCTTGCGTTCATGATTTGAATTTCTACTAAGCTTTGGAGTCTGCGTGTTTCACAGGATAGGGCGATTATTGAATTTCAGGAGGCACACAAATATGATCAACTGATCAATCCAAATAGGTATTTTGGTCGAGAACAGATTCACGTGCTCCATGTATATCTCCTGAAATTCAAGAATTGCCCTATCCTGTGAAACACGCACACTCCAAAGCTTAGTAGAAATTCAAATCATGAACGCAAGCCGATTGAATAATAAACCCCAGTGAAAGAATTTGCAGCGTTTTTCATCAGCACATTCACTTGTGAAGGTAAGACAATAGCTACCTTGTCAGTGACACTCTTTCTTTCATATCCTTTTTCCCATTTGTTAGTCTTATTGCTATGCCTAGGAAATAATTATAATTGAATGTTGTCCGTCTGATGTTGTAGATTCTGTAATCTGTGGTCCACTCTAGCAAAATATCAATTTGTTGGACGTAAAAATCTGAATCTGTGAAATCATACACACAACATTCACAGTATGGATTTCACGTGTAAGCTACAGTTAGTTAAGAAATTATTCATATGCACTGATTATCATGTTATAATTAATTATGTATTAAACACTGGTAATAAAGTTAATCGAGCAAACAATAAAAATGATGGCAGGAAAACAAACTCTCGTGTAGCTTGATAACCCTGAAACATCCTCAGGAAACCCTGGCCTGCCCAATATTTCCTGGTGTAGAACGGGAAGGTTAGGTCAGAAGATTGGTTGCGTTACTTGTCAATTGCAAGAAACTAGCTGTACTTGGCTTTTCATTCTCATCTACATAAACTAGAGCTAGCGTCGTCATGCCTTTTCCGTATTTGCTTTTAAAAAAGTATTACAAATGCAATCTGCTACTTGAAACGCGGAGTATTTGATCTTCTCTGAACATTTCAAAATTGTTTCCTACTTACCAAATGGGTCCCACTGAGCATTTTTACAAGTTCAGTTTTACCGAACGTTTTCTTAGTTCGTTACCAACGAAGGGTGGTTAGTCGAACAAAACAGCATTTTAGGGAGGTATCGTCTCATTATTTGTCACCTAAAAATTGTGCTCAACACACTGCTATCTCACATTAGCGTCAGATATAAATACCGATTGCTAGAAGTTATTGCGGTCCGAAAAAACTGAAAACAATCTCTGCCTTGGATACTATATGAAAAATATCGATTCGCTCTCGCGCAAGACCCTCCAAGATTTAGTGCGGAAGTTGATTTTCAGGCACTAGGATTTCCTCTCTCCGTTACAACCCAATAAATTAGCCCCATTTCTTCATCAACTTCTTTAGGCACTTGGACAACTTGGCGGATTCTTGCCTTGAGCTTGATCAAATCATAGTGCCTTTCTCCTTTGACATATAAGTGAAAATGGGGTAAACCGCATATAATTGTTTTTCTTCCTTTGAACATCTGCCAACATTTATTTGTGTAATGGATTTCACAATGACCTCTCCTGGTACATTCTCACACTGTGCAGAAATTATAATCTTTCGTCTGTTTTCATGCAAATATATCGGTTTTTAAAAGGCTGAAGCAACAACTTCTGGGAATGAGATGACACGCTCCAACCTAATCATCTGAATGAGGGAAATGATCACCAAGTGATGCTGTTTTGTTCAACGTAAGATGTAGGAATCGTATACAGAATTCCATTGAGACATTAGGAGGTAAATTAAAATCATCATAAAAAAATAAAATCAGCTGAGTTAGTTCAATCGTTCTCTGATCGATTCTCAAACGTTGACGTGTTACAGGACAACTGCAAGTAAGATGGTCAAAACATATTCCATTTAGCGTTATTGTTTTTTATAACTTTGAATAATGTACCTACAAAAAACCCGCCTCTGCAATCCGAAGCTTCTCCCCGAAATTACTTGACCAATGTATACGAAATTTGACTCAAAAATCCAACACCCACCCGCGATGTGCCTGTTGTCTTGGCGTCTTGATGGATCAACCCTAATGGATAATAATTTGGGATTTACCCATTGTAAAATCGAAATTTTCATCACATTGATACTAAATAGGTTAGTTTTTTGTTTGATTCAGATCAGATTGATACGATCATCCGTTGCACCACAATCTAAAACAATCGGGAGATAGACGTTCGTGCTGGAGCATTGAAATTCTTTAACGAAAGGCTCAGAGATAAGTAGCGTAGCTGGCGACTGCCCTAGTTTCACGGTTGATGCAATGCGATTATACTATTCATAACGTTACCTCCGAAGCGTCAATTAATTCGATGGGAAAGCGGAAGCGTTTTTGCCTGTCTTTATTTCATCTTGTGTTTCTAAGTGTACCTAGGAATTATGGTGGCTATAGTTGTAGTTGAGCCCAGTCCTGATAATCCGGTGTTCCGGTCAGAATGGCTAACAAATACAGAATGATCAACCTTTGTGTGATATGTTGTAGCGTTTTTGTGTTTCAGCCGTTAGGTTCTTTCCTAATGTGGAAAAGAACATAGAATTTTACATGTAATTGTGTACCTTCATGAAAGCTCAAATGATCTGTACTCACTGAGGACGGGAAGAGAGGCAGTGAGGCGTAAAATCGATCGAGTTAGACCAACTTACACAATCCTCTCAATTTGGGTCTGTAAGGGGGAAAATCGAAAGATCCCATCAGATAGATTTCCGAAAGAGTAATCCTGGATTATGTCTTCGGTGGGAACCTCGGGAGATAAGTAAATTAGCGGGGAGGGAGAGCCCCTCAGTCTTGTGATTTGTTCAACTTTGTCGTGGAATTAGAATTAGAGCGGAGGGGGGTGGGGGACGATGCCCTTTAGATCTGATAAGGGAGAATACTCAAGTTCATAAGAGGGTCGAAATGTAGGGAGTTATTACTAGCGCAAGAACTCGGGGTTGAAACAGTTAGCTTCACCCGAACAATCTCGAAGCCTTCATAAAAGCAACCGCCCGGATCTTACCAGACTTTGCTCCTAAGGTGGCGCCCTTCTTCTGTTCAGATACTTAAATAGTTTGGTTACCATTAAATTTATAGAAAAAATTGTCGTAATTTCAAACCGCTACTTAGTACTAATGTAAGTACGTTATCCCTAAAGTGGTTATATAATTAAATGTACAAATAACATACCTAAGTTAATGAACGTACAAATAAGTGGAATGAAGTGTACAAAACTATGAAGTTAATTTAGCGACAGTGTAATAAATCAACTAGCCGAAAAGTAAATTACACTATTACTCTCCCGCGCTTTCAGCTAGGGGAATTGGACGGTCAATGTCATTGAAGCTTATACTGCCTGTTTCCTTGCGTCTTTTTTGTTCGATTGAGAACATTGGTATTAAAACGGATTTTAGACTTTTCAAATCTAATTATAGAAGAAGTGAATGGAGAGGTAGTAACGATAAATCGTTATATCTTCACTATTTTCACCCGTTTATTATATTAATAATATTTCTATAATTAATTTTTTTTACCATCCCAATTTTTGTCCAATAAACTTCTCTTGTGCAATGAATCCTGGAAATTATAAATTCGACGTCGAGAAGGGGAATATAGATGCAATGGCTGATTCATTCAAGCCCTCCTCATATCTACTACAATTCTCAGCCGATTTGCTTCGTTTTTTCTTCGAGTAAGAATTCGGTGTAAATTACAAAAAAATATGTATTTGAGTTTATAATTGCGATAACACCCAACCCAGTACAAGGGGCGTCCCTGTAATGCCTGCATTATTTTCCCGTAAGTTTCATAACTAGCCCTTGGCTCTGGGTACAGCTACTATAAGTTCACTGTAGACGTGTCTTTCGATATTGGACCTCTTCTTTCGGTTTGTTGATGATGATATAAGTTGCATTTTGTTTCCTATAATTCCTCAGGGTTTCACTAGAAAAATGAATTCCCATCCAATCAACGTTTTTACCCCTTTTAATGACTTCCCATTTAATATGGAGACTTTTTTTTTTGACAGTTAACCTTTTCTCTTATTTATTGGTTGTGAGCGCTATTCATTGAATAGTATTCAATGTTTTTCATATTTTGAAAATATGACGTTTTATTATTTACATGTACTTGAAAGTTTATTCGCCAGTTGGTTATTTTAGCTTTCATAAAATTCTGTGGATATACAATAATGTTTATCCGTAATTTTTAGCGCATAAATATTTTATAGTGACGCATATTAGGTTGTAAAAAAAACCTGTCCCACAGAAGGACAGGTCGTCAAGAACTTGGTTTCCTTACTACAAAAATAACTACACGTTCGCAGTGGCAATGTTAAAAAATTTCAACTTCTTGGATCCTCAAAATCCCACATACGTTTCTAGTAAAACGATAATGGAAAAATTTCTTAACGTTTAGCGAATTACAAAAGCGAGAATACATACGACAAAGGAATGACATTTTAATTCTTGGAGGCAGCAGGGCTTACAATTATTCATTCATTAGGATTATTTAGATATGCAGGTTGGGATGATTACCCTCCAGTAGCTATGAAGAATGATTGATTCTCGAATAAATTCATAGATGAAAGCTGTATTTAGCCAGATGTTGAGTAGCTTCAATTGTTGAGTAGTAATCATGTTTTGTTCTGTCTATAAACTGTCATATCACTTATGTAATGATGCGATTTAACGTTCTGCCGATGAATAATCATTAAGAGAGGTCATGTGGCGAGGGTTGAAGTTTGGCACACTCGTCGATATATAAGATTGATTGTAGTTAGATGTCTGTTGCGGGTGTTGCAAGTATTAGCAAGAATAACTTGAAACTCTATTTTTTTAATTATCATTTTACTTCATCATTATAAAATTGTAATAACTTCGCTTTTTAGGTCATTACAATTTCCTATAAAACCGGTTCAATGAATGATTGGATTAGAATCTTCCTATTCTACGGCATGTCCTCCTACAGAGAGAAGGACCCCTTACCTTACCCCTTTTATCGCACAGAAGACTTAATGGAAAGCGCCCTCTGTCTCCATTCCCATTCTCTTCCCTCCAACCGGCTCGACGTGGAACATGTTTCTCTCCCTTCAGTCATTTAGAGTAGAGACCTACACCCTAATCACTGGAAGGGGCGTTTAGTATCCGGAGCTTTGTGAGGGTTTTCAACACTATACAGGAAAGAGGGTTCAACCCTTCAGTATTTACCATTCAGTGAATCCATTTCAATGTTTTATTCTGGATCGGTTCAATTCTCAAGCAACGGACGGAAAACGTCAATATTATTATTTAGTTTAATTAATCGTTCGCGTTTTAGTGAAATCTCTCCCATTTTCAGTTCAGGATTATGTTTACTGACTCGTTCTTTAATCGATTGTTAATTATTGACTGGTTTAGTTGAATTGGTCGGAAAGATCAAGTCATCCGACATTAGGCGTTCTGGTAACACTCTGTATACTTCGAAGTACTTCAAGTTTTATGCTGAAATACATTGTTTCAATAACGAGCTCGTCACCGGTTGTGAATAGGTGTCTGATCAATGTTTTCTCCAGAAATGTTGGCGTTATATTACACCACCTCACCAGTGTGTACGGCAATGTGTCCACTAATTCTAATATCGTAGCAGTATCGGATGTACCTAAAAGTTGTGGATTTTCGGTCTGTTGTAACCCTTCTGAAATAGTACTTAGTTGCTCCGATCCATCATTAGGCCAGTGATTAGTGGATTGCGTTTGTGAAAGATGCAACATTTTCTTCAAATCATTTTACCTAACCCGTTTAGTAAGCTATTTCTTTTAGACCTAAATATCGAAGAACTCGAATGGGCTTAGCATTAAAATACGTAAAATATTTAATATTTTATCACGTTTTAAGATGCTTTTCCCTGCGAGAGAGAAGATACCATCCTTGGAGGAGATAGGACCTGGCACGCAGAAAATGAAAGCAATGGTAACGTAATTAGACGGGCGAGCTTTGAGTATCATGGAGGCAAAAGAATAATAAATATTCCATATCCGGTATGAGATTATACTTATCATATGCTACATCGATATAATGTGCTGGTCTCTAGAAATCGAGAGTATGCTCTAGTATCGAACTGCGCTGGGAGTGGTTGTTCCAATTTGACAATTTTATTTTTCTTGCACTACTTTAATTTATGAAGCTTTTCTGTAACAATGTTAGCAAACTGCGAATGAGTGAAATCCTCTACGTTCCAGTTTGGAACAAAGTTGGGGAGGAAGTTGTTGGATGAAACTCTCCATCGTTTAGTCTTTATATTAGTTGACACAGGCATCGCTAGATCGATTTCTCATTCGCTCTAGACGATCACGGTACCATATTTCAATCCCCCTATCCAATAGACTCTGGTTTATTTATTCGCTACGAGTCGCCTACATTGTCTCCCTCAAAACCTATTTATTTTCAATTATTCGGAAGATTTTACCCTAATATTGCAGTGGGTCATTTTATATATCACATAAACTTCTCATAAGTTGGATCCTGCTTACATCTTCAAGAATTTCGGTTGATTTAATCGTTCCTACAAAGGCTGCTACGATGCAGGTTTTCAAGGGGAACCCCGACGTCGACGAAAAGGTAGGAAGCTTTTTCCGAATTTATTCCAAGTTTGAGCAGATTTTCTTTTTGTAATACCGCTACCGAAATATTTTCAATTAATTGTAACCCCGCCCCCAGAGTGGTTGTTTGACCTAGTTTTTCCTAAAACTCTTTTCTTTGATGCGAAATTCAATGTTCTTTAATAATTTATTCAGCTGATTATTCAATAGGACGGACGGTGCAGGACCAATAAAACGGTAAAAGTGCTGAGAGAGTTTTTTAGTTGCCATAAGTTGTCTCGACAAATTTAGAACTACCATTTTTGATAATGACTAATTTGCATGTATACATACACATATAAACTATTGCGTCCAACTTCCTTTTTGACGCTCCAACGGACTACGTCTCAATGGCAATGAAACATCATGTAAGGGATACAGCATTTCTGATGTAAATGAAAAGTCATGGGGTTTAGCTGATAATCGTCATTACTGGCGATATTGATTTAGTTGGTAACGAGATGCTGCAGATATAAATCTTTACCAACTGTATCAGTAGTTTCGTATTTCAGTTCTCAAGCGAAAGTAACCTCATAACCCTTCACAATATTGTTGTTGTGTATGTAAGTCATTCCCTCGTCCCCCTTAACGTCTTTCTGATTTTCTGTTTTGAGGGTAGTGCACAAAAGTACGAAACTGCTTCACCCGCTTAATTATACCTAAACAAATAATCTTATTCATCTGGCGCTTGACAATTTTGCTCGCACTCGCAAACTGAATTCTACTGTTCACAATGAGAGTTATAATTTTTGCTAGCTGATTAATTCTTCACAATTAGAACTCAAGTTTGCGAAAAGGGAGAGTGAGGTGATGCAAGTTTCTACGAAGTTCCAAAGGCCAATTCCAATTGTGAAAAGTTTGATTTAGTCTGCTTTTACTATTTTCTCTGGACACTCTTTGTTTTCTTCGGAAATGTTCGCCTTCTAACTTGGTGTTTTTCTACCACTTGGGTTTATTTTTTTTGCTAGTTATGTTTTGCACTTTTGTTATGACGTTGAATGTTCATTAGCTCGCAACACTGCCGGACGTAGGACAGTGGGTAGATCATTAAGGTAAAAAGTAAAGTAAAGTAAAGTAAACAAGGAATTTCACCTTGGATTTTCGTCCGACTACCCGGAGGTGTCGTGGACGTCGCCAGCCGTCCTCCAGAGAGGATCGGAACTAGGTCTGACGATTTCGCTCGTGGCTTCCCATTGCCTCACGCCCCTGGGTTGGGAGCTTTTTGGATTCACGTGATATCGAGATCAGAGGTGAACATCATCTCGCCAGCAATGACATGAGACGAAATGAATTCAGTTAATGATACAAGTAACCCAGCTATGAATATATGGTAGATCATAACTGTTATCCTAAATATCATACAATTAAAGTACTTAAACCATGTATTAAAGCGCTTATTGGTGATATAGTCTGATCTGAGGGAATGAGTTCCCTTTCAGGACAAAACTCAGGACCTCCCTCTAATTAAACATCAGCCGTTCCTTTAACTTCTTCCGACCCTGTTTCTCCGGAATACGTTTTTATTAGAAGATCATTAACTCTCTTCCAGCTAAACCACCAAAAAGGGGTTCGTGGGAGATGTTGAACGGTACATTAACGCTTCTAATCAGGGAACGCCAGCATGTTTTGAAATAAATTCAACTTCACGATAAATTCCAGGAAAAGCTCCCATTCTTTTCTGAAGATTACCACCGCTGAAAATTAAACCCACCCTTAAATCTACCACGGCTTACAGCCCCGCCCTAATTCCCTAATTCCTCGCTAATTTCTCAGTTGTTGATTTTCTCTCGAGACCTTGATGAGGAGAGAATTTTTTTCCCCTGCCGTTGGTCGACTATGAAAAATTAAACGTCCAGACGTCCCCGTTCTTTCCATTAATCTCTCGATGACGTCAGTACCTCCCCGACACGGTTTAATTATTAGTCGGTGGTTGTGTTCTAGAATGGCGCAGTGACGAGGATGGTTTACGATCCTGAGGGATGTTTGAGGAGTTTGACAGTGGAAGGAGTCGGTAGAGGGGATGGGTTGAGATCCCTTGTCCGAGACAGTATGCAGGTCGTTCTATTTATGATGTTCGGGGAGGTTATTAATGACTCGGTCTACTACTGGAGGCCATGTGGCTTCTAAACAGAGGTCGATTTTCAGTTTTTGTCTCTCACAGTAGATCGTGTCAAGGTTATGTTACTCACAAAAGATCACGTCGAACCTGAGAATCAATCGCCAAATGCACTATCTTATATTACATCAATAACGTTACTTGCAGTCTCAATTAATCAACTGCAAAATTACATTTTACTGTCGATGGCTGAAGTACACAGTTCGGTAATTCAAAATCCTAAAATCCAAATTCAGTCGAGATTACCTCCTACCCCTCAATTCTTTCAAATTGTGTCCATACACGAAAGAGCTGTAAAATCCTTGAAATTTAAACATCTAAATCTACTACTCATTAGTGGTTATTATTCCAGTGTACACACAAAATATCATAATTTACTCAATTATTGTATGAGATTTTCATGTTCATATACCTAAGTAATATTCATCCTCATTATCATCAAGGGTTAGTCAAAAGAATGACTCACGGATTCACGAATCATCAGATTTTAACGAAATCATCATAGGTAATATCCAGTTAAGTTGTCCTACAGAGCATAGAACAGAATTGTGTCTTCTACAGAATTGTATAACTTCTTAAGTTATACATTATCCAAACTCGAATTTAAAATTTTAGATAAAAACAATTATTTTCAACTTGAGAAAATGAATAAAAATTAAAACGGAGTAAAATAGAACGTTGTCTAAATTTCCGCGAAAATAATGAGTTACACAGTTAAGACGATTTCGACGGTTAGGTCACCATCTGTAACAAACATGTCATGGTGTTTCCACAACTTCGTTGCGAGTGAGTTAGTCCGTTGAGAAAATGAAATTGAATAAATCCGATATTTTCCACATTTAACGAAAACAAGATAAAATTTACTGAGACATCACTTTAACTGTTAACTTCATCGACAATCTAGCCAAAGATGATAAATAACTATGATGTGTCATGAGCAACAGAGGGCCATAATTGTAGGGATTCCCTAGTAGTCAGTGGATATAATGAATCAGCTGTTATGTTATGGTTACCAGAAGCGCCTGTATCCAGTGCGTGAGTCTTTTCATTATTGAAACGCTTTGTGACTCAGCCGGGTTGAAGCCTGACTCAGGTGGCGCTAAGAACGACGGATTGCTCTGGATCATTCACACGTCATCCCCGTTCCCCGTACAGCACTTCCATTTTACGTTCGGGGAAATTGGTCGATATTGGTGTGAAATATCATAGATTACATCGTCTAGTGTAGTACGGATACAGTATAAAACAATGAGACAAAATTATGGAAAGTAATCCTTGTTCAATATTGACCGCATTACTGTCCGCCGTAAAGTAATAATTATGTTCCGTCTCCGGTTTAAAGTGTAAAGGAACTTCTTGAATCTAAACTGAGCAACTCGTTCAAATATCCTCAGAAACGGTTCCATGATTTCCTCTGAAATTATCCTGCAATACCGGCGTTGTGTTAATGGCTCAAAGATTTGAATCGAGAGATTCAATTGATCACTCTCTACGGTTAATTTTGAGTTTCATACACTCTATGTGTCTAGATCATTAATTTTAATTAATTTAATCTCATCTTTTTTTAATTAAGCTTTTCCTCTTCCATATTTGGGATGACCCTATTTGGAACCGCCTTAATGTCAGCATTGTCATTAAAAGAGCTCTGTGCTTGTAAAGTCATTTGTCGAAAGAGTGGTTAACCACAGCAGATAGACCGTAGACAACATATTTGGTACACAATTCGTTCACAAAAGTATCGTAATATTTATTGTTTGTCTACACCGTTTGTTAATATTAGTCTGGATTATATTATTGGATATTATCCCATCACCGTTTGATTAGCTGCCCTGAAATCCAGCAAGCTGTATTGTCATTCGTCATATATATGGGATTGCCCGAATATTGTCTTGTTGGTTATTGGCATCAGCAATGTCCGAAAATTAATGATTTAGATTAATTTAGATTTGAGAAACAGACGATTGTCTTCTCGTTCATGTTGTTTTGAAATAAAAATCGGAGTGAAATTCCGTTCTGGGAATGTAGAAAGAAATGTGTGATTGAAAATGAAATTCTCTCTGTCGGTCACCAGCAGTATGAATTGACATGTAGATGTGTTTAAAAACAAGATATGTTATGTATTTGAAAAAAATTTCTTCTTAAGGACTTTCGCTTGCTTTCCACGTACAGTACGATTGCATCGAATAATTAGGTACGAATTTACCGTGGTCTAACACAAACTCAAACCGTTGACGGGTTTATTTTGACCGTGAGGGCTGGTATTCTTCATGGCTCATTCAAAGCTTGAATCCATCATTCGCAAATCATCGTTTTTAAAGGATTCAAATTTTCCAATTAATTATCAATTCAGTGGTATTGGTGGTTGTTTCTAGCATATCCTCCTAATTCGACTACATAGCGCTGATTCAGTGACGACATCCTCAGGCTATTAAACTTGGATTATTCCCCGTTCTGTCAGACCCTTGTTCCTCACACTTCCACAAACTGTTGGCTTATTATAATGTCATTAATCATCCTTCCCATCACCATGACGAGACCTTTCTCACGTTGCGTCTTGACCCCCTTGAATACCAATCAATAAATTTATTAAAGTTTCCCCAACGGGACTAAAGTGTTACCGCTCATGTATCCCTCTCAGTAATTACTCTTGAATTTTCGACCCATCAACTGCCTTAATCTTCTCTTGCTTCTTTACTTTTTCCTCAAGTTCACTCCTTTCCCCTTAATTCAGCTCCGGTAATGGCTGGATGATTGGGTTACGAGACCGCGGAAACCTCGGAGGAGATCTTACACTCAATTAGCAGTTTCTACCCATGGTACCGAAACGCCGAAAGAGTGATGGCTGACTCCTTCTTGATAGTCTGATTGACTTTCCTTATACCCCGAGTTCAAAGAAACTTCGTCTCTTCTTAGACTCCGTGAGTTCTCTACAAAACTCTTGTTGAAAACATCTCATGTAAGGCTCATACTGCTCTGCGTATCGGCTACTAACTAAACTACAAGTATTCACATCGGCTATCACTCCAGTATCCACATTCACTGCAACTCGACGCTATTGACCGGACATCACTAGGTTACAAACAAACAATAATAAACGAAAAAACGCAAATGTTGACACCATAAATCGGTCCATACATCGGGAATGGTTTGACCTACGGACCTGGGGAGGGACTCATTCGATTCCTAGAGGTATGTTCTTCAAATAGGTATAAATTCATGCCGCTTGGACTTGTTTTGAGGTTTCTAGGGATTTTACAAAACTTTGACAGCCCTTAAAGGGCACTTTAAATTGGGTGAGAGAGCTGGCTCAAGAATTGGGGCGTCGTCGGGCCAAGACGGATTTTTCCTGAAAATTTCAGAATTTTTGCTCCAGCCGTTTCGGAGATATCGTGCGTACGGCGTACGGCGGACGGACGGAAAATTTTTTTATTGCAGATTCGGATTCTACACCCTTTGAAACGTAAACAATGAAATTTTCAGGGGGTTAGAATTTTTTTTTCCAGAGCGATTACAATGGTTTATTATTGAATAATAAACCAAAAGGTAAACAACATTTATCACCTCCACTTAGCAACGCCCTGTATCCAATCATAGTTCGATCGTCATTATGTCAATACTCCATCTCTTGACATTGTACGAGTAATGATATCTCGTAATGATACCTTAAACTTGGATATTCATTTCCATAGCTCAATAAAACTGATTTCATGTTTTCGTCACATGTGATTAATACTTATGTATTTATTTTCTTGTAAATTTACCATAATATGGTGAACAAAAGTACTATATATCGTAAAGTATAACATTCCAATGGATAGCCACTAGTCTCTAAGTGGCTGAACACTTTACCCGATACTGGAATCTGGTAGAGGTTAAATTGGTCTTTGAAATCAATGATGTTTGTTACCTTCTTTTTCTCACCTCCACCCAACCAACTTATTTCTTCAAAGTCGATTTTGGACGTTAAAAAGAGGAAATTTTCGAACCTTCAAGCTTTATACCGTGGTGCCATCGAAATGTTGCTATACGTCTTTTTTGTGATCTTCTTTATAGTACAAACATGCCAAAAAAAAAAAATTTTCCTCCGTTCGAAACGATTTTTGAATTGTTGATCCAAGCGTGTTCTAGTTTCTACTTTACTAGGATGGCAAATGAAATAATGGTGATTGCAATCCATCAAACAAAATTAAACACATGAAGATCTGAGTCATGTCGAATGTAAACAACTCGTTATTTGAAGATCAGGTTGGAAATACCATGTATTTCCACACTGCTCCTTCCCTCCTTTTTAGCCTCTTCCTTTTTTTTGTCTAAGGGGATCTTTTCTTAATTCACCACCACTACTTTTTTTGGGTTGCGATTCCGTTAATTTAACACCAGTGCTCTTGAAACTTCGAGGAGGTTTAGGTCTTTACATCAAACGGAAAAGATCCAACGACCCATTAGGGGGCAAAGGCAGAAATGTTTTCTATCTAGTTTGATAGTCTGAATGCTCGCATCTCAAACAAAACACACAAAAGAAAAAAAAAAAACCCTCAATTAATCCTTCTAGTAATGTAAAGATCAGATGATAAATAGATCAGAATACGTTTTAAAACTAGTGTCTCTGCATTTCAATGTAAATACCTAAACCTCCTTCAAGTTGTAAGAGTATTAACGGGTGAATTAACGGAAAAGATCCGCATGATATGTGCTCGAGCTAACCAGTTTGCGTGCAGCAATCTCCTCTGATGTCCCGTCATCACTTCACACAGTACCTCATTCTTTTTCTCTGAAAAAATCCACAGCCTGTTGCAGTCTACGGCAGATTCCGTGTTCTCTTCTTGTGTCTTCATCTTCATCTTCGTTCTATCAAAGGCGAATTCCTTTATGTTGCTTATGTGTTCACGAAATCGGAAGTCTTATTGAATTTCCAAACTGATATCCCAAGGAATTGGGCTAAATGGAGACTGGGGCAAATAACAACCTAGTTGAATAACAACCGTGTGTTATCACAATATTCATCCTAAAATTTGAAAAAATCTTTTATGACTCTGATGTTGTTAGACGGAATAAATCGTTTCAAAATCGTGCATTTTCCATAACCCTGCTGGCACATTTACCTTTATGTTTGTTATAGATAGCCACACGGTTGAATTCGGTCTCATTTAAAACTTTATGTACCTAATTCTCTTTCGTTTTTCAAACTCTGAAAGCGTTCGGATGAGGACACAATAATGAACAGTAAATAATTTTCGATATTATTGGTTAAATTATGTAAATAACATTTACTAACTACAAATACCTAAGTGTGCAAATGACTTTATCAAGACTGTTTCTTTTTCCGTTTTCTTGAACGTACGTAAGACAGGTGGGTATGCTAACCCGCACGACTGATCAGTCTTGATGGCTGGGTAGATCTGTACGCCGTTGTGAATCCCTTGCTCCCTAACCTGACAAGATTTAGTACCGAGTCTCGGAACTCCCATCTCGAACACAATACTTCAAAAATACGTGAGAAATTGTATAACATGATATTTTATCAAAATAAATATAATACTAACCAATTTTCTGCTTGCATTTGCGATGGATATATAGGGAAACATTACAACTCCAATAAGGCTTGAAGGGAAAATGGAAGACATTTAATTGGTTTTTACCCTCATAGAATTCATCTCTCATATTTGTGAAATGAAAAATTAAGCCCAGTAACACTAAGTTTTCATACTTACCTAATCTTTTCAGAGGAAATCGGTTAATAACTTTTTTGGTTTATTAAATCCAATTACAAGCCCTTGTGATCGTATAAGAGAAATTTGTTACAAACCCCCTCAAGCTATGTCACTCTACGTTTCAGGGTACGTAGGTTCAAAATCTGCAATGTCCGTGTGCAGCCCGCCGTACAAAGTAATAAAAAGTCTTGAAATTGGTTTTAAAAAGAACGTTGTTTCGCACATAGACTCCTCCTCCGGCTTAGGTAGTTGGTCTCAACTTCTCCCCTGCTCGACCTCTTCATACGCATAGATGATGTGGGCCAGAAAGTGGGTTGACAAGTTTTATGTTGAACTAGGCAAGTGGGGTGTCATTTCCAAGTGATTTTGGACGCCGATTGAGATGGCTCTCAGACCAGGTAGTAGCTCATTTAATGCGGAAAATCTCATTGTAAGGATGATGAGGTTGAAATAAATCGGTGTAGAATTTGCTTTTTTTAATCCGAATTTTTTTAATCTCTAATTTTTTGGTAGTCAAGGAAAGTTTTGGTTTGGGTGGGGGTGGAGGCGACTAAAAATAATAAACTTTTTATCACATTGATTCAATTGGTTGAACTCCAAGTTTTTTCTTCGTCTTTTGCGTTTTTTCGTCGTTATTTGAGTGTTTCCGGGTATTGAATTTGTAGGAAATATTCGTATTTCTTCTTATTTGTTCTCAGTCATGACTGCTTGTTGTGAAGTTGTAGTTCAACTTCCATTACTTCTTACAAGCAAAAAAACGTCAACGTGGAGCACCCTACTACTGATGTGAAATAAAAGAGATTATGCGGATTATTTATTCTGCCAATATTTGCATTTAATAAGTCTCCTGATCTTTTGTGCCCTATCTCTTTCGTAATAACTTCACCCTCTTTCTTTTCTTCCCTTTAATTTTTTGGGGATCAACGGTGAGGCTATTCTTTGTTCACAGGATAACCAGCCTTACCTCTCAAAGCTGCCTGCATTTCGGAATAGAAACCTTGATAATAACTAAAGTTTCGAGTTTTTGGCATTAGCAAGCAGCCGTAGCCAAGAAGCTTTTATTGAAAAATAACTACTTAATAAAATTCAATAAATAATACAATAAATTGTTATTCAAATTTGTTTAAATGTCTGTATTAAGTTTAAGTTTATTAAGTTTAATTGTTTGTATTGTACAAATTCATAACCCACCCTTTCCTGAGCATGCCTGATGGTATGAACACATGGAAATTACTCACAAGATAAATTCTCTTTTCTTCACGAATGTACTCGTGTCAGCTACATGAAATTTATTCAGCACTGACGACTCACAAGTTAAAATCAGCAACCGTACCCATTACCCAGTCAATTGTATGTAGTGGCACCGCAGGTACGAAGTTAGTTTCGTGTCGGGAGATAGCACTTATGAGCTCTCCCGATGCATTCCACTTTTTTTCAGTTCCAATCCTGGGATTAGTTGTTCAATTGAAATAGGCAGGCATGTTATTTATTTGTGGTGGCGTCAGGAAAGAAGCAAGTCTCTACCGCTGCTGTCGAAAATAACAACCGAAACGGGAGGATAGAAGAAAAAAAACCGATTATTCTGTTACAGTCTCCGAATCCCGTCCGATCCCTTCGGGTCGACCTGTTTCAGTAAATCACGAGGACTCGACAAAAGTTGGTTTCTTCTGACAGTTATGCGGGGATATGGGAGTGCGATTCCCCCGGGAGAAACGATCCAGCGCTCCAACAAGGAGAATTATCGCCCTGGAATAAGTTGAGTGGCAGTAGGCAAGGCTTCCGCCCGTCTGAACAAATATGGGGGAGCGTGATCCTCCAAAAATATATATCATGAGAATCAATAACCATCGTCATGAAGAATCATATCGATAATGCCGGGATAGAATAATAACTACTCAAGGGACTAGGATGGCATGAACTGTGTGACGTACAGAACACCATAGGGATAAAGGAGAAATGTGGTATGATTGTCCTAGTTTATCTAAGGAGAACCAAGTGTGTGGACTATGAATGAATATTCATTCCTTCCAATAGTGGTTATCATACCTGTCTGACGTATCTGAATCAATATTTAATTTAGTATGCCATTAACCTACATTGCAGTAAAGAAGTAGCACAAATTAGGAAACGTAATAGAAAATGAGAATTATGTTATTTAAAATTGAAAACTCTCCGTTTGACTAACCTAAGTGGTCTTTGTTGTGAAGTTCTAGTTCAGATGCTAAGTTTTGGTCCAGTACTGTTACAAATTAACCTTCATTGTTAACCAAAAAAATGTTAACAATCCTCCTACAAATTTTGTTGTTTTACTTGTGCGTGGAAACCTACAATCCCCACCGCTCTTTTCGTTGGGAGTTTGTCTCCTAAGCTAGGTCCAAAACTCTGGAAACTTGGGTAACAAATCTGAAATGAAGGCTAGTTGGTTCCGGGGCCTTACACGTATATTGAATAAATCAAGAGCTCTCAAAATTTCGAAATTAATAGGTTTTTTCCAACCTTTAGGACATAAGCATCTGAAATATAATAGTGTTTTGATGTTTATTAATGATGTATATCACTTCATTGAATCAAATGAGCCTATCCGGATTGATATATATTCATCTATTTGCTCTTCCCAAAAAAAAAAAAAAAGTAAATAAAGTTAGTGTACAGCTGGGTAGTATGTTCCTCTATACCTGATTTCTGATAAACAATTGAACTTAGATATTAGCATTTGTTACGTATATCCAAAGAAAGGGATTAATGAAGAGGAGGTGTTTTAGGTATCTTCTTTCATTTCCTCCCAGTAAAACAATTCGCATTTGTAATTAAATTGAGATAATGTACCACAGACTGCGTTCAACATTACCCCTAACCAGCAATCTACTTAGAAGGGCTATAAAATGATGAAGACAACTGCTCATAATATGATGCGCTCTACGTGTTCCGACGGGTTTAGTTTTTCTCTCTCTGTCCTACCCCCCCCCCCCCCCCCCCGAACATTGACCCAGGAATCTCCCTCAACGAAAATAATCTCATCGATCTCGGTTCTCTGGTCATCAATCACAATGTGACGATCGCTCTGAGTTTTGTCGACATAGTTAACAATATTCTTCCAGATGAGGGCTGTGATGTAGAATATTTTAAAATATAAAATTATTGAACCCCCTTATTGCTTGCGAAAATTGCGTTTTTATCTGATTATTGACTTTCATTGTCTTTCATTCAAAACGTTTACTTTACTCCATTTCATTTTGCGACGACAAGACTTCTCTAAGACTTCGAAATATTGTTCATTTTTAGGAACCATTAACAGAAAGCACACGTTTTCTATCCCTTGACTATCACACGTTTTTATCTGGTACTTTTGAAGTGTTCACTGATGTGTTGCCTACCAGAATTATATTCGTTGTTTATAATTAATTTACATTGATATTACAGTTCTACGTTTGGACTTGTAAACGGTTGGAGGAAAAGTGGTAAACGAAATTGCGGGAGAGAAAAATACAAAAATCAATAGGAGAACGGAAAACAAAAGGCTAAAGTTAAGTCGACAGCGAGGGTAGGTTGAACTTCTAGTGCTTAGCACCGGTAGGATCATAACTGCGAACCCGATGGGGGCAGGGGTCCCGCGAGAGCGGACATCCAATTTGTGCCGCCTCTTTCCAGCTCGAGAAAACGGAGATGCGTAAGCGTTTCTCAGATTGGGGGGTTTCACTGTTTCCCCTTTGTATCACCTTCGTCATGAAGCGATTATAGAATAGCGATTTTGGCAAAGAGATACCATTTTTATTGTCTCATATTGCACGGTAACATCAGAAAGAGCCGAAGCACGTTCTGTCCCTTCTTAAGTTGGTTTAACTTCTTCAGTCATAAGTCCTATTGTGATACGGTCCTTGAGTCCTATATTGCTGGTTTGTCACTGTTCTGTATTCACATGCAAACTATAGTGCTCCTCTTCGTTACACTATCATTCCAGTGTACAGTAGTAGGCAATGTTTTGAGCGTGTGCCCATACTGTGTACTGAAGCGCTGATAGTACGGCATTCATCATGATGTTCGTTTGCTCCCCTGTCTATTGATTTATCTATTTTCCCCCAGGACGTGATTTTGGTGTACGATGTGATCCCTTGGTGTCTGTTACCTTCATCTGTGGCCTGTGAAATCCCAATTTATATTGGGATAATGGTGGGGATCCTTTTTCGAGTAAGCACTAATACTTTTGCTTATCCAAACTGACAATTGAAACTATGTAATCAATGTATATTTCTTCTATTTTTTTTATCCTTCATTTGACTCCTCTTTCGTCTTGTATTTTCTTCCTCCGCAAAATGTGACACAAAATTTAAACTTGTGCTATGATGAAGGCAAGGAAAAGTCCTATACAATCAATTGAGTATAACGAGTGAAATGGAAATTGAAATTTTCAGGTATATTACAATTGAAACGGAACTTGATATACTGAATTTTAGCTTTATGAGAAACTATTTTTTTGTAAGTGAGTTCCTACTTTCATAATGTAAATGAAACCTACCCCACCCATTTTTCGTACAAAATTATTAGAAAACGCACCCTACTTGCCTCTGTCAGTGAAATCCCCGATAACCCACGTCGACCAGTTTTGGCCTTTACTATTCGTATCTATGCGTGTGAGACGAACGGGCAGGCTAGACATTAGGACCAGTTAGATCCGCAGAATTCATCTACAAACGAACGGATTTTTAACATGATTTCTGAAGCCTTGTTGCTTGCAAGTAACAAAGTTTGAGGGTTGATAAACATTTTTTGCTATACGATAACGAAGGCTTGTTATTAAAAATAATAAACCAAAATTACTTCACATAATTTTGAATTTGAGTGTGAGTCAGAAATCTTCTTTTACATTAGGATGCTAGAAAACGTGTTTCAATGCCCGATACATAGCTTCAAATAGTCGCTCAGTAGTGGGACTGAGTAGATCATCTTTAATAAACACCAGAGATTAGCTATTTATTTTCAGGCAACGAACTTGTTAGTTTGCCGATTGTTAACTCTCTTGAAGCAAATTTCCTGATCAGTCCTGACAGTTCTAGTCACACAGATACGGATATTCGTTTCAAGTTTAGTGTATTACAATGTCTTTCAAAGTGGTGGGTGGACGTCCTTTTGATCAGATCAGAAGACAGAAGAACTGTGCGTTATCTGTGATGTGGGATTGATAAATAAACGTGAATTAATTGTTTGATGTTTATGTCATCTAGATTGAGATTCGACTGCGAACTTACAATCGCCTCGCCCAATTATTAACGTTGAAAGAGTCGAATTTTCGAACTTTCCGTCCCTCATAATTTAGAGTTGGATTTACTCTCGTGATGTCACCAGAGACGGCAGCTGCTATACTCGACCCGCAACACGGTTGCATCCCGGTTCTATTTATAGGAAACTGGGAACAGCTGGAACGCCCGGTCTGACTTATACGTTACTTCAGACGTGTCTGTAAGGGACCCCCGCCATATGAGTCACTTCTAAATCCGAGGCCTCCCAACCAGGCCCTTAAATGCGAACAGTCATTATTGTAAGGATAAGGGAAGCGATTTTGACCGGGAACGTTTCCAAAATCCAGCTGGCAGCTTCATTACGTTTTCAGTTCACGTTATTTTGTTTCGTAACATCTATATGTTTAACCTCCATGCTGTAATGATTTATTTATTCCACTTTGCCTCTGGATAAGGAAGTCAAACTTAAGATTACAATCCATACTTTAATTTTAGGTATAAAACGTGTGCCAAGTTGAATATAGCACGATGCTTCCTCGTATTGGCAACATGAATGGGCAGATCATTGAAATATTGTAAATAAACTAAATCTTAATCATAAAAGTCGTCGAATATAAGCTTGTTACTACAACTCATGGGACAGCAATGCCACGAGTCATGATCCCGAAGGCGCCAACCCCTTCAATTTTTCCGTCGAAATGTACGGAAATACGTATTACGTTTGTGACGCGCTAATTCTATAGCACGCCAATACACAACAATGGTATGATTGAGTTGAAATTGATACGAGATGATCAAATCGGCTTCCCCCTATTTACTCCAATTTTTAGCATGATCAGCCTAATAGATTCTAAGAAAAGTCTGCGCATTCGGTGAGGAAGTATTGGTTTTCGAGAGGTGAAGTTGAAAGGGGACTATCTACGACCTAACGCTCACATTCCCTGTAAATTTCATCAAAATTTAATAAGAAAAGACAATTAAAATGTTTGCAAGGATTTCATGCTTGCGCATGAAATAGTGGTGCGATTGTTTCGCTATTGACATAAGGACCCTGCTTCACCGCATACCTTCCAAAATGAGAGAAATCGGATCATTAGAACCTAACAAGATGGCGCTTGATTGGTTTTATGTTTGCGCATGCGCAAAGTGAGGTATTGATATATGAATGATGAAAATTATTTGAAGCCATCTTCCGTTTCCTGAAAATTTCATCTGAATCGGATGGAAACCGTTACAAGGATCTGATAATACTTGATAGACACACAAGCGCAAATAGACATGATTTGAAAGTTGGAACATTTGATTTCGAAGAAACCATTATTTTCATCTTCTAAAGAGAAAACAGTGCTTCTGCCTAATGTAGGTTGATTCAGACCCACAAGTGATTTTCCTTTTCAAATGTTGAAACAAACTTCAATTTACATTGTTGATGTATGAAACTCACTTCATCTCATTTCTTAGGTTGGTACAAAAAAGTTGAGCTCAAAAATATATGTATCTTTACAAATGAATGGTACCAAGGTAGATTTTCATCAAATTGTAGCAAAAACTTCCTTGCATGTATAGGTGTCGTATATTCATTCGTAAAAACGCTGCACTTAAAATAGTGTTCACCCGTAGCATGTTTTATATTAAAAAAGCTACAACTACAACTGTTTCATCTCCGTTCATGGCATTCATCTCCGTTAGGGGAGAGTCGGGTACTCAATCAGATCTGAACTTTTCTAATTACCTTCTTAAAAGAGTCGAAAGAAGCTTAGAAGCTAACAAGAAAATGACTTTTCAGCTCCCAGACTTCAAAGTCTCCTGGAAAGCCTGAAGTAGCGGCCAAATAACTTGTTTCATTGATCAGAACTTTTCCTTTTGCTCGACCGTCTTAGAAGTTAAGATTATCATCTCGGTGAACAAAAGAGAGAAGTTTGCCGGTCCGAAATTGAGTCGCCAGTTGAAAAAGTCAACATGTTTGTCTGTAGCTGTACAAATGGATGTTTCTTTATCCAACGGTCCATTTAGTTCATCAGATTACAGTTTAGACGAGTTGCTGTTTCAGTTTATTAAAAAATTATAATTGTGTCCTTTCTGAATTAGATTGACATTATTGTTTCAGAGGTAAAATACGTAGATGTTGTGGGGTTATCATCTCTTTCCCTACAATTGCTGTATGAAGTTTTTGTGTGTATGAGTTGAAAACATGTTTGTTTTCTTACGTAAGATTTGAAAAGCTGGTAAAACAAGTCAACTATCTGTTGTGGGTCAACTAATAAAATTTTCATCGTGAGATACAAATTGAATAGGTTGGTTTCGGAAAAAGTTAGTCTCAGGAGTTTCTTAGTTTATTAAGCTTGAAATAATTGCGTAACCAACAATTCTTTACCTATTTTTGTGACCAAATTGGTTTAGAAATTGTTGTTTCGTTGTGCTCATATGAATGGATAATTCATCTTTTATAACAATTATTTACACTCTAGTTTAAAGAGTAGCCTCTCTTTAGTTTAAACAGTCTTAGTTTATAAAAGCGTAGGCACGTCATAGCTATCTCTGGAAATAATATTAATTTTCTTTTTCAGGTAAGTTCGGATCTGCACCGATGCAGCTACTTTTCTTCAACAAAGGCGTGTGAGTTGTTCAAGGCTCTATTCCAAAACCATCAAAATCATTGACCTCAAACCTAAATGTTTTATGAGTATTTAAAAACAATTTTTTTTTTTTTTTTTTTTTTTGTTGTTTTCTGGTTGGTAGATTATACTCATATTTTTCAATGATAACTGTGAAGGTATAGCTACCTACCGCATACGGCTGTTTTGTTTATCCTTCGTTAGAATATCATACAAATCAATGAAAACGAAGTTTTTGAAAAATTTTCCTCCATCGGACGACCATGGATCTGTGCGGCTTTCTATAATTGCGGTCTCCATCGTAAAACACAGAAGTTTCATTCTATGCCCAGTTAGTGGCTTGCTTACCTCTGAAACCTTTAAAAACTATTTCATTATACGATGTCCCACTACAAAACTTCATGAAATTTGATTTCTAATTTACTGCAATAATACAATTCTAATACTATTCATACACTCATTGATGCATCATTGTTTCACATTTCTATCTTCTAGGGTGATTAGGGAAGAAATCAAAGTCAGTGCTCACTCAGTTCACTATGCTCACTGTGATTCCATTCTATCTCTTCGTGAGAGGTCTCGTTTCCAATTCCACTTTCGAAAGGAATTATCCTTACAGCTCACTCAACTGGTCACATTGCTTCTACACGTTTTGCTTCTATTCTGGTTTAGGGGATCTATTTTAAATGTTAGCTTCATAAATTGAATAATGTCCTTCATTTATCGATAGTACAATTCATACAATTCATTATCTTGCATGTAAGCAGTAAATCGAATGGAATTAGAATTAAGCCATGTAGTTGATTAATACTGTTCCGTACGTTATTAAATTGCGCTTGTCAAGGAAAGGTCCCGTTTTAAAATTTCACCAACACGACCCGATAAAGGAGGTAAACGTCTTTGGAGCTCACACGACTGATCTGCCACAAGATTGTGATTCGGCTTTAGTCCATCTCGGGTTCTTGCTGATCTGTTTGTAGCAAACTGATTTCTGGAATCTTTAACAACACTCAATTACTTAATTCCTGTATGTAATTCAAAAGATCGCTCTTTTACATTAGTGGATATACCCCGGCATACTTATAGCTTTACAGCTCAAGCCGTGTAATGTTTGTCGTTCTTTTGTTGTGTTGTATTCTTATTGCGTATATAAAGTATTTGAAAAACAGAACAACATTAGTGGATATAGATCTTGATGCAGTGGTCTTTCTTTATCTTTTAGATCTTTAACAAAATAAATTTTTTATTTCATCTTCAGTTGAGGTAGAAAACTTGTCTTACTATCTCCGATTGATTTGTTCCCTCTTCTGCTATTTCTATACCCATACCCAGCCAACCTTGAACTGTAACTGAGTTCCCCTGGGGGGCAAACCTGCGGAGTTCTTCCATCAGAGTTTCTACAACTCTCAACATCTACGAGCAGGTACCCGCCCTCCCTTTTCGCCGGCAACTAATCAACGGTTTCTAACCCACTTAGAGATTTTCCTCGGTAGGTTGATAGGGAAGACGACATCGGGACCGAGAGAGGTCCCCTGAGCTTTTCCGGAACTCAAGTCTGAGGAGAGGTGGAGTGTAGGGGGCTCGAAGTCATTAGGCGTTTCTTGATGACTCCAGCACATCCACGCTCCAACTCACACACCGCCTCCCTCATACGTTGGACGCACACGGACGAACGAGCCAATGTTGACTACATAACCTCTTATCGCCTTCCGAGGCCCTTTTGCTACGTCCCCGCGGGCCATGTCAATGGTTAATCCTATAGTAAACTTTCAGAGATCGACGTGTTAGCAAATTAATGGGATTAATTCCAACCCCATAAAGTGACAACATTCGATAGACATCGAACCACCTACTGAATTATTTTAGGAAGAAATGGTCTTGCTTATTCATAGCTATCTGCAAAATACATACATTCTGGGTAGTGTGTGAAGACCGTCAAAAGGAAGAAAGTCATTCTACGGCATCAGCGTTGCGTAATGAAGATCATGTGAACCCACTGGAGCTCAGAAATCTAGTTTCTACCAACTAAATAGCAAATACTAGAAACTATTTGTTATCTCTTATTAGTTCACCGATGTGAATGCTTGGTACTAGCTTAAAATTTTTCCTGCATTCATTATTGGCGCTAGGAAGTGAACCTAACGGAACTCAAAAGCCATTGCTTAAACCAAATCATTGTTCTGCTAGGTTTGGTGGTCCGGATGCTCACTTCACTCGCGAATCCCAATTCAATCCTTGAAATATGTATAGATTAGTATAGATGTATAGATTAGTTTGATAGATAGATCGGAATCTGTATATTCAGGTGGCCTGAGTAGTCATTATGCTTCCTTCTCAAAAAAAAAAAAAAAAAAAAAAAAACTCCTTCGCAAAACTCAAAGTTGGTTTGTATTAACTCCGTAAGTAGATAGATAGATAAATCGTTTATTTGTATAGGTCAATAACCGTTACAAGAGTTCAATGAATCGACATTCTACTGATACTAATAGAAATAATAGTAAAAATAAAAATAAAAGTAGTATAGAAATAATACGCAGGTACACTTCCAAAACCAAAGAATACAAGACCGCTAGAACAGGAAAGGAATGTAGGCACTCCCAACAGGCTTCATATCAACATAATTTCTGCAATTCCTGACAACAAGGGGGAGATTCAAATAAACAGCGTACAGCAAAGGGAATAATAGTCCTCCTGTAAAACTATTTTAGGAATAATAGGTGGGTGGGTACTATAATTGTGATTTGATGGCAGCTAAATGGCGGTCGTGGAAGAGAAGGCGGCAGGATTAAAGATTTGCTGGTGTAATTGTAGACAGCCAGTGTTTTGATGCGGTCGATCAGAAGGCAATGATCTGAGGGGAACCCTTTCATTGATATAAGGCTCCAAATAAAAGATTCTGTAGGGTTGATACAGGGGACAGATGAAGAAAACATTAATTACATCCTCTTTAGCCATAAGGTTGCAGTGTTGACAAAGCTCATCGCATCTTATAGTGTATGAACTTTTTTTGTGGTAAAAGTTTATTGTACTGCTCGACGACATACGAAGTTGGGCCAGTGGCCTTTCAACATTGATGTTGGTGATCAAGCCCAGATATTGCTGTCTTCCGCCATAGTCCACCATCTCCCTGAACCAATTATTGAATGAAAAATTATATGTTCTTTCGATATCCAGGCACAAAAAATGGTTGTTGAATCTTTCGACCAAATTACTATATTCCTTTCTGATACAGTCGTAGGTTGGGCGCACCAGCAAAGCAACCTCGAAAACCAGTTATATCTGGTGTCACTATTTGAGCCATCCGCATCTGACCTGATTAATTCCTTCGAGCACCACCCTAGGCCACCTATCCAGACCCATCTTCATAACTCTTGAGAGAAATGTCAAGGGTCGAGCAAATACCAGAACTTTGAGGTGGGGACTCCAATCTAAGGCAGTGTCTTGGCAAATGAAGCACAGATTTTAGAAAAAAGGATTGAATAATTTCAACCTCCTCTTCACACCAGACACCCCAAACCTCAGCAGCAAAAAGCAGGACGGATTCCACCATAGCCTCAAAAAGTTTTATTTTTGCATCCCAAGACACTATTTTGCCCCTCCACAGAATTTCTTTGGTGCATCCCATAGCCGTTTTCTCTTTGTTACCCGCGTAAATACTTACAAAAATAAACATACGTATGTATGTTCACAATAGTTGGATAAACCACCCAACGGGTCTTTCACGAGAGCAGTCTTGATGAAAATTATCCGCGAGAGCTTTGATAGTTCTCTACGTTCGAAAGAATCAAACTTCCTTAGTGTTATATTCACTTACTAATTGATTTATATCTAAATATTTTATTGTTATGAAATAAAACCCACCAAAAAAATGTGTGCTGGATTTTTTCAAGAAACATATCGCTAACTGTAAGTCATGAATGAATGTATCGGCTATAATTACATTTTTTGAAATGATCCTGGAATATCATATAAACACAATGTGTTTCGCACCTCATCTACCCCTAATGACTAAAAAATAAAATGATAATATACAATGTGAATTGAGTTTTTGTCTTGGTAGCATGAAGTTATGGCATCTCTACAACCTGAATACGTAATATCGTTACTCGTGGAGACAACAGATATTCCTGTACGTTATTCATCCGTAAGGTACAATATCGCCGAAATCCACTTTAAGGGCGATTCAAAGAAACGCAGTCACCCGCACAAGGAAATACTGCAGATTAAATTCTCCCCTCGAACCTTTTTTGACCTCCAAAGTGATATACGCCATCCTCCGTCGGTTCCTAACCCACATCTAGAAAATTGACGTCGTTCGAAAGGGATGGAGGTGAAATTATTGGAGGATTTCTCGGCCAATAACAGCTAAGGAAAAAGGTAAGTTATAGGAATGTCCCCCCGCCCTCCCATCCCCTCTCTCCATCACAAGTAATGGAATGAACTTCCTTATTGGTTCGCGAGGAAATGAGGTCATAAAAAGAGAGAAAGAGGCCAAGTTATTATCGAGGAGTCTGAGGGAGCGTTCAACATTTTTTCTTCCGATTTATAAAAATCTTGGTACTCACCAATCCACAGAGCTTATTCCTAGAACTACCTCCAACGTCTTATTATTTGCTGACGATAGTCATCATTATTTTCGAGTTACTTCTTACTCGGCGTTCGTAGTTTTTTACGAGTATTAATATACTTCCTCAGATGGAATATGTCAGCCTCGATCTGATCTATTTCAATATGATCTATTTCTTCTCGGTATTCATTGTGTTAACTTTCGTTTATTATTAAAATAATGATGATTTTTGTTTCGAAATGCACAGAATCAAAAAGATGTTACAGTGGGGTTGCAAAAGAGAAAGGCCTAAATCGATGATTTTCCTTTCACTTTCGATTAAAGTTTTTGGTTGATTCTATGAAGAATTGTATTGATGAGACACTTTTGATATCGGTGATGCTAGTATACAATAAACCACAGGCAATACATAGAAGTTAATCGAAGTCCACATCCATCGAGGTGATTAGATATAATGGTAGAAAAAATTGGGTGGCCTAACTCTAGAATCGATCACCAACTGTATTGATTGGGCACTTTTGCTTTCCACGAAGCTTCGTATTCTGAAGACGCTTATGCTGTCAGATTGTGAGTTGAAGTTACTTCGAAGTAAAGTGCAGCATATTACCTAACAGTTATATGACGATTTCCTTCACATCTTAAAGATCTCTCACCCTCTACTTGCGGTAATTGTGGATACCTTAATCTTGACCAACAGACCTGTCACACTGTACCACCTTTTAATTTTGTTGAAATTCGTGATAAGGCGTTTGTACCTTCGTTGAAATACGTCATAATATATTAAATCGTAGAGAAGGTTTCCTGGCCCAGTAAATACGACGATTAAGCGAACTTCCTGATCCGTATCGGACTGTATTGATTGGTGATGCTACGTGTACGAAAAACCTCCGGCTTAGGCAGTTTATACGCTGAAGTTGTGCATCCCAGCACCTTGCTGGATCAGCTTCGAGGAATAATGAAGGCCGATCCTAGCTGCTTTGTCGAGTGTAATGAACCCTTTGTCGGTCCTAATTATGTTAGTTATTAAACTGAATACTAAATGGCCGCTTATATTACACTAGCTCCCTAGAGTTTTGTTATTAAGTGTATGAAAGGGTATATAACTAGTTTCAGTAGTTGGCTGTCTCCAATTTCCCGGTTAGTGTTAGTCAGCGTTACGAGGAATTTAAATTACCTGCCTTGACCGAGCCCTTCACCTTCTCTCCCAATTAATTTGTGTCAAATCAGAGCATGTGGTAACGAAAACGAAATCACAGTGTATACCTTCGTAAACACGTTAACTCACGAACTATGCCACTTTTGTAGAAGCTGTGGAAACCCATCTCCATGTAGATGGTAAACGTTTTTTGCTTCCAAGAAATATGTAATATTTATGTCATGACAGTTCGGTTATCAAATGACTCAACATTAACTGTACGATTTGTACTGCTTCTTCCAGTCATGCAGCTATTTTATTTCCTTCATTGTAATATTTTATTGCTCAGAAAGCAAATTCAACTTCATTTTTCACTTATGATCTAGTTCATGTTTGATTAACTTTTTAAATTTATATCTGAATAAAAGACGTATTAATCAATCACGTTCGTTTGATGTTGTTGAGCTAATATTGCCAAACGTGACAGCTTGTTCAATGTGCACCAACAATATTGCTCCATGTTATGCAGCCACCACGGGAACGTCACACTCGAATGTCTAAGATGAAAGTATTCACAATCTCCTAGTGTATTGGGAAAAATGTTCGACGCTATTTGGCAACTACCACGATCGTGACAAGAATTTTTTTGTTCGTGTTACCTATAGCCGCTTATACCGATGGGAAGTGAAAATTGAAAGCGTAAAAATAACGGATATTAATAATGAAAAAATAAGATTTTTTACCGAAACATTGACGGAATGTAGGAGGTATTTGAATTGGCTGGAATGGATCATGCAATAGATTGTACTTTTTTGTATCATGACGTATTCGCAATACTTGATCAGTTTTCCCGCTTCATTTAAGCTATTACATTGTCATTGAGTTATACGTCTTATTTACCAAGTGGATAATATAGTCGAATCGCTCAAAGTTGGAAAATTGGAAATCGCTCACCTAATATCCTTTTATTTTAGGGAAATATGATCACATATATATATATAATATATATAATATATATATATATATATATATATATATATATATAACTATACCGTAAAGTTCATTGTTGGAAATACATTTCGAAATATTCAGTAAGATTTAATAGTTTTCATAGCTGGCTAATATTTATATGGTGTTTGTTTACCCTCAGTTCTAAATTATGTCAGTTTTCCCGAACTAAAATATCGAAACATGTTCAAAAGTGGCGGAAAATCATCGGACCCTGTTAGAAGTAACTAAAATTTGTCCTTAAACTAAGGCTGTCCCGTGAGATTATTTATCGTTGGACGACAAATAAAATTCTGATGAGCCCTTCTATCAATTAGATATTCTAATAATTAGTCACGCTTTTCATTGTATTGGGCCATCAGCAACAATGAATCATCTGAAGGAATACTTATCAGCTGAGGGAATACGGGAAAAATCCTCTAATTCACTTATTGTCATTGTTGAGTAGTTGCATGAGAAATTGTACTTCAACGCCCGCTTCGAGTACGAAGAGGAGCTCTTGAACTGAAACACTCGACTGTTCTTAATGAGAATGAGGAACCCTCTATCTCTGCTCTCTACTTCCAAAATCCTGACTCGGATAAGTGGTTCTTAACTTTAATTGAGGAAAATCTAATTTAGATCCGTTTCCGAGTTCTATTGATTCAAATTAAATGTGATAACTTCGTAGAGACGCCACAGCGTGAGCTCAGTAATAGGGCTCGAATTCCTCCGGCTCCTATTTTTTCATTATTGAACAATTTTTTCAACACTCAATAACACGGCAACATATGAATATTGATACAATTGGGTATAATTGAACTTGGAATGTTTGAATAATTATAGTAATAACAATATACTGTATCTGATGTTAGATTTTCACCTAATGCACTCTCTGGGTTTAAAAATGAAGTTGACATTGTTCGAACTGATTGTGAAAGGTAATAATATATGATATACTAAACAGTAAACGTACGTGTACTGTAATAATCCTGTACGTGTGTAGATCAATCTACTCATATATATTCCCATAGATTGCAGACATATTTGCCTTTCCCGTAATTCTGTGTTTTTGTGATGCTACGAGGCTTTACTCCGAGTGAGCTACATACAAGGGTTTTTTGTCCACCCATTATTCATTTTCGTCCCTTTCCCTCTAGACTAAAAAATGAATTCCCTTTGGTTCATGTATCACCAGGGCACACTGCGATTTTTCAGAGAAAAATGTCCGGAGGGAAAAGTCGAGAGAAAACGAGAATGGGAAATCAGGGACGGGTTTTCCACCTTCTAAACCTTCTGGAGGATCTCATTTGCATTCACGCCTTTTTCCGTCAAAAGAACTCTTGGCTCGACGGAATTTGATTCATTCCAGGGAGATGTCGTTCTTTGATTCTGTCTCATCTGCAGCGGAAGGATTTTTCGTATTATGACTTCATTTTTGGACGCACCCTGACAGGTCTTTGAAATCACATCAGCGGTAACTGCATTGATTTAAGTTCCAGAAAATGAGTGAAGCAGCTTAACCAAGAGTTTTTCTTGACAGTTCTCTAGTAAGATAGTCAATTAGGTTGTTGTGTTCCATTTAGTGAACGTTCTATATTCCCTAGAGTTGAAGTGGTTTAGCTATTCTGTATAGAAGATTACGAAATCGTATTTTTATTCATGAATCTGGTTAGGTTCCTCCATGTGATACACATTTCTTATGAAATGCCAATTGATCAAAACAGAAAGTATAATGAATTAGTTGTTTGTGTTTCCCTTAGTTTATTCCTTTTTGGATAAAGGTGGATTCAGTGTCTATAATCACTATGAGTGGTGCAATTCGTTTGGAAAAACTTCATGACTTCTCAACAGAATTTTTCATATTTCATCATCCGTTTTCGATATAATTTTTAGAGAGTAGATGTTTCCTATTGGTTTCATTGCTCAAAAAATGATGATTCACACCGCGGTTATGAAATCCATCAATTATAATATTCTCACCACCTAGTTGTTTAAGGGGGCATCTAGCCTCGGGAAACTTGTCTCGCTTACGAGCGCATGCTATCGTCGCTCAGATTCATCGTTTTGCGCGGCTAGATGCTCTTTTTATTTGATACCGTTCAAATTTGAAGGTTCATGTTAATCATATCATCATAATTTGAACACGATTGTATTTTATATATCAACTGTATGTGCGCGAGAATTTAATGTTTTAACTGGGTTGATTGGTAACAGTTTCATGCAATTTCGGACTATGAGTTTCATTGCTCACAAATCAATAAATCAATCTACACGTGCGCTTGCGTAAAATCTATATGCATAATTTCCTCACTTTTCAATCGTCCGGATCGGAATGGAGGGTGGTTGGAGAAGGACGGTTGGGCCTCCTAAAACGGAATTTATATTAATATGGTATCGTGTCAGTACCCTACGGAACTGCACTGCTGGTCGATTCTCTCAGTATGAAGTTGTTGAGATCAGTTCTAACATGTCCAATGGATCCTTTTAGCATACTTAACTTTTTAATCTGTTTACATTGAGGATCTAAGATTTTTAAATCCATCACAATGATATATCCACGTTACCGATACGAGGAATCTTCGTGACACTCCCAACATGAAACATATTTTTATTTTGTTTGTACCCACAAGTTTCATCAACACATTCATTGAAGAATCATTCAGATTCCTTTTTTTAGCTCACATCTCACTCATTGAATAAATCATGTGATATACGGTTTGTTAGTTTTGTAAGAACAATAGTTTTACTGAAATTAATTTGAACATTACATTCATTTTGGGCGTAATGGATTCGTGCTCCTCTATACCTGGAGGGTTTTGATTAAGTTTAATTAACTAGATAGAGGTTGATGAAAATTAATTAGTGCTCCTCCGTTTTAAAAGAGAGGGAAGTAACCACTGAAAGGTGAAGATATCGATTCGAAATAAGCGGTTCATACGACGAACATCAAGGAAAAGCCTAATTCACTTTGTTGAAGTGTTTCCTCGAGTACATTTTCAAAATAACGAGTAGCTAAAAGGTGTTGAGTGGGTGGTGATGTTCGGGGGGAGGGAGGGGGTAAAGACGCTTTTTTTCATTATAAAAGCTTCAACACTATTAAAGCCTTTTAAGACCTCAGAGTTGCTTCTAGGGTTGGGTTTTTTTCTGTTGGAATGGATGCGGAGTGATGGCGGAGATGGGGTGGCCAATCAAAGTGCCTGGCAGCCTCTGTTTGCTTCAAAGAGTCCCCACAATCAAACCGCTCTGAAACCTTCTCGACCTGAAACTGGGTTTTCCGTCGTTCCACGAGGAGGAAAAAAGGAATTAAATCCCCTTTCTGCCACAAGCTCGAATTCGACAAAAAACCCTCCCGAGATGAAGAAACCAATGGTTGGGAGGAAACATTTTCAAACGGGTTTCCCAATACCACAGCCCTTTGGTTGACGTTTTGGCAAAGTGACATCAGACGAGGAATTAGGTGATGGATCTTTATTGCTGAATTCAGCTCATCTCTTTGTGATTGCTCCCATCCAACAACGCTCTTACTTGCTTGTTTTTCGAGAAGATTCTTCAACATTGACCGTTGAAGGCAAAAACTGTTTCCCTAATCATGTCTCCAAAATTTTTTATAAATCATCAATTCATGAAGTTAAGAAACAGGTTTTCTCACTCCTCACTTCGGGTCAGGGGATCCGAGATTGTTGAAGTTTGAAAAGTATTTACTTACTAATGGAGTTGGTTTGTTTACTTTTCCGTTTTTATTGTTTCTATGTATTTCTTAATTATAATTGTTAATTTATCAATAATATAATTGTAATTTTTGAGGAGGATTGACAAGTTTGATGATGCGGGAAATGAATTGTTGAGTGAAAAGGTACCTACGAGGAAGCAATTACGTCGATGACGACCTGGCTGCATCGGCATTGCCCCCCTAGCACACCTAGCTGTTTGCCTTGTTAGCTCGGAGCTTCATTCGTATAATTTCACGTTGCCTTTTTGTTTCACTGCATTGTAGACAATATTAGCTCCCTTTGCATTTGTTGTAATCATTTTTACTGAACAACACTGGTTACTGCACCTGGTACTGTTCAGACCTCAGATAATTCCAAAACCTTGTACAGTGGATCAATAGTATCACGCTTTGATATCAAAGAAGGAAGTGGGAAAATTTGAATGAAAGAGTGGATAGTGAACAGGAAGAGTTACACGTAATAACGAATGTATATCAAAGCGATAGAAATCGGTGGAAAAAACGCTGCAAATTCTTTCAATGGGATTTATTATTCAATGATTCATGATTTGAATTTCTACTAAGCTTTGGAGTGTGCGGGTTTGACAGGTGATAGAGCTATTATTGAATTTCAGGAGGCACACAAATATGATCAACTGATCAATCCAAATAGGTATTTTGGTTGAGAACCGATTCAAGTGCTCTATGCATATCTCCTGAAATTCAATAATCGCTCTTTCACCTTTGAAACACGCACACTCCAAAGCTTAGTAGAAATTCAAATCATGAATTATTGCATAATAAACCCCAGTGAAAGAATTTGCAGCGTTTTTTCAAGATTACAATGGAAAAATATTCTATTTGAAAATTTTAGATTTCGTAAGACGGAGCATGCATGCATGCACTTCTATATCTATATATGCATATCAGAATGCTTCAACCCGTGTATCGGCTATAAACCCTTTTAGGAGTTCACTCCAGTATCGACATTCACTACATCACCAAATCATTAAAAAAAACTCTGTTGTTTTGTTTTGATCGCAGTAACCTAATGATGTACTGAATGTGGATGCACATGTTGGCACCATAAATCGGGCCATACATCTGGAATGGTTTGAGCTCCGGCAGTGGCGAGGGTCTCATTCGATTCCTCATGGTATGTTCTTCAAAAAGAGTACACATTTAGGCCGCTTCGACTTGTTTTGAGGTTTTTAGGGATTTAAGGGACAGCCCTTAAAGGGCACTTTAAATTGAGTGAGAGAGCTGGCTCAAGAATTGGGTCGTTGTCGGACCAACATGGATTATTCCATTATCGTGCTTACGGCGGACGGACGGAAAATTGTTTATTGCAGATTCGGATTCTACACCCTTTGAAACGTGAACCATGAAATTTTCAGGGGGGGTTAGAATTTTTCTTTTCGAGAGCGATTACAATGGTTTATTATTGAATAATGAACCAAAACAAACCGTCTTTTGGAATTCAGGCTTTAATACCGGTGAAAATAAAAACATGAATATTTTGTCAGGTCCACGGATCCTAATGGTCAAACTTATTAAAAGGGTTCACTCCTATTGGTACCTACCTCCCTGAACGACTTTGGCCTTTTTAATCATCTCCTCTAGCTGATGGAAGTTCGGTGCGATTGCTCCAAGATATGCAAAAACGTCTCTTCGCAAAAGCTTTTTTTTCTCAATATGTAATCACGAAAACTTTTGTGGGAGTTAATTGAGTCGTTTGACTGTAATTGTGCGAGGCAAGGAGGTAATCGAGCTATACAGTTGATTTATGTGAATTGAAATAAACCTTTCGCAAAAAACTCACCTTGAAATAAACTGTAAAAACGTTCGTATGAATTGAAGTAAAAACTCCACACTTAGGCTTCATAGGGTGTTCATCAAGCAAAGTAGGTCTCTTGAGTAGCACTCGAAGTTAATTTCCCTCCAAACCGTATTACTCTGTCGCTCTCCCAGTATATATTCCCCTCTCCCTCGCCCACACCTTTTTCCAACTCTCGCTAATTCGATTTGCGGACGGAATCCGCCCGAAAATGCGCCTTCAAGGAAACTCCCAGCGCCGCTTTTCCCTTTTAAGGCTCCCAAGTTTTCTAAAAGGATTTCACTTCCGGGTTCAGAGAGCGCTAATGGAGGACGCGGCCCGCGGGTTAATCCGATCAGACAAGTTGAAGCTTTCGTTTAAGTGGTGCAGTGGCTGGGCGGTTGTGGTTTGTTCGGCTCTCATGTAATATGGTTCCATCGTGGATGAACGGGATTGCACTTTACAGCCTCGGTAAATATAGATGATAGGGCTTACCGAAATTATTAACATTTACCGTTCGTCTGTTGTTACCCTGAACCTTTCATAGATTCTAGGTTTCCCGTTCAGGATTAGCTCTCTACATTCAAGGTGGCAAACCCCGGGCGATTTTGGTATTCCAGGTCGTAAACATTGTCCCTAGGTTGGTTGATATATTTCCTTCCATCATGATTGTACTCTGGAAAGATAAACCTTTGAAGATTATTGTTAACCAAATCAAACTAGGACTAGTTTTGCTCCATTTGATTCCCAAAAATATCTGAAAAAAAGATATGCTTCATCGTAACTTGGACGAAAACCAAGGGACAATAAAATATTGTTAAAATATGATATTGATGTTTGTGCTTCATTTAATTGACTTTTCCTTACTCATTCTCCCCCAATACTTCAAATTATTCATTTCTTTGTAACAGCGGTTGATGTGTAATGAATACTTAATAATGTGATGCAGGAGACAGATACGTTGAGAATGAATGTATTCATCGAACCCTTAAGAAAATAGGTTCTAGTTTTCACTAGATTTGAATTAGTAGATAAAACCTAATTTTTATTGAAATTCTAGCGCAATATTTTGTTGAACTCTATGGAAAGGTTTCCAGTATTCCAATGAGTGGTTTCCAATTGTTTTTCAAGAATGTGTGATTAATTTTTCCTAAACTTTATCAAGAGCTTCTATATGTTTTCGCTGGTAATTGGAAGAACGGAAAAGAGATTTCACTTAACGCATTTTTTTCCTGTTTAGGATTGGTTTTAGCCCCAAATTGGAAGGTTCCAAAAGTTTAGCTTAGATTGGAAGCGTTATTCGGTTAATTTACCTTTCAAGCTGAGCGATGAGACAGTGAAAATTAATTTTCAGTTTTTTGACAAAGCTCCGAAAAGTTGTTTATGTTGAAATGATGTTTTATAACCTTTTATTTCAACTATGACGGTAGTGACTATAAGGGATGTGAAGAAGACTATATGGAAGTGTGCTTTGTTGTTTACGAGAGAGTTTATACAGTGAGAAGAGGAAGCGTACGCGGTAACTTCTCGGTAAACAACGTTCCAACGAGTTAAACTCCGAGGTCGGTAGAAGTTACCTCTGGCCCGGGCGTTTCCACAAAAAGTTTTCACCGTCGACTCCCATGGAAAAGCAACTACCGCTATTTTCCGAGCAAGTCCGACAGAATAACACGGATTGTGTGTTGCTGATTGTGAAGAAGTTCTTGCCGCTGGTGTTTCCATATCTGCTTTCCTTTTTGTGGCTGGTGACGTCAAACGACTTATTAACGTGATGTGCTCAATGAACCTCTAGTTAACTTGTTTTACTGCGCCATAAACATTCAGTCTTTGTGTAATTTCGGTAAAGAGGAGCAAGGACATGCTATGGTATGCTAAAGTTCAACTTTAAGAAGCCCTCAAAAATCATTGGAGCTAGACTAATGTTGTTTTTTCCAGTTACCTCTGAATTGCCCTTTCTTAAATATATAATTGTTTTTTCGTGATCATGGAAATCACATACATCAAGTTACACGACCGAAAATGTTTTCCGAGTCCCATTTTCCCACTATCGCCGTCAAAATGGGTGCGTAAACCCCCCTCAAAAGGCGTGAAACTAGCTTTTTACTTTTGATGGGCCTAGTACCGTAATAACCAAACTTCCCACAATTGTTTTCAGATCTAACATTCCAACATTGGGCAAAAAGATAGGAGTAGTTAACTCTTGCCACTCATCAAGTCACATCGACAAGAAGAGAGAAAAAATTAAGACGCAAAAAAATCTATAAACTTTTTGTAATATATATCTGTGAAGAACTTCGACATGAAAATTTTAGAATATTCCGCATATTCCTCATTTCTGCACTTTTCTAACTCCACCTTAAGCCGTATTTCAGTGTTGGATCCTGAGTCAGCTTCAATTGGCTTTGCCGCAGGATGAACGCTTCGTGGTCGTTTAGATCGCAATTATGTTTCGTCAGAAAATGATTTTATCGCCAACTTTTCCTGATTTTCGACGGAAATCATTTTCTTCCGTATTGAGCGCAAAAAGATCGCTTGAGCTATTCCTTTGGGGAAAACGCTGGATCGATTAATCAAATAGTTCCTGTTCCAGATAGAAACATCCTTGGTATCTCTTCCAAGATAGACACATTTTTTTGTTTGTAATTTTCGTAAGTAATTTCCTTAAATTACCTAACATTGTTCATCCATAAATTTTAGATGCACGTTTTATTTATATAACAGAATAATAATGAACAAATGAATAATGATGATATCTTTGAACAATTTTCGTGATCATTAAGGACTCCCAAATATTTACAGTGGTCGCTGAACAGAGTGAAATGCAATGAAAGTTTCATCTCCGCAGTTTGTTGGAACAAACTTCTTGGAAAACAGTCATTTCCGATTGGAAAGATATTCGAAAAATGTTTATTACGAAAATATCTGAAAAAAAAGGGACACCCCAGTTAGTCAAGACCTTACGGGCTGCCGAAGAATGGCCGTACAGAGAAAGAATCAGGAAAGTCGAACACTTCAGGAGGGAAACAACCCCCAAGTCACACAACCCAATGTTATCGTGGGTTCATGGACTCAGAAACATGAAGATAACATTCTCTATTGGTGGCTATTCGTTTACGGAATACGATAGAAACGGAGGGTCGTGGAATTAAAAAATCCGCTTTAAGTACTCAGGAGCCCAAACATCAAGGATATTCAGAGCCTTCTCAAATTCTGCAGACCTGATTCTTCGGATTTCTTTCGCAATCTTGCACACTACTGAATTGATGTGGGTAAATAGGAGTATAATAATTGGAATCCCATCCATCAAAATACATTACTAATTATCCATATAAAATATTTAACCGAAAAGCATATGATTATACACAGTGAATTATCGCAAATGTTGACAAGGAATCCTTTAACTGAAATACCCGGTTTTTGTTTTTTTGTATCAGATTACTTGCTTGGTTATTTTTCTGTAACAATTGAAGTTGGATTGTATTTAGCATTTTTTTTTCACATTGATACTATGGCAAATCAAAAAATGGCCTGTTCGTATCACAGCTTAAATGTTGGAGTAACTTTTGATGTTTTTGAGTATTTTTAACGTTGAAAGTAATCAATATAGAGCGTTTTGGCCATATTTTTCGGTTTGTCCAAAAATCCTCAATAAACACCTTTCGTGTGTCGGTATCCAGCATTTTTGTTCTTAGAATTTGATTTTGCAACCTTTAAAAGTGACAACTGCAAGCTTTCTGCTCAAAATTCCTCATGGGTCAGACGGAAATCAGTTAGAAATAAAATAAATTTACCTGCAGAATTTTTGGTTTTTTTCCAATCGTCGGGCACGTTGCATATTGCATCTTTTTGTTATGGGCTTGTCTATAGGTTGCTTTGAAAATATAATATGACTTCATCCAACTGTTTGACTGTGCTAGAACCGCTTTTATGACCTGCTTCACAAGGGTAGGGTTACATTATTTCCCAGTTAAGCAATGGTTTATAAACGAAAAGTACTTTTGCACTAATCAAATTTTCATAAAATAAACCGTAACGACATGGTTGAAATGAACTTTGTAATTTATTCACCCATAGAACTAATCAACGCTCTACCGGCTTGCTCTCGCAGATGATGTAAAGTTTCGTGTTCCGGGGGGATCTCTGTTGGTTGAATTAGGTTAATGGATGAAGCATGCTGGATGGAGTACGAACGGTCTTCCCTCAACCACCGCTCAAATAGAATCTAACTACCTTCCTAGTTAGTAAGAGATGGCTGACGGCTCTGAATAACTTAGTATTTCTCAAGTTATGAAGCATTACCGTTATTCACCTGCCTACTAACTGAAGAAGTTCTCCGTTTGAAGTCATGAGTAATATCTTTGTCCAAACTAATGCTAATCTCAGTTTTCGGATTACTATTTTCAATAATACATTTTTGTCATTGATAAAGCCTATTTTATGTTGAAAGCGTGAAAGTAAGGAAGTAATACATTTAAAGTGAATACGAGTAATTGTTAAAAATAGATTCTAAAACAATAACAATAAATGAAGACTAATAAAAATCAGGGGCTGCAAAATTTCAGATCACAACGCCCAACAGTTGCCCAATATCCAGCCGGTGGTAGCCAATTCACACCACGCGGAATGCGGAAGTTTTACCAGGCCTGCACACTTCTGCGTCAAGCATTTATGGAAAAACAGGCGATTTCAGGATTTTGACAAAACTCCCATTTCACGCAGCAATCGCACATCCTCGATGCAATTGAAAAATGTTTTCTGACATCAAAGAGATAGAAAATTTAAGGCTCTCTCCAACGGTGTCAACAAATTCGAGCTACCTCCAAAATTGAGGGAGTTGTGACAGTTTTAATGACATAGGATCGAAAACACGGAAAAAATCTTAAATCACGAAAAACTCGGAAACGAGGCCTTTGGCAAAAATTTGATCTGAGGCATTTTTGTTCGGAAATGAGTTGTAGAACACGTAGGAGTAGGATTGTGCATAACTCCTGGGACACGTAAAAATCTGGCACAGCTAAAAAAGACCTGCTGTTTGAAAATTGGGGAAACTGTGGAGGAGGCATTGTCTTGGTCAGGGCAAGGATAGGCAATGACCCGCACAACCCCCGGGTCTTGAAGGAGGGGTTGCTTTGTGCGCCGTGCACTATCAACCCCAATCTGATTTGGCCGCAGCATCGGGCGTTGGAATGTTGATAATTTGTTGTTTCTGACCAAATTCAGTTTTTGCAAGATGTTTGTTGACTCAAACTTCTTTTCCAGTTGTAGGACAATGGTAAGATATTGGGGTTTAAATCGTGTTCATATAAAGTGTTACAGTTTAAACAAGATTGTTAAGATATAAACCAGAAAATAGATAGGTATTTAAAAATGAAAAATGAAAATGAATTTAATGAATGAAAACGTTCGTTTGTGAACAGCGTCTACGGCATTTCTAAGCCATACGGCCAAAGTCAAGATAATCGAAGAGCCGAGGGACGGCTATTGTTTGTGTTCATTTACGATTGATTGTGATGAGTTGCTTCTAGTTGAGTAGCTATACCACAAGTGAGTACGTTGTCATGATTTTTGTGTACGGTTTCGCCGCTTCTGAAGCAGCAAGCGAACACGTCGGATAGTATGAGGAAAAAATATTGATAGATAATATTGTTTATGTCACTGACCCTTTTTTATCTACCAATCCTTTTTTCTCACTAACCAAAACGACTACACCGTTGGAAAGCTGACATTTTGGCGCAAGTTTTACCAGGCCTGTACAGTTCGGCGTCAAGCATTAATGGGGTTTCTAGGCGAGATGAAAAAAAGACGATTTCAAGATGTATTTCAAGGTGCATCACTCCTGAGAGACTCTGTATAACCCTTCAACAGTGGTCGAAAAATATTAAGTAGTCGTTACACATCAACTAATCATATAGTAACTACATAATAGGCTTCCACAGAAGAGACAACATGTAATTGTACACTACTCTCTTTACGTAGTAATAACAAGAGCTGGTATTAAATTACAAGGGTGAAACAGAATTTGTAACCCTATAATAGGTATAACCGTTTATTCTGGCTTAGTATTCGCCAATATCAATCATTCTGTGGGGTAGTGCAAAAAAATCGCTGATGAAAAAGGTACATGTAGTCCAGAACCGTATTTTGAAAATAATGTTGGATAAACATATGATGTACCCAACGTCCCTTCATCATGTTCAATTAAATGTAAAAAATATACATCAACGTTTTTATTGACATTCTATGTCTTTACTTTGCTACATAAACTCGAAAATGTAACGCGGACAGCGTCACGAAAATATTTCTGATGGTTTTCGCTTACAACCGATTCGTTGCTACGGATCATTATTTTCGACATGTGTGATCGTAAAAAACTCTAATGTCCATGTCTCATCCCTAGTTCGTGTCGCTCATCAATAATAAAGAAAATTTTGATCAACTAAAATTAAATTCATGGAGAATCTAAAGCCCTTAATCCTGGATTTGAGGGAATATTTAAGAACAACTGTATTTGTAGCTGAATACCAATCCGTTTCACACCGTTCCTACACCGAATCGTAAAAATGATTTCGATCCCAATTTTGATCAAGTGTGCAACAAACCTTAGAGATTTTGAATTTTCTGTTGGAAGGGGGGGGGTATTTAGGTCGGGCCTTATCATGGAATTTCGCATCTTAGTTAAAGTACTTCCGGAACTACACCGGCTCACAATAAGCGTTGAAGTGTTGAAACTACTGACGACAAAAAGTTTGATAATTGAAAAGAATAAACATTTAAATAATGAAAGTATCTGTTCGATCAATCATGTCTCAAAACCGTTGGATAAATATTACACAAAATTGAAAGACAATGAGTTTTTCATCTGGTTCAATTGGAATTGTGTAGTGAAAATGGAAAAAGTCGTAAGTGCCACAAAACTCAAAAATGACTTTTTGGTTGAAATGTAATCTTAGTGCGTAACACGATAGAAAAGGCTGTATGTGCCAGAAAAATTCCTGCTAGTTCCTGGAACCGCCGAAAGATAACAGCAAAATATAAGCGACAGATGTATGTGCCACCGCCATGATGTAAGTGCCTTGTGTAGCGTTTGCCGTGATCAGTCAGTCAGCGTCTATATTTTATGTCAAATATTTTATATCTTAAACTATATAAAATGCGTTTAAAATAAACAAATAGGTATTTGCTAATGTACATAGTCGAGCAAAACAACGAAAATACCCTAGCAATCTTAAAGATTTCTATCGAAAATCACAGTAAATAAATGTTTTGTTTTTTATGTGTTGGTAACTGAATATTCAAATAGCCAAAAATACTAGTAAACCTCCAAATTCGGTTTACAGGTAGCTCTATCCTGTCCGAAAGAAGAGTAATGATAGAGTTGTCGTCATCTCAATGGACAACCCCCAATATGAAAAATCTAATTTTTGACCTCTGACTTAGTTTTTCGTTCCACCTTTATCAAACTGTAATATCCAATAAAATATCACAAAACTATAATGGACTTAAATCATTTTGTTCTATCTAACCCTGTACTTAAGGCCTTTCACATTACTTAGTACGGTACTTACATCCTTCTCCAAATAAATAAACTATTGCACTTAGAGCTCACATTTGTATTTCTGTTTATTATATAAATATATAACTTGCTGTAAGTTGTTATAGTTAAATGATCTATAGATTGAATTTTTTTCAAAAATGTAATTTAAAAAATAAAGGATCAAACCAGTTTTTATTGAAAAATGAACATTTTTGTTTTTGGCACTTACGACGTTTTCCATTTTCACTACACAATTATTGAGGCCCTCAGTGAACTTCTTTGGTGAGGTTATAGGTATTAACAGTTTGATGATACTTTAATCATTAATAACTCCTCCAATGTAATACAAATAAACCAAGATTCGGTTGGAATATTTTGAATTCAATTTGATGGTAAAAGTTTGCGATTGTGACGGCCTGGAAGAAACCGAGAGCAAAAGCTGCTGAGGTCATTGGTACCTATGGCAACCTACCGGGCGAGTCTTACTTCCCTTCTCTCAACCCAAAATGTCAAAGTTCATTCCGTCCGATTCGCATGGCCTCTCCGCTGTCAGGGTTCTGTGTTGGTTTTCCTATAAACTCCGCACGGCCATGATTCCAGGATTTGTCGACCATTGTTCGATATTTCTTACCTTTTGATTGAGTATGAATCACTGATATATTAGCCAATCCCGTAGTAGATTAAATACAATTTCTTTTAAAGGGGGAGTAGGTATAGCCCAAAAATTAATGACCACTTCTATGTCCATTTTGAAATTACCACCTGAAGTCTGACTTCACACTCTTAGGCTTCACTTCTATTTAGTTGGTCACTTAGCAAACTTCACAAGAAAGAGGGTTCCGTGATGCAGCTTTCAATCAACTTACGGAATACCTTTAAAACATTTACATATGCTACAGTACCTTCAAAATTTGTATTGACATAACTTCAATTTCATTCTTGATGTTCCATATAGCCTACGAGTTGAAGTACACTTCCAAGAAGTAGTTGGGTTCCTACACTCAGTAAAAATTGTCTCCGTACACCCCAAAACTATGTGCTTTTCTTTATTTATCCAGGGAAGCTAATTCGGATGTTTATACAAGAATACCAGGAATGAAGTCTCCTTAAGTAAACTGGAGTTCATCTCTAATCTGTAGAGGATCAATCAAGACTGTTCCAACCCGCGAAAACAACTATCAGAGGTCTAGAATCATGCAAACAGTGGTATCAGGATTTTACTGGAGACGATCACGCAGGTCTCCCAGTAGATGGACGACTATTAGAATTGATCCTGGAGGGTGGGTCACAACCCAAACATACAAAAAAGGATAGTAATAATTATAATAAAATGAAAATGGAAATAAAAAAAGTAGCTGAATACGAATCCATTCTAGACCAATTAAAGACCAAGGAAGTGAAGAAAAAACTATAGCTGTATGTCTCTCTGTGTGTGCCTGATACAAATTTATAGGCGCTAACAAGCTGACAATTCCTTAACGATTTCCATGTTTTGTTATACTGTATGTGTAGTTTATTGTTATTGTTATGGTACAGTACCCTCAGATACCTACTAGCTTGGTTGAAAAGCTCGTCGATTCGATGAAGTTCCGTTTTTTGGAAGTTGTCAAGCAAAAAGGAGGGCCCAAGAGCTATTACTTCATTTTTTAAGCTCGATTTTTGCTGTTCTCTGGGCTGTACGAACACTTTTTTGCCCTGATAAAAATGAATGCGTTAACGTCTGGTGTCAATTTTGATTGGTTTGCTCAGTTGAAAAGTTGGTTGACATGAAATTCATTATTTAAGATGTCTGTGAATACATGCATACAGTTTTTACTGAGTGTATGTCTTCCTTGATGGTGTGGCGAACGTCAAACGTTTGTCCTCTTAGTCCAGAATACATTCTCATTGACTTTTGACAGTACCGAGCTATTCAAAAGAATGAGGGTTTGTTTTGTATGTATTTGGGCGTGATTGACGGATCACTGTCACAATTTCCCACTACTATTGATCTCTGATAGCCATGCGGGAGTGTTTGGTTCCAAGGACTTTCATATTTTCACACAGCTGGGCTGCGACATGCTATTGGCATGTCGTCAAATGGAGATTTGATTCAAGTTCCTTGTTGATGACTTCAGTAGAAACATTATTTCAGCCTTTAATGTGTTTAGACTGTGTTTTTAATGTACCAATATAGGCGTTCACTGTTTATTAAATTTTCGATACTGCTCAAGCCATTTGGCATAGCCCTCGACAATAGTTTAGTTTGCAGCACGTTCACATTTCAAATGGAATAGATTATTACGAATATAAATTCCTCTACACCGAATGGTTAGTGCACTCTCGTTGTAGAGGGGCAAAGTAAATGAGTTTTTATACGATAAATGTCGAATAAAAAAAGTAAATGTTCATTACGAATTTAAAATAATACGTTATTCAAAGAATATTAAAGATATTCGTACTTAACGGTACGATAAGGCTGACCCTTAATTCACATAAAGCGTCAGCTTAGGTACAATTCGCTAATCGTTCCACAAATTCAATAATAAACATAATACAAATGCAAAGTACAATACTTCATTCATCCTAATTCCAAAGTGATCTCATCTGAATACGTAATTGTTGCCGACATTATGATTATGAGACCCTTCATGTTCAAAGAGTTGCTGTAACTTTCAAAGATCAACTCAACATCCTTCGCTCCTCCGAACCTTCGCGTAAAGAAAGAAAAAAAATGGGAAAACCTTTTAAAATATACAACTTTTTTATCCGAACAAGTGCAGTTGAGAAAAAAAAGGGGGCATAGACATTAATCAAACGCTTCTCCCCAACTTGGGAAGCCGAGGGTGAGTTAGAAAAAAGCCTTTTTCTCTAAGAAAAACACAATTGCCTCTAAATATTGCACAGTTTGTGAAGTGCGCGTTGTTATGGTTGGAGAAAATGGAAGTAGAGAATGAGGAAAGGGGAGGGGGTTGAAGTAAGTCATTTTTCTCTCTCGATAATACCGCATCTTCCCTTTATTTTTGCGCGCATTTTTTTCAAGTTCTTTATTTCCTTCGAACAACCAAATAAAACGGTTCAGTTTTTTCTCTGTTTTGCACCCTTCCTACATTTTATCTTTTTTTCCCCTCCCTCATGCCCCCATCGTTGGTGAAATACGTGTTTACCCGTTCTTATAGTTACCTGTTTTTTTGCTTGCCGTCGAGGTCTGGTGGGAGTTGGAAAGGGGAGAAGCAACAAGAAGCCCAAAACAAACGAATCCATGAGATATTTCATTCTTCCTCATCGATAATTTATTCGGCGGGCTCACGAAAAACTCGTGTGTAGGAACGATAAATCCTCAATGAATTCGATGATTCTAGGGGCGTCAGTAACAGAAACTGGGGAATGACGTTTTGTACAAAATGTTCACGATCTGGGAGTTTCACGATCTCTATATACGTTTTCATTTGCGTGAACAAAAGTCCTCCGTGCAGTCTGCTATCAGTGCCACCAAGAAATTTTGATTTCCAAAAGTCAACTATCACAACCAAAAGTACTGCTTCTTTTTCCACCCAACATACCTACCTATACGCAGTGTGACTATTCAATTCTTGTGAACTGATTTGTGACACTGTTCGTCATTTACGATGGCAGTTTTTGAAACACAAGTGAGACAAGGTGAGCATTTTTTTCCACTAATCTCCGTCTTTCGCAATAATATAAAAAAATATCGCAATGGTATAAAGAAATACCGACATTTGTCCGTGAGTGCTAGGTTCAGCAGCAGGTATTAGAATCAACCAGTCATATCTATAAAGCAGATCACTGTCCCTGCATGAACAGCATATAAGTATATATTGTGATGATCTTTTGGAAATCACACAGACTTTGTAAACACCCCATACCACATTGAGGGTCATCAGCTCCATCGTGTAACAATGTCTAAGGACCTTGGAATTTTCTTCAGCCACGACCTCTCGTTCTCCGCCCATATCGATTCAGTGGTCTGCCGTGCAATGCGTGCATTGGGTTATCTCAAGAGGAATACCGCTGAATTTGACAGTGTACCAGCTTTGCTAACCCTCTATTCAGCATTGGTCTGACCTATACTGGATAGCTACAGCTCCCGGGCTGTAGCCGACCGTTGCAATCTCGTCACCCTGGAGACACGTCGCAGAACCACCGATATGATGTTTCACTTTAACCTGATTAACGGTAACTTCTCGCCAGTTCGTTTTCAATACATAAGATGTCTAGTGAATTTGGTCTTTCCTGTGACATTTTTAACCGTAAATACGTTTTTATAAGCGCTTTCTTGGTAGAACCTCGCTCCGCACTGGCGACTGAAATTGGTGTGGTTAACAATACTCTTAAGGGAAGCAAGGTCACGCAACACTTCGATGGGATGAACTTGAGGTTCTGTCCAAGATTTTGTGGATATGTTGCAGTTCACAAAAAAGTTCATTGCCATTAAGGTCTGAAGCGCCCTCAGTATTTTTCAACGTAGATTCAAGATTCAAACAATTTTGTTTCAGCACTTTCTTTGCTGGGAGGTTAGTCACATTGTACAAGAAGCCCCACTGTACATCATGGTTTTCTATTGCAGTTGACTTACTTTTCACTGAAGTGCTAACTGTGTCCATCAGTGGATAAAATACCTTCCTTTTGAATGTCTCTGTTGCACTTCCTCTTCCTCATTATTTTCATACAAGAATAATGGTTTCTGTTTTCGTATTCTATTTACTTGGAAGACTGGTTTGATTTCTAGCTCTTCTTCTATATCTTTTGCGGTAATTACCCCGTCAACGAATCCACTTTCAATAAATTTTTCCAAGAAGTCTAAACAATTACTGATCGTTTTAGCAGCATCACTTACACTCTTAGCCTTCCCTTGATGAATTTGTTGATTATGTTGATGTCGAACAGCAAGTCGTGCCATCTGACTAAGCACACTAAGAAAGAAAAATCCTCCATCTGCTTGACCAAAGAAGGGGGCGCACAACTGCAATGATTGAGCACAAGGAGCATAAGGGCGCCTGGGCACGCCTTTAGAAAACGCAAACGAAAAGCACGGATATTCAGTTATTAAATTTGGAGAAGATAATTACTTAAGATAGCAAATAGTTTAGTTATTGTTGCTAGTTATTATAAAAAAACGATTTTTAAAAATTCTGGTAGTAAAAATTCGGTAGCGCCGCCCCCCTGGTCGCGGCGCCCATGCGACGGCCCTGGTCGCGGCGCCCACGCGACGGCCCTGGTCAAATGAACTGATACTTCAATGCTCTAGTAATCGCGAAAGTCTTGAAGAGCCGATTTCCATGAAGCTCGAAAACCCGTGAGGCAGTAAAGTTTCAATAACCGGTGACCGCATTCCAAGCGGAAATCGGTTCAAGAACGGTTAAATCGCGGGGTGACGGCCGACGGAGAGAATTCCGGCTTTCTTCCATGAAGAGGCCTCCAAATATTCACCCATTGTTCCCCCTTCGGGAGTCTTTCCCGAACATCTTCCGCAGATATCTCAACCTTCAGCCCCGAGTGGATCAGAATAGTGGGGCGACAAACGAGACGCATTGAGTGGTTCCCAAGCCACAGTCACCGTGAGGGCCAGAGTTATGAGTTGGCCTAACAATCGTTGCCCCTCACGCGAAGAACCGCCTGGAATGCCGCTTTGGGGGAACTTTATTGCTCAAGTTCGCCTTTGTGCGGCGCATGGCGAGGACTTTGTTTAATTGAGTCGCGTCGACTGAAGACTCATTGATTAGACGAGTTACGCTATTGTGCTATAGACCTCGAGTCATATTGGTTGTCAGGCAATTGGGGTATTAGAAGTTCACCATATTATCTATTTACTATGAATGTAATTGAAGCATCTGAAAGTTCCCCTTGCGAATTAATTATGCCTCTGTTCTTTCGATGCGGAAGTGAGAATAGGTTAATTCAGTAACCTGGTGGTAAGTATGTTCTAGGGACAATATTGCTCGTATTATGGATTCTTTTTAGGGATGTTTTGATGCTTGATAATGCTCTTGCGTCAGTACTTTTGAAAACCGGTAACTTTGGTTTATTATTTCTAATAATATTTACTTTCTATTTACTTATTCATTTAATTGATTTCTATTTATTTATTATTTATTTAATCATTATTTATTTAATTTATTTCTATTTACTTATTTATTTAACATTGGTTAGTACCAATCCCTGTTGATGTACATTTATCCGTTCGATCACCGTAAAGGAATCTCTTCATGGACTATCAATATTTAATATTATTTACTACTGATCTGAGTAAAACGGGAAACCCAATAAAGAATTAATAAACCTTTCTATGATAATTTACAACATTTTATTTCGTTCGTGTTCACATGGTCATATAGGATTGACGAAGGTGTTCCAGCAGACGGTATTTTATTACATCCCATCATAGCAACATTAATATCACGGTGTGTAACTGCGAATCATGGAATGGGATTTTTGTAACCACAATGTACCCTGCCAAACAGCCTTCTACCGTTATATCGTTAATTTCAGCGCATCGTTCAGATTCCTCGTTCCTCAAGCAACTCAATCTCGGGCTGGGCCCGATTTCAACCCGGCCTTGGGGCCGTGATAAACGATCATCAACTCCAGAAGGTTCATCCCTCTTAAAACTCTTTCCCACAACGAGGTTGAAATATTATATCAACTTATCTGTTCCCCTCAAGATGTCATTTTTCACCGGTCGGAATGAGGGAAGGATGACGAGTTCCTCTTGGGACTTGGAAAAAAATGAAGAATAATCGTTCTGAGTTGCTACGCATTCATTATCCTTCATTTTAGTGTTAACTGTTAATATTTCTATCCATACTGTTCACACGAGTTGATAGACTGTTTTATCGGAAAGCTGTGGGAAATGTTTCGAAACTACCCCAGAAAAAAGTTGGATTCGGTAAACAAATTGGGGCATATGATAAAGATAGTGCCATGTATTTGTAGTGAACCTCGGCACCACAGTCTTAGCCCAGTACTGTAGGCACTGTTGGTTCTCGTTGAGTTGATTACATATTACGAATTCTCCAGACATTTTACTTCGAACAACAATCAATATAGTTTACTTGCATGAGGTACAAAACTAAGAAAATGTCGATTGCTTCCAAGCGTAATAGGTTGCTAAATTGATTAGACCAACAATGATTTATCATTGTTCTCACTTCCGTGGTATGGACAATTTTGGTTTATTATTCACTAATGAACCATTGTAATCGCTCTTAAAAAAAAAAATTCTAACCCCCGTTGAAAATTTCATGGTTTACGTTTCAAAGGGTGTAGAATCCGAATTTGCAATAAAAAATTCGGACGCCTCTCGACGATTTCCCCCAAACGGCTGAAGCAAAAAGCTGAAATTTTCAGGAAAAATCCATGTTGGTCCGACGACGCCCCCATTCGTGAGCCAGCTCTCCTTATTACTTATTTTAAACTTATTTTAAAGTGCGATTTAAGAGTTGTCAAAGTTTTGTAAAATCCCTAAAAACCTCAAAAAAAGTCAAGGCGGGCTAATTTTGGACGCTTTTTGAAGAACTTTTCAGGAGGAATCGAATGAGCCCCTCCCCAGGTCCGTAGGTCAAACCATTCCCGATGTATGGCCCGATTTATGGTGCCAACATTTGCGTTATTTTGGTTTATTATTGTTTTTGTTCTGATACCAGTAACCTAGTGATGTAGGGATGTAGTGATGAAGTACTGTGGATACTGGAGTGAACTCCTAATTCCAGGAGATATGCATAGAGCACGTAAATCTGTTCTCAACCAAAATACCCATTTGGATTGATCAGTTGATCATATTCGTGTGCCTCCTGAAATTCAATAGGTAATCGATCTATCACCTGTGAAACACGAACACTCCAAAGCATAGTAGAAATTCAAATCATGAACGCAAGCCAATTGCATAATAAACCCCAGTGAAAGAATTTTGCAGCGTTTTTCTGATGAAAAAGAAATGTTCACTCCCATTTTTCTTCCTAGTCCTTTCTGATCAACTGTCGTTTTTTGTCTGTATTTGTTGCTACGATCGATAGATGTTGAGTTAATTGAGGCATCTGTAGAACCTAAGGATACAAGAACGTAGATTGAAACTGTAAGTAAATTTGGAATAAGTAAAAAGTAGTAACGCGAAATGGGCTTGGTGTGAAAGTACGTTCTCAAGTGTACATACATACATACATACTCCTCGGCGCTACAGCCCATGAAGGGCCCTGGCCTCCTCAACGACATTTCTCCAGTCAGCTCGATCCTGAGCTCTTGACCTCCATCTCCCGGCCCTGACACGTTCTCAAGTGTACGGTTTCTTAATTGGTTACTCGCGTCAATATGATCATTATCTGAATAATCTCTTCAGTGAGATGTAATGTTGATCCATTTAAATCAGTTGTGTTACTTGCATAGCAATTCACTAAGCCGAAGATCAGATTCGATTAAGCTGGCTTTCCTCACGCTAATTGGGCTTCCTCCACTAACATAACTGAGTACGTACTAAAAGGGGATCCCGAACTAACAAGGTCCCCGCTTGGAGAGCATTCCTTATTCAGCATCGACTTTAAACTGAAAGCTCAGCCCGTCATCCTGTTTCCTGGCCATTTTGATTTAGTTGATTGTATGTGTCTCTACTTGAACTTGATACCTGAAGGATCAAATAGTTATCTATAAAACGGCTGTAAAAACGGCAGTTCAAGTAGTAAAAATATTGAGAAAATTATTTTTGAAAAAAAAAATAAAAGAAAAAAAATATATAGTAATAATTAAGGAAATCAAGTGCCACTATTAGCCAAAATAAGTATTTCAAGGACTGTAAATTTTATCCTACAGTGTAGGCAGGCTGTCAAGGGTGACCATTTCTGCCCTAAATGACAAGACTGCAGGTTGCCTCGTATTCTTAAACGACTAGTAAATAGAAGCAATGTGTTACAACTCACGTTTCTGTTATTGGTGGAAAATGTGCTAATCGATAAGGTCCGACTGTTTTCCATTCATAGCTCTCCCTTTCCTTTCTCCTCTGCCCCTGCGAATAGTCGGAAGACCGCTCCCGACCCTTCGAGTCCTCGAGTCCTGCCAAACAAACGGGAACTCGGCGCGAGTACGGAAGATGTTTACCCACCGAGCCGGTGCTCTCCCTCAGAAATGTTTGAACTTGCGAAGTCGCTTAACGATCTCTTTGGCTCCTAAATGAGTTTCTCCGAGTACACAAACCCCTCGAACCGTTGAGCGTTGGAATAACTTCTTGAAGAAATTTCCTCCTCCGCCCACATTAACGGGGGAACTGATGCCCACCGTTTCCTTCAATGGAACATTTACGATAGAAGCGATGCAGAATGAGTTGTTAACTAAACTAAAAATGAACAGTTTAAACGTGCCGAATGATTTGTTTTTCAGAACTCAAACGATTCCGCGTTCATTTTCTTAACAACCTAAAAACACACGGGTCTATACTCAAACACTGACCAGCTCATCAATAACGCACATTCATTAGGGCCACGCTTGATTTATTACCCTGAAGAAATCAAGCAATATCATATCTTTAGGATTGGCTAGATTTTCGGTAGCGACTGTTAGCCCCAGTGTAAGCTTCATCGGAGTCATTGTTATTTTTTCTTTTGACGCACCTAATGAAGTTGGAGCAATCCTTGGCATCTTAATTTTCAGCTTCTTTTCACTTAGCGAATTTCCATCGAAAACGAAACTATTGAAATTTCTTCATAATTTTTAAAATATGGACGGTCCAAGCTTTTCCGGAAACTAAATGGAAATCCGTATTGAGGCAATCTGTGGTGAATATATTATATGATATAGGTGAGAAGGTCGCACTAATTATTACCCCAAAAAAAGATCAGTTCTGTTATTCACTCTCTCTTTTTTCCTCCAACATTTTTTAAGCACTAGCCTGTATAAATGCAAACAATAAAATACCTACATGGTACGATCAAAATGTCAGTATCTTCAGTGAACCGAGAAGAAATTAGCCGCAGAGCTCACGTAGCTAACTGGGGATGCTAAGCTGCTCAGTCTATAGCACTGTCACTTTCATCATTGCTGAAAGATTGATTGTCAAATTTAGAAAAATGTATTTAATGGTGAATTGGTTGCCAATAGACTACATTTTCTGTTGTAATCGTAGTCCTGCGGGTCCGAACAGTTTGTTCAGACTGTGAGTTTTTCTTTGAAAATTCACCCGTCATACGTTCTATACGAAAATCCTAATAATTTAGAGTATGTTATCAAATCAATTAAATGGTGTAGGATTAACTGCATATACCAATTCCAACAATTCGTATCCCACACCCATGTTTTGAGCGTCAGAATTTAAACAAATACTATGGGTATGCATAGTGGCTCAACTGTAATAGTTAGGCATACATCATTGGGACGTTCCAGTACCAATCAGTACTATCAAAGCAAATGACACTATTTAAAGCAATATACTTTGGTCAATAGTTTTTGCTGCCCAAGCAAAATAATTACATTTATTTGGAACGTTTTGATACCTTGAAATAATTGTTCCATTTAAGGTAGGTATCCATTTTTTTTTTTTTTTTTTTTTTTCAAAACATATATCTAAAACTCAAAGTTTGTTTCTATATTCCTAATAGACGGTTAAAATTTACCAACCAATTTTGACGGGAGCGGTCAATATAGGCTAGGTCATAACCTCCAAAACATCATTCTATTCATAAACAGCGCTATCCTTCTCAATTGATTCGTTTGCTTCCCGAACTTTTGTTATTACGATTTACAGCAGGCAGTTTATTGGTGGCGAAGAATTGTTGTGATTGGAGAAGCTTTGACGAAAATTTCATATTTCCTGGCACAGAAAACCGATCCTTACCCTGATTTCTGTCATACTAATCATATGGAGCTGATATGTTTCCAATATACGGCTAACTGCCACACCGATTTTGCCGGCAGCGTTCTTGAAATTATCACCGAGTTCTGGCGCTCAATGTAGGCTGGGCTATAACCTCCAAAACTACCTCCCACGTCATAAATGGCGCTATAAAAACAGAGTAAGATAGAACGTTGTCTATACTTCCACGAAAATTATGAGTTACACAGTCGAATCGATTTCGACGGTTAAGTCATCATCAGTAACAAACATGAACTTCCTGTTTTTGTTTTTTTCGCATGAAATTGATGGTTGAAAATGTCTTTGCTAGCAAGCTATTTAAATTTCAAAACGATTCTAATTCTGAATCAGAATTATTTATGACTGATCAACATATTAATGTTTTATTGAAATTTCATCACAACTGTGTCAATGATTGCGATATATTTATGTGAAGTGCCTTCTTAATGTACACCATCAATGTTCCTGGACTGCAACCTAACTTATTGGGAATTATACCATTTTGGACTTTTCTGAAAACCTGAATCCAACTTGTTACAGGATACGTTCTGTTATTTTACAGTTTGTAATTTCCATGAATGTTTTACTAAAAAGGAACTTCACAGTTCGATACATTCGTACGTTCGCAGCGTCTTGAGTGCCTCCTTCGAACGTGGTGGCATAAAATCGAAATATTATTCACGTCCGTTGTTATTATTGTTTGTGAGTAAAAGGGGAGAAAGGAAATCATCTCCCGCCGACCAACTGCCCTCAGCTGTTGCTGGGTTTCGTACGAAATATGATTTCCGATCGACTTTGGGGAGGTATCGGGAGGATATTCATGTAAATTGCCCCCCTCCAACCCGTCACTATGCGCAATTTACATGAGCGAGAGCAGCTCCGGCGCACCTGCGTCTCATCGGGGCAGATCGTGGAATATTTAGAGGGTAGTTAGAGGAAACGCATACAGGATGGCATGGATTGGGAGGGGGGGGGGGGGCATATGGGCCAGAGGGCAGCGCGTTTGGGCCACGAGTGCATCCACCACCACGTGGGGAGCCACGCATGTCGAGCTGACCTTACGCTATACTTCACATTAAAATAAATACCAATCCGACTCGATGATGTGGTCTTTGGCTGTTTAATTAACTCCTGTGTTAGAAACCTAATTGCTCGTTTCGGAGGATTGAAGTTCTACCTCTCGTTTACATGTCCTGTAAACCTAACGTCACGGTTTGTTCCCAATTTTTTGGAAAATGGCTTTGAAATATCACAGACTTGATACTGCCTAAAACGGGCACTGCTCTAACCCTTTATAACTTGTTCAAACTCTTACTGGTTTGTTTATTTTACAACATTGGCCGGAACTCACTTTGTTTACTCACCGTTGTCCAGCCTATTGTGGTTCGGTCTTGAATAAAAAAACTTGTTCTAAGGTTGGACTGGTGAGAGAAGTATCTTTTGGATATATCTGGATATTAATTTCATTTGTATCTTCGGCTGTGCTCAAACCAAATCTTTCTATGTGGTACTAATAACTGAATTCTCATTCATGCGACATTTGTTGTGTGACTTACTATGTAACGCAAGTAACTTTTCAATCGACATTGGATTATGGCCTACAACTCAAATGGAAAACATCCCGTCAACTTAGAGTGAACGATAGTCACGAGACAATTCGAATTCATAAGCTTTACGATTGTTAGCGACAACTGAAATTGAACTCGAAACGTTGGACACAGGAGTCCGTTGGAGGATTGAGCCAAGCGCCGTAAAGTTTTAAGAGTTTCTCCTTCCCAGAATGTCAGAAAACGACGAACGAACCTGACCCGAATGCACAAACCTAAGGTTTTTGACTTTATTTACCAGAAAACCCCTAACTAACGTAGGGTGCTCTTTCGTATACATATATACTTAATTTTTCAATGTTAATACGGCCTCTGACGCCGTCTTATGTGTTAGTGTGTCATGGACGCTTGTTGATCTTTGTGTGAGAAGTTTTATTCGTTCCCCTCTCTCATTTCGTAAACACCTCACGGATTCCGTAAAAGTATCCGGGGAGAGTAAAAAAGGAAAGGAAATCCGAACAAGGCGCCTCCTGCCGGGATGGAAATCGCCAACTCCACATGTCTACATATCACTTCCACCGCAAGATGATTTTTCCTCCCTTATCTTTCTTGAATTTCGCTCTTTCGAGATTCAATTTTTGGCGTAGTGTCATGCGGGACGATAATGTCAATTTTTATGATGCGTGTTAAGGTGTAGTCAATGGTATCGTGCGCAATGACAGGAACAACGCTCTATTGTATCGATTCTTGAGAAATCACAGCTTTATGTTTCTTAGCACAGCTGTGTAAAACATTTATTAACTTATTCTTCGAATACTTGGCATTTATAACATTTTAAAGTTTGATTAATAGAAATATTGTTAGCACAACACCACCGTCTACACGTTGATAGACTTGTAACGTTTTGTTTCGTTCAAAATCCACTCAGTTGTGTCAATGTGTAGAGATTAAACTTCAACGCCTGATGCAAAAAAGTTCCAGTCATACTACCTGATTGCATGAGCGAACTTTCCTAGTGTATCGTATTACGAGTTGTGGTATATGTTAAATTGCCTTGAAATTTGAGCACTATTTAGGATCAGATAATGTTAATCATTATAAATTTATAGTAAATGAAAGTTTTAAATGTTTTTTTCCGGTGCACTTCTTCTTTTAAAAAAATTAGCTGAAATCGTGGATTCCTTATGTTTAAAAAAGGTCTTCATAACTGGTATTGCAGTGCAGCTTTCTGATCTATTGTGTCATGGATTGGGAATTAGTTGAAAATTTAGTGAATTCAGGTGTCAATTGCTTTGGGGACTGACTTGCAGCAAACTGGCACTATCATTGTTCTTTCATCAAAATTGGTCTATTAGTTTCGGCGTTTCGCGTTTGTCATCCAATTCTGGTTTTGCGCATGTGCAATAGATAGTACTCTACTTATCGCAGTGAAATTGGAGGCATCATCCTCGTACTAAGTACTAGTTAGTACTAGGTAAGTAGTAGTACTAGGTTAGTAAGTAGTTGTTAGTACTAGTACTAATTTTGATATAAGTCTTATATCAAACTACCCTTTCGACTCAGAACGAAGTCGGTGATAAATCATGGGACATCTTCGTTGTATAAAAATAAGGGTAACAAATTACGCGTCCCTCGGACCTTATAGGCGACGATCAGGATCCAACTCGCGCCCCTGAGTTGAAAACTAAACTAACCGTAGTAAAATTTAGGCCATGAAAAGTATTTGAAATTCAGGCAGACAGACGGACCCGGAATGAAAATGGATCAAGACGGTCTGAAACGCAAAGAAATTAAAATTTAGTCGTCGCTAAATTGCTGGGAGGAGCCGCCCTGTGCTCCGACCATATGAACGCTCTTCCTGTTTGAACCCTGGTGGTCATCCTTTCTAGTATCATGAAGGGAAAGCCTTCTTGGCACTGGTAGCAATTGGTACACAGTTGCACCAATTACCTTTTACTGGCCAGTTTGTAAATCTGCTAGCTGTCCTGCTGCTTGGTAATAGCATCCTTGATACTCCGTTATTTTGACAGGGTTGATAATTGCAAGTGATCTTCTTTTTGAACCAGAGACTACCGAAAAATTAATAATTCATAACCCTGATGGTATCTCTTCCTGTAGGTCAGGTTAGTATCTACGATCCTCTTGGTTAAGGTGGTGTTCCACCAAAGTTGGCTATTCCTCAGGCTAACATTGTGACGGGCACATACAGGATGTTCCATTGAAGGGCAGCTCTGATGCGTTGCAATCGTGTTGGGGCATTCAATTCAACAAAGATGATTTGTTGCAGTAAGCTGTCCTCCAGTTGTTCGTATTCCGTTGAGCAGCGATCCAGAATGGACCTTCAGCAGACAAGGGTTTCCTATCGTCAATGATGAGGAGATGAAAATGAAAATAATATCTATGAGGGTTGACGTTAATGTTGTAGATTGAATGACGCTCAATTATACATAGTTTCTACTGTTTTTATTTCATTGTTTTTACTGATTCATTCTATTCAATGTTGCGTCAAATTATAACAAATACACGAAAATTCAAACCATTCCTCTATATAATGGAAGTAGTTTTTGGCCATTGTTGTTCTCTTCAACAGTAGGTTTCCTTGAAGTCATCTTACACTTTTTTAATTTGTCAAAAGTTGTAGTGATAATCCTATCGCTGTTTTTCTCCTCATTCTCAGTAATATGGGATCAATGCACTTGAATTGTTCGGAAACGATTCATTTAAGCTCTGTGAGTGTACTTTGATCAAATCTGTAATGCTTGAACGAATATAAATCTATTTTGTGTGAAGGACAGGCATTCAAGACTGTATGTAATTATACGTTTTTTGTATAAGTCTAACTAGTTTAATTTTTTTTCAGCGATCTCAAAGGACGAGACTGATGACTCCAAGTCCAAATCGAGTAACAAACTTCCCTTCAACGGGTACTCGGATGAGTACCTGGACCGACTGGAACCCAACGGCAACATCCCCAATAACAAGGACCACCGATATGGTGAGCTATGTACGATCTCTTCCCATACCTAACCTCTCTCATTAAGCTATTATAATAGCTATTATAGTTCTCTGTTTATTCCTAATGAACATTAACCACTAATCAATAGTTCGGTAGCAAATTGTGATAAATTTATTAAAATGTATCAAACTGGTTTCCATGAATTTGAATGGTACAGTTCGTATTTTTATTCAAACATTTTGAAGAGTACGACGAGTCATCTTAAATCGGAGTATAAACTAAACTTTGACTCTGAATTTCGTCTTTCTTCGCTTTTTTGCAAGCTTTTTCTATACGTAATTACAGTAAATTTTCAAAATGGCCTCCATTTTGTTGAATGCACAAATTAGTCCTTATTAAATATTATTGAGATTAGGAGTATCTTTTCTTGGTAGATTTTAGAGGGTAATTATTAAAAATAAATAACCAAAAGCCAACATCATTCTACGTGGCTAAATAATCACCATGGGAAATTGTGAAGGGGTAGGTCTACCCCACCTTCAAGACCGCTAAGTCGTGCGGGTACTGTATACTCTTAGCGCCGTGTTTAGGGCTACTTCGAGGGCGATCCTCCGTCCCTTGACCTTTCCCCTCACGAAGGTTGCCGAACGTTTCCGAAGATCATAAGGTCGTAGTAAGGGGTTGAGATAGCTCGTACCGATAACGAGGGTGGGCTGTCCAAAAAGAAGTGGGGGAATGTACCAGTTTTGCCAATGTTTAATTGTATAGCATCTGCCTTACTGTCTCTTGACTGTGGTGATTTCAGGGCAATTTTATCCAGTGTGTTGAGCCGTCCCTCAAAACCACTAAAGAAATCATTTAAAGAAACTATACAAAAAATAAGCTAAAATAAAAATAAAGCTTTCTTAGTTCCTAGGCAACCAGACCTGCATAACAGGCCTGCTTTGGGGATTGAGGTCACTAACATGAGGTCAGGTTTGAGGTCACTTTTTTTTTTATTATTCAATAATAAACCATTGTAATCGCTCTGGAAAAAAAAAATTCTAACCCACCCTGAAAATTTCATGGTGTACGTTTCAAAGGGTGTAGAATCCGAATCTGCAATAAAAATTTTCCGTCCGTCCGCCGTACGCACGATATCTCTCAAACGGCTGGAGCAAAAGATCTGACATTTTCAGGAAAAATCCATCTTGGTCCGACGACGCCCCAATTTTGAGCCAGCTCTCTCACTCATTTTAAAGTGCCCTTTAAGGGCTGTCAAAGTTTTGTAAAGTCCCTAAAAACCTCAAAACAAGTCGAAGCGGCCTCAATTTTTCTCTATTTGAAGAACATACCATTAGGAATCGAATGAGCCCTTCCCCACGTCCGTAGGTCAAACCATTCCCGATGTATGGCTTTATGTATGGATTTATGGTGTCAATATTTGCGTTTTTTTGTTTGTAACCTAGGGATGCCAAAAGCGTCGAGTTGTAGTGAATGTGGTTACTGGAGTGATAGCCGATGTAGTGGCTTGTAGTTTATAGCCGATACACGGGTTGAAGCATTCTGATATGTATGAAACGCTGATAATGTATAGGTAAATATTATTACTGTTGATTATTATTCAATATTATTACTGGGGTAAATAAGTAGTCTTTCACTCTGGTTTATTATTCAATTGGCTTGCGTTCATGATTTGAATCTGTACTAAGCTTCGGAGTGTGCGTGTTTCACAGGTGATAGAGCGATTATTGAATTTCAGGAGATATGCATTGAGCACGTAAATCTGTTCTCAACCAAAATACTTATTTGGATTGATCAGTTGATCATATTTGTGTGCCTCCTGAAATTCAATAATCGCTCTATCACCTGTGAAACACGCACACAGCAAATTCTTTCACTGGGGTTTATTATTCAATTGGCTTGCGTTCATGATTTGAATTTCTACTAAACTTTGAAGTGTGCGTGTTTTACAGGTGATATATCGATTATTGAATTTCAGGAGATATGCATAGACCACGTAAATCGGTTCTCAACCAAAACACCTATTTGGATTGATCAGTTGATGATACTTGTGTGCCTCCTCTACATCAGTCTACCTTTGGCTACATCGTCTAAATTTGGGTTTGGGGAAGTTTTAACGCAATACGAGCGCTAAAGGACTTGATAAATTATGGATGTTTTTATTGTGGGGGGGTATTGAGGTTCAATAAAAAAACGCAGCAAATTCTTTCACTGGGGTTTATTATTCAATTGGCTTGCGTTCATAATTTGAATTTCTACTAAGCTTTGGAGTGTGTGCGTTTCACTGGATAGAGCGATTATTGAATTTCAGGAGGCACACAGATATAATCAACTGATCAATCCAAATAGGTATTTTGGTTGAGAACAGATTTACGTGCTCTATGCATATCTCCTGACATTCAATAATCACTCTATCACTGTGAAACACGCACACTCCGAAGCTTAATACAGATTCAAATTATGAACGCAAGCCAATTGAATGATAAACCCCAGTGAAAGAATTTGCAGCGTTTCACACATCGTCCGTTTCAAGACGAACTTCTGCATTCTCTGTGTTCATGGGGATGGCCTCTGTCCACCCTGCCCTTCTTACTACGTAAATGATTACGTCTATGAATTGCTTCAGAATACCTCAAAAAGGATTTCCATTAAAACAACATTATTTTCCAAAAAAAAAAAAAAAAAACACTTTGCTTTTAAGGTCAATTGAGTTCTTTCTTCATTTGCCACACATGGAAGCTCCCATAAATTCAAGGGTCTAGGAAAGTCGAAAAACCTTTATATCGACACAAATTGTTCACAGCAGAAGTTCGATGTTTTCACGTTCGGTTCGCTCTCGATATGTTTAAAACTGAAGTCGACAAAAATGTTCATCCTGTCGGAGAGGATGAAATAAACTCTCCTGGTAACGGCTGCGAGGTAGGAATTAAACAGAGCGGAGGGTTTCCATGCGGTTTTTGAAGTTGGCGAAGCAGTAACGGCCGAAAGGATGATAATTCTCTCTAAACGGCCAGTAGTAATAGCGTGTTAACCCTATTCCGATCGGCCGTTCCGTTTATTGTTCGCCACCCGACGACTGGTTGGGTGAACCGCAACGGCGGCTTCCCATCTTTTTTATTATTTCCATCACGTTAGCCCTGTTGGAGCTCAATATTTGAATTAAAATTGTTAGAGTTCACTTGGAAATCAATATTTGCTTTCGTTGAAGCTGTTACGATGCACAGTACTTAGCGGAGGATGTTCCATGTGATACCTGCCGTTCCCTCCTCCCTTTTCACTCTTAACTGTTGGATAGGAAGAAAAGACTTGTTGCATTTGTCAAGTTTCAATGAAGAACAGGAGGTAATTAAACACAAGTGTTTCGTGAAATAGAATTGATCGATTAGGATATTTTGGTTATCTTCATCATCAAGCAACGATATTTTGGTTGTCTCCATCATCTAAATTTCCGCGAGATCGGATCTCAAGACCCTCAGGACGTTGCAAATACTTGCCTGAGGAAGATGTTCAGGGTGATCTAAAATGTAAAATGAGAGTAGAAATTTTAATTTTGGAGAGACAATTTTTGTTAATTTCGATCGCCGTGAATAAAAAAACTCTATAGGACTAGTAAATATTTTTAATTTGTTTCTGCGTTTCTGAGATTTCTGATCTATTTTGTTCGCTTATAAAACACGGAGACAAAAAAGAATACAAGTGTACTAATTTCTAGATCAATTCTGATTAATTTTCATCGATTTTCCGGGAGAGCCTGATGGCCCCTTGAAAATGTCATTGAAGTCGGGTCAATAGCAACAGCATGTGCGATCTAGAATTTCTTAAAATCCCAATTTCTCATTATCTGTTGTCCCGGTTTCATTCAAACCTTTAGAGTAATCTAGCTGGTACGTATTTCTGGACGGTTTCGTAAACATATACTTTAAAGCGTTCATTGAATTAACAATTCTTCATGTGCAACATTTTTACCGGATTTGATGAAATCTTCGGGGGATTCTCCAGAAAGTCCCCTACAAAAAGGTCATTGTAGAACCCCGTAATGACATAGGAACATTATTACTGATATTTTTTCGGGTTCAGAGAGAAATTGAATGATTATTATTTATTTTGTATCCAAGAACTTTATTCGACCGAAGTCAAAATCTCCTCAGACCATATTGGTTGGTGGTAATGTAAAAAAAAACGTAAATACTCGTATTGATCATGAAGGGGTAGTGCAAAAATATGGAATATCAAGATGGCTTTCAAGACTTCAAGAGGTGAATATCATGCTGAATGTACCTACTAAATAACAGTAGACTGCAGCTGAATCCTTAGAGACTTTTTTATTCTATTTTCGCCGCTGGTTAGAGCCCAAGTCATTCTTCGTGCAACCCTCCTGCGCCGTTCACTTTCGCCATTCAGAAAACAGCAATGGGCAAACCAGTAAAAATACCTCGGCGGAGATTCCATAACGTCTTTATATTGCTTCCATGATGGGAAACTGACTGTCTGGGGTGGATCTTTTATTAAAATCCCTCCATGACCCCTAGGCGCCACCATTGTGTGAAAAACGACCTCAAAACTCCTCTATGCTCCGATGAATAAACTGAATGGCTTCTGTGGTAAGCTTCTATTTCATTCATACTCCCAGGTCGCGGTTTTTGACAGCATTTCATATTCATTTACTCCTACATCAACTTACTGTACATGGATAATACTCGTATAAGTATCTTTGATTAATCCAAAAGGCAGATACTTGATTTGCTCATGCACAAACGAATTTGGTGGATGGTCAAGTTTAAAATTTGCCGGTTCCGGAAGAATTCTGTTGTCGCGATTGTGGAAAATTAGATCTCATTTCATTTACGAATGAAATTCATACGATTTTAATTACTCGGTTGGGAATTGTGCAGAATGGTGTCCAATGTGCTTGCTAAAAGTAGTCTCTGCGCATGCGGAAATGTGTAATTTGGCTTCCACGTCTACTTAAAATTACAGGAAATTTTGTTTTCCATATATTTAGTGGTTCGATCTCCCAAGTTTTTTTCTGGAAGAACGATCTAATTATCTCGAATAAATATTAGTACACGGTATTATCATTTGTAGCTGCTGCGTATGGGCGAACGTGAAGTGCCTTTAACACGCCATTGGGAAGATAAAAATCCTATCTTTATATATCTGGGAATGAGTACCAAGGACGTATACTGCTTCAGGTCCCTGATGTAGGGGTGGAAAAAAAAGGAATGTTTAATTGATACAGTAAACTACTGTTTCTATACGCCGATGGAATATTTAATAGATATGTTGGGAGTTCCAGTTGAGGAGGGGGGATTCAGTAAGCTACTTTACAAGCATCTCATGAAACTATTCTTCCATGATCGATTATAATTATTGGTGATTAAACTGCCTTACAAACCCAAACACATCGACCTCTAGCGTTTTATAATTTCTTGAGTTGCTTGACATTGGAATTGTTTTCCGGGACGTATGATGAATCGTTTAAACTGTAAAGATATATACATTTTATATTCATTTGCGTGTTCTTTTTAGTTTCGTTACACGAGACCATGAAACTCATGAATGATGTCTAATTAATTATTATAAAAGGATCTGAGCAATAATCTCTCTGAACACAACGATTTCAATTAGCTCTAACTGCCACCTGAAAACTGAGCCCCTCAACGTAAACTCTGAGGCTTTCATTTCAAGTCGTTCTAACGTTCTTCTCGTCTCGGAAAACATATACAATCAGACAACCGAAAAGCAAACCAGTTGGTAATTATCATCAGAGTTCACAATCTTTTTTTTTTTTCAATATATATAACTTTATTATCAACTCAATGATTATACAGTTTTGATAGTTTTACTTATAATAAATAAATTTAATTTACATGTTATAATTTAATTCACAATCCTCGAAGGAAAAACATAATACTTTCGCTTATGGCATTTCGAGATTCTTGTGATCCATTGTCTCAGTTTCGCTTTGATCATCTTATCACAACTGCATGCATTTTTTACTTGGAGATTGAGTACTATTCCCGCTATATCGTGAAATTACAGATTATCTCCAATCTTCTAACACTATCATCTCCAGTAACTCCTCAAGGGAAGGGTTCATTTTCGAACGTCTTTTTGACGAGTGACTTAGCTTTAGTCCTTTTAAATACCGAAATAATTGTTATTATGCAGTTGCGTTGCTTCAAAATTATGAAGGGTGTAGGTTGGACGCTTTTAATTCTTATTAAGAAGGCTTGCTACATAATGGCATCAATTGATCCTAAGAGATTACTTCAAGGCTTAATCTAATTTTAAAAGATCTTTAAATCTTTCGATGTAATAGGGTAGTTTTTGTTGTACTAAGAATTAGTTGTACATTAGTACAACTTATCTCTTTTATAGATCACAATTTTTTTCCTTTCCAATTTAAACCCCCTCCCCCCTTCTTTTTTTGATTTTAATCGTTCGGAGAGCTTCAGAAATGCGTTCAAATTACGTAGTTATATTTCCCTCGCCTCTTCAACTTCAATTCTATCCTTCACCAGAGGCATAGTCTCATGCCAAAATGCTGATTTTGTTTAAAAATTCACGTTTTTCCACCTTCAAACACCATTTCTCTGTCAAAAATTGCTCTAAAATGAAAATTTAACGAACAGATAGAAAGCTGATGAAATTTATTTGTTTTTACAGTTCATCAACTTTCCAATAGATGGTATAGTTGTAAATCAACATTGAAAATTGTCAAAAAAATATTTATATATGTATAGCGGAAGGTTGCTAGAAATTTAAGTTAAGGCTAGAAAAAAACCATACACGACGTGGCTTGAGAGAAAATTTTATGGAACGAAAATTGAAGAAAAACGCCCTTTTCTGCGGTATAATTAAAAATTTAATTTATTCAGAAAAATAAGAGAGTCATGGCCATGGCAATCTTTAATTTCCTTTTGAATAGGGCAACCAACTCTTTAAAATATGCAGATTCTGTAGTAAAAACATTTTCGAAACATTAAAGTCTCGTATTTTTTCAAACCGCAGGACGGTTTATATGAGGATGTTACGTGGCAAAAAGTGCTATATCAATTTGAGTAAATTTGGCAGGAAACGCAAAAGTCTGTAGCACATTAATTTTAGCTCATAGGTTTTTTAGCTCACACTTTTTTTTGTTGTAACTGCCGTTTTTTTCTCCATTGCGTTGCAAAACCAACTGTTCCAACTGTGTGCAAGTGTTTTAGATAGTCGGTGAAAAACGAAATTGTTCACGTCAAATTTAAAATTTTTAAACCACGGATAAAGTACGTTTTGACTGATACAAATGTATAGAGTACTTTTGGCTGAAACATGTTTGGATAGAGTGCCTTTGGAATGAAAACTTTGGATCAATAAGATGAAGCCAAGTTAGGCGGATGGAGTACCTTTTGGGTGAAAATAGTGCAGAGGAGGTCGGGTATGACTTGGATTCAGTACGTTTTGCTTGGGACACACCTCAACTGTTTAGTACTTATTGGTTGAAAATGCAATGTTCATCGCTCATTTTCCAATGGATAGAGCACGTTTTGAGGTGAAACAACTTCATTTCCGTGAGGAAACCGTCCCCCAAACCCGTAACCACTAGTTCGAAATTGAAAAAAATTTCGTTTGATACTTTTTGCGATGAAACCTCCTCATATTGTCTCGCTTACGTTTCGGGAAAAACATTAAATACAAAAAACGTGGAATTTGGAGCAAAAACCGAGGTTTTCAACGAATAAATCCTTATTTGTGGCTTATGGAGTAAAGAGTTGCTAATAATTAGCAACTCTTTACTCCATAAGCCACAAATAGAGATTTATTATAATTATAATTATAATAAGGATTCATGATAATTATATTTTTTATTATATTTTTTACGCTCAGTTTATTGGTGGCACTTCCAAAGCTCGATTCCTCACATTCAGTTCTGAAATTTTGCCGATAACTTCAAAACAATACATTAGAGAGACTGGCAAGTCGGTGGCACGAACCAACAACAAGCTAGATTCGTACGTCCCTTCATCCACTACTTCGACTTTCGCTGAAAATTCCACGTTGATTTACTCCTCAAATTAAAATTTAAAACAAAAATCGAGTATACCATCGAAAAGATAATGTTCTTGCCAAGTTTTTCCCGAATCAAGTGCGATTATAAATGCGTCCGGCACTCTTACGAAAATTACAAGAGGCAGTTGATAGTTTTAAAATGTTCCCTCAGGGGGTTAACAAACAAAAGTGTGAAAACCCTGTAATATTTTGTTCACAAATTTTTGTATGTCTTAATTTCTTCTTATGCTGCCTAATTTTGGGAAGTTTTCTGCTTAAATTATAAATTGTTAGATTTTCATCATTTTTAGTGATTTTTTTTTCAGTGTATTTTCTTACATTTGACCAATTTATTGTGCTAAAAAACATTTTGAACGGATAACGATGAAAATTTTTTAGGAAAATTAGGTTTTTGAGCCATTGTAATGATTTCATTTTCCAGGAAATTTTCAAAGGCCAGTATTTGTAGTATTGAATTGTATTCTCTTTGTTTCCCCTCCTCACAAAAATGTTGCCAATGATATATTGAACTCACACATTTAGATAAATTGAACAACCATATTAAAAAATCAAGAATTTTTTCTAGAGCTGAAAAAATTGTATTTACCAGAACAATTGGAATAAGCTGATGATTTCTTGTTCACCACAAGTATTTTAAAAAGCTGAAGTTTAGGAGACATGAACTCACAGCGTAGATCCTGCTGAAACTAAGTTTTTGACTCCCGGAATGTGGCCTGGTTGTGGCTGTTGTAGTTGGTGAAAATGTGGGTGGCCAATCTGAAGATGGTCCTGGTGGAAAAGTAGGAACTGGAAACGTTGGTGAGGGTTCAGGTCCAAACTGAGTTCTCAACCATTCCATGACAATGTCCAGTCTCATGTAGATATTTGGATTTTTGTCCTTCCCACACATAACTCCAACCCCTCGTAATGCTGATAAGATGCCAACGACCATTTTCGGTTCCTGACCACAAGCGAGGGGACCACCACTGTCACCGATGCAAGCCGTCTGGTTAACGCCTTTACCTACAGCGCAAATTTGGGTTGGAAGTTTCATGATCTCATCGCTTACACAAGCATCGATGGGCTTTACTTCAGCTTCTATCTTCATACAGTAGCGTTCTGGCGGATCATTTTCCTTTATTTGTCCCCAACCAACAATGTGACATGATAGTTTTTCTGGGTGCTTCAATGCTTCAGCTATGTGTTCTTCCGATTTTTTATCAATCGGAATGGCTTCTATTCCGCGGAGAACTAATAGGTAAGGTTGCTTGGTCTCTACCACACCATAGTCATAGTCCAAAGGAGTCTTATAATCCACGTAACATTTTGGATGAACTACCAAATCCTTTGCATCATGACGTTGCCCCTTTTCGAGGTCGACACCTCCCGCCGAAACAGCAATCCATCTTGGGTCCTTCAACTTGTGTGGTTTATATGGATTGGGTGCAGTTTCGTTTTGGGCAGGAATTCCATCAATTAGGCAATGACAGGCAGTAAGCGCACGCGAATAACTGAATAAGGTCCCCGCACACATATTCTCCAATAATCCTGTACTAGCTCTTCTTTCCATAATCGACACAAGAAATGGGAATTCGGCTGGTTCCGCACGTTTCCCATTAGATATTCCGTAACCCTCATCATCTCCTTTCGTTCCGTAATGAACCAACAAGCAAGCAGCAAATATAAACAATATGTCACTTCGTTCTGCCATCATTCAACACTGAGGCGATCTTTATCGTTTATCAACGTCTATATTGTCTATACTGCGTTCAGTTGTGGAAAGCTTTTGAGTGACGAAAAAGTAAAGCAATGAATTATACTCATTTTCTAAATCTTAGTTCATTTAAAAGAGTGATGGTTAGATGTGAATAGCTTACTTGATCAATTTCATTTCATCAATTGCATCCGTTCGTTGGTATTGTTTCTACTAATGTTTTTTTTTTTTTTACAACATAAAATTTAAAGTGGAGAAAACACTAACAGAATCTCAACCAGAAATGAATTTTCCTAAATTGGTTCCCATATGTTTTCCCCGTTCCCATGTGCTGTATACCGATATAATAATAATTTGAGTCATGGGGATGTGAAACTGAAACGGTTGTAGACGTTAAATGTACACTCAGTAAAGAATGTCTCCGTACACCCCAGAAATGTGTCATTTTTTCATTCCCAGGCAGGCTAATTCGGACATCTAGGTTTCAGCTGATTATTTTTCCGATATCTCGAACACAAGAGCTTTTAGAAACAACTTTTGTTTTAGAAAAGGGGAAGAACTAAGTCTCCAAAAACAAACTGGAGTTCATGTGAATTAGTACAGGATCAAGGCCCCTCCCCACAATCAGCAACTACCAGAGGTCTAGAATCATAAAAATTACAGGATCAGCATTTTTCCGGTCACGGTCATGGTCTTCTCACAATACAGGGAATTCTAATAGAATTGATCCGGGCTAGTGAGGGTTAACAGGAACTTGCGACAAAAAACTATAACCGTATACAAATCGTTCTATGACCGAAGATGGACAAAAAACTATATTATCCATTATTAATCCATTTTTTGAGCTCCGTCTTCTATTGTCTTTGGAATGTACGAACACTCTTTTGACTTTATCGAAATGAATTCATGCACGTTTGATGGCAATTTGGGCTGGTTTGTTTAGGTGGAAAATATTTTGAATTGAAATACGTTATTTAAGACCTCTTTAAACACATTTCCAAAATTAGTATCCGATTTTTCTAGGGTCGTGAGGTGAAGCTACAATATTGGTGTAAAGCCAGGTGGGTGTACGGATACATTTTTTACTTAGTGTATGTGTAAATCAGTGCTACGAAGATGATCTTCCATGATTTTTATCCACGACGTCCATATGTCCGTGATGTCGAAACATCGTGGAATGAGGAGATCTCAATTGCCGAACAAGCTAAAAACATGAAAATTAGATCCAGACTAATATAAAAAAGTCCCAGTCATGAAGCGTGATCGTATAAGTGAATTTTCCTGGTAATTGTGTTTCGGGTAGGGGCAACAATTATTGTTGTTGTACTTTTTATGTTAAATTGTGTTGAAATGTAAGAATTTATGATGAAAAAGTTTTAATGCGAATTATGTACCTACCTACCAAAAGAACGTTTTCCATTAGCAAAAAGTTTCCCATTAGCAAACATTTTCCAATGTAAAAAATAAATGTTTGGGTTTCTACACTTTTTAAATGTTTTTTCACTTTTGGCTTACCTATTTTATTGAAAATCAACTACATTTTTCAGTACGATTTGAATGCCTTAGTTCAAGGTTGATTAACTTCAATAATGTACAGTTTCCTTCAATATTTTCAATAATCGTCCTTTCTAGTACCAGGATAACAAATTTTTTACCCCTCCAAAATTTGTTGTTTTGCGTCTAGTGGGGACTGAGTTGTCGGCAGCGCATTCCATCAATCTGAATGAGTGAAAGGATCAAAATGTAGACAAATTTTGGGAAAATACTACTTTCTGTGTGTTTATTATTCGTAGTCATTCCTTCCATGAAATGAATACGCCCCATGGGGCCCGGTGAGCGGCGGCCGAGCGATTTCAGCGTGGCTGGTGATACCGACGATTTTCGCAAGTGCGAATTAGGGTGCTTAGAGACTGGAGCTGCGTTAAGAGCGAAGAAAACAAACACAGGTAAGCAGATGCAAGCAGCGCTTCAAGGTCGAGCGTAGATGCGAGCGAAGCTAAGAGCGAAGAAACCAAGCCTGTTTGTTTTCATCGCTGTCATTGCTCATGTGAATTTAATCCTGATGATATAATTGGTGTAGAGTTCATGAAAAAACCTTTATGGGACATTAGTTATACTGTATTTACCGTGTTTCATTCTCGTATCAACCGAAGTAGTCTCCTTTAATGTTGACGTAATTGAACTGAATATTCACGTTATCAATTCAACGTTTACAATAAATCATTTATTACGGTGCGAAGCTGTTGTAAAATTGTGTAGGTACTTACCTCAAGGTAACAGCTAGACGTACAACCTACAAAATTGGGTTTGAAATTCAATTTGACCACCTCTTCAGCAAGTTGTCGAATGTCGTCATATTTATCCGAAAATACTCATAAAACCTGTTGGAATCTTCTCCGAATTATCGTACAAATGATGGAATTCCCCGTGAACATGTCGCGATTGATTAATTGCGTGAATCCCTTCTTCTTCTCGCCCTCGAAGTAAATACCAGATTGACAATGACGGGTTTTCCGCAAAGAAATAGTCATCGTCGAGATGGATTTGAACCGCACTGACTCTCCCAGCAACTCTGCAGCACCTTTATTACAACGATAAACGCCTCTTCCAAGACTGGAGCTGTGACAAGAACGAGAAAAGAGAGCAGAGAGTTGGGCAATTCAGAGTGGAACGTTGCGCAGTAGTGTGCTGCTGCAGGGAATCGGCGTGATTACAAGTTTTACTGCATTGTTCGCACGCAAACATCGAGTCTCTAACAGTTAACAATAACGTATATGAACGTTAATGATAACTAGAAGGAATAATAACTGAAATAACACCAACTGAGAAAAACAACACAATACAGTAGAATAACGGAAATACTAGGAAAAGGAACGTTAACAGGAAACGCATCACAGCAGATGTAATTAGATGCGATAAGGTGATACTGGAGGAAGAGATAAGATCACTAGGTTGGTCTGAGCGACTCTAGAACGCTCTCGCAAGAGTGACACATGTCTGGGGCTTGATGCTCCTGATTGTTTTCGGGTCTCACATTTATAGGAAAAACAAGGAGTTTGTGGGAGGGGTTATTATGGTTATTATGGGGTGTTATTATGGAAAACCTCCGCTAATCGTATTTTTGTGCTTTGGATTTAGTTTGTTTTACCTTCAATGAATTAGATAAAATGACTGTGTGCTGCATCTTGCCTTGTGATGATGAGATGCGTTGTTGATAGAGGGACGTAGTACCAAAGTTTACGAACTCTGAGGGGCTCATAATGTGGAAAATTCAGTTTTGTTCTGAAAAAGTACGTGTTGGTTATTGCTTCGAGCATGCTATAGCGTATCCCTTCTACGAAACCCGTAATTCCAGGACTCTAAACCATTCCAACCAACTTTCAGGTGACTGGAGAGATGCTCCTTTTAGAAGGCCTCCAGATGTAAGGGGGATCGGATAAAACATTTCTCCCATCCGGAAAGACGAAGTTTCGTCAAGGTTTTCAGGGAACCCCACAAAAACAAAAGTGATATCCGTCTGAAACAATAGGAGACCCCCTGTTGGTGAAAAGAGAAGAGGCGCAGGAGACAATTATCTAGAAAACTCCTCTTTAGGAATGATCTTGATGATGTTGAAAACATTAGAGGGGGAACTGCGGCCTTTGGAAGTTTTCAATAACGGAAGTGTGGGAGATATTGGGGAGGTGAAATATTCCCCTTTATTCAACGTTCACCCCAAAATCGAATCTCTGTGGAGGATGCGAAGACCGCCGACTTGAAACCCTTCGTCATAACCTTTGTCAACCAAGTCAGTTTTTAATACTAGATCGAGCTCATCCTTTGAATCAAATTCATTGAGCTCTTCTTTTTTTGTTAAGTTTTCGAGGCAACAAGTTGAATGCCGTCGGTATACTATCAAACAACGGGAGGTTATAATCGGCTTGAGAATGCAATTTATTTTTCCTCCATACTGCCTATAAATTAACTCCCCTAAGCTCCCGAGCAGTGAGTGTTCGTGTACGAGTGATTCAAATCGTCTTGTGCTGATAAGAATTTAATCGGACCGCAATTGGCATCAAGATGTGGTGTCTTATGGCACAAATGAAATATAAGCGATATCACCGTACCCCAATAGCAAATAATGCGTTCGTCTAATTATAACTCATCCCCAACATTAGCATCTTGGAGCTGTGGACGAGTTGGTTCCAGAATTGAATTTTACGAGTGATTGAGCTGGCCAGCCAAGATATTGAATGCATAGTTTTAATTTCTCACAAGGAAGTTTTTTTTTTTTTTTTTTTTTGTCAAAAATGGTGATTTTTTCATGCTCGCGTATAGGGAATGATGTTACTTCCTCCTGATATTTAGCTACGCCACTAATACATGTTGTTTAAAAAGTTAAGAAGTAATGTTTCCTTTGGAGACGAACTTCTCTTCGATTTTCCAAGTGCGTGGATAAATAAATTCGATATGGTGAATCCTGGAGAATCGGGTCTCGGAGAATTTTTTCTAACAAATACCTTTGCGATGATGGTATAAAAATTCGAGCAGTAGATCAAGCAGTCAGAGTCCTAACTCGATTCGCGATCGACTTGACGGCTGATGAGAAAATCTGTCGAGTAAGAAACTATCGCAACGCCATTAGGGAGAAGCTTAGAAACAGCTTGGCGAGGGAATGGCTTGGTTGATTGGATTCACCCTCCAATTACCTACCGCGGAATTATCTATCACAAGCCTGACCCGCATTCAGTTGAGTCGATGTGGAAATGAAACGGTGAATATGTAATATAAAAACACCGCAAACTATCACACCCAAATTTATTATTTCTGTACGTAATCAACTACGTAAATCAGATATCTTTGTAAATTAAATCAGTGGTACGATCGAGCTTATATTTCCCTGAGGGCAATACCTGGGTTGACAAAGAAATCAATACCTACAAAGGTGCATTGTCCTGTATATGACACGATGTAGAACACTTGCCAACGCTTCTATTGTCTACAGAAACGAAATGCCACTTCAATGATATCAACTGAAGCATTCCTCACGTCTTATTAGGCAATTTTCAATATGTCCAAGAAGTACTTTCCTGTTTCTCTTCTCCTTACTTGTCAACGTTCTTCCATCCCTTCGGCAGAGCAAATGGATGAACGTAAATAAGTCCGGGAAGTCTTATTTGTTCGTAAAAACGAACATGATTGTGTTATAGAAACAATAGCGTTATTTCGAAACTTTTCGACGTTCAAATTTTTGAAATTTCAGCCCTTCCCTGCTTCGCTATACTTTGAAATGCTTTTGATTAGAAATATATCGATTCATCCATATCACGTTATTGATCCTAAAAGGTGTTCTTAGCACATTAGTCATTTTGCTTATTACTCAGTTCTCTTATTTTTCGCTCGTTTCATAAAGCGTTAGATTTTACCATAAGTTGAGATGGTTCCATAGAATGGTAAACCGTCAGATGAAAACTTATGAAGTTACATTTTCTTGAGAGTGATTCCGTTATAATCATCATCTATCCCTTTGTTTTAACTTGATTTTGATTTTCACCCGGTCGAAACGGTACAGAAAGCTCCTGACGTAGAACAAGTGACCGTTAACATGTTGACAAATTTTTGCCGTAGTCTAGCATCTAACCCTTGATATCATTTCAGCCCATTAATTTGGCGAATATCATGACACCACTCGTTCTTCATATCTTGGTTGGATGCATACAATACACTTCTCCAAAAGTTGTTGACATCCATCTGCGTACCTTTTGGATTTTTGGATCAACTTTTCAACATTTTTGAGAAGAATTTCTGAAATGTTACGTAAAATTGATCGGATTTGCTTTGTTTTGCACATAATCTACACTGCAAATTCACGAACACCACCACTTCGGAATGAGGATTCCTTTTTTCAAACCTTTCGAAATGATGTTTTATTCAATAAGGAACGGACTCGGGGCCGACTGAGGCTACCCTCCTGCATTCTCACTGCTTTTTTTCTTCTTATTTTCTATTTTAACAGCCAATAAAATTGCCAAGAAACCTTTTTTTTTAACGGGAGGAAAAAATAAATAAGAAAGGCAGACTGATTCCTCCCCGTTTCTAATTAAAGACTCCCCCTTAGTCTGGAAAGGGTGGGAAACTGAATGCAGTCAATTTGGAGTTTCAATCAGGAGGAGTGAACGAATGTTCCATGAAAAGACGACTCCCCAATGCATTTGAATTCTTTATGCGGGACTATTTTTCACTTTCATTAGAGAAATGTTTTACATTGCTAATTCGTACTGTTTCTTGATTAAAGTCATCTTCAAAGGCGGTTTCGACCGGTAATTGGACTTTTTTCAGGTGATTTCAAGAGAAATCATATTCAAATATTTGTGAGGATACTTTGAGTAATCAAATGTTCAATTGAAGAAAATAATTTATTCGAAATAAGTAACCGAAACATCAGGAATCAGTGAATTGAGGTAGCGCGAGTGAGAAATTGATGATGTAGAAATTCCCAATAAACTATAAAGATACACTAGCTACTGTAATTTCAATTAAATGCCTACAAATTGTTACAAAAAGGTTTATTATTCCTGTAAAAAGAATAATGTAGTTTAGGAAACTTTATTCATTAGTTTCAATAATCGACCAAGATTGATTGAATTGGTGATCGATTGTGGATTGATTGAATGTTTTAACCCTCTTAAAAACTTGTTATTTTACCCTTCAAGATCGAATTTAAAAAATCCGTCCGTCTGGCATTTGCCCAGATCCAGTCCGGAACCTTTGGACCAACCTTGTTGAAATTTCAACAAGATCAATAACTATATGTAGGTTCTAGTTGGGACTGAATTTTTCTCATCTCCTTCTGTCAATACTACAGGGTTAAATCAAAGGTCTGATATGAAACAAATCTGAATATCGAGAACTTCCGAAAAAAACATTCTTTAAAGATAGATATCCCTTCGATGAATCCAAATAGCCACTCTCCCAAGATTCCTGTATTCCGACAGGAAAAATCACGTCTGCACGAATGTAAATGTCAACGTGCGCGAACATAATAAAAATCGCCTAGTAAATCGTGAAGATCGAATCAGCTGGTATAATTGGAAGTGGAATTTGGTTTTCACTAGTCCTTTTGAAATCAATTTTTCTTCACAAACGTTGCATATTTTCGAACTAATGAAGAAGGTTGGTGTTCTATTCTATCTCGTCAAAGTTTAGTTGTGCTAGTCGTAGATCTTTATGTAGTGTCCATGTACAATATTCCACCATCATAGGTGTTTTGGTATCAGCTTTTGTTTCGTACAAAGAGACTTGTAAATTTTCGAGTTACATTCGAGACGAAGTCATTCTAGAAGTTATGGATACTCATTGATCAGCTGGCGGGCCCTTGTTACTAATTCATTTCCAAATCGAATATAATTTCGAGATATGGAAGCGGGAGGATCCAATTTTTTATAATAAAACAGAAATAATAAATATTTGTGTAATAATTGGTAGTGTTTCTTCATTAGTTTTGGTAGGTACGTAGCTCTGCGTTCTTATTATATGACAATGTTGTTGTAGGGTGGTACATCCCGAGGATCCCATTAACTGTAATTTAGCATGGAACATGCTTTAGGCTTGGGCTAACTAGCCGAAAAACGTCACGAGGAAGGGGGACGCAGGATGGGTGACTCGAGATTTTATAATTATAATGCAATATATTTATATTATACGATAACGCGCTTCCTTTTATGGAATTTGGTGGTGATTCATAGGCGCTACCTATAATCCTTTATAGTTCTGCGAGAACCTGCGCTGCGATTCCTCACTTACACGATCAGTATAACAGCATTATTACGATAGATATATTTTAGTCAATAGACCACGAAGATCAATAATAATCGGGCATATCCGTCAGATAGGTAAAAACGAAATACAAGAACACGAAAATTGCAAATTGAAACAAGCAGAATGATAGGAAATTAGCGAAAGGAAAACCGCAAAATAGCACGTTAAAGCATGTTCTTTATTTTCTTGAATTTCAGGAGCAGGCTCGAAGCTGTAAGCATCCGGGGTCCACGGGGCTTGCCCCTTCGCGAGACCCCAGTGACCTAACAATTAATGATCCTTTACGTAAATAATTTAAATTAGATCATTCATCCTTTCAGTTCTAACTTTATCAAAAACTCGTGATTTCGGGATCAATTATATTTTATACTTCAAACGGCTACTCAGATTATACGTGAAGTACTTCATGGGACATTAGGACAACCTCGGTGGAATGATTTGGAGAGTGGTCGTAGTTAGAACAACGTGCTGTACGGATTATAACGGAGATGATGAGTTTTCAGACTGTCAACGCGTTGAAAGGTCGCGAGGAAATGCTCGCATTCATGAAACTCGTAGTACAAAAGGGCAGAAAAGGTTCGTTAAGCTCGTTGTAACTCACTGAGACATACTTAAGTCTAATTAGCATGCTAATTTCCCACTGCGGAGTGCCGAGCTCTTCGCCGTACAAGAGGATCCTCTTCTTCCCCGAGTCCGGCCTGAAGTATGGATTAGAGGAACGGGTTACGCCCTCCTTTAAAGTGATAAATAAACATTAATTACGTCTGGGTTTCAAGGATGGTGAAGAGGACACGGATAGTATTAAGAACGCTGATTGTCTTCAAGAGAAGTTGAACTTATCATAGAAAGGAGGAAATATAAACTTTGAATAATTTATGTGAATTTCGAACACTACGTTTCGTCAACAAGATTTCATCTCTAAATAATCTATTTCGTTTTTTTGCTAATTTCTATGCTCGGGCATCCATGTAAGACACAGCTGGCCTCATGGGGAGCAGTAGTTCCTGAATTTTTGAAAGACATGATGATCTAGGGGGTTGTGGGTTCATTTCTAAAAACTCCTCTTGTACATATTTTTGAAATTGTTTTCTGAACTACATACTACTTTTTGATATTTAAGGGTTAGATCAGGTGTTAGAGCTGCGTAATTAACGTCGTTTAAGAATTTTTAAGCTTTTGCCCAATGGAACAGTACTTCACAATGTGGAATAGTAGTTCACTTTCACAAAATCACATGATTGGATGTTTCCCCGCACCTTTTGACCAGTGGAATCGAAGCTCCATGCATGAACTTGTAATCTAGTCTTAGATCAAAATATCACATTCTTCTAAAAATTTAAATAAAACATTATATACCTCAAAATTTCTTTGTAAAATAAAATTATAGTTGAAAGGCACAGTCAAGATATTGTTTAATTGATCAAATAGCGCGATCCTACTTCCACAATACTAAGTATTGTCGCACTCCATCACTATGTGCTGCATATCTCCCTTCCCCCCACAATGTTCACATAAATCATTTGGTCTTTCCCTTCTTGAATTATCAATCATCGCATTGTACGGTGGGCATAATGCATGATTACTCCTTAATCGGCATATGACTCGGACCAATTTTCTTTTCGCATTTATATCTTTAAACCAAGGCTTTCTCTTAATTACAGGGTTTATATTTTTGAAAAAGCGTCCCTTGGTACTGCTGTTGAAATCCAATTTTCATTCAGAGATTCTTCTTTTTTCAAACCCTATATAGTAGTATTCTTTTGGCAATTGAACTGGAATGCGCCTGTAAAGGCTGCGCTCCTTGCTAGGCAATCGACATATTCATTATATTTCAGACCATTATGTGCCTTAACCCAAACAAACTTCACTTCTATGCCCCCAACTTTACAATTCTCCACTAATTTAATTATTTTTTCAATCCAATGGTTTTTGTATTTATCCAACTGTTGACTGGAGAAAGCTTATAAGGCACTCTCGAGTCCGTAAAAATAGCCACAATAGACGGTGTTGCAACTTCTAGCACATTCTCTAGCGAAAGTGCAATTGCTACAGCCTCAGCCGTGAAACTGCTCGCACACCCGAGCAGTCTGAATTTCCGCTCTACATTCTGTTGGACATCAACGTAAGCACACCTTACTGAATCATCCTTTTTCGAGCCATCTGTGAAGATAATTCTACAATTTTGCCATTTTTTATGTATATACTCGTTGAATTGCTCCGTTACTGATAATTTACATACTGGCTTAAATTAGTGAGTAGATATGGATCCATACAGAATTAAATATTACCCCGGCTCGTAAACAATTCCGAGCACTGGGAATAGCTGTCGATTACACCATAGACTATGGGTGGGATAACTCTCTTTATCCAGGAAGCGGTGAATACAACCTGATCTGCCAGTACGATAATATTTTCCAACACCACACTTTGCTGAGCTCTAAGTCGCATCCCATACCTGTCCGCTAGCATTCTCCCTTTTACGTGTCACTATAAAATCTCAGCTTTCCCGAATACAGATTTTATTCTGTTACCTAACCGTTGAAATCGATTTAACGTGTGACTCTTCAATTCTGGAAATAGACTGCGTTTCTTCTACATACTCCATGTTTTGCTTCCCCGCTGGTAGTTATTCCATCACAGTAACATAGTAAAGTCAAACGGTCATTGCTGGTCTGTTATTATTTAATCCCACAATCGCTAGTAGGTTTGGTATAGTTATCGGTATAGTTATGATACTACTTTCAAAGCAATCCTATTTCATAAAATAATTTATTGCATTTTCTAATATCTTTTGGGATATTGGATCGAATAATGAGGTCATCTTTACTTCTTGAGTAACCTGGTCAGAGGACTCTCAAGATATCTCAGTTGCATCGAACTCATTCCTATGAGTTGGCTACATTAGTGTTAATCAAGAATGCATACTCCAGCTTATCCATTACGTTTACTATACATTATCGAAATTTGAAGGGAAATCGCCAGGAGCTGACACTTTAGATCACATAGTTGGGCATAATCATCACAGTTCGACGTTATTCTACCCCATATTCCGCTCAATCGTACTTTACCTGTGCATTTCCCGAACATGTTCCTAACTTGGAAATGTCAATGTAAATTGTAAATTTCGTCGAATTTATTCTACGAACCCATCGAAATAATACTAGCATTCCCATTACTTATGCATTTTCATTAAATGTTGAATTGCACATCATCACTTTACCTTCTCATTTTCAAGACTTCTGACTTCCCTATGTTCCATTGTATTTCCACATATTGTATTTTCGTTTTATTTTCAGACAAGCTCAAAAGAAGTGGGACGATCGGTGAGTTAATTTAGAGGTCCCAGAGAATGCAATCCTTTCCCTCTTTTCAAGTAGAATAGCAATTTTATCCGCTGTGGTATGATTCCCCTCCTATTCAGTTTTCCTTATCGTGGAGTTTCTGCGTCATGGAAAACTAACCTTCTTGTTTTATCAACCCATGATTTTTATCTAAACTAGCTGCCTTTGGCCGAATTTGTGATTTGTTTTTCTCGTTAAAAAATTATTTAGAGTAGCTTTGTATTTTGTTAATTTCCTTCTCATTGTCACCTTTAATTGTTTAGTTTATAGCTACTGGAGTTTATATCTGTTTGGTTGCTTTCTCCATAGTCCTTTGAACATTTTCCGTTGAGTAGAAATTTGCTTCGCAAAAACTTGGTGGCAAGATTTTTTTACTCAAAATAAAAGGAAAGTAGTTCACTAGCATGATCTAATCGGTATTACTTTTTATAAAACGTCTCATGAATCAATTATCTGAAATTGAAGCACTTTGTCTGCAGTTTTGTGCTCAACAGTTTTCGATGTTCTAATTTATTAAAAACTTCGTTCTGAGAAAATTCCTTATTCTTCTATGGAAATCAATTAAGTGTCTGATTCAAAATGAAAAAAACTTACTTATAGTTAATCTCATAGCTGCGCACAAACGTCTGTAAGATCATATTGATGGTAGGTGCGTAACAAGAATGTTGAAAGAAATTTGTAACTTTGAGCACATTTTCCCCCAAATATGCTGATTTGTCGAACCCATCCTTCCTTTCCCGTTTCCTGAAAACGGGTTTAACCATAATTCCTAGATTATATATACTTGCAGAGTTTCAAATGGGAATAGTGGAATAATATGAGAGCGGCTCAACACTATATGTTGATGAAAAGTTCCGAAAGTGTTTTTAACATTCTGGGCCCCATGTTAGCTAGATCAAGTAAATCAATGATCACGGATCTCGCTGGTACCTACGCTGGAATCCAAAAGAGATGGCATGTTCTTGGAATAATTCAAGGTCGGAAAGTGAATAAAACTTTCAATATCTCTACCTTTTTCTGGATGTACTGAAAACAAAGTTTCTCCTGTGGTAAACGTACCGAGAACCCATGTGGGCATATAGAATCGACTCGACGTTCATCCAACAATGCCGTCTAGCAGAAACTCAACTAACTAGACGTTCAAATACCAGCGGAGTTCTTTGTGTTGAATTTAAAAGGCCCACTCACCTCTTATTATCCTTAACCGAATTTTCCTAATGTCCAACAAATCCCAAAAACCTTGATCGCTCCCGATCCTATATACCTAAACCCGGCACAGGCACGGCAGTTTAAGTGTGTAATACATTCCCCCCCTCCTCTCATTCAGGTGCCTCCTAATTGAACGTAATTTCTCTAGTTTGGTGGTAGATATCTTGTCCTCACACGGCTATGGAGACAGCTTGGAATAGTGTCAACATTTGCCGCCTTAAGATGTTAACTGAGGTTTAGGGTAGAGCCTAGTATCGGTGAGCTTGGGAAGAACGTCTGCTACGGTATTGTACCAATTTAGGAACCAACAAACCGGTTCAAATATTGACTTCTGAAAATCGGGACTTATGTTTTGCCTTTTCTAAAGATCCGAAAGAAACCCATGTCCCCTAAATAAAGATTTCCTACCGTGCGTCACCCCCATTGGGTGGGTCAAAATCCCCTTTCTTAAGACTTCCCCACAAAATACTAATCACTCGCGTCGCTTGCGCTATTTTTCGTGCGTTATTCTCTCCGCCCTAAACTACAAAAGTGCCCCCCTTTTCGCCTATCCCCCGAAATAATTCCAATAACCTTAGGAAGCTTCTCGGCTCTACACTTCAGCCCTATACTTATTGCGTAGCCTCTCGGAGGGTTAACTTCTCGGATAGCTGTTACCACAGATTGCGTGAGCCTGAGAGTCGTTTGTCGAATCTTCATTCCCTCTTCCCCTCCACACTCTTTTGTGTCCCGCAACAATAAAACTCATCGAATCCTCCGTTTTTCGAACGGATCATCTTGAAATGCAATCGCTTTGTGTTGGATTTTCTCGACCCTGAAAACGACTCCCTTTGAGCGACTTTTCATTTGTTAAACGATATCGTTTGCCGGAAGTGATAACGAACTTGGGTCGTTTCAAGCCCTAAGAGCTCAGTAACTTCTACATCTTTTCTCCATGTTCCCTCCCTAACCACCGCTGAAAAGGGAGGTTTTATTTTCTCATCTTATTTTTTCATCAGCATAATTATCTATCTATTTCATGAATTTGAAGAGGTAGCCCCATAAGATTATAAATAAGATCGTCATCTCGCTATCTACCAACACTTTAAACAGTGATTAACAACTTGAATTTCCAAACGAATAACGATATATTTCGGCGATTGTTTCAATATCATAATCTGCATTTATAAATGTTGGGTGTTCCGGAAGTAGGTTGGAATTTCAATTTCAATCTCTCGGCACTGCGATAAAAACAAAAACAACAGCGTTTTTTTTTTTTTTTTTTGATCGCAGTAACCTACTAATGTAGTGAATGTGGATACTGGACTGAACTCCTAAAAAAGTTTATAGCCGATACACGGGTTGAAGCATTCTGATATGCATGAAACACTGCGAATTCTTTCACTGGGGTTTATTATTCAATTTCATTCATTTGGCTTGCATTCATAATTTGAATTTCTACTGTGTGTGCGCGTTTCACAGGTGATAGAGCGGTTATTGAATTTCTGGAGGCACACAAATATGATCAACTGATCAATCCAAATAGGTATTTTGATTGAGAACCGATTTAGGTGCTCCATGCATATCTCCTGAAATTCAATAATCGCTGTATCACCTGTGAAGCACGCACACTCCAAAGCTTAGTAGAAATTCAAATCATGAATGCAAATCAAATGAATGAAATTGAATAATAAACCCCAGTGAATGAATTTGCAGCGTTTCATGCATATCAGAATGCTTCAACTCGTGTATCGGCTATAAACTTTTTTAGGAGTTCACTCCAGTATCCACATTCACTACATCATTAGGTTACTGCGATCAGAACAAAAAAACGCTGTTGTTTTTATCGCAGTAACATAGTGATGTAGTGAGTGTGGACGCAAATTTTTGCAGCATAAGATCATGCCATACATCGGGAATGGTTTGAGCTACAGACCTGGGGAGGGGCTCATTCGATTCCTCATGGAAAGTTCTTCAAAAAGAGTCCACATTTAGGCCGCCTCGGATTTTTTTTTTTTTTTTTTTTTTTTTTTTTTTGAGGGATTTTACAAAACTTTGACAACCCTAAAAGGGCACTTTAAATTAAGTGAGAGAGCTGGCAAAGGAATTTGGGCGTTGTCGGACCAATATGGATTTTTTCTGAAAATTTCAGACTTTTTGCTCCAGCCGTTTGGGAGAAAACGTGCGTACGGCGTATTGCAGATTTGGATTCTACACCCTTTAAACGTAAACCATGAAATTTTCAGGTACAATGGTTTAATATTGAATAATAAACCAATATGGTGAGAGCGCAACCGCGACTGTTCGTGCCTTGCACTATGTTTTCCAAAGATCGTCATATGCATGCGTACGAAATCTAACTTACGCAAGAGTTACAACCTTCTGACCATGGGAAGAATCTTCGATTAGCTCGATGTATACCGGAACACCAAGCTGAGGACGAAAATTACGAAGAGAATAATAATAATAAGATTTTGGGGCACGGAAATTCCGCTTGTGTTTAGCGAACATCCGATGCATCCACAACGCACAACTGTTTGGTGTGGTTTCTGGGCAGGTGGAGTAAAGGGGGCCATTTTCCTTCGAAGATGACAACGGAGCCGCTGTCACTGTGAACGGTAAGAGATGCAGAACCGTGCTTTCCCAGTGGTTATGCCCTTTATTGGAAGGTATGGAAATTGAAAACTTTTGGTTTCAGCAGGACGGGTCACTGGTCACACCTTACTTGAATCCTTGGCTTTATTGAAGAAGAAGTCGCCACATAATCTCAATAACCCAAGAATGACCTGTCATGTGATTTTGACGCCCTGTGACTTTTTTTCATGGGGCCATGTCAAGTCAATGGATTACGAGAACAAACCAACAACAATTCCAATGTTCAAGGCCGAAATCCAACGAGTGATCAACGGAATCGATCCGGATGTCTGATTTCGAGTCATAGAGAATTTCAATGACCGGATTACTCATTGCCGGATTACTGTGAGGGCACATGATGAGGATGTGATCTTTCATACGTGAATAGTAGACGCTCATGTACATTTTGGTGAAAGAAAAATTTTTGTGTGTATATGGTCGAATAAAGATCAACCATTTTAAATTCGAAACCACCCAGAGTATTCATATAATATGCAACAGAACACGGAATTCAATAACTTCGAAACCACAAAACTTCAATTTTGATTCAATGCCCATTGCCGACTGGTTCCACTTACACATGGGCGACGACATCCAAGTTTTAAATGGAGATAATTGTGGCCAAGTGAATATTTCTCATTCAAGAACGAAATACATACTTCTCTTTTCTTAATTACCGATGAGATAGGCGGAAACGATCTTCGGGTTAGTTTTCACCTCATTCAAAACCCCCTAAATTTTACATTAAGATCCCCGTCACAAAACATTTTTTCTATTCTAATTTCCTGCAATTAGCGTTGAGTATATCTGACCTCCCTTCTCTGCTGGTGTAACAAAAATTTCAATTTAACAATACGGATGTAAGAAAGAATTTTCGAAGTAAAGACACATTGGATCCAATTCTGCGAGGCTAAGGACAAGAACTATTTGAGATGTTATAAAAATTCTCGGATTTCGTGATTTAAAAACCATTTAGCAGAGACAATTATTTATCTAAGTATTTTTATCCACGGTGTTGTTATTTTTGTGTTGAAAAACCAACGTTACAAGATGTTATGAAAGGGGCGAATTTATTCATACTTCTGCCGCCCGCAGGTCTCAGAGTTTCAACTATTAACCTCACTCACAATTATATTAAACGTTGAAATTTCTCCCGTATTTCAAAATTATACTGCACAATGATTTCACGATTTATGGAAGTTCCGTGTTAGTGTGTGAAGGGTGCTGGAAGATCTATAAATTGAATCAACCGATGAAGGGTCCATTCTTGGGTGCCGTTTTCATTATGGTAATTTCATATCCCCAGTCGCTAACTTGCGCGGGAAGGCCTGCGATAATCCTGCACCACCTTCAATTAAGTCTGAAACCCAACCGCCAGGGACGCCACCGTAGGGGAGGCTGATTCCCCAGGGCGTCTGGTTCACTCACTGTCCCTTCACAACACGACGCGCCGCACCGTTCTCCAATGTCACTCCATTTGTTTATACCCTAATTAATCAGTAAAACCCGAGCGTTGTTCGTCTGTACTCCCTCCCTCCGTGAATTATCCAACTTCATCATTTTCCCACCTTAATTGCTGTCGATTTCCAAAACGTTCTAATCGGGTTTCGCATGTTCGCACGCTTCTACAATTACCACACACTGAACCGCCTTACTCACACACTCGTTCGCCCTCGACCAATCGCGCTGTCCGGTAGATAAAAGTTAATTAACCCGCTCGCACCATTATCCCTTCGAATAAATTGAGTTGTAACGGTGGGTTGAGGGTGGACGGATTCAAAGGGTCTCAAATGACGCATTTAGGTCCATTTTTTTACTCCTATATCCGATTTCCTCTACCCTTTTCTAACTCCCAACTCCGCTTTTCGTTATCCACCTCCCTAGGAAGAACAACCATTTCAACACGTTTTTCTCAAATGAATTGTTGACTTCACCTATCGAATGAAATGATTGGCATTACGACTTTTCAATATACAGTACCTGATAACTAGCCTCAGTTTGCTTCTCCTACTAAGTGCTGACATTTATTTCTCGGTAATTCAGTGTACAATGTTTTAGGCGTCCATGATTAGCCAGAAAGAATTCTTAATTACATTTCATTGTATAAATACTTCTATTAGTTTACCTCTCTATGTTCCATTATTTTTCCATGGATCCTCCTAATCCCTTATCTGTATTTCCAGAGCATTGATCCTATATTATTCAAAAATCCCCACTCAAAGTCCACGTAGTGGACAACCCATTATTCGAGGTCCCATCGAAGGCAAAATCCTTTCTAGTCCCCAAAGTTGAGAAAATGATTCTTCCTGGTTGTTCAAATCCCAATGACCATTTCAAATTGCATTTCCTGAACTAGAGTCATTACAATCCATCCTATTTAAAAATTCCGTTACATATACTCAGTAAGGAACATAATATGTTCCACAAGGATCCACAAAGCTAATTAGCTTCCTTCGTTATGGTACTACTAAAATAATCTTACAAGAGAGAGCATAATAAGCATAATTAGCTTTGTGGATCCTTGATTGGAACCCAATCTATTTTCTGACAATTTTAATACACTTTGTCTTCAAATAAATATCTTTAGAAGGGTTGGCGAATATCGGTTTTTCCTTCTAGGGTATCCCCTATAAGGAAACATTCCTTCTTTGATTTTGACCATGGAAGTCCCATTATTATCTCAACGACGTTAGAGAGTGAAACACTCTCTAAATCACACACAGTTATTTCGTCCAACGCAAGTATCCTTTTGTGCAAATAAGTTCATTATTTATAAACTTAGAAGCTTGAGTTACCCTTCCACCCACAGCGTAAATTCAAAGCTTCTCTTTTTCTTGAGCAATAATTTTCAAACTCGGACTGTTTCAACAAACAACCTGATTCTCCTTCTCATATTTTCCGTAGCAGGGGACCGACTCCCTCCCTCGCAATTGTGAATCAACGGGTTCTTGGAGGAAGCGGTTTCCGCGGTTGTAACTTCACAGAATTGCTTGAAGGGCTTTGTGAGGAAGGAAACCGGGCAGCAAGAACTTTTGGAACCTCTGAAAACAAGACTGAAGTAAAGAAAAAAATTCCCTCTGTCCAGCGGGTTTTCTGCAAAAATAACCGAAAGAATGTTCTGTAGAAAGCGGAAAAAGAATTACGGGAATGCGCTAAAAAGTAACAGTAGGATTCCGGCATTTCAAAGTAGGTATACCGTGTACTTGTAATCAAACTCTCTGAAGTTGAAAAATTTGTTTCTCAATTTCTCTTTTGAAACCGACCTCATTACTGAAAATAAGAAATCAAGATATACCCAGGGTTTTCATCCTATAAAATGTCAACATTCCTTTTGACCATTGCATTTTTAACAATTTTGGTTCAGTATACGGCTGATCCACTCCTCGAGTCACACAAAAATATGTTTAGTTTTTTAAATAATCTACGCAGCTACTGATCTTCGTAAAAGGGAAAGGTGGTAACAAGGGAAAAAAGTTAGAACAACTATCGCCGATTAGAAATACTATCGCTAAGAATATATCATAACCAAGCTTACCGTCTCATAAAGGATTATCTGATTTAATAGCTATATCTTTAAACATGCTACAGCTATTAAAAGTTCACTATTTAGCAAATATCCACAATTATGTGATAGCCAAAAAAAAAGAAGAACTGTGATTTTTTTTACATATTGTGTATTTTGTTCTTCTAAGCCTAACACAGAACACTGAGGGTGGAATACTTAGTAGAGAGGAATGCTTAACTGCACCTCTTAGGCGCGGAGGCTTCTAGAGGTGACTAAGAAAATGATTAAGGTAGCTCCGGACTTACCTACATCTTACACGCACTTGCTTGAACATTTCCTTCGTCATATTTCTTAGCTTTCTCAAGTATGGAACATTTTTTACTCAAGTCACCCATAAGTTTCTTTATAAACCTTGTTATTATGGAAAACAATGAGGCAGAATCTATCAGTTCGTGAACTCGCATGGTGTCCTGCTAGCAAGTTAGGCAACGTCCTGCAAAACCTTCCGGTCGTGCGGTATAGTATACGCCTTGCCCCTGATCCGCATCGTGAGCATTCCCCTGTAAGTGAATGGATTACTACCATGTTCCGCTTTGAATAGCTCTCACCCTCGTTTGTCGTAGGGAAAAAAATTAAGAATATTATTGAAAAGTTGGATAATCGTTGGATTTTGTTACATAAGACACTCATGTTAGTCATGAGATTCTAGGTCGAACGTGCATGACAAATATGTCCTGTATTACAACAAGAACAGCACCCCAAATTGCTTAACCCCTCGGTTCTGTTGCCATTATTGTTCTCCGTGGTACCATTTTTGAACGTTGACATTTACTTTTTCACATAGGATTTAAATGCACCAACTTTAAGTTAAGATGGTTTACTGAATCGTGGTCACGAAACATACGACGTACTGTAGCTGTAAGCTTCATTCCTTCCCAGATAATCAACAAATCTTAATCGTAATTATCGCGCCGCGCCGTGCCAACAGAATTTACTTGGCAACAAATGCTTTGATTATTGGTTGCGTAGATAACGAGTTCTTATACTGGTCCTTCTCAATAAATTTTTGGTTTTTCCTAGTGTGAAAAGATAATAACTACCTCCATTTTTGGGAGGAAAGTGAAAATACCGGTTAACACCAGGAAAAAAGAGGCTTCACTGTTCTCCATGTTTTGGAGGTGATTTGTCTTGAATGAACGTGCATATTCTGATCAAGTCATGGTAGGTTATCCTGGGTTTTGAGTTTGAATGATATTTAGCATGCAGATTTTTATCAATTTTTGTACTTTATCTCTGTTCTCTTAATTTTTGAATAGGTAATTTCATTATGTTGATGTGATTGTTACAGACTGTAGGGCTGTGTGCGGCGGGTGGGACGGTCTCGAGCGAGAAACGGTAAAGCGGCAGCTGAGCGTTTCGTCCGACTCGAAGCTCCTGGATGAAGACATCCACGAGGAGACGCGGGTGATCCTGAGACCCAAGAAACCGCCCCGGCCCAAATCGGAGGTCTTCCTCAACAACAAGGACAACGCCCAAGCCAAACGACGCACCAAAAGGTTTTCCGCCTTCGGGGTAAGTTATACAGATGTATATTCCTGCATGACTAGCGCCTAAACTGATATAACAGAAAAAAATCCTATCACTCAATAAGATCCAGCGAATTTTCGTAAACTGTCGTAATTTACGTTAAATCGCTTTTAATGTGATTACTTTGTGAGCAAAGAAATTTTCAACTTCCATAATTCTGCTTCTCAAGCAGTGATTTGGCACTTTCTGCATTTTTACAGATAATTTTGCACATTTTAATGAAATTTGAGTTGGTAGGCACATACATTCTTCACCATAAGTTTTAGCTAAAGAACAATGTGTATACGTTTATCACGTTTCTAGTTCAGAGCTAATAAAATTTCAAATAATTATATTATTTATTTCAAGTTAAAACAATATGAATTCAACGATTTTTAGGTTTTTTTTTCAGCTTTTTTTAAATTTAGTTAGTTTAACGTGTTCAACAAGAGCTTTCTGCGGACTTCGTTTGGAATGGTGAACGAAGTTTTTATCTCAATCCTAAGGAGAGTTATCTTCTGAATATACTGACATACACAAATCATTTAATGATGAATGCGTATGTATATAATTATTGGTTTGAAGGCATTGCAATGCTTAATTAATATTAAAATTTAAAAAAATACTTTATCAACTAATGGACTCAAATTAGTTCTGGCTACTCCTGCAATCCTGTCGCCTTAAACCGCAGACGTATTGTCAATACACTTGTCAAAGAATTATTGTTATAGAACCTTCTGAAGGCGAACGGTTGGACAGACGTACGTTGCAAATTATCGGAAAAACCTTTATTTCTGTTTTTTTCTTTATTATGCGCCTTATTGTTGAACAAATTCAAATCGTATAAATTAAACGATTTTTCGGAAATAAAATAAAACTACTATACATTACCAGTCCCACTGAACGTATCATTACCTGGTATTGAACTACTCCAATAATCGTGCATCCGAATATAAGCTCGTTGACAGACGCAGGCATCCGTCAACTGAACTAAAATGTGATATCTAAATCCTAATGAATGTGTGTGTGCGAGTGTGTCTCTAATGGTCTTCAAACTGGTTCGAACCAGTTAAGAAACTACAATGCCGTAGAGGAAGCCCCTCTAGTGCATTGTAATCACGACGTTCACTCATTGCGTTCCTATTGAAGCGATGAAAGTGAACAAGGGAGTTGTTACGGAGTCTTTCCGTGACTGGTAGAGTGGAATCGTTTAGTGCGGATTCACACTAATGCTGAATGAGCTCTGAACTTGACTTGGGAAAATGTGGAGCAACGCGCCGGGTTCACTGAAAATGAATATTCTTCGGTATGTTCGAAAAATACAAAGGTACGAGCTGTTGTAAAGCTGTAATGAACAAATTTCACCTCTCTTGAAATTTGAGTATTGCTCCTGGAAGTACCTTCATCGATATGATCCATCTTTGGGTTCTAATCGTTAGGTGTGCCATCATTAGTAGGGTATAGAACTGCCAATCAAAAAGTGAGAAGGATTTCGCAGTAGCTCTCGTCCACCACTCCTTTAACGAACGGTTTGGCCCTCTAGCCGTTTATATAAAAAGTTTTATAGGCCGCATTAATGACCGATTCCGTCCGCTTCGGGGATGAAAAACTTTTCGCCAGAAATGAAGTAGGGGGTTCATATTGGAAATAATGGCGGTTTGAATGGATGTTGCTGGAGGGGGGTTTTGAATGAGAAAAGGGTTTTTTCCTAAACGAAGAAGTTTGGGAGGTTAACTGACCGGAAATTAGAAGACTATCTACCCACCCTAACCACCTTCGCTGCCGCTGAATATCAAGACCGCCTTACCGCTCTTTCGAATTTCCTCATCTCAGAGGGGTGTTTTGCTCAAAACCACACCTCCTTATTCACTGGGAGGTAGTTGCAAACCCTTTCTTTTTTTCAAGTTGCTGATTCGTTACCTGACTTTTAGTGTAAGGAGTTGTTGGTTTTACTCTTCCTATTTGTGAAACCAATATTTCAAGTAATTGATCCCCAAGATTCGTTTTCGGGTGATGATTCAAATATCGAAACTTCATTTGAACAACCAACGGCCACCTACTCTATTCTGATTATGAATCTTATTTTGCAACCTTCAGAGAATTCTTGCAATCCTCCGAGGAGTCTAACAGGATACTAATTGGATGATTGCAAATAGGAATGACGATTTTGCGGAGAGTGGTGACATGTACAGTTGATTCGTTACTCGAATAAACAAAACTGACTTGTCAACAAGATGTGCAAATGATACTTTCCGATACAGTTTAATCGTCCATTTAACCAAAGTTGGGGCTTTATAATGGAAATGAGGGAATTAAAAAATACCTGAAGGAAACCAATTTTCCTTGGTCTTCAACTTGGCGTCAAGTTAGAATTCTTGGATTGTATAATTTTCTTATTTGCCTGTTTCTAAATGGTTACCTTTTTTTAAAGTTGCAAAATCTCAGTTTGTGCCTCTGATAAGTGACAGTAAGAAACAACACATTTGACGTGAACATACTCTCTTTACTGTGAACTCCCTTGGACTAGGCTTACTGTCCTGCCCTAATTAAACATTGGAAGTGTGGATTCGGGTGTGAAGAACACGCCATTTGTTTACAAAATTATAGTCAATGCATACTGAAGTGAATGTATATTCACGCGTTTATGTGTAAAAACCCAAAATTTTCAATTTGAGGCAAAGAATTGTTGAAGATAATATCAGCATCTACTATCCTCGTTGGTTCTTTTTGAGAGATAAATTAAGTGTCCATTATATAGAGAGTTTCTGTTATTCAGGGGTTAAAAGACGTTGAAGTTTCTATCTCTTAGGCAATATGTTCATTCAGAGGTTTTGCCCAATATAAAGGGGCATTCACTTCAAAATGTGTGATATGTGATATATGTGTTTATTATCCTATCATTCATCATAACATTACAATATCCGTTCTTTAAACTTGTATGCCTTTGCGGTAGTGTTTCCCCTTTTCAAATCAAATAAGATCCAAATAGGTTTTAGTAAGATGTTTATACAAAAATTATGATTTTAGCACCAAGAATGAAACGGGTATATAACAAACATGAATACCTAATACAAGGTAATATTCCGAATTGTTGATAGTGTTGAAGTTTGGGTTCATTTTGCGTAAGTGAAGACTATGTAGACTTACTTACAGGAATCAACGTCAACGTTAGATGGGAATCAATTTCTGTTAAATATGCCTACATATTCCAGCTGTCGACAGTCTTAACTTCCCTAAAATCACGAGCTGATTCAAGATTGTGACTATCCAGAAAAATGTCGACTGTTACCGAATTACATGAAATTGATAGGGCCTAAAATTTCCCAAACTCGGATAGCTGTTATTAGTCGGGCAGGCCGGTTAAAATATTTTTGTGAGTTATATTTTTCATGAAGTATCAAGCATTGTATTGAATGGAAATTAGTTTGCTGTAATTTGAAAGGCTAACCCTGGATGTGCTTACAAAGGGAAAATGGATGTTTTCTGACGTTTCGTTGCTGTCTCTTGTGAATGTTCCGTCTGCCGTCGAATCTGGGGAAGAGCCCAATCCTTATCTCTATTGGAAACGGCCGTCAGTTAAGAAGTTTTAGGTGAAAACGCCCACCCAAGACCGATGAGACGGGAAGCTTACAGCTGATGTAGGGGAGCTAATGGCAGTTAGTTTGAAGAGCTCTTGTCTTCAGCCGTTGGACTTGAAGAGCCGAGATGCGCAGCTCGAGAGAAGACGGGGCGAGTTTCAACTGAAAAGGCCGAGTAGTGGTGGGGGTATACGACTACAGGGGGCCCCTTCCAGCGGATTAATGCGACCGGAGAAACGCTTTTGAAAACAGTCGGAAAAGGGAGAAAGGAGTTAAGTTTAATTGATAATTAGTTCTAACGAGACGCGTCATCTTGTTCGGAGGGCGCTTCTCAGGATCAAGAGCTTCGTAATTCGGAAGCCTGACGTATTTAGCGAGGATGACAGGGGAGCGGCCCTCAATTATAAACACGACAGTAAACAATCTCACTAAATCACGTTTACATTATAATAGCTAACCTATTATTCAATTTTGATTGAAACAATACAGTGATTGATGGTAATTGAATTATGTATCTCCTATTCGTGACAGTAGATCTGTTATAATTGTTTCTGCGAATTTTCATAGAAAATTAGTCTATTTCAATGGTTCCGAAATTGTTCAATCAAATATTGCTGTCCAATGAACTCCATTTTTTTAATGCTTGATTTTAGGAAGGTTACCATACTTATAGGAAAGAACCCCACACGCAGTAATATGAATAAAAAATGGTTAAAATTATGAAATTAATACTAGAAAATACGAAATTAGCTCATACGATCAAGCTGAACGATTGGTGCTTTTCAAGTAAGTCGATTCCGACTTGATGTAACAACATAAATCACTATATTGTTTTTGCAGTAGAACAAATGGACAAATTTGCAATATTCGCACATCGTGTACCTTTTTTTGGAGGCAATACGTTTATTCTTCTTCTAGCAGAATACATTTTCCTGGTTATCATGGTAAGAGTTCATTGTGGTGTTTAAACTGTAAAGAACATTCTGACCTTAAAGGAGTTCTGTTTTCCGGTCAGGAACCGAAAAATAGTTGTGAAACTGGGAGGAATAAGTTCATCTTTTCCCAATAATCCGGCGAATGAAGCAGGAGTGAAGGGGAATCGAATGGGAACACATTTTCTGGATTTCTCTCAAAACAACTTTTTATACCTTTATGAAACAGGTAAGCATTTGTATGTGATGTCTATTTGTATGGAGTGGTCTTCTGGAAGGACTAAAATATGTATAGAAACGGATCCACACACAAATTTACACACAACTACATTTAAAAACTAGTGTACTGTAGGTTGCATGAAACCCCTCTCCTTTTTTCTTAGGTAGGCATTATTTCCTTGTAAGAATAATGATTATGAAAAGTTTAAAAGTTTAGTGATGAGTAGAGGTGAATAATAGTAATTGTGATGAAGAAGCGCTAATGCTCTGACAGAAAATCAACTTTTGATCCTTAATCTTGTTAAAAGTGTAAAAACCAAATGTTGTTTAAAAAAAAAAAAAAAAAAAAAAAAAAAAACCCTTCCTCGAAATATTTTTGTGGATGTAATTATATGAAAATCACTTTTATCTAACTATTCAGATGAGTACTCTGGAACGCATTAAAAAACACCAGTTAATAGTGCACATAATTTAACTAGTATGCGAATGTGCATCTTCTTAACAAATGTTGAATTTACTTGATGTTTAAGACTTGCAAGCTCTCAACAGATTGATGTTTTCAGGCTCCTTTGCCCCGTAATTGGTAGATTCAGCCAGTAAATTAATCAACTTAGGAGCTCTATCGACAATCCCATCTAACTTATATTTTCGATCCTGCTCCATTGAAATCCCTCGCACTCGGTTAACTATACTTTCAGGATAGGTATCCGATTTGACCTTTCTCCCCCCACAATTAATCACAAACTTGCCGGATAAGGAAGCAACTGTCCGGAAAGGACATTAATTTATCTCCTCTCTATTGTTAACGGCTTTCGAGTTGGTCACCCGTTCCTAGGCTCCCGGAGGTCCCATCAACTGGAATCGGTGCTAGAGTTTGTGGGGTTTCGCGGAGTCGGGCCTCTTCATTCGCTCCGGAAAATGGAAGTTTCCGAAGTCCTTTGCAACTAACAGCCAACTCCACTGTTATCCCGCGTCCTATCAATAATCGATAGAGCTTATTATATCCTTACCTCGTATAATTCAAATTTCGAACTTTACCTCCTTTTAACCACCACCTCAATACACTACCTACTTTTCGCTTCCCCACTAAATATTAACGCTTTTCACTGAAAACATAAAAAAACAAAAATCGTTTCCCCATAACATGCATTCATACATTCAGAGGTAATGCCATTATTTGTATTCCGCGACTTCCAAGTCAAATCTATCGATAAGCATTTCATGGACTACGCGTATTCTTTCTGCCGTACTCTTATTTCAGTTGATTATATGTGCGGCGGCGGACACATAGAATCCCAAGAATTAGGTAAAATTTCTATTGAATCCATGATTTACTTACCGGTAACGCTGTTTTACGTCTTTCACTAATTCTGTCGCAGATTAATTGTCAGTCAAACGAATCAGATTACCATAAAGATACCCGTTCAGTTAGGGTTCTGGACAATTCTTTTAGCTAATTTCAGAGAAGATTTTTCCGTGGTGTCTGGGTGTTGGAAAAGGGGTGGGAAATTAAATAACAGATTACTGGGTTATTGCATTTTTTTGCAGGATTTGGGAATAGGCTGAAAGAAATTTCTTTACTAGAAAAGTTTTAAAAGTTCCTTCAAAGTAAATATGTGTGGATCAAGTTCGCTTTCTTCCCTTAGGACGTGTCTAGATTGATGACAATATTTTCGTGAGGTGGAATAAAAATGTTCTTAAGAAAAATCTTTGTGGATTGAATAGTGTATTATTTACAAATTTGGTGAAATGATTTACATTGATTCACGGATAAGATCAATCCAAGTGCACACAAATCGTCTTCAAAGTTGAAAAAGAAAAACAAATCGTACCATATGGGGGTCGAACTATCGTAATTTCATTCCCATAGGTGTATACCTCAAAAAACTCATTATTTACGTTGAGATGTGAGTTTGAGCACGCACCGGTGAGCAATTTCGTTATTTTTAAATTCTGTGAAATAATTCATCAGGAGCCACTAGAAGCCTAATAATTGGAGAAAATTAGTGGGAGGTACACAGTTAGCTGGACTCTCTGTATTGAAAGTTTCACAGGTATTTATGGAAATTCTAATATGTCTACATTCAGTATAAGAGTTTTTGAATATTAGAGAATTTTAAATAAAAGAGTTTTGATAACAGGTGTTATTTCGGTTCGGGTATTTGGGATCCTATATACTAAACTCTAAGCCATGTATGATTACTACAGATGCTACAACAAAGTAATATGCAATACAATCATTCTAGATAGATCATGATAGTATAATATCTTAATCAATCATCTGATATTTCACTTTTTAGCTTGGTATGGGTGCGCAACGAGGCGTTGTCTACTGTTAAAAGGTTTCGAGAAAAGACATCGAATTGAAAACCTCCATTAGTAGCCTTTCAGACGCTCGAAACCATCAATTCGCCTCTTCGGTCGATTCAATTCATTAGTGAGCTTTCAGCCCAGAGAACCGCTGTAGGTAGGTATTCTAATCGAATGACTGAAAAGACCTCCCTAGAATAGAACGTAGAATTCCCACCCTGTGGAATTTTTTTCTCTTTTTGTAGGGTTCAACTCGCTTTGAAATTACCGACATAACCGTTTCAAGCCTTCAAATTAACCCCCAGTGGGTTTAAAATGGAGAAGAAGGACTCGCAAAAGAGACTTTTGAGTATACAAAAAGTCGGTTTAATCGTTTGATGTGGTAGGCGCGGTGGCAAATAGATATATCAGCTAGATATTGGAAATCCTAACAACGAGTGAATGAATAAATGTTGATTCATCTCTAGCCGTCAATGTAGTAGGTTGACGTTGATCTCTAGCGTTAGAGAATATGAAATGCGTGATTTCTATAAAAGTGTTTATATGTTTTATTCGAAGCCCGTTCTACGTGTGTTTTCATATTGGGCGGTCAGTCTTTAGTATCCCTATGTACCATTATGCTGCTTAGAAGAAAAAAAGTTTATATCACAATATCATCATGGATGGTGCATTTGATGACGGATAAAACATTGAATTGTGTATTAGTTTGCTATCGTGATCACTACATCTGGTATAAACTATGTGATATGATGAACCTGTAGTTCATGTATTCAAGTATTCAAAACTAATGTTTTTAGAAGTACATCTATAGGAAACTTTGAAAAGATTCAATGTTTTTAATCATTGCCGAAGTACCTAGTTTAGCTGAATGTTAGTAGCATTCGTGTTAAGTAGTAGGTACTTGAAAATTACGTAATTTTAACCAAAACAATCAAATTCATTGAATTCAATGTCGACTAAAACTCGATGTACAAGAAAGCTTCTTAACAGTTAGGATTTTATCCTTGCTATTAGAATCCCAATTTCCTGGTGAAAGATTGTTGCGTCGTGTTATGAAACATTGCAGAGTTGTATTTGATCCAAAGTAAATGTTATCTTCCTCATTCCTCTTTGCAAGGTGAACGTTCATGTTGGCATTATATCTGTTCCAGGGGGACTCGCCTTTCGGGAAGTCAGAAGCCTACATCAAACTGGAGCAGCTTGGTGAAGGCTCATACGCCACCGTATTCAAAGGTTTCAGCAAGTGAGTTGTAATGCAACAATCAGCATTGTTGCAACAATCAGCAGCAATCAGTGAACATTATTTGTATGCTTTATTGTATTGCAACCGTATCGATCATCATAACTGATATTTTGCAGTATTTACTGTATGACCGTACCAGGCTGTGTATTTTGCAAATAGTTCTGAATTTCATGGGTTGGTTGCTCTCTTTTACCTAATGTTAATCTTGGCAGCTGGAAAATGAAGGTTAAGAGCTGCATAGGTAAGGTTAACGTGATACGTTTATGCTGATGCCACAGTTTTTCAAAAGATGATCGTCCAACTCCTCCAGCGAGAGGAAGTTAACCGTAGAAATAGCTTCATACTTTTCACTGGAACCGGCTTGTTCATATCCCTAGGTGTGTTTGATATGTAAATGCCATCTACATAGTACTTATAAAGTCTAAATTTACAGCCTGACGAATCAAAAAGTGGCCCTGAAAGAGATCAGACTGCAAGAAGAGGAAGGAGCACCTTTCACGGCCATTAGAGAGGCCTCCCTCCTCAAAGAGCTCAAGCACTGTAACATCGTCACGTTACACGATATCGTTCACACGAGGCAGACCCTCACTTTCGTCTTCGAATATGTTGTGAGTTTTCCAAAAGAGTCATTTGTATATTACAGTAACAGATTGGAGGTTGTCGACGCTACTTAGCTTCTTGAAGTGACAAGATGCTGTGTTAGACCACTAAACTTCTTTGCCAACAAACCACTAATCGTTATTTATTTCAAAGAGTTAGCCTCGTTTTGAAATTGACGTTTGAAGACCGGACCTGGGTGTACCTGCCATGCATCTGGAGTGGGATTTGGTTGTATCTTAGGCCAAATTTGGCCCCTACCAACCAGTCTTCCGAGTCTTTTTATCATTCGGAGGGCTTTCATTCCTTCAGTTTGTTCATTTATTTATATTTATATTTTATATTTTGATTCTCATTTCGTACATTCATTTCGTTCATGGCAGGCCACCGTTTCCCCTCACGCAGCGTTCGCCATGCTAAACAGCATGCCCAGGAAATTTAAAAGAGTTACGACGTTAAATAGATTTCAACGGTTAGTTCATCATCAGTAACAGAACAATAACTGATGAGTTAACCGATTTTTTGAATGGTGAGCCAACGGATAATCGTAAATTATCCGTTTCAGGAAACTAATTTCTTCCTGAATCGTACAAAAACAAAACCTTCTTATCACTTCGGAAGTTTTCGGGATTTCGATGTTTTGATAGATTAATCCTTGATCAAAACACCCCCTGGGGTTGATTGATCAAAATCTCTAGATTACTGTCACATCCTGGATCAATTTTTGATTTTTGATCCAAATTTCGTATTACGTATCCAAATTACTTCGGTCTAGTTGTTTCGGAACGGCGAACGTACGGTTTGTTTAATTATATTTTTTTAAAGTATACGTATCAAGAAACGTGAACCAAAAATTGTTGAGGTGTGGTTAAAAATGTTTCTTCTTGGTCGATTGCAAAGGTTCATTAGTCAAAATAATAAACTGAAATTGTTCCGTCCGTTTCCGAGATAAAAGATAATTAATATTACCCTTTAAAGTGTAGCCATTTAGTGGAAATAATTTTTACTGAAATTGGGGATATCCCCCAAGGGTTCAGGGCTACGAGCTATAGTTGTCCCGAAAAAATCACAGCCATTGACCCCTTCTCTATCGTGGCTATCTAAATTAAAATTATATTTAAGGGTGTTAAAGCCTAAACATTTCGAAAACACGCTTCGATTTTAATTTTGGGTGACATGTTTCAATTAAAAGCGTCTTTTCAAACGATTTCTGTAGTAAATCAGTTCCATCAGTTAGTAGTGTGACATGCATCTAATATTGGAAACTTGTGCATCAATTATCGTCTTCCAACTTTTTTACTTAGTTTTGTATAATCTAGTTACTGAAGTGTTGAGAATGATTTTTCCTTGGATAGTGACTAATTGAAATGGCTATTCTCTATGATAAATCACTCGCAATAATCCGGGTTGTAGTTAATTAGTAATCACTTGACTTGATTGTAATTCCTCGAATCAGGTATTCTTGAACATGGTTCGCCTAAATTTTGCTTTGCGCTAGGTGGGTCTGGGTTATATAATCATTGGCCGATAAAATTATTTTCTTCGTTTGCAGCATACGGATCTTTCTCAGTACATGGAGCGACACCCCGGCGGCCTCGTGTACCCCAACGTCCTCCTTCTCCTCTTCCAACTCCTGCGGGGGCTCGCCTACTGCCACCACCGGAGGGTCCTTCACAGAGACGTCAAACCGCAGAACCTCCTCATCTCCGAAATCGGGGAGCTCAAACTGGCTGACTTCGGTAATTACCTTGCTCTATCGATGCTAGAAATGATTAAATGAATTGAATTATATCGCTTGAACATTCAAAACATATTGGTGAGGAATGCTGTCTCTGTGTCTGGTTCTTGTATGGTCACGCTTATAAACTTAATTATAACCATACCGAATTCTTAATCAAATACAAAACGCACGAATATTGGCTGAGAATTCTTGTAGGTTATGAGCAGCATTTGGACTAAAATTGTTGTTTGATTGTCAGGTCTGGCTCGTGCCAAATCGGTGCCGTCTCACACGTACTCGCACGAGGTTGTGACGCTCTGGTACAGGCCGCCAGACGTCCTGCTGGGCTCCACGACCTACTCCACGTCCCTGGACATGTGGGGCGTCGGCTGCATCTTCCTCGAGATGATCACCGGCTTCCCGACGTTCCCGGGAGTTCGTGAGGTCTACGATCAACTCGACAAGATCTTCAAGGTGAGTTGGGGGCGGGAGAGGGAGTTGCGAAGGAAAATCCAAATTGGTAGGTGTGGTTAACACACAGAAAATGAAATAGCAATTGATTTATATGTACAAATCCCTAGATAATTTTCAGAGAAATCTAAATCCTGTGGCTACCTAGTTGGAAATGTAAGTTGAGGATCTAGGTGTCCTGGACACCTGCTTTCGAAGCTTATAGATTGACTCCAGTACTAAATTGTATCCTAAGGTCACATTGGGCATCGGAGCTCTAGGCCCACCTGAAAACTATAGGATCTAGGCGAACCGGACACAAATCTCAACTTTTGGGAAAGAACAGAATATAAAAGGTTTTCTTGTTGGAAATATCGCAAGAGTTCATGAGACAGTTCTTATTATTGTCAAGTCTCGAGGAAAAACGGTGCGAATCACTACAAACAGGTTTATTATTCCTGTATTAGATAACCTTCCTACTTAAACCACTGATGTTCGTGTATTAGACGCAGTCAGTGGTAAATTATCTTAACTCGACACCTTGTTCAGCCATAACTTGTAATTTCATTCGAGATTAAAATACTTGGGCTACCCCCATCCCCGCGATCATACTTAGACCTCCGGTTGAATGAGGTTCTGTTATTTTTTTGAATTTGTGAACGAGCGGATAATCATACATTAACCTCTGATCCGATTCAATTCAGGGAACTAATTTCTACGTGAATCAAATTTAAAAAAAAACTACCCTCCTACATTATTTGTTTTTGAGGTTCTGATTTGTTGATATATTGATATTTTCGTATAATCACTTGAGATTGATTGATCAAGATGCTGAGATTACTGGCACATCCCAGATCGATGTTGGATTTTTTAGCTTTGGACCAGTAGTTCCCACAGCGGCCTATGGACGGATTTTTTTATTACATTTTAAAACGTTAACCAAACATTTTTGACGGTGGAATGAGGATACAAATGTATTTTCCTTTGTCGAATCCAAAGTTTTATTGTTCAAAATAATAATTCAGAAATCATCCAAAAGGAGGCGGCCTGACATCTATAGAAACTTCCTCTCCTTATACCAGGATGAACTCAAATGAACCTGGGATTTTCATGAGATTATCTTGCTGTGCCCTTCAATCGTTCTTCCTTTATCTTTAGTTGAATACATTATTTAATGCAACTGTTGGGATTATTTACATTACCCGTTCTACACATGGTACACATGTTTTACCCGTTAAATGGAACCTAATCAGTCTTGTCATATGGTTGTAATTGTTAATTTTTGTGGGAATTGTATAAATCCCTCTAAAAACTCCCGTATAGAAGATCAACATGCTCGTAATTTGGTTTTTCCGGAAACTGTTGCAGTTCTAATTTGTTATACTTAGTAAGTTTTCATCCATATTTTCTTAAGATTACCATTAAATCCAAATTTAGATAGGAACCTTTTATGCGTATTATCTACCTATAACCAATTACACGAGGAGCTGAATTTTTGATACAGACCTAATTCTAATTCATTGTTGCAGATTCTGGGAACCCCCGCTGAGGATACGTGGGAAGGAGTGTCATCGCTGCCGGGTTATAGTAATCACAAGACCTGTATGTACAAAGGCCAAAAGCTTGGTCTAGCTTTTCCTCGACTCTATGACATCGTTGAGGGAGAAAACATTGCCACAGCATTGCTTCAGGTTTGTGAGTTTTTCTAGTTAACTGCCCTTCAAACAGAAAAAAATCATCTTCGCCTTCCCCTGGTGTGCACATTGCCTAAACGACAAAGCTTTCATATAAATGAAAATACTTCAATGGTACATGTGAGACGCTGAGTTGCAAAACTCGCTCTTTCCAATTTGTCAGGTAACTTGAAGAAGTTACAATACCTTATCGGAACAAATTTTTCAAATACTTTGTTTCTATGTTATGTTGTTAGACTCCCTGATAGTGAAAACCAGGGGTAGAAACAGGGGTAGAGACAGGGGTAGAAACAGTTTTTAGTTGAGAAAGAATCACTTTTCCGACTGGCTACCAGATAGAACCACTTTTGCAACTGCCAGTACCGTAAAGAAGAGTTTTGGCACTCCTCACCTGGCACGCAGTCGGTAAAACTTGGATTTATAAATTAAACTACCACAGATCCAATTACCTTTAAGAAAAAAAGGACAAAATACCTAACCCAGTCTGCCTTAACGTCTTATGGAAAATTACTAATGGCGGTTAGATTACCTAAATATCCTCATAACCTAGGTTTTTGTCTTGACAGCTGTCTCACAAGTCAGACCCATACTTCAATGCAAAGTGTTCCCGACTTAACCTTGAACTCACCACAAATAAATTGACTTAGAAAGAGCATGCAATGAGGATTTACGCGGTTAATAAACATTAAACAGAGAAGGACTCGAAGAAGGTACGGTATGAGCAGGTTAGGAGGAGTAAAGGACCGGTTTTGCCATTACCAGTACTTAACTGGAAAGAAGGAGTTTTGTCGCTCAGCTGTTAGAGTAAAGAACGAGTTTTGCAACTCTTCTTGATTTTTGAGGCTACTTTTAGTGGGTGAAGGAGTAAGTTTTGCCACAAACTGATTGAAGAATTATATTTTTAGTAAAGATCAGAAAGAACAAGTTTTGCAACTAAATCATTTATACCAAACCGAAGGTGTTCAGAGCGGTTCCTGAACTTTTGATATTGCACTGCCACTTTATCCTATGTCTTTTTACATACTAGCTTTGGAGATCAAAGCTAAATAGTCACAAATGTTTTGGTGGGTAAAAATATAATGATAATTATCACGATGATCATCATCTTGTAATAATAATAAAATAATGTAATAATCACAACATTCAGCGAAATCATATGCCCTTCATGCTCAACAAAAAGCAGTTTGTTTTGTGGTTCTTCAACCTTAAGAATTTGAACAGACTAGTTGGCACCTACGCCAGTAGTTTTGTTGGAAGTTTGTGAACTCTGGCTCTTTTCCAATGGTCGGTGGCTTTTCCGTCACCACCCCTATTTTCCACAAAACTTTTTTTTAATTCTTAATCAATTTTTGAAGCACTCCAAGCGTCAAGCTTTCCGGGTTTATTTATTATAATTATGTTAAAAGTTATGTTGTGCAGAGGAAAATTATTAGGTCGAAAAATTAAATTAATTAGAAAGGTTAACGAAATTTTCCCTTGATTAGTTGACTAATGAGTTCTTTTGAAACCGGAGAATTAAGTCCAATTAATTGGGTAGTTGACCTTCTTTTCTTTTTTTTTTTGTTACTGAACGTTTCAATGTTATTGATGCCTACTCATTTTGCAGCTTGATCCTGACAAGAGGATAGGAGCTGAAGATGCCCTACGACACAAGTACTTTGCTTCTCTTCCTAAGAAACTATACGAGCTTCCCGACGGTAACTACTTGTTCAAAATTATTGTACTAATATTCTACTACTTAAATCTTTGAATAATTAGTGCCAATACGGTATGATCCGGTACTGTTCAGAATTCTTTAAGGTGACTTTGAATGTCTCAGTAACCAATCCTACATAACAATTCATAACAATCTGAATTCCAGATTAATACTCCAGTATACGTGTAGGTACCTTGAATAAGGACACATCAGCATTTTATTTTTTCATTATTATTGCTGAAATTGAAAGCAGTTTTAATTTGAACACGAACGGTAGAATACATTTTCTCATTAGGTGGGCCAGTGATTTCATGGAAATGAATAAAATTTTATTTATCTTTGAGATCGTTGAAAATCGCACTTTAATTGTAAGATTCTTAAGCGATTGAGCTGGAGGATTTTCTAAAAACTATGAAGGATTATGTTCGCGTAGAAAGTGAGATTTCCTTTTTCGCCCGTCGGCGATGAAAGTGAGCCATTGTGCAAAAACCAGGAATGGTTTAGAAAAAGGGCCTTCAAGAGCCCACCTTTTATAATTATCAATAACCAACATTCTGATGTGCTTTGTGAACTCCCCTAAAATTGATGAAAAGATAATCAACAACAACTAAGATATTATTAGTATTGGGCGGTTGAAAACCAGAAAGAATTAATGCTGAAGAATGCTCACTTTTCACGGTTTTCCACTATGTTGTATTCAATAAGTGATGCTACAACCAGGTGATAACAAGGAGGTGATAACTCAATCGTGATGTTCCCTACACGCTTGTTGTTCGGACCTTCTACAGGCAACATACAGCCAATTCATGAGCAAAGTGCAATGACAAGTTGAGGTTACCCTATACGTAGGTTACTTCAGGACCTGTGACCGATCGGCCTTTTCGTGTTCCAACTTTCAAATGGGAGCCACCATACCTGTTTTATCCACAGCTACTTGCTAGGTGCAGTAGCCCTTGTTGTTGTTAAAGATGAGGCGGTGATCGGCTTCACCACTTCCTTGCTGCCCATAAGGTTCATCTTAGATTTATCCCCCCCATGAGTTGACAGTCTATCCAAACCACAAGGTCTTGTGATATATTTATATGCATCTACTCATAACTTTATATCCTTCAGAAGTTTTATATATAATGCATCAGCAGTTACTACTGTGTAGTTACAAGCTCAAGCATCACCTTGTTTTTGTAGTTGTTTAGAACCGCGCATCTTGCAATGCTCCTTTCGATACCTTCTCATTTTTCTTTTTAGTCAAAGTGCAGCTTAGATTATACTATTGAAAATAACTTGTATACAAATCTCGATTATTTAAGTTGAAAATCGTCCATATACATCGTAAAATTAACCTACATGAGGCACTTGTGTGGGTTTAGGTACCCAACAAATAAGGAATCAGTGCTTAAGCACAATAATTATTATTGATACCCCTTGCTACACTGGTTGTAGCGGTTAATTTCTGTCAAAATATCCATTTCAATGCCCGATTATTTCTGATTTTATCCGTTTCATTTTGCAGATGTTTCCATTTTCACCGTCGAAGGAATCCACCTCCATCCTGAGAACCGAGCGCCAGGTATCAAGTCGTGAACGTAGCTCAATCGCCTCTCAACCTAGCCCCCCCTCCCCTCCACCTCACCTTCTCACTTGATTTTAAAATTTGTATAGAAAAAAAAAGGAGGAATTATGGATGAAAAATATGAGTGAGCTCTTCGAATCGAGGAAAAAAACCCCTAAGTGTAATGAAACTTTTTTGTATGTGCCAAAAAAATGAGAGAACGAACAAAAAAAGTTGTAACATATTGAAAAAAAAAACTAACGCAAAAAAAAAAAACAAAAAAAAGATAATTTTGTAGGTAAACAAAAATTGAACTATAAAAAAACTTTTTTTTATGTAGAGAGAAAAACTTAATTATACGTTATTCAAAAAGTATAAATATCTATTTAAAAAAGACGTCGCAAATAACGTCTTTGGAGAAAGGAAAAACTACTATTATTGAAAAGAGCACTTGCTTCTTTTATTCAATTAGTAACGCACCGTCCCCCACCACAAACGAAAAGGAATACTTTACGTCCAATCGAACGAAATGTCAGATACTAGTGAGCGGATGAGTTGAAAGGAGAATAAACTATTCAAAAGTTCATAAAAGCAGAATTCTTTTATACGAAAACGCATGTAATAAACCAATTACTAATTATAATAAAAGAACTTGAAAATGAAATCATTTTAAGCAAATTACAAAAAAATATAATAAAAAATATTAGAGCCTACTGTAATAATATCTCTGTAGATATTCTAAACTAGAGATTATCTAGGCTCAAAATGTAGTTTATTAATACAATTTTTTTTAATTTTTGTGTTTCATTTTATTTATTTAATTTTTAATTGTGGTAAATGTGGAATTGAAGGTCAGGATGGATGAAAATGTGATTGGTGGCATGGAGAAATAGTGAGATCTCATTAAAAAGCTCTGTGTTTTTGGACACCTCACATTGAACTTTAAAACTTTTTTAAGTGAACTAAAGTAAAACTATAAGAAAGAAAATGCAACCTTGTTTTTAATTTCATTATGTACATAGTCGATGGTTGTTTATATTGCTGAGTACCAACAAATTAAGAAAGAATTAAACATTTAATGTGAATTTGTATTAAAAGTGTTTTTTCGTTAATATTGTGTATTTTCCATCTAATCCTTCTGTTGTCAAAACAATCATGTTCTTTTTTTCCCATGATCTAATACATTTTCCATATGAAATTTTGGACTGCGAGACTCCGTAGGTATTGAAAATCCAAAGATACCAAAATTCTGGGTTTGGTAAATCTTGGTTTGTATGAATTTACACGATCAGCTCACAGACCAATATAACAGATAAGACATTCAGTCAGGGAATGCATACAGTTGAGTTACGATGAAAGTTATTAGACAAAGGTTTATTATTTCTGTATCAGATATTCCTCCTACGAAGGACAGTGGATGTCAGATAATTAAATTAATCTGTCCGCAGATTATAAGCACCTCCCTAATAATTAGGTGTATGAGGTTTAGCCAAATTTCGTAATCTCCGGTCCTGTAGTTAGGGGAGAAAAGATTTTGACCGTTTACGGGTGTTGGAAGAAGTTTTTGTACTACATGTACGGTTTTCTGGAATCGACATGTTACGTTACGTAGATTCTAGAAAACCGTATAGGATATCTCGAATTATAATTTATGTAACATAAGATATTATAAATGTAGTCTTATATCCATATAAGATATTATGAATATAGTCTTATATCCATATAAGATATCATCTAGAAACATGAACCATCAAAACTGGAGTGTTCTTGTTCTTTTACAAAGAGTTATTATAGAAAATAGAAAACAAAAAACTACGTATTTTGAATGTTTATTTCTCTAACATTCTTGAAGAGGATTCAGCAAACCGCAAATTGATGCTGTGTGTGGCTCTTTTTGAGTATGCTTACTCAACATTTGTGCTGCATGGAAGTAGTATTGAAAGGAAGGAAACGCACTCTGATGAGCAGCAGTGACATCATTTGCATTGCCGGGTCATTTTGGATCAGATGCAACATTTATTGGCTGCTAGTATGTTGCTAGCTATGAGGTAGCTTGAATCACAGACACCAGATTTTTCTACGCATGCCATAGGCTGGTAGAAGTAAAAGCGTTTATTCCGGAAGTTGAAAACAAATTATATGAAATCCTCTCAAATACAATTTCCATGTTGACTGATAACAAAATTCCACGTTTTTGACATAAATCATATTGATGAGTCTACGTTTTTCCCAAAAGAGAAACCGTTGAAAAGGTAAATATACATATTTATAGCTGTTTCAAAACGACACATTGATGTGGCTGATAGGCACTGATGCTCTTATGCCCCAAAAATATTGATACCTCTGATTGAGTTCGAACTTGTGTCCTTTCTGACTCCAGGTAAATGTCCCTTAAGTTGCAAAACTAATGGGCTGAGCTTTGAGGCCGATATAATCAAACCGACTGTGGGGTCATACGAAAGACGAGTTGAAACTGCAGGCCAATGGCTCAGCAGATCTCTGCTGGAATAAGTCAGCAGTCAAGCAGGGTCATCCTCGCAGTAGGTGTTCGTTTTGACTCAAGCGAGTAAGGAAGTGAAAGATGCTACGTGAGAGAATGTGATGTTTGCATAATACAAAACTGTTGTTTTGTATTATATTTGGTCCTACAGACTGCGCCAACTATTATAGCCTAAAATGATTGTTATCCCTAAGTGAGTTCGAACTCGTTTCCTTATTTCTATGGTCCAATTTTCCTTTAGTTGCAACGCTCTAGTAGGTTAAGCCATGATTCAACCGATTCAATCAAACCTCTTCGACTGCTGGATATTACAGCATATATTGCAGCATAAGCATGATTGTTTTCCGTTAAAATTCACATCTATGATCTATAAATATCAACGTAGTTGGGATGGATCAAGATTTAAGTTTACTAATGTATCAGTTCAATGTGGTTTTGAGCGGTGCACTATGAGGTTTCCAAGCTTCTGCGAGATATTTCAATATAATCAATATTTCATTTCAAATACAATTCAACCCTTCTTTGCCATTACGTACCAGTAGAATGTAGGCTTCCAACCAAGATTTCTGACGTGATATTCATTCCTGAGTACCAGTGCTCATTCTTTTCCGTAACCAGATATCTTTATCTGATGTTTTGAATGAATGAGAGTGTGTTAAGTGAAGATAACTCCAATCTTATGGCCGGCCTTTTAAAGCTAAGTTATGTTATATAAAATGTCCATCTACCTAAAAGTGTACTAGAAGATCATGAAATCACTAAGTACGAATAGTGGTTTTTTTAGTTGGTGGCTTTTTATCGAACGGAATCGTTCGAATGTAACTACCTAGCGAACTCAACTATTAAAGTACCTAACTCAACCGGAAAGGCTTCAAAATAGAGAGTTCCTACGAAATTCGGACATCGTGGTATCGTTTCTAGTCGGTAGTGGTATCTAGGGCGAGCACAGCTCTGGTTAGCAAAAATGGCGGCGTTACCACCAACACAGCTGAACTAGTGGTATCTCTGATCCGTATTCAAGAGTCACGTACGTTTTGCTTTCACGTCACTAAAAGAAAACGAGCAGTCTTTTTGATGCTTTACAAAATCACTCGGATCTCTCGTTCTTTCGTTTTTTTTTTTCTTTTTTCTTTTTTAACCAAAAATGCAGGGGGTGGAAGACTTTTTTGAATATTATGTTAACGGAATGATTTCAACTGAGGAGTTGCTGTTGATTTTTCGAACGTATTTGGAGCGGGAGAGTGTAAGGGAAGCACCTCGACGATTAAGCCTGCTGTATGGGAGATTTTCCCTGGATGACATGAGTGAGGATGATGTACTATTTTCGTTCCGACCTAATGGAAAACATGTTCATTTACTCCAGAGGCTCCTTCAAATTCCCGCAGAAGTTAAGACAGATAAGTACGTTTGGAATCAAAATTGATTTGTTTGTAACTTCGTACTTAGCGACTTGGGAAGTACCTACTCCAGAAAGGAATGTACAGCAGGGATTCTGGTGCAGTTAGACAGTTTCTATAATAGCGAATTCCTAAATAAAGCTGTTAGGCTCTTTAAAAACTCGCACAGTTGGCGAGAGGCTCACTCAAAACAAGTTGTTAGTTTGTTGGTACTGAATATCGAAATCTTCGTGTTTTCTTTAACTGTAAAGTACCTAATAAAAATGATGTTGAATCAAAAAGTGAAAATCCTGCTCTCTCTTGGCATGAAATTTCAATTTAGCAATTTCAGAAATCAATTTTCAGGTAGAAATGTTGAAAATGTTGATGTGGAGCGGTTTACAACTAGGTTACCCCGATGGTGGGTTACTTTGCGATAAGGACGAAAGATACGTTCGTTCGGATCGCATCGGTGGCATCGTAACTTCCGTAAAGATACCACCGTCGTATTGCAATACGACCGATCGTATTGGCGGCGCATGCGCAGTCGCGCGTTTGTATCGGTGTTGGCGGATCTCCTAGGAACTCTCTAATGACTGATTGATTAATAGAGCTAAAAATGCATCTACTACGGTCATGGCAAAAAGAAAGAAATAATCGCAGCCAAATTTTTAATCTCAACCTCACATGACCAAATAAGGCAAACAATAAATATAAGTGGATAAAGTTCAACGAGTCGCTGAAAATACACGGCAATTTGTACGTGTATCTTATGGCTAAGAAAGTCTTCGGCAAGTTCTGAAATCTCTTAGCTAAGTCCAGATCCAAGTTTTCAAACATTGAACGGACGTAGTTATATATGTATTCCCACAAGTCAAGAAAATATTCGCTTATTAGTGAATTCCATAAATCAAATAAAGCTAAAATTCATCTACAGAAAATGTGTTCTCTTGATAGTCCGGTCATCTGGTGCCAAAATCGGGGGGTAGCTTGCAAAACTCCCAACTTTCCGCAAATTTGCTGGGTTGTTTGTACCCCCAGGGGTGCTACACCTCATTTTGCGGACAAATTAACCTTGTGGTAACTTCAGGCGGGCCGAAAAACCGCGATTTTTTCGGACTTTTTTCAGTTTTTCCGCTTTAGTTTGAAAACTACGCACCATAACGAGAAAATCACTCTATTACAAAATGAGGTAGACAAAATTTTCTACAAAATGACCTACTCACACCTGATTTTTGACCAAGCGATCATCGAGATATAAGGGCTAAAAGATTGAAATCACTCTTTTCCGCCAAGTTTATCGTTATTAACGTACTTGATGATGAAGTAAAAAAATGAGGTGTAGCACCAGCACCCCTGGGGGGGTAGAAACAACCCAGCAAATTTGCGGAAAGTTGGGAATTTTGCAAGCCCAAACTACCAGATGACTGAACTATGATGCCGACCAAGAGATCATCATTTATCATGATATGAAAACCAATGTTTATTAGGTAATCATTGGCTTTTCGAAGTCTCATCATGCCTTATCAATAAGGCTTATGGTATTGAACTGGAATTCAATGGATCATGCGGGAAGGAATCTAATAGAAAACAGACTGAGTATGATCACAACAAGTTGTATTTCATTACTCTTTTAATTCACTTCTCGACAATTTAGGCTCAAGTATAATACATTGTTGTAGTAATCCATCAAGTTTACACTTCAAAGAATCAAAATCATTTCTTTACAACCATCAAACAGTCGAACATTCACCCAAAATGAATTTCAACTGAAATTAATACAAAGTTCAATGACGGGAAAAGTTGGAGGGTTGACATAATGCACGTCTCTAAAAATATAGTTAACACCCTGTTGCTATTTGTGATTTTGTTTTCAAGTACCTTAGGCGTTACTTAAGGTAAGAATGTCACGGAGAAGAAAGATTGTTAAAAATCTGAGCGTACAACTAAGTAAATCCTTATGCACCTAATTAACAGATTGGTTGGGAAAGTAGAAGATGTGTTCTGTTCCAACGGAAATGTGATTTGATAACCTTCGACTGATTTGGCGATTACTACAATTACAGTAATTGGAAATTTTCCGAAATGGTCTCGGGTAATAGCTTGCTGTCCTACTTGAAGCTTGATTTTTACTATAAATTATAGGACAACGAGTTATCTATCCGTTGGAAACCAAAACACTCTAAAACTCAGAATTACATTAATGCAGTTTTTCTATGCCTCTATGCAATATAAAAGCATTGCCGAAACTGGTTCGCTTATTGGAGTTTGTTTTTGAAGCCCGGGCTTTTAAAAATAACTCTGACAGTGATATCGGTTCTCGGGCAGTATATTATACAATTCATTACAGCAACTTCGTTTAGTGGGGTAAGATTAAAATCAATAATTATTGAGCTTTTTTTAATGCTTTTGGTTTAAGATATTGGATTCATTGAAAAATCAGAAGCGTGGAACTAAATTAATCTATATTTAAGTAGTAATTATAGGTTTCGGCAAAAAAAAATCTAATACTTATTGAGAATTTGACAGAAATTACCTTCTTAATTTAAATATTTGATGTCTAACAATCTTTCTTCGTTTTTATCAAGTAGATACCCTGCTACCTTCATTCTCAGGATGATCACTGAGTTCGCTGTAGAATACTGATACTAGTTTTGATCTATGGAAGGCAGATTGGCAATGGTTCGAGCACATGTAAGAGGAATATTATACAAGTTCACCATCTTCTGGCTTAGAAATCGAGTTTTGAGTACCCAGGTACCAACGGCCATAATTTTTGGTAAAAGTACCAACTATCAAAAATTCGAACCATCATCAATTGGATTTAGTAGCTGTACGGAAAGCATCGAAAGCCCGACTCACTGCCAACATCTCCTTCATCAGATTCAAATAATATTACGGTCAGGTGTGTGTCTCAACGAAAGCTTCGGAACTCGGACCAGAATATCGTTTTAATTGTCCAATTCCAGAACTGTTTATAAAAACAGCTGGTGTTAAGAAAAAATCTTGAACATGACAGTTTTATCGCTTTTGGGAGTGTGTAAAACCCCCTACTACTCGATGACATTAATAAAATTATTTAGGTATCTACGTTATGCATAATGCCGAAATTGGGAGACGAAAACCGTGCACACTGAAATTAGTAACTAATAACAAATGTAATTGATTGTTATGAGCAAACACGACGTATCGAGGTGTTCTTCATACGCTGATACAAATCAACATTAGGCCTCAAAACATCTAAAATACGACATTTTTTAAAATTATTAATAAGACAGTACTCAATAAAATCCTTGTCATGCTCTAAAGGATTTGAAAAATATATCTTGACCTTGGATGACCATTTAATAGTTTCATATAATGTAAATCACTTAGATGTAATAGAATATTCAAGACTCTAGAAAAAGCCTAATTTTCTTGGTCGATTTAATATGCATTCTAATTCATTATCCTCTCTTGCATTTTCGTTTAAATACTCGGGGAAGGAAGTGGAATAAAAAATTTGCTATTTATAATGCTATAAGGTTATTTTGGTTACTTGGGAGGGAAAGGTTGACGAAAGGGAAAATTGTTTAGTTGTCAGGACTGGACTACGTTTTGTATCCATTTCTTTTTTTTTTTAACGGTGAGCAATTAAATTGACATCGTTATTATTAAATTAAAAGCAAGGAACAAGTCTCGACTGTTAAGCATACGATTCCTGCGAACAGACGTATCTGCACGAGGAGCGAAAATATGTAGTAGGTAAATATTTTATTGTTCACTTCAGATACATTGAGTTTCAACCGGTATTGGGCAAATGTGAATAGTAATTAGCACTTGGCACTCAACTTTTAAGTAAAACAGGAAATAATTGGCAGTAAATTATTGAAGGTGGGCATCAAAAGGCTACAAAGTGTGCTTAACTATCTGTCCCAGAAACTGAGCAGTTGTATGGGAAAGGTGTTATGTCATTTTTACTAGATCGCTTGCTGTGTTCATCAATCAGTTACACAGTTGGTTTTAGTTTCCGATTACGACTACGAAAAAGTTTATATGAACTGGAGGAGGTGCTCAGACAGAAGGTATTCTGATTTCGTTCAAATACCTCTTCCTAATAACGTTTTACATTTAAATTTAAGTTTTCGTAATGTTGGTATCTGAATTGAATTCTTTCCTAATTATGATAGTAGAGAGTCTCCGAAGAACTTCACCCTATGACCTCCTCTGATTTTTAATTTGATGGTCTAACGCTCAATGAGTTAAGGCGGCCATACACGACGGATCCTTTTGGCTCGGAGCCGTTCGAGTATTATAAGTATAAGTATGGCTCGAGTATTACAAGCTCGAGTCCATTTCGCCTCTGGCCAAAACTCTAGGGTCCCACACGGCAGAGCCAGTCTACTCTAGTGACCGAGCCAGTTGTGATATTGTTGGTCTGGGAGTAGTTTGGGAGCCTATGCGGTACACTCATAGAATCGCCGGAAGAAGCGAACCCCATTTTTTGCACAGAATGCCAAGAGCATTATCATTCACAACGCCCAGGGTATAGCTATGAAATCTGGAAGAAGGCGGCTGCGTCTCGGAAGGCGAAATTCGTCTGCCGACCATGCAAAGCGCACAAACCGACTTCCGACCCGGCGATAACCGCCTTGGCTGAAAGCGTAACGCAGATGATTCAGCTAATGCAAACGCAAATAGCGGCAAATCAAAAAAATAACGAGAAGCAAGCGCAAATTGATCAAATATCAAAACCGAGCACCGGAAGTCGAAAACCCACCTCAAACTAAGGGAAAAGAACAGAATGTGAAAAGAGGGGTACCCGCTTAGGTAGAAAACCAAAAACCACCAAAACCTTATGAAGCAGCGATTGATAAAATACCTTTCTTCTCACCTTGCAATCCCACATTGGCAATTAAGTTTTTAATAGCGATGTCAGAATTAAATGACTTAATACAAATCCATGAGGTGGTAACAAGGTTAGTGTTGAAACCTAGGTTCAGCTACTTGAGGACAATGCTGAACGACACTCCTTTAATAACATACGACGTAGATTAAAACGAGAATTGTTGTCAGGCATAGCAATAACAGAGCTGACATCGAAACATCTAAATCGGCCCCAAGGCCAAAATTAAACGTTACGAAATTACGTAAAGACATATTTATGCATCATGCAATAATTAATTGCTACGAACCAGAGGTACTGATTCAAATGATGCTAGCAAATGTCAATAGTACAACACACCAGTACTTTTCGTTTCAAAAGGCACCAACCAACAAGGAGGAAATGAGCACGTTAATATAACACGTAGAACAAACAATATGCGTCATATCAAACTACTCCCAGACCACAACAATACCAGGCCGCTATCACTTGCCATTTTTGACTAGCACTTCCGAACTCATCGAAGTCTGAACAGCTACTGAAAGGGTTTGGACGCGAGATACGACACACACGGCAGAGCCAATAGTCGGCCCTAGGCAGTTCGGACCCGAGATTCCACACACACGAAAGGTACAAACTGCGTCTCGGAGGCTCGGTCCCGAGGATTTTGGCTCTTCCGAAAATCCAGCCGTTCTTCCCCGCGCCACGTCGAGCCGCTAGAACTTCCCCTCACATGGGCGAGATCGGATCGGCGCGGGGCCGTTCGGCCTCTTGGACCCGTTGTATATGGCCACCCAAATTATCCCCCTAACTGCTTCATTTTTCCTTTAAACGCGGTGGTTAATAAAGTCTTAAATCTCAATGCATCATTACCACAAGATGCCTATGTATTGCGCTTCGTCAACATTCGTGAAATTTCAGTAGTTTAGCTGACCGAACTTTATTAAATAGCTTTAAGACAGATAACAATTAAAAACGATATAAAATCTGGCATCCCAGGGCAGACTTGCTTAGTTCATATAGTTGGTCGGTAAAATAATTAAAAGTTGCATTAGGTCAATGATCTTCTGGAAGAAAACTTCCTAACTTTGACTTTCTACAAATCAAATGTGCTAATCTTTCTGCTAGATTTTGGATTGGAAATAATCTACATTCAGTGTGAGGTGATCCCTTGGGAGAACTTGAATGTTACACACTGGTTCTGAGACCACTTAAAAGCTAATTGAGTAAATTCACTCTAAGTATATTTCGAAAGAGCGAGACAAGCCCAACATTATTTAGCGCAGTGACGGACTCTGGTTTAGTGAGAATGAATATTGAGCTGAATGATGCTTCACTTCTGCAGATATTTTAATATAAGGATTTGCAATGGACCGATAGTTTAAATTGTACGATATAAAACGAGAGAACTATATATCTATATATGGAATATATGCCATGCCACGTTCCCTGTTCGGCCTAACATTGAAGGCACGCAAATATTGATGCAGTGCTTATATTGATGCTTCCATAAAAACGGCAGAGCTCATGGCTTGCCGTGTTTTGTCGATAAACTGTCAGCCCTTGCAGTGATCAAGGTTTCTAATCAACATTAGAAGGTTTTGACTTTAAGGGTATTTACCAGTGTAATTGAGGTTAGAAAGCAAACTTTAGTACGAGTCAATTGACAAATTAATATATCCTTTCTCACAAATTGGTTAAGAGCATCTTTTGTAATCTGTACAAACGTCTTCATTAGGTAATCCAATACCTACCAAAGAAGTGAGTGCATCAACTGTTATACATCCGAAAATTTATGGCTTTTTGTGGTTGAAATACATTATAACTTGAGCACTTATAACTCTGAAATGAAAATATAACCAAGTACCAATTGCCCAAACCTAAAATGAAAGATAATTAATTTATGCCGAGACTAAGTTCCAAAGTTAGGATTCAACGAATGTGGCTTATGCTGTTACGATGCTTCCCAGGGACAAATGTATCCAAATTATTCGTGAGAGATGATGATTCATTGGAGAAAATTGAAATAACGATTGAAATGTTGATAAATCTAATTCGTTCCTTATTTTGCACTTGAAAATTGAACCTCTAAGAGATATATATACCAACCCTTTCTAAGGTTAATGCTATAAGAAATAAGGAAAAGCAAACAACGTATACAGTTATGATGGACTCAAAATGTAAGAAGACCCTTTCTTCATAAGGTTTCTTACCAATTTGTTGATTTTTAAATTATTTTTTAAATTTGTTTGTAACAAGAAATTGTAGTTAAATAAACTAAACTTCTGGAGATTCCTCGATTGCTAATCGCACTACTGGACAGTCTAAAAGAGGAAGAGTGATAGAACGGAAATCACCTATTTCAATTTAAATCTGCAGCCTATGTGAACGGTAATCTCCAATTCGTACAGTCTCTAGGAGCGTTATTATTTCGATTTTAACGGAAGGCTTAACGATGACTTATAAATGGAGACTGGTACAACAGTTTCGAATTGTAATATTGCCATCTTTAGTTGGCTCGTCAATGTAGATATCTCAACGAACCGGCTGGGTCATGAACAACGGTCATTAATTCCTCAAGAGTGGTTAAATGTTTACTTCTGCGCAAAGTGAATATTATCGTTTGATGTATAATTTGCTGTTGATTGTATTAATTTGTCAGACATGTTGTTTGAAACACAACTTTAAATGAAACTCTAGCGGGAAATTGACAAGAGAGATATCAAATTCACCATCATCCCTCACTATCATGTTTACATTTACTATCCCTCAGAGATAAGCCACCTACAATAAAAAAAAGCCAGCTTAGTTATCTATCATCTGGTTCACAACTATAATTTTGGCTGAATGCGTTCAGCATTATGTTTACCTTACATCGGGTTTTTTTTTCACGACTTCACAAACATACCGAGCTTTTCATTTTACTCAGCCCTAAAACAATTGCACGCACCTCGAATTCTACGATTTTAATTTTTGGGGACAAGGAGGAATTTTCGTTCGACATTAAGGAATAGCCTGGAATAACTTCACGTATCTAAAACATCAAATTCGAATGCTGTGTTTCAAATAGAAATAATTTGTCTCTTAACGTCAATTTTGTTTAAAAATATTATTAGATTGATAATTAGTGACGAGCCCAAAATACGGCTTTAAATGGCAACACGATAGAATAATTCTATAAAATTTAGGTTCCCCTATCTCCTAAAACGGTAATTCTAGTTTCTTTTTTTTCCTTTTTTCTCTCTTTTTTTACACGACAATGGTATTACTTACAATAGATCATTTTACATTTTTTCTGTAGATAATTAGTGTAATTCTGGATTTTCCGGCGGGTTATTTTTGATCCCGATCATCTAAAAAAATTGAATATATCATTCATGTTGATAATTAGAGTACCATATCATAGTATACATATGTACACGGGGCTTATGCATTATAAAACATCGTATGTTGATGAAAAAACATTACCTGAGCAGTAATAAATAACGAAGTTACGCACAAAAATACTTATGAAGATACGTGAACCAATAATTAACGAAATAACTATATTCTAAGTTCCTACTATATTCGATTGAATTACAATAATTCTTCAGCGATAATTTTTTTCGTCTAGTTTGGTATAAAACTAAACTCTTCAATTCGAAAAGTACACAGATCTTTTCCAAGAATTGGTTTAATAGATTTTCTTTCTAAAATAAAATTTTTAAGAAAACTATTAATGCATTTGTTGTACTGGATGCATTGCTTGAGTGACTAGATACCACATAAGTTCTATAACAAATGTAAATAATAAAATTACAAATGATTCTACTTTCATACTAATTAATACTAAATAATAAAAGTAAGTGCAAATTTTGAAATCAGATTCAAAATTGTCTGCCAAGTTGGGTGGGCAGTTGACATTCCTCACCTATTGTAATATGCACGTTATATCGTGAGAAATAAGTTCCGTGTTTTTCACGAATGCATGCGCACTCTGCTATTGTTCTAGATATAGACCTATGCAGATTACGGGACACCGAATAGAGTCCAACCCGCACAACTGTCGGCAATTCCATCGAATCAGACTGTCATTTAGAATAATTTTATCGGAATAAATCATTGACCACGATCAAATAAATGCAAAAACATAAACTTACCAAAAAGCTAAGAAACTCAAACAAAAAGGTGGAAAGATCAGAGTACAAAGCCTCCCTATCATTCAAGTGAGAAAGCATAGAAGGAAGGAACCATTCGGGACAAAATCGTTTTTTCATATTGACTGTAATTAGTATCCTATCTAAGAAAAATAAGATTTAGACTAATACTAATTTTTATAAGAACCTCCACAAGCTCTTTGGGCAAATCTTTGTTGTCCAACAACCATCTTCTAAATCAAATCAACACTAATTTTGGGAACGGCGTGAACGCGCAAAACGTTTTGCAACACGCTTAGCGAAAAAGCAGGTTTTTTTTAAACAATTTTACACGAACGAAGAAAATTTGGTTCCACGTTAAACCTTGACTTCCACCGAAACTTTGAACAGTTCATCTAAAACATAGTTTACAAAATAACTTTAAATTCACATGGAACAAACCTTACTTATTAGATTTATAAACAAATTCAAATCGTCGCCGTTCAGTAGTCTTTATTATAAAATAATCTTACTTGGTGTCTTTCAAATTTCTTTTCCTAAAAGTTCCTAGGTAGTTCAATTATGGTAATTGCATCAGAAATTATGCGAAGAGCAACCTTGAAAAAAATGGTTTATGTACACACAGAATAAAAAGATTACCATTCAAAAATAGGTGATTGCTACGCCTGAAGTAAGTAGTAGGACGAAAGTAGGCAAAGAGTTATCCTTTGTAGGTAGTGAAACGAAATAATTATTGTTTTCTAGTATTACGGTGAAGGTCTTTCCACGCAGATGTTTCCTCCTCTAATTAATATCAACTATGTTCCTCACTTATAAACGCTAACGGATCATCTCTAACTTGACCAACACTAGGAATAACTTGGCAAACACATTTGGTTGTACTTGAACCCATCAAGTGGAAAACGATAAAATACTGTAACTAATTTAGTCCGCACCTAAGTTCATAAAGCTGTTAGTTTGGATCGAAGAAAACCCTAGCTAACAGTAATTCGACTTTGTAATATACCTGTAACTAACAGACTAGCTTTATTCAGACTGGTGCAGTCGATAGTTTATTAATTTTTCACAACCTCAAAGCAACGAAATACGTAGGTACAAAACAAGAATCAACTACTCACCGTACAACTTTGAACTATGTTACAAAAACAATTACGCCCGATTTCGAAATGTTTTCAGAACTGTCATCATTCAGACCTTTAGATGATCAGAAACATTCCACCGCTGATCTACTTGAAAGATTTCAAATCGTCCTGTAAAATTATTCAACACAACTGAAATTTAATTGTTTTAAACTATTTTATTGTAAGAAAGTGAACATAATTCATTCAAATAAGAAACAAACAATTTGTCGAATGTCTAAAGAAAGATGGATTTGAGAAAAATAACGTTCAGGAAAAATGGTAATGAATATCGTTCCTTTAATAAAATACAGCCAGCACCAATGAATCACTTCATGACCTCAGTTTCTCCATAAAAATATATCCAATATCAACTCAAAATTGATAAGAATCACTCATGAGTAAGAAAGTATGAAAATTTTGGTAATAAAATGTGAAAGTTTCTAATCTAGAGTGGCTAGTTTATAATTTAGGTAAGTACTGCGAAGGATATAACTCTGTCAACTTCCTCAATCAAAAATACAATACCTTAACATTAATTTGGGAATTATAAGGTCATTTCGATTTACCGGTAGATTCTGTTGACTGGCAATACCTTCTGGCGTGACATTGAACTGATCTGCAACCAGCAGCCGCACCCAAGTTGGTTCTATGGGTGAGTATAATATAATATATATAGACAACACACTCAGTCTTATCTGAAGTACTTGAGACCGGCGACGACTAGGAATTTTTCGATGAAGAGTTCGGAGTCGAGAACTGCGATGTGAGCCGCCCTGCCGATGATGGAATTGGCAGTGTTCGGGAGGGCGTGGTGAACGTCGTAGCGGACCAACGTCACGTCGCGTTTCTTGACCAGCGGCCACATGATGTTATGTACCATCTCGCGATAGGCCGCCCCTGAAAGATAAAATATCAGTACAATGGTATTTGTGTAAAGCTGCGTACGCACTTTTTTTAAATTGTTTATGTAGCTTCGCTCTACATGCAGACGTTAGAAGTATACAATAAAATAATACATCAGTTTTATAGCTAAGTAATTAACTAAATCAAAACAAATGATTGAAAGAAACTAGATGAATATCGTGTTAGGTAACTTAAATTTTGATTCTACAATTTGCCAGATAATCGTGAATTCTATAACACATTGAGACCGCCAGTTCCAACCATGGTCAACGTTCAGTGGGTGGGTCACTATATCCATAATGTTGTTTATCAGACAGATTCGATGTTCACTACGCTCTTCCCATTCCACTACGAGGTGTTCGATGTCCTAAACAGGGCTGCCGCATGATCTGCACTGTGGAGAGTCCGATCTTCCGATTCTAAACAGATAATCTTTTGCGCAGCAAACTCCAGCTCGAAGTTGAGTGATATTCTTTAAGAAGGCTTTCGTTTTCCTGAACCACGGCTGCCAGTCTGATGGGGCGAAAATGCTTTTACAAAGAATTCCAGTTGTAGTATCGTAGTTCCAAAACTCTTCTTTCCAGCTTGCGTTAAGGCGCGTTTTTATGAGACGTTTAAAGTCTGTAGGTGGAAATACGTGTATGAGAGGTGGTTGGGGGTGGTTTGTGGCTCGTCTAGCCTCCTCATCTGCTGCCTCGTTACCCATTACCCCAAAATGCCCTCTGGTCCAGCAAAAGACAACTAGGGAGCCGGTTCTATCATGGAGAGGTATATCTGAAGGAGGCTTCAATGAACGAGAAGTAAATGAGATGTTTTTTAGTTTTAATAGTGCGCTTTGGCAGTCAAAGATGATTACCACATGAGGTATTTCAGGAAACTCGTCTTGGACTCACGTAAGAGCTTCCAAGAAAGCGTACGTCTCCGAAGTGTAAACCGAAGCTCGGTTCCACAATCTAAATCCTTGAGTGTACGCACTCAAAACCAACTACCGTTTCGTAAAACATAGCAGGGTAAAACATAGTAAGTGGTTTGCTACTCAAAACTTTAGTTCATTTCCTTCCCAAATATTCCCTCATATTAGGAAGTTAATGATCTGACTATCTGTGTGGCTATTAGGATATTTTAGTTCAGAATAGGACTTTACTTACCAACTGGGGATTGGTCTTTGATGGCTGCCTTGCAAAGTTCTATCCTGGCGGAATGTAGAGGGACGTAACGATCTTGAGAAGATCCGCATAGGAGGATATTCTTGAAGTGCGGCAGGTTGCACCGCTGACTCAGCCTGTACAAGAAGGTGTCCCTTACGTCAGCAGCATCCCGCAACGATAATTGAAGAAGCGAACCGGACTTTTTCCATTTCTGCATGAACCACATCCCTAGGATCGACAAGAAATGATACAAAAACCAGAAAAGATTACATTTCCTTTTTAGTTAATTATTTTTTAGTAATGGGTTTTCCAAGCCATATGCTTCATTAGACTTACCCATATTTACTAGTCCACTGCTATTGTACAATGTCCCTAAGTGAGGGCCAGATAGACTCAGGAACGTGTGTAGGCGAGGTAAAAGATGTTTCAACTGAGGCCGGGCGATCGCCGCTCGAACTATGATATTGCCTAGAATGAAAGATTTAATCATAAATTGGGGATTAAAAAAAGCTTATTGTGGTACAGCTTACCAAAAATCGTTAGTTATATCGGAAAGATATTACTGTGGGTTGTAAGGTATTAGTAAAAATTGATGAAAAGAGACACTTTTTTGAGGAAGAAATTATGAAAAACGAACCAATGTGGAGCTAAAACAAAATGACTACTTTTTATCACAGTCATCATGCTAAAATTAAAAATTAAGCAGTTGAAATAATAATTTATAGTAATATGAAATAATAAATTATTTACCTAACGAATGGCCAACGAAACTAATCCGCGTGGGATTGAGACCACCTGCCTCGATGTGGTAAAGGATTTCTGCGACAAGTCGATCAGTCATCGTGTCGAAATCCGAAAACGTGTCACCCTGCGGGAATGCAGATGATGATAGATACGCTAGTTGAAACTTTGAACATCAATCGTACGAGATATAACCTTACGAATTATAATATTCGAATTATTACATGTATACTAATTATTACAACAACATATTAATAGTAGCATTTAACCCGTGAAAGCTGAGTGTGTCAGTGCGAATCACTGAATACAATGTAACATGCCCTTCCTCCACGTTCGCTTAGCAGTACCAACTAGCTTTGGTTATATTAGGGATACAACATGCATCGTGAGTTGTTGGTGTTCCAGAATTGGGATATGTCTGAATAAAATGATAACAGAAATTAATAATATTTTAAAATAATACTTCCTAGTGATCAGCTATGCCATAGATATTCTTTAGATGGCAAATTACGAGAGTACAACGAATAAATATACAAATATTGGGGCATTCGATGGAGACGGACTTTGTCATTCATTGAACTCCACGAATTCACATTCACCTTTCTTTTGAAACGTTAAAAGGTAAGGATGTTTACCTACCTGAAGGATGTACTTTCAAACTAATCCAAAGGCAACAAATAGTCCTAGCTCATTATTTTGAGCCTAGTAGCGCGTTTATTTGGGTGGAATCAGGATGAATTTACCTAGTAGATAAAAAAATATAGTTTACTAGATAAAAAAAGTATCAGTGACATAAACAATATTATCTACCAATATTTTTTCCTCATACTATCCGACGTGTTCGAAAGCGTGTGAGTTTTACACAGGAGGAGTGTGACTCCTCCCTTCCTGCTTCAGAAGCATTACCATTGACAAAACCGTACAAAAAAATCATGTCAACATACTCACTTGTGGAATAGCTACTCAACTGAAACCAACTCATCGCAATCAATCGTAAATGAACACAAGCAATAGCCGTCTCTTTTGCTCTTTGATTATCCTGACTTTGGCTGGACAGCTTAGGAATGCTGTAGACGCTGTTCACAAACGAACGATTTCATTCATTAAATTCATTTTCATTTTTAAATATTTATTTTTTGGTTTATATCCTAACAATCTTGTTTAAACTCCAACTCTTTATATGAACACGATTTAAACCCCAATATCTTACCATTGTACTACAACTGGATAACATGTTTGAGTCAACAAACATCTTACTAAAACTGAATTTGGTCAGAAACAACAAATCATCGACATTGCAACAACCAATGCTACTGCCAAATCAGATTGGGATTGATAGTACACGGCGCAAAAAGCAACCCCTCCTTCAAGACCGGAGGGTCATGCGGGTCATTGCATATCCCTAGCCCCTGACCAACACAATGCCTCCTCCGTAGCTTTCCCAATTTTCAAACATCAGTCTTTTTTAGTTATACAGGGTGTCCCAGGATTTATGCACAATCGTACTCCTACGTGTTCTACAACTCATTTCCAAACAAAAATGCCTCTTAGCAATTTTTCGCCAGAGGTCTTGTTCCCGAGTTATTCGCGATTTAAGATTTTTTTCGTGTTTTCGATCCCATGTCATTGAAACTGTCATAACTCCCTCAATTCTGGAGATAGCTCAAATTTGATGACACCGTTGGAAATAGCGTTAAATTTTCTATCAATTTGATGTCAGAAAACATTTTTTTTTGCATTGAAGATGTGCGATAGCTGCGCGAAATGGGAGTTTTGTCAAAATCTTGAAATCGCCTGTTTTTCATCTCTCCTAGAAACCCCATTAATGCTTGACGGAGAACTGTGCAGGCCTGGTAAAACGTCCACCAAAAGGTCGGCTTTCCAACGGTGTGGTCGTTTTGGTTTAAAAAAATATTTTTAGTTAAGGAAACGGTGTTTAACTGCAGAAAAACATGTGTTTTCTGTTAAAATTCAGGTTTTTCCAAAAGTCTCGACGAAAAAAGGTTGGTGGAGGGATATACGTAACTTTTCTCGCCGAATCGAATGGTGACAACGACAGACCTCTCAAGTGACTATTTAAGTTAGTTTTGTCGGATGCATAAACCCGTTTGTTTGTGAACAGCGTCTACGGCATTTCTAAGCTGTCCGGCCAAAGTCAAGATAATCGAAGAGCCGAGAGACGGCTATTGTTTGTGTTCATTTACGATTGATTGCGAAGAATTACGTTCATCTTTTTGCTGAGACTATGGACTCTTATCAAACCAGGCTTCCGTATCATTACCAACTCATCCCTTTCGTCTCTTTCCTCGCTGTATTTCTTTCAGCGTGGTTTCCCTATTGCATATTCCCATTCATCATGGTGCGCTATGACTATTGAACATAGCTGGTAGTGACAAAAAAGGATTACCTACCTGATTCCGTTGAGACATAAGGAACTCCAGATGCGCTCCGGGAAGTCCTAGTTCTAGATATGTTTTGACAAGTCGTAGATCTGCCGAGTTGCCGTCAAGCCCATGTACGCAGACTATGAGATGAAGACCGTCTGGGGAGAGCACTCGCTGATCTTCTGGGATGTGGAAGTACGGCAGCGTAGATATCAGGGTTGGAGCATCACTAGAATAAGTTTCGATTTGATTGAATATTTTGAAAGGAAATTATGCTGTCATTCAATTGAGGGCCTACGTCAAGGGAATGAGTTTATTTTTCTCAGCAACAAGATACTACAACAGTTCTGATTGATCTATTGACTTGCTTAGACTACTTGCCTAATTTGTTTGGTAAAGAACTTATTATAAACATGAAATAATACGTACGATTACCCATTTCATAGTGTTATATTCTATAAAAATGGAAAGAAAACTTCTGCCTCAACACCCTGATGATGATCCGATCATCATCGGAGAGCTCACGATTCCCATTTATTGAGGAGCAGTGCATTATTATTGTGATAAGTCCATTAAACCATCAAATCCATTCAACTAACTTGTCACGAAAACTCATTGAATCATTTATGGTTTTCAAATAAAAGAATGTTTAAAAACCCTACCGAACTCCTTCCAAAATTATTATATTACTCACCTATATATCATGCCAGTAATGTTAATTTGCTTCTTGAATTCCTCTTTGGACTTGTGGAAAGTGGTGTCTTCCATGTCAGCGCTGAGAATGGGTGGTCGCTTTTCATCTGTGTAACACTCACACAAGTCTTCCGAGGCGTTGGGCTGCTGTTGTTGCTGTTGCTGCTGCTGCTGTGGTACGTTGGAAGAGGTCATTTTGAGCGGTGAAGACCTTCTGGAGAGCACATCTCCACTAGTGGCCATGGATACTGCTTGCCTCCTTGAAAACCAAAAAATTAAGTTATGGCCCATATCAATAAAAAACGGAGTAAAATAGAACGTTGTCTATATTTTGCAATATTGTTCACGACTATCTGGATTATGATTTACTCCAATCTATAAGATCATAACTAGATTATCAACGGATCATTTATCTAGACCCCCCGCCTGAAGCTCTCTACGAATCTGTAGACGGATCTGTTTTTCTTACGTCCAGATACTATCTGTTGTGGGTATGAGTATAATGGAATTTTCAAAGTTATAGAAGGGAGTTCTTTTTGGTTCTATCTAGAGCCTGAATTGTAAATTAGATCCATTAGCTTAGAAAACATAACTGCCGCTGAAAGTTATAGCAATATGATCACGTATTTTATAACGTTTACCGTTGTAAACTCATTCTTCCGACTCGCGTTGGTTTCATCGAACAAATTAGAGCAGATAGGTATTTACTTAATTTTTAATTCTATTCTTCGTTTTTTTTTTTTTTTTTTTTGCGTTCGAGACAACATATAGTAGGGATCGAAAGTACAGATTTTCAGTTTCGAGGACTGGAAACTCGTAATTTTTTTTCATCGTACGACATTGCCATCAGGATATGTACTTGATATGGGCAAACTATTCACACGATATCAGAGATACCTAGATTTTTATACTCGCTGGACAAAAACTGATGCTCTTACGCTAAGGATGTAGCGTGGTACGTACAACAAGGTAGCAGCATGTTGGTCGGCTTGTGAGCGCTGGTCCGCTAGGATCTCCTGCCTCACGGTTTCGTACATGTGGTACAGGAGGTTATCGATCGGCTGAGGGCCTTCGTCCGGGGGTGGATCTCGAAACGGTTCCGGAGGCGGCAGGTCCCGGAACTCGGACGGAGGCGGCAACCGCACTTCTTCATACGTGTGCTCTACGTTCCAGCCCCCATCCTCAGACTCTTTCCCGGTTTCGCTTCCTGCCGACACCAAATATTCGTCAGGTATCTTCTACATATACTGCGAAATTATCAACTCAAAAGCTGAAATATAAACTTGATGAAAAACACTTGATTTCGCGCCATAATTTATTCATCCTTGTCAGGTAATATGCAGGGTGGTTCACGCGTTCTGCATCACTCGATTGGAGTATCATTATATTTGCTAGAGAAAAAAATCAGAAGTTCACACCATTTGTTGTAATCGTAATAATACCATAACACGTAAAGAATAAAAACATTTTAAAAACTAACAGGAACACAAGTTCTCTGATACGGGGAAAAGTCTTAGACCCTGGGTGAGAGGATGATAAAGAACTTTTTCTGGTTTTTTTTTTGCTAAAAATCAAAATTTATTGTAATTATTTGTATCCTCTCCCCTTGGAGGTAAGTACTTCAATAAAGAAACCAACATTTAATTAATTACTGAAGAACGTAGTTCACACCAACGACATAGAGAGTCACATTCATTGGACGGTTAGGTTATCATCAGTAACAAATAATTTGATGGTTCTTTTGGTTTGGCACTCCACGAAACTAAGATGATTCATTTTCAACCAGAAAAGGGTTATTGTTATGTTTGGGATTCATAAGATCCTCCAAAGCATTACGAAACGTCTTCCTAGTCCTTTGGGCTTTAGGATAGTTACACAAATATGTGGAGAAAAATTCATAATATTACCAGTAGGAGTGGGCTGGGGGCTGGATGATGGAGTAGATCTGTGGCTGGATACCCAACCGCTCACCTCAGACGTGATGTCTGAGGAAGGAGACGATATGGAAGACCTGCAACCAGCAATGACAGTAACACTGAATTTGACAAATCAAACAGGACCCCCTGCATAAACGAGTATGAAACCTTTAGAAAGAAAAATATACACACTCAGCGATTATCAAAATAAAATTACCAGATTTCTTATCTCGAAGTAACGACAAATGTATGTTATAGCTAGAGCTGATCGTGATGTAATTTTGCAGATTTAGTCAGATGATAATTTTTACGTACATGCAGACCTGATTTTTAAGTGACCTAACTTCCCATAAGTTTTCAAGTTCCATCTAAATTTCTAGTCTCTAGAATCTAGAGTCTAGATAAAGTGCCAGTGTGTTTCAGTACCTGCATTTGATCATCAGTAACTAACTTTGTTAGGTATGACTAATAACCCATGAGTCAATTTCACGGTACATTATCATCCATCATTTACAAAACATAGAAACAGTCAAGTATTCAACTGTTCGAGTCTGTAAAATTGGAAATTAAATTTACGACACTTAGGTTCTTTCAGCATTTTTTAATTACAAAGTCTCCTACTCGGCGACTAAGTCGGTTACTTCAATATTAAAGTATAAGTAGTATAAGTATAAAGAGAATAAATAATTAATAAGTAATAAGTAGTCATAATTGTATTCTCTGTTTGAGATTTAGTTACCTCGGGCTGGACGTTAGGTTAGGCATCGAGCCAGTGGGTTTCGGTTTGATTTCCAAATCTCCTCTGTTCGGCTTGTCACCGTCACTGAGCCGATGAGGGACGGATATGCTGCTTTCTAACCTCAGCACCTTCTCCTCGAACTTTTTCTCTTCTTCTGGCCGAAAGTGCATGGAAAAGCAAAATATCGAATTAGTTGGCGTATCATTGAACAACTCCGTTTTCTCTCGCCTTTGGATCGGGGCGTAGAGAATAAGTAGTATAAAATTCTTAATGGTACTGGAAAGAAGATTCACGGAGCTAACCACCCTATCCCTAGCTGATTTGTAAGAATGACGTCTAGATGGGTTGTAGAAGTAGTCAATGCTTGTGGAATTAATCCTTGTGTGTTTGAAACAATCGCTCATTTTGGACCATAGATATCATCTAAAATAAAATAATTTAATTTCTAGGAAAATTGAGTTGTAAGTATATTGAGTATGTAATGTTCAACACATAAGGGTTAATATTTAGTGTCTGAATTTAGTAGATTTGTTGTAGGCTGAACATGTTTTTACCAGAAACGTCAAAATATCTTATTACTGAGGGGGGGACTTTGTATTTCACTAGTGGATTGTTTCAACTTTCGGGAGATGAACAATCTTCTCGGATTTCATTAGTCTGATTTCCCTCCGATTCGGACCTTATTCGAGAATGGAAAGTTTAATAATTTCAAAAAAATTTTCATGTTTCTTGAATAGCAAACACTTCTAACAAACGTAATTTTTACGTTTTTCATCAGATGATTTTGTTAGGGAAAAAGTGGGTTAGGGTGTCCTAGATGATTCCTTAGTGGTTTCGTTGCTCTCGATTGAACACATCACCGCATAAACGTTAAATCCAGCTAGGGTCGTTTTAGGAGCGAGAATCTTAGAAGAATATTATTCGTAACATTTCACTGATTTATACAATCATGTGCTACACCCAACTTGGCGGACGTTTTGATGTTATTGTCTTTCTGTCGGAAAATAGAAATAAAATTGAATTGTAGAAAAATTTTATTTTTGCATACCCGATTTGTGATGTCGGTGAGCAGCTGTGAGTCCGTTCCTGAGAAAGGCCGCGGATGGCTGGTGGTGACGCCTCCGCGTCGGCAGCGTCGAGAAATGCCCGCCTGACTTCTTCCCTGTCGTCGACGCGGGGACTTGCGACCGATCGCTGATTGCTGGCTGGTGGTGGCCGTTGAGGACGCGATCGCCTGCATCCCTGGGGATGAGCTTCTTTTTGATTTCGTGCTTTTGACGACTCCTGGAGAGCGGTAGGGTACGGAAGTCGGAGGGCTCTTCCGTCCGTTTCGAGCCCCTCGACGGGAGGGTGGAACAGTCTATCGTGAGCGGCTCTCTACAGCGGTTCAGGCGAGGTGAGGGTAAGAGGCAAGGGGTTAACACAGAAATTTCATTAGTGGAGTGAGTCTTGTTCAAACCACATAGAAGTAAACAATGATAGAAAGCAGTGAATGATGCCTTTACAAAGCATTGTTGTTACACTGTCATATTCAGGAGGAAATTTCGGGGATACAAGGATTTCTATGTGAACTACTACAAAGACAATACCAATTTCATATCTAATCAATTTATAATAGAACTCAAAATGGAAATTAAATATTTACTTCTTGAGCAGTGATATTTAGTACTTCGCTTTCCGTTCTTTTGAACAGTAAGTATAAAGATGTTACTCGTATGACAGAGGGTGTGGGCCAAAGTTATCTAACTTGTCAATATAAGTTGAGTGACAGCTCCTCCCCCCTTGATTGTGCAGTGTGAGAGGTGTCAGGGATTTTATTCCTCGAAAGTTCGAGGTAAGGGTATCCCTAGATTCCGAAAACCTATTCAACTCCACGAATGCGTATAAGGTTGGTGCACAATACACTCAAGAAGTCCACATGGTGTGTACGCTTAGGAGTAGGACTGGTCGTCCACAGGGAGCGGAAAGCTGTAAATTCCGAAGCAACGAACTCCTACGAAAGCCATTCTTCAAAATCGTGAGAACTCCGCCCGAAATCGTGCGAATTATATCGTCCTTTGATCCATTCAGTACGTCCGAATGCATAGATGGGATGTTCGAAACAACGGTATTTCCAATGATTGTGAAGACGATGATTCTAGCTTTGGAATCATACCTTCGATTTATTGCCGGCGAAAGCAATTTAGTAGACGAAGACGGGTGAATCATATTTTAAAAAAGTTCGTCAAACTTTCTCATTTGAGGAGTGACCTTCAAATCGATGTAAATCACCTCTTATCTCATATTTTACAATGAAAAAGGTCAGTGTTCGATATATTCTTAAAAACATCTTCTCAAAACTTGAAAAATGCAGTAATTTTCTTGTACAAGCAAAATCAGCTTTTCATCGTCTGTGTTTTTCAACCTCTGGTTTGCACCTGTTCGTCCAAAAAATCCCAACAGAATGGTATCCGTGCGTGTTCCTACGAAAACGCATCACATCAAGTCGCAAGTTTGGATCGTTTGCAGCTTTCCGGTTCCAATGAACGAGAGGCCTAATTGATGGTTCTGGATAGGAGATATTGGATAACTCACCGAAAACGAGCCACTCACAATTTAAAGGAAATGTGGTTATGGGTGTGGACATGCACTTGCCTTACGCTCACCTCTTGCTGATAGTTGTTCGGTGGATGTGATGGTGGTGGTGACCCAATGGAAGGGCCATCGCTAATGGCTGGTGGGCTCGGAGCAAGTGATCCAGGGACTTGCTGTGTCTGGCCTGAGGGACCAGACCCCACGCGTTCATCCCATTGTTCCTCTGTTCGTAGTCTGACCAAACACCACCCCCTGTGGAATGTCAGGATCAAAGCAGAGGTCAGAGTAATTTTTATTCGGTAAATATCTATGTTAAATGAGAATCATATCTTGATGATGTACGAAGAACACCAAGTCCGATGCTATTCTCCCTCATATTCCGATAATCAGTCCTAACTATTAGTTCTAACTATTTTTTAACTCGTTCAACTTGAATTAACATTTACGTACTTATTTATTTATCTCTTGCGATAACATGTTTAGCTATGAACCCACCTTCTATTTATGTTAAGTAACTTGAACTCCCATTGAATTGATATCATTTATGAAAAGGAGGTTAATAAGGTGTACACATAATTACTTAAGTTGGCAGAAACGTTCCACTGAAACCACTGTTTCGGTTCTTGAAAGACAACGCAGAGGAGCACGCACTATTTACAAAGTTATGAAATTTCGAGTAAGATGGAAGATAGTAGATCGATAATATCCACAAGAGACCCAAGGGAATGAATAACAGAAAGTTGGATAATTTTCAAAAGTGAAGGATTAATTTAATGGCAAGACACAATTGCAGTTTTGAAATGACTCGAGGCTTCACATTTTAGCGATGCAACCGACATTGGAGGAACAAGGTTGCTGTCGTCGCCAAGTTCTCACAGTAAATATACACATTTGTCGAGCTCGTAATTTGTTTAAGCCTTTCGATTTCTCGGTAAAAATCATATAAAATGTGGATGAACTGATTAGTAAAAGAACACGATGTTCTGAATATTGTTATCTATTATATAGTTTTCAATTTCAATATCGGTCCCAAGTTCTGACCGAGCATTATTCTTCCCTTCCCTTCTTATATCTACGACTATTAGCAATCTGTTTCTAAACCGATGATGACAACTACGTTTGGATCCCATGAGAACCTCACATTTTTAACCTAACATACGTCACTACTAACTCTTTCGAGATGTCGCTGACAAGTTTGTGAAACCACGAATCAGTACATTAACTGATTTCCATTACATTCTTACATTATAATAATATTAACAAACAACAAAATTAAACTAAGGATATAATTACGATTCGGCGTTTTTGAGCGTAGCATCTTGCTTAAATAAAACAAAATGGAATCGTACAGCCAAACATATTTAAAGCCTTAATTTTAGTGGATGTGTTTTAGCTGAGTTTTAAAAACTTTTGTTAAAATTGAAGCTATTACAATGGCTCCAAATCTGTTGGTGAGCATTTTGCAGCAATGTCAGCATTCAACGCTTTTTCTTTACATTGCTAAAAATCATTCGAGGCACAGTTGTTAGCAAGATATTGTTCTAAAAAAAAAGAACATTAAAAATTTGACTACGCCATCATGAACTATACCTTTTTTTGATAACGCAACACTCAGAACATTTCAACTTTGTTTTAAATGCTAAAATTTCAGGTGGACAGCATTTAATATTGTAGAATCTTATCCAGAAATGGTTAACCTCAATTGGGTTATCTGAAGTGCAGAGAAGTTTGGAAGTATGAAAACAGCAACTTGAAGTATTCTTCAACAAGTTGTGCTCATACGGTCAACACAAATGCAGATCAGTAACAGTTACGTAAACTTTGAATGAACACAAATGATTAATTTGACTTTCTCGTCTCCTTACTTTGGGAAGAGGACGAGTGGTGATTCTGTTTGGACCTGGCGTGCAGGATGGCGGCGATCCCACAGCTGCAGTCTTCTTGGGCAATTTGGGGCTGCACAACCGCCACGGCAGTCGTGGGGTTGGGCTCAGTCTTAGTTTCTACACCGCATTGATTCAGAAAAGGATCTGCAAAGACACAATCAAAACTAATTTTGTCAAACAAATGAATTAAGTTTTATTTAATCAAGAAAAACCAAGTATTATATAGGTATGTATGTATCCATGTTTCAAAGGAAAGTATCGTTGTTAGACTAACGGTTAAAGATAGCAGAGCACAGAAATTCAAAAACAACAGGCAGGTACCAAGTTGCACAGTCTGCATTCCAGTTGAAGTTAGAAAGTTTATTGAATCCCACGTAGATCTCAAAACATGAAGAATGTAGTAGTACTTCTGATGTGTGAAATTTACCAACGATAGGTGGGGTTCTCATTTTCGGAAGCAACATAGAAAACAGCTTTGCGTTTCCTCACAGTTTCGAGGCACCGCGAGCGCACTCAAGCACTCTAGCATTCTCTCTCCACTCACAACGTCATCATGTGGTCAAGCAGTCTAGATTAGATTTTACCCGAGAAGCAAGTTGCTAGAGCGCAATGGCAACTTCAGGTCGACTGTGAACTCCTCCATCATCCAGCTAGACGCTTTCCCTGAATAGAGGGGTGTTTGTTCGGAGATGTACAAGGACAAGAACAGGTTTTTGGTCAAATAAGTAAGTTCGGGCATTTCCTTCTGAAATTCGCCGTTTCAAACGAATGGTTTTCCCTGCAGAATCCATTCGTTCACCCAAAAACGTTTATTCGTTCGTTCACGTTTCTTCTCGATAATTAGTGCGGTCATGAGTGCTACATGAGAGATATTCAGCTTTCATAAAATCATAGTGGTGTTCGGTATGATAATGACTGAAACGAGACCGTGTAGGTACACCTGACACGTCTTTCGCTATCATTACAGCGAGAGCGGTCTCGGAAACTTTAGCTCTCTCAGCGATCATTGTGTTTGCTGTTTGCAATCATTCTCTGGGGCTCTCCCCGTACAAACCGACCTTTAAGGTGAGAAAATATTTGAAGTAATTACAAAGCTCTCAGGGTTGTCACCCAGACCGTTCGGCTTTACTGCAAAAAAAATCGACTGTGGATACAGTGCATGAAGTTGTGACTTAAGCAAACCGAGAACCGAAACCATCCGACATAAGGTGTCATATATTGAGAGAGATATATATCAGGGTGCGATATATAATATATTCGTAGAGGCCACCATGGAAATGTCTAGGATATTTCACATAATAAAATGTGCAAAAGCTTTTCAGTAAAACCAGGGTAATATTTACACAGAATATTATGAATTGTTCAGGAGCTATACTCAAACAACAATATAGAGATTTGAGTAGTCGCACGGATTCGCATCAAACTTGATCAGAAATCCACGGACAGAAAAATTCTAGCTTTGTCTATTATTCTGTTAAACATCCTAACTAACATCAACTCTCCGATCCAACATATGTGCATACTACCCGACCTTCCAGACTCTTTGAAATGAAGAACCAAGTCAATGGGATTGGTTCGGGTCTATTTAGAAACAATCATGTAGTTTGGTTTTCCTTGTGAACAAATATCAAAATGGTCCCGAAGTCAAATTTCATTTTAAACGTGAATACAAAATTTTTGTGTTCGAATCAAACATTTAAACTAAACTGGGCTCACCACTTCCAGCTTTCCTGGCTGCAGATCTTCTTCTGGCGAATTCCGCTACATCTTGGTACTGGTCCTCGAATATTACGGGCAAGGAATTGACGTCACCATCCAGTTGCGGACAGTGAACAGGGAGTTGGGGCAGAAGGCTCAAATACCTGTAAAAAAAACCATCAGTTGAATTTATTACCAATTTACCATTTCTGGCTACCATCCTACCGTTTCTTCCTAACATATTTTCCAATCCTTTCATTTGTACCAAAATTCAAGAGGGACTGTTTTGCCACCATTTGTGTGCTTGCTGGGCTTGGTAAAATTTATTAGAATACTGGGAAATGGCAGTCAATTTAATTATAAGGGGCAAGTTGATTTGAGAAAATGTATCTAGAACTACATTCTGTGCGCAGTATTAGAATGAATTATCTTGGTCCGATGAATTATTATTTGATTGTAGAAGGTATTAATTTGTTTTGTAGTTTCAGATAGATAGTTTTATTACTCTTCATTTATCAGCCCTTAATTGCAGAGTGTACAATGTGCTTACAGAGTCTACTATGTATAAGAGTAATAATTTTCATGGAATTCAATCAATAGATTCCATACCTTCAACAGAATACACCCGTGCAATTTAGCAATTTGAACGCGTTATGATGTTTACATTCCATTGAAAATACTTCATTTGATTTGAATGCTTCAAACGTTCTGGGTACTTGAATGGATGCATCGTTCAATTTCACAGGTTTCATTTTAACATGAAAATGAATTTTGCATTTTTCTCTTTCTTGATTGTTCTATACCTTTTTACATATACCTATAATGTAGTATATGCAATGTAATATATTACATTGCACCAGTAGGAAACCTTGATTAAGTATGTAAGATTATTAATTAAAAGCTGTTATTTGGATCGGTTACCTTCTTTTTGCGAGCTCCGAAACTGCCAAATACGTCTGATAGTTTTGGTCATAGCAGCCGGCAGCTGATTGCCTCGGGTTGTCCAATACAAAAAACCCTTCGGCGAACCTCTTCACCTAAATTTCGAAAAGCACAATAACAGCGTTATTTAGAATAGAACAATACCACTCATTACATTCTACTGAGACTTGGTGATACGATATCGTGCCATCAACCTACATCTTCAGTTTGATCAGACTCAATATTTTGTGTCAATATAGAACTCAATGTTAGTGTCTCAATATTTTGACAGTTTTAACGAAATGGATTGGTTTTCCTCATCGCTCATGAGGAGACGTAGAAGTTGAGTTAGTATATGCGAGACTTGCAGCTCAAATTAGTGGTGGGAGAGTTGATACTTTATCGAACCCATTGGAACGGCATTCAAACCGTTCGTTTTCGTTGGGCATTTTTAACCGTATACGTGAGTATAATATAACTATAAAATGAACTAGAATATATAACTAATAAATATAACTATTTATGAAAAATAATAGGAACGTTTTGAAGTTGGTAATACAGGGAAGTCAATATTTTTGTGTGCTCGAAAAGAACCTGCAACGACTGAGGATGAAATTCAGGAATAGGGAGGAAACTCCAAGTTCTCGCAGTTTTTAATTTCTAGATATTTTCATTGACTTAGACATGTCTTATCCCAGCCGTAATCTCATAGATTTTCCATACTGGGCAGCTTATGTCGCAGCCGCTGAAAGGGTTGAAGAAATCAAATGTTTGTTGTTGAGCCCAAAATAGGCCTCAGTTCAGATGTTTTACGTATTAGAAGTTTGCCCAGTGAAGAACTGAAATCTGCAAAGACTACTCTACTTCTCTTACTTCAATCTAAATAGGATGCCCGGGTACATTGTATTGGCTTCCAACATATTTAGTAAGCCCGTCAATGCCGATATCGAAACAAAATTTGTAAGACAAAGAAACGGTCTGGTCTTAATTTGCCAACTCAAAAAACCAGAGTTACCTTATTAAATTAACAGTAAATTTTACTGTTGTTATTATAATTATTGTAGTAGTAATTACCCTCAAGTGGTGGTGAATTGTGGCTAAATGCATGCTGACCGGTTGTTGGCAGGAACAGAGCTCTAGGAACTGGTGCCATAGAACGATGTTCTCAGCGCAGAGCTGGGCGATGTCGGAGTTCGCTACCGTTGCAAACTCTTCTTCGCCTTCCATCAACTTCAAGTATAAATGTACTAGATTTTATAAACATTTTACAGTAATAGTCAGGTGTCAATGCTGACAACAAACGTCTAATTTTATATCAACGTTGAAATATTAAGCAGTGAAAGAGGAAGCACTCAAGCGATAAGTTTTTGTAGGCCCTATACTTTTATGAAAAGATGTAAAAATATCGCGAATGTAGTATTTTATCGATTTTTAAGAAGGGAAACATACTCATAAACCATCAGAGATATTGAGAGATCAAGTCATAAAGTTAGTGTGTTATGGCCGTGGATTCTGACCACGTAAGTAAATTTTTGAAATATGTATACATTCACTGCTATTAAAATGTATATTCAAGCTCATTTGTTGTTAGTTTGATCACTTAGTATGCACAGAAATTGTAAACTAGATACCTAATTTATGGCAAAATAGTATTTTATTATAAAAAATCATTTGAAACATAATTGCATGCAGGAATTTTTAAATGTTCTAGTTTGCAGTTGCAACAATTTTTTGCTGAACTCAAACAATTTTCTGTATAATGGGGATTCATGGTTTAAGGGATGTCGAAAGTTTGGGTGATTTTTTATGCAATTTTAGGGGAATGTGAGTACTTTATTCGGTTCAAAAAAGCCAACGAACTCATCCTTTCTTTCGATGAGCCTGAGTGTTCGGCAAAAACGTTTACAAAACCTCTATTTAAGGAAGATGTATCTAGATCGGAAATCGCAGATGCACGTATACGGAGATGAGCACATTATAAGAGAGATTACTTAAACTCTTGCAGTTATAGCCGTTATCAACCTTTTTTTCAAACCGGATACCTCGTACCTACCATAAGCTCATCATCATTAGGTTTGCAAATTTTATAGAATTAGCGTGGTATTATTCCTTTACGTTCTAAAATTGACACCGAAATAAATCCTAGGATGATCCTAGTTGTTGGACCATCCCGTCGAAATCTAATTATTTGCTAATATCCGATTAGGTTATGGGTACATTTTGCATTGCTCTATGAAAAATGTATGTGTACGCTAATTCCGAGAAGATTTCGTTTAGGCAAATTACTTGTTTAGGTGGCAGCTAACATTTTTTCTTAATTCACTTTTTTCAGTAACTTGGATTTAGTAGACCTTCGATCATTGCAAATGTCAAATTCACTTCAGATATGGGGACAATAAAGTAATGCATCACAAGCACGAAGTCCAAAGTCTAGAATAATTAATTGATTGCTAAGATATGAAAGTAATCAACACGATTTTCTCCATTTTTTCATTTCACGATACGCGACTGTTCGTATATGATGGATTGGTTGGCTTAGATTAGATAGTAGAGAGTATTTTCAACTGATAATCTCTCTTCTATAGATAGAACTTTAGAAAATGTTCGATATTATTTATCACATAATACTTTTCATATAATATGTATTAGTATTAAAGCGGTAAATGTGCCTAAAGGTTTCATTAACGTTCATGTGATTCAGACACAGTTGTCAGTTACTAGAGGGGAACAAATGTAATAACTAACATTGTAATTATAAATGTATTTACATGCTATACATCGAGAGGGCATACTCTTTGTGCATTGTTAATTAAAGGTTTGAAATGATTCACTCGTTTCGAAAAGTAACCGGTCGCAAACCTGCCGTTTAGATCGGTACAAATAACAAACGGTAACAGCATGCAGATTTGAGAATTCTGGGAAACTTACCCTTAGTCTCTCCCAATGAGCTTCGGAATGCAAGAAGGCAGTTCTTTGTTGAATAGCAGCGAGCAAACTCCGCGTATTATCCTGAAACAATCGCTTATGTTGAGGAAGATATTCGAAAATATTTCTAGACAGAGCCCAGTTTGGAGAGAATTAATATTAAGAGAGGGTAGCATTCCAATGGCAAACCATCTTCCATGGGTAGAATGGCCGTGCATGGTTCAACCATCCAGTGGGATATATCCTACTGGTTTCGGATCCGCACGTGCTCTTCAGCCGCACAAAGTGTTTCCATACCTTGGAATTGCTTTCTAGATGTACCAAAGACAACAAGATGGCTTCGTCATAAATATGAATCCTTAAATATTAAAAATTTTTGGTCTCTCAGTAAATAACGAAAGCTGAGATCCAAGTACAGTGATGGTTATGGTTAGTTGGCCCTTCCCGATCCTTGAGTCCGTCGCCTTGGGAGATAATTCAGACGCCTTCAAGCGTCGGGGTCCAGCCCGATGATTTTGAGCGCAATAAAGTATATTTGAACGAAAAAAATGTTGATGGGAATATTACAAGTGGTTGAAAAAATATTGCTAAAAGTGTTTTTTCAGATTTGATCCTGAGGCAGGGATTTGGTCTCTTTGGATCTTCATTCAAATCCTTGTTTTTTGTGCAAATGGGACAACAAAAAAAGAGAAGACCATGTTGCACCACAGAGGTTGTAAATTTAACGCTGTTTCCAACGTTGTCCTCTGATATTCCTACAGTGAATAATAGGAAAGTTCTGCATGCTTTTGTGACGTAAAGTCAAAAATACCGAAATCTTAAGGCGAAAAAAAACTCGGATTTTCGGAGGAGTGAAAAACATGTAAGTAATTTTAGTCACAAATTAGTTCAAATCTGGCGGGAGTGAATAGGGAAGCAAAGGAAGATGTTACAACTCGATTTCTTCGCATCCTCGAGCAAATTCCCGTTGGCAAAGTTGTGAGGACCTAACTTTCTTAGTAGTAGACCTTCAATGCCTCTAGCGCTCAAACGATGGTTCCTGCGTAAAAGATTTTAATTGCTAATTTGTAGATAATAATATTATGATATTATTATCTGATTAATTTTTTTACAACACAAGATTCTACGAAAAAGTTAATAGTTTTCCAGTTTCGCCCTCATTTGAGAATGTAGAACTCTCTGTATTCGGCTCCTCAAAATGCACGATAGAACTTTCAGAACAAAGTAATCCAGATCAGGTTTTCATTTCCGGATTTCCCGAACCGTGGATCCGTCGGTAGGTTGACCTCTAAACAGCCTCTGGGCTAGAGGAGGGGGAGCCGTTCTGAAGATCAAAGGAAAACACTCGGCACCGCCCAGGATCGCGTTAGTCAGTTCAACATTTCGGCTCCCTTCTCTAATATCAGGGACATTTCTTCTTATTTATGGCTACATGTTATCAGATAGTTTCCAAGTTAACCCTGGTTTTAGCATGGAAAATGCTTTAGCCTTGGACTAACTAGCCGAAAAATGTCACGCGGCAGTGGAACGTGGGATGGGTGACGCGAGATTTATATAGGTATTATATAACTTATGCTGCACTTCCTTTTATGGAATTTAGTGGTGAGTCATCATAAGCGCTATAATCCTTTATAGTTCTGCGAGAACCTGAGCTGCGACTCCTCATTTACATAGGTAATCAGTCTAACAGCATTATTACGATAGATATATTATAGGAAGTAGACCACGGAGATCAGTAATCTTAGGGCACATCCGTCACATAGGTAAAACCGAAATAGCAGACACAAAAAAAGCAAATTGAAACCAGCAGAATGTAAGAAATTAGAGAAAGGAAAACTGCAAAAATAGCATGGCTAAAGCATGATCCATGTTTTTTGAATTTCAGCTGCAGGCTCTAACAAAGCGCCTAGCGCCGAGTTATTTATTTAATTTTTTTTTAAAAAGATAATCAATTTGTGATGTAATTAAAAGAAAAATTATATTCTTCAAGGTTTTATGATACAAACTTGAATATATATTGGAAGTAGAATTTTGAGCTATCCTTTGTAGAAATGATCGGAACATTTACCCTCTCTCACAACCGTCCACATTGGGTTTAACCTTAACCGTAGGCCTTGACTACTGGCATTGGTGAGGAAATATGTATAATCGTACCTTATCTATATGATTCTCAGGATGAACTAAGCGGATGTACTGCTGCAGGGTGGAATGTAACGAGTCGTACGACGCCACAAGCATCGTACACACCTCTCTGTGAACGTGGCGGGCGTGCGCCAATCTACTTCCACTACCGCCACCGCTTCCGCCCCCTCCGACGCATTTACTCGTAGATCCATTCTGTATTAGAAAACAAAAACGAATTTACATTTAGAACAAATTTATGAACTATCTATATCGTCATCAGAAAGCTAGAGAAATATTTGTTAAACACAATTTCAATTCAAACGAAAATATTCTTCTATTATATCAAACTGCTTATCAAACTTTTGTTTAAGAACGTATTCCTTTTATTTCCAAAGCTAGAATAATTGTAAATTCTTGTGGCGGCCTCGTTTTGTTCTCCAGAATCAAAATTCAATAAGTTCATGTGTCTATTAATTCCAAAATCGCTAGATCGATAATACTGCTCATGCGAAAAAGTAAATTGGTTGTAAGTTGGTTAGTACAAACAACATTTATTTAAACAACATTTAGGAAGCACGCGATTACCTACTGGAAAATGTATCTCTCACAAATCATTAGTATTTGATGAACTGGCCCCAAAATGGTGAAATTTATTTAAAATTTGACGCTTAAACTGAAGTTATCTTTCAAATTGGGCGAACACGGAAATTTATGTAGATTTTACTAGGATCTACTTATTTTCTATCGATTAACGTGAGAAGAATTTTTTTTAGTAACTATTCAGACCCTAACTTGCATAATCCCTGAAACTTTCATTGAAATTGTAAGAGGAGTTTGGATATGCTCGTTGCTAGGTTCTGAGTAGTACAGAACAAAACGCATTTTGGTGGTTACGCCTAAAATACAAGCAAAAATTTATATTTTGAGGCAAAAAAATTGGACACCTCTCATAAATGTTTTTAAAGCTTTCGCTTATTCGATGGACTCGAAACCTAAGTAATATTGATTTCACTGAGTACACAGTTTCATTGGGTAATTCAATTGTGCATAGAACACAAAATTTGACGAAATTTGTGGGGTAACAGCACACACTATTTAAGTGCATTTATAAATATTGGTACATTACGACTAGTGCACTGAAAGGCTTTACTGGAATGTTTGATCAAGCTCTTGACATAGGTTTTTGCTAGGTACGTATTTGTTATGTAACAATATATTTCAATCAACCAACCAAATTACTGAAGAATACAGTCTCGACGGTGTTTTGGGGTCGGAAGTTGTATCGCTGGGAAGTACCCAACCACGTTTTGCCACTTCTGGGAGTGCTAGACAGAAAATTAAGAAAACATGAATTATATTTCTTAGAAAATTGCAAGATGTACGGGGAAAACTAAAATGATTTCCCTAACGGATGCCTTGATGTAATTTAGTTTACAGGGATTGCAACATCAAATTTTGAACAGGGAGATGACACTAAGATTCAATTCCACCAATACAGAGACTTGTAACATTGGACGAAAATGATTTAAAAAAATTACTGTCATGCCATTCAGTTAAACGATCCGCTGCAGATTCCGTTCGAAGAATAGCGATTTGGCCTAAATCCAAGGAATCTTCAGAAGAGAAACTCCTCGTTTCTTCAATGAAGGACGGGAATACTGCGGTATTAATATGCAATCAATAGCAGCAAATGGGAAAACCTAAAGCGTTACATACGAGAAAGCGAGCTACGTATGAACTGCGGATCAGCACCGATCAGTAAGTTAACCCACCCCAACGGTTGAATTTCGAATTCACCGAGTTTTTGCAAGAAGATGCCGAGTGAAGGGTTGATGGGATGGTCGTTTCAAGTTTTGGACGGAAGAAATGCCCTGAGTTATTCTAGGGGAAACTGCAGGGGTAAGATTAGGTTTCCGTCTGATTAGAATATCAATGAAATAAATAACTAATCTCTTGGAAACTAGAAACAAATGTCATAATATTGATTAGCTATTTGTATGGTTCTTTCGGTTCTAAAATTTTTTTTTTTAAAAATTATTTCATTGTTAAAACTGTAAATAATATAATACATCTAGTAACTTTACTTTAATTAACTTGGTTCACTTTTGATGGTTTGTAGATCACTATCAAGCTCTACGAATGAGTTCACTACTAATAGCGATGTTATGCATGCATAACTAGGTCCAAGGGTTTGGTCCTCTTCAGTCGCCGCACTTCATCCCAGGAGTGAAATGGCTTCGACGTTGATGTGATTGTGGAGTCGATTTTGTTGATCCACAGCTCTTTTTCTTATAACTTAGTCGAGCATCTCAACCTTGAGATCGCGATGCCGATCATTTGTTCGAATATACCATGGGGCATTTACTATGCTTCTCAGAATTTTGTTCTGGACTGGTTGGATGATTTTGACGTTGCTATTTTTGGTGCAGCCCTATAAGGGACAGCCGTAGGCCCATATTATTCACTTGCTCATATAGTAGTATTTCATTGTGGACTGGAAGCTGTGAATTCTAGGGAAAACTCCAGGGGTAAAATTAGGTTTCCATCTGATTAGACTATCAATAAAATAAATAGCTTGGAAACTAGAAACAAATGTTGGAAGCATTGATTCGCAGTTTGTTTGATTCTATCTGTTCTAAAAAAAATGTAGTAGATCCCACCCATGAGAAAATGCTTGATAAATCGACGAACATACTTTCATTGATGCACGGATCACACCGTTTTGTAGAACGACTCAAAGGTAGAGGGGCACAAAATGTCACGAACTCGTTTAAAAATAACTTACTGAACCAAAGTCCCCATGGTTCCTGGATGCGCCACACCTAGCAACGGTTGCACCTAGCAATCCCCATGTGAAAGTTGGTGCTGGAGGGGAAGAATGGGGTAACAGATGTCACAGAATTTGACGAGAAGTAAAAACTAGTTGCAATCGATTTGCGGTAAAGACCCCAAATAAATGGTTTCTCCCGTGGAAACAAAAAACAACAAAATTTGTTGTTAAAAATTCAACATTTGATGTTGATCGAATTGAGTTTATTATTTAGTGACCTTAGCAAGGGCAGAACTCCTCTTATGATAAAATATTTGATAAGGATAAGAAATCATTGCCTGTAAACATATCCGATAGTTGATAGAAATGTGTTTAGCTTACCAGCTTTGAACTAAGTTGAGAATGCTCTTCCTTCGATCAGCGTAAAAAGGCACAAACGAAAAGAACATTAAATATCACAAGTATTTTCAGCCCTAAAACTACGTACAAAGCAGTTTATCATAACGATCAATTTTTTACTGTTTCATGTACCATGTAAACATTGATAACGGAATAAGATTAACCGATTGATTCCGGGCGGCATACATTTCTGCCAATCGTCGGAATGTGAGAACAGTTGGGAGGATTCATGACACAGCTTAGAATTCCATTGGCATTGGAAATATCGAACAGAATTGTTCCTTGGTTATGTAATGTTTTTGAATTTGAATCGGTTGTTTGTTAAAATCAATGCAGTTAACACTTCGGCCGGGACGTGAATGAAATTTCTGTTCGGAGGGATACCAGCTGTAAGGCGTACACTCAACTTACACTCCAAGGGACATCTGCCCTTTAGGACTCCTCTCGTGAACCCATACCAAAAACGTCACCAAAATACCTCGCAGAGTATTGATAGGTAATTTTCTAGTTCAGATAATGACTGATAATATTGAAGGATGATATTTAAAAATGGTTGATGAACATGGGAATGAGGTTGGTATAAAATGTTTTATTCTCAAAGTAAGAAGATATTTGTGATAAATTGGAGAAATTTCAAATTGTTTTCCTCTCTTTTCATTGAAGAAAAACTCTTTCTAAAATCAGTATTTTGTCGGTAACAGTCAGAAGAAAGGAAAAGGAAGTAAAAATCAGTCGTATAACGACAGAACATAATTATCATCGAATAATTTCGTCCAGCCATTTGGTTTACTTCTCAATTCTTCCAATAATTGCATATGAGCTAATTTCTTTTTCTTTAGCGATCACTGGGGTCACTGTAACTCCCCTAACAACCAACAATATTTCTTCCTTGCTGGAAAAAAACACCATAGAAGAGTTCAAAAGCAACCAGAAACCTTTTAACAATACCATAGTGAGTAAACCAGTACTCTCTTTCTTCTTCTTTTTTTTTTAAATTTAACATTAAATTGATCAATCCCCTCAATGTGTATGATACATCTTAGCTTATAAAACCGTCTTGACACTTGAGACGGCGTGTTTGTTGCGTATTTCTGTTGTACGTAGAACGCTTTCGATTTAAAAAAAACACTGGTTTTTAAAATAATTTTAAAAGCAGACAATCTGCTACAAAAGCAGGCAGGGCAGGGATGGTATAAAAGCTTTGCAGAGTTTCGTAGTTATGCCATATTTTATCGTTTCTAGATTCTAGGGGGAATGCTTGTTCAAAACCGACAGTAGAAGAATGAAAGCTCAGGAACTTGCAGAATAGCAGTCAAACAGATAGCATAATATGAAGAAAATGCTAGATGGAAGCATGAAAATGACTAATGAAACATTCATGTGAGTAACTAATCGTTGTTGTCGACAGCAGTAATGAAACTTACTTGATGTACGGTTGGTGAAGGGCGACTAAACTGCCGTGGATGGTAAGGGCGACGGCGGAAAGATGAAAATAATCGAAGAGAACGGGAAGATGATAGTGAAGGCCTTTGGTGGCGAGGAAGCTCAGCTGCAGCGTCCGCAGGGACACGCAAGTGACGTTGGTCTGCTGATCGGACATCAACGACTGGTCCGTGAACCACAGCTCAACCGACAGCGTGAACTCCGCCCTTTCCAGGCTTTCTTCGATCTGAATCATAAGAGTTTATCTATTCATTTATCCCAATTTTAGCTTCAATCACTTGTCCCAATATCATTTTGGCCGGGGTAAGGCAATAAAATTGATGTGAGGTTCCCACTAGATCGCTGGAAAAGGGTAGAAAGGAATGACATCGAAAATGCCGGCTCCTAAAGGTGTTCGGACACTTTCCACACCATAGTGGAATCTCATCTAAAAATATTTGAAAAGAATATAGTAGGAAATACGTCTAAAATGGAGAGGGGAGCGTTTCCGATGAGTTTCCCACGCATTCGTGCCTTCTGGCTATCTTTTCGAAAGGTAGTAGGTATTTAATGTAAAGTTCCATATTTTCAGCGTGTATCCTGTCACGTGGGAAAGTGGTAGACATTTTTTTAATCTAATAGAGATAGAATAATCGAGTTCCAGCGTTTTGGATATGCTTTCTGATCGGGTGGGAAAATTATAGAAAATAAGTTTTTTTGATAGACATTAAAGAAATGAGCCCTAGACATTTTTGACTAGTTTCCTGTGAGAGTCAGGAAGCGGTAAAACTGTGTTATGAGGAGGAAGACGGAAGGAAATTTATCATAGGATGGACATGGAAAAACTGAGTCGTGCGCATTTTTTATGCCGAAAAACATCCTCAGAACCCTACATACCTACTATGACAAGAATGTCTCCCTGTGATCCTGGGGAGAAAATTAAGTTTTGATGTGGAAAAGGTTTTTAAATCTAGAAAAAACATTTGAAGGGTCTGGCGATGGGTGAAGATCGGGTAATGTTAAATAAAGCGACGAATATTCAGCCAAATTTTTTTTGGAAAAATAAATATGTGCCCTCGCCGTTTGACGTCGGCCCCATAAGACATTTTCTACCACTTCCCCACCTTCTCAAGAAACATATAAAAAAAAGCTAGGACTCAGTTTTTCGATCTCCATCCCGTTGAAACTATATTTCAACCTCTTAGGAAACAAGTCGAAAATATAGAGGGGCCTATTTTCTATATTTTCTCTTTCGACGAGATTCACAATCGGCACGAGTGCACTTCCACTACACTCCACTACACTTACCTAAAACTCTCCTGGTTAAATTTTTTTCGATCTCTTTCCCGAAATCTCATTTTCAGGTGTATCTGCTACTTCCACTGTTGTGGCCTACAATTTCACAGGCTCAAGTTTCGATGTGATCCTCATATATGTTTCCTGGCCCCAGTCTCCTAGTGTTATAGTAACACCAAAATTAAGTCCTTGTTATTCATGTTCTATTTTCTCGACTAGGTGCTTGCCGAAAATGCAATCAATGAAACAAACACGGAACAAAATGAAAGTATCTGTAGTAAAGAAAAGAAATTACTCTAAAGGCCCACGTACCCGGTCGAGGTTAATCAATGGGGCATGATCATTACCCAAAAGTCTGTAGGTCGATGAATTTCATCACTGCACACTTGTGAACCCAAATCACTTTATGAGGTATGAGTTGTACTGTCTTATTCCAATTCCTTGACAGCATTAACAATAAAAGACCAGCCGACAGTAAAAGAGATGAAGGCTCTGAATAAAAGGCCTTTATTGGATATCTTTACTGAGCCAGGGAAGAAATTAGCCAAATGGATGACACAGTCGGCAAGGGAAACTAATTACCTCATATTAGTACTACCAAAACGTCTGTAGGACCATCAATTCCATCAATTGTGAAAAGTTCATAAATGTTCAAACTGTGCTTTTACCGAAATAGGCAAATTAATATTAAATATTATATAATTTTATAAATCGACCAAACTTGAGACAATAGATTGAAACAGCAATATTTTCCCGAAGGTATTTAGAAAATAAATAACTTTCATAACTTCTAAATGAAAAGTCAGGTAGAAATGGAACTTGAAAAAGTGGAATTTATGAGTGCAAAATCAACCATAATAATTATTGTTAAACCATTCAAGTGGAACACGATCGATACCATTGTAATCGATTGATCACGATTAATGTCTGATTTACGCGCATAAGTATCTAGAAGGCTATTAAGGGTCGTAGTATTTTTTAATGCTACATCATTTAAAACAATATTGTTTTGTCCAGAAAATGGGAAAAAAACGAGGAGACAACCCTTATTACTCAGATATAAAAAATAGATAATAGCATATTCTCATATCTACCGAATGTACCTACAACATTCCCAAAAATTGGGAACTTATACTGAAACACAGAATTTGATATATTTTATAGTGTACTGTGCATGCTCCCTAAGAATCAAATAAGCATTTCAATGTAGCGGTTAAATTAAAATTTTGTTATTGGAAAACGAAAAACTAGACGCAATCTTAGAAACATTGACAATAACAATTTGCCCACACATGAAAAAATATAGAAAGTAAATAATTTAAACAATGTAACTACTAGGCATCAATTAAGTTGCTTTGCTAGGCTTTCTTGTATGAGGTCGGCGTGGTGGTGAACAGATCCCATCTGTATCACAGGGGATAAACATGTTAATTCGGGAAACGTCTGTTTGGTGTCAGCAATGAATATTTAGTAAAGCCCTCTAACTATGTATTTTAGATGCTTCCTGGCCAACAATTGATCATGAATCGTTCATCCTCGTTGCATTCGTATAGTAATATATGAGTAATTCATAATTCGAATAACGATACGCTTTCGATTCATTTTTTCACTATTTCTTCTTATTAAATAAATCAAATCTCTACTCATTGGCTCTTACAATCGTCTAGGTTTAACCGTCGCTGGCCCAAAAGATCAAGGGAAATTATTGAAGTCATGAAGAAAGAGAGGAATGAAGGAAGATTCCTCTACAGTAGAGAATGACCACTGGTTATTGGAAGAATGTCGAAGGTTTACGGGTGGTGACACCACCCGATCACGCCTGCTGAGATGCCCGTGCACAACTAGAGAACTATGAACCAACTACAACGTCATTATTCAGCTATGGCCCATTGATTATATTTGCCTTCATTTAGCGTGAAATATTGCTTAACTAATAGACATTTCTTTCCAATTTTGAATTTTGCTTGGCTATCTGTCTTGTTTTGTCCTCCAGCCCTTGATGTACAAGTAACTTCCAAAGTTTCTTCATACTTTTCACCTGGAGGTGAAATTCTGGGGACTCTAGAGATATCCGACGAAGAGATCGTGAGAAAATGAATTGGATGGAATGTGAATGGATTATTCATCAGTGCTCGGAATCGGTGGCACTCTCAGCCTAACTCACATATTCATGGAAAATTTCATCAAAATCGAACAACATTTACCTACCAATCATAAAGAAATTTACATGAGATGTAGATTGCCAACTTCCTTACGTATTTGAGCGCGATTGGATTGCTAATCTTTGAGAAAATATTTAATGGATTTTACGTTTACTCGTGCGGAGAGCGTTTTCAATTTTAGAGCGTTGGAAGGTAGGGGCCCATCTGCAGCATAACCCACGCTTTCTTAACTACTGAAGAAATTCAAGTTCGTTGTTATAAGGAATGCACTGAATATCTAACTATGAGCAGCAATACAAGGACGCCCTGCATATTTTCAATACTGTGTGTAATAATTGTGGCGAATTCATGAATCGGTGACATTGTTCTGATTACATCAAAAGTGGTTTCGAAGGTGAATGAATTATCCTGAATTCTTACCCTGAAATAAATTGTCACTCTTTACCACTATCCCGCTCACCATGAATAAATTTCCATAAAAATTGCCTTATACAAAATTTCATATAGTTATATATATTTCTTCCGACCTATCACACCTGAATCATCCCTAAAAATGCCTTTATGAAAATACGAGGATATTTTACAGCCGGAGAATTGAAAAAAAGGGTCCAGACCCTTCCCTTGGCTCTCTTATGAATAAGAGAAACCGATCTTTCCTTCCCATGAAATAAGCGCGGAATAAGAGAAAGTAACTCCCTTCTCCCGTGAAGGGTTCTTCGCAAAATATGAAGAAATCCACTTTTTTTCCCGGCGTAAGATAACCCAGTCGGTATCGGCGTAGGAAATCTATACGTCAACGGAAAAAGAACCACCAGCCGAACTGAGCACTACAAAATACGAATATATACATCTCGGACGGCGGAGTTGGTTCCTCTCTTATTGAACCTTTTTGAAAAGGGTCATTGACATTCAGTATTGCTTTTACGTCTCAGCCGAACGGTCCCGTTTACGATTTATATTTTTTTCATCGGATGTGGAGTGGGGAAAAAAACCCTTCCGTCATTAAAACTTGAATGGGGAAAGTTGCTACAGAAGGGCCCTTTTCGACTTCTAGGATTATCATAGCCCTTGCTACCAAAACTTGGAGAAAAGAAGTCTTTAGTAAGTGTGCGTATTTTTCTCTGTTTCTGTGGTTAGAACTTTCTTCATGCTGTCTTCCCCACTGTCAACAAAAACTTTTTTGTTGTTAACGCACACGCAATCTTTCATGATGCACAAAAGAACTCTGCATCGTATAAGGTACGCACAATGATTGATTCATTTCCAATGTAATACCAACAAGAGAAAGTTTTCGTTCGCATCTATGAATCGTTTTTATAATGTAAGAGAAGAAGGAGGAGGATTGGTATCCTCACAGTTTCCAGTTGTTTCTTGCATTTCGTAGCTTGCATAATTTTTGGTTCGGTGTCCGACTTTCGATACGTCTTTGCCAATCCGTTGACAAGCCCTAAACTGTACTAAGTCCGATCTTTGTTTTCAAAAATTAGGTATCCATTATCCCTTAGTCCTGTCTGTTATCTTAGTGGTTGAATAATACAATTTTATTACAACTTAACTGATGAATTACAGGAAATACCCTCCAGATAAAAATAATATTTTACACATCCGATTCCCGGTGTAATTTCTCAACGGTGTAAGTAGTTGATCCTTTGATATGTCCCTGTTCCTCGATACGGTAAGCTGTTATGTTCACACAATCAGATAAGTTGTGGGAAAGGTCCCTAATGGATTCCAAATGGCGGGGGTGCCAGTATCGTAGCAATAGTCGGCCATTCTACCGGAGAGTAATAAACGGAAATCATTATTGTTGAGGATGTCATTAAATTGATTCAAAGGAAATAAGAATGTGCTTATTCAAACTAAATTAAATTTTGAGTAGGATTCTTCAATTCGACTTAAAATGTAATGTGAATGTGACGTGAAAAAATGAATGTCAGTGCACTCGCCTTATGGCTGTCAACCAGAATATGGACCCTGAACATGAAGGTGTCTTCTAGCGGAACTTCTTCTTGTCTGTACAGGATTTGAAACGTCCTGCTGACGCCCGTCGCTCCTCCGATTACACAAGAAGGCATCCCAAGTTCGTTTTCTGCAACAAGAAAATGTAGGTATAGGAGAACATGTATCTGTGTAGAAGTTCTTTTAATTGTTATCTCTAAATATTTTCATTCAGTTGTGATTTGTCATTGGAAAATCATTTTGCATGACACCATCCTGAAGATTTTTCATAAGTGTAAACAGGGAGTAAGTGAGCTTCTGAAAAGAATAACAGTAAACAGCAGCTTCATGATTTAAAATTGACCCTACATTAAAAAATCAGCAAAACACATGGATGACAAGTTGGGGATTTTCCCCCTAGATTTAGGGGTTTTTTATTGGAAGGGTTTTTTTAGGGGGAAGAAATGTTAGGAGTTTTTTAAGGATTATTTTTTTCTTCTCAAGGTTAATTTAGGGATTTCATTTGACTTATTGGTTTGTGTATCACTTGGCCATCAACCGATGATATCAACACAAACCCGTTGGAAATGCGCATAAACAAGTTCAGCATGGTTGCGAAGGTAGGACAAAATAGCTTGAAACACAACCAAGTTCAGTTTTCAAAGTGAAGTCTGTGGTTTGCGTTGTCTGCTCGCAGCACGCTTGCTTATTGCGTCACTCTCTCTCGTCTCATACAACTCAACGTCCCATAATTGCGAGAAAATGTTAGAAATTGGAAGTAAGAAGTATAGCGGTAGTTACTGCAAAATTTGGGGAGATCCTGCTTTGAGAGGTGACCAACTAGGCTTGAGTCGAGCAATAATGTAGTAAGCAAGTAAGAAGTCTGGTTAGTGAAGGATTCCAGGTATGCCCTTTTCAGAGCTTTTGCTTAGAATGCTCCGCTAAATGCTCGATGATTATTTAAAATATAATTGGGCCCATATTTGTTGAAACAATTGTCAGCTTCTGTATAATTACAAACATACCTTGTGTAGAACTTTGTGATTATTCTTCTTGTCTGATCATTTTGTATTCTGCAATCCAAGCTGCAATTCTAAGTGAAATGTGCTTGAGACTGCAGGTCAGCGGACTCACTAGTATAAAAGAAATGTTTACCGAGATTTGAACGCATTCAGGGATTTTTTAGGGGTTCTTAAGATCGATTTAGGGGTTCTTAAGATCGATTTAGGGGTTTTCAGGGTTTTTTTTTTATTTCCGGCTCAATTGGTTTGTGAAAAAAAGGTTGGCAACCTTGGCTAAATTCCACAATATGGTTTATAAATTTACTTGCTAAATATATCTTTGCAAAGATCAATGTTCATTCTTGTTCAACCTTATTAATCAAGCGATACTCTTCAATAGATAACATAGCCCCACAAAAAAAGTCAAGATCCATAAAGTAGACTAGGGTATCCCTATGTATTTTTCGATGCTGAATTCGAATCCAAGGCCCAGAAAATCTCCTGACCCCCAAAATTTTGAGCTATGGCCAAAAAACTACCCTTAAATTGATGTCAGAACTTTCTTTTTGAGTCATGAGATTGGAATGAACTGCGACATCTTTTTAAGTGAATTTCTACATTTTTTCTTGTAAAGGGAATACTTGGGGGAAATACCTACCCCAATCACACCCCGCCACTCCTCATCCGAGGGGATGAAATTTGAGTTCTCACGCCAAGTCGAGTGGGGTACGGATTTCCATGTTTTTGCGGTTCCTGAGATCGAATTTGAACTCCCAAGCGTCCGTAGACACCTCTTCTTCCCTTAATCACCCCTTATGTGTTCCCAGGTTCGCTGAAATTGAATTTGATTTTTGAAAAGGCTTTCAAACTTTATTGGGGTCTCCTTCAATCTTCTTTCGGATTTTATTCTCTTTTCTTGTGATATCTCTGTGATATTCGAAAGAATTAAAAGTCATTGGAGGAGACCCACAACAAAGTTTAAAAGCCTATCATAATTCAATAATTAAATTCATTATCTCACGTTTATCTTGCTAATAATCGTGTTCTTTCATTGGAAAACCCTTTCATGTTGTACCTCATGTTATCGTATACACTGACTTGCAATCAACAAGTGCAGAGAAAACGTGCCTTTGTGGGCTCTAAAATAATAAGAAGCCGAATCAGGTTGGACATTGTTCTGCGATTCACAACCTGGCCTTCAGCTTGTTCAACACTCATGCCCTAGTGAAACAGGTTGGCCAAATGTGCTCCGGGCGGGTGAAAACAAAGTATGGGATAACTAACAGATACTTCGAAGCCCAGACGACTTTCATGTTTTATGACACAGTTATGATTCCGATCTGCGATTTCAGACTTATGTCCTTCATCCTCCTCCATCTCCAAAGCATGAACCGACTATACGAAACAACATTAACGTAACACAGATGGGAAACGAAATAATTCTTCGCGAGACACAATTCATTTCTTCAATGCCGTGTAACCATATCACGTTCAGACTTCCAGTCCACTAAACACACATGTTAGCTTGAAGAAAACATATCCAAGTCTCCTATAAATTTTATTTCGGATTTCAATAAGAAATTTAAATAAATCATTTTGAGATATAACTTGATATTCCCTTCTCCTGGAGAAAAGAGAATTAACGTTGTTAAATATATGGTGTTTAGGCTTTGTAGAAATCCAATTAATGAATGATATTAAAATAGTGATAACTACAAATTATAACGAGAACTGAGAGAAATGATAATGAGAACTCCGGTTGTTGATTGGTTCTCAGGATTGAATTTGATTGAAATTATTAAAATTAAAAGAAAAATCAACATAATGAAGATTCTATTGTGTCCTTGACAAATAGAACGATTTAAAGCTAGGTCTAATTATTCTAAGGTTCATGAAGTGATAATACAGGGTGGATGGGGATCAGTGTGAAAATTTTTTTTGGGTAAAACTACATCAAAAATGGAGTAGAATGCCGTCAGAGTGGGGTTCCTATCTCAGTCCATTGGAAAGTTATGATTTTTTTAGTGCTTTCACGGTCAACTCCGACCTCACGTCATGAAATCGAGTTTTCTGGAACACTGAAGCGTCCATTTTAATTTTATGATACATTTTCGGATTCAGCATTAAATTTCCTATAAGATAAACATAATTTCAACCTCATAAAATTTCGATAACTCTGTTCAAAATCGCAGTGAAAGGGAAAATTTGAAAAATCTTAAATTTGTCGATAAAATTCAAAACAGAGCCGACGTTCCAAAAATAGGCCAAGAAGTTGTCAAATCTCATAAAAACTTCCTCATTTCATGAGCTTTCTAACGGTATACTCAATTTCAGGATTACGACATTTTTTCTCTGAGAAATTAAGTTTCAAATACAAAAAAACCAAGGTGGGGGCGTCAATTTTGGTATGGAAGGGGGTGCAAGGAGTTGACTCACGTTCTCATTTCTCTCTGTTTCTTTATTCTTATTTTCTGTTAAAAAAACCTGCAACTAACCTACAAAAAAAAAATGAATTTAGGTTAACATTTGTTCAAACTGACGTCCCCTGTTACGAATGAATAACCTAGCTCGTTTTCGAATAGCTCTCACCTAGAGGTCCCCTGATCTCTACCCCATGGACTTCTTCGTTTGGAGATTTTTGAATCAAAAAGTCTACAAAACGCAGGTGAACACAGAAGAAGAGTTAAGGGGAAAAATTGTAGCAGCAGCTCAAAAACTTCAGGGGAAGTTAACACTCTCAGTTACTGTGAGAGCTATTCGAAAACGAGCTAGGTTATTCATTCGTAACAGGGGACGTCAGTTTGAACAAATGTTAACCTAAATTCATTTTTTTTGTTGTAGGTTAGTTCAGGTTTTTTTAACAGAAAATAAGAATAAAGAAACAGAGAGAAATGAGAACGTGAGTCAACTCCTTGCACCCCCTTCCATACCAAAATTGACGCCCCCACCTTGGTTTTTTTGTATTTGAAACTTAATTTCTCAGAGAAAAAATGTCGTAATCCTGAAATTGAGTATACCGTTGGAAAGCTCATGAAATGAGGAAGTTTTTATGAGATTTGACAACTTCTTGGCCTATTTTTGGAACGTCGGCTCTGTTTTGAATTTTATCGACAAATTTCAGATTTTTCAAATTTTCCCTTTCACTGCGATTTTGAACAGAGTTATCGAAATTTTATGAGGTTGAAATTATGTTTATCTTATAGGAAATTTAATGCTGAATCCGAAAATGTATCATAAAATTAAAATGGACGCTTCAGTGTTCCAGAAAACTCGATTTCATACGTGAGGTCGGAGTTGACCGTGAAAGCACTAAAAAAATCATAACTATTCAATGGACTGAGATAGGAGCCCCACTTTGGCGGCATTCTACTCCATTTTTGATGTAGTTTTACCCAAAAAAAATTTTCACACTGATCCCCATCCACCCTGTATATTGTTCCATTCTTGGAAGGCGTATTGAAACTGCAATGATAGCAGAAAAAAAAGTTTATGACAGTAGAGCGTACCTCTCAAATATCGGATGGAAAACACATCTGTGTAGGTTTATGACGAAAGCGTGAATAGTTATTTTTCCTCCAACCACCACGTTTTGAAACCATAAAAATAAACTAGATACGGAAACACAAACAGTTCCGACGAAATGATTGCCACCGCTGACGCACGTGGGAATGACGACTAACGTATTGGTCCATTTTTCGTTCTTCTTTTGGTTTGTTATTATATCTTTTTAGGCCTATTTCTTCTGGGCGTTGATGATGGAACGTAGCTCAAGTGTCATTTGCGTGATAGTAGTTTTGTTGGGAATAGTGGCATATAATTGGATACTTTTGGATGCTGAAATAGTGCCTCAAAAAGAAGGCTCGAATACACCAGAATGGGTGAAATTATGTCAAGGTACGCTATCTAAAATAACATTAGAAAATAACCTTAACCACCAAAAGTAACTGGGGAACACTCAACAGATGTGTTAAGTAGCTAGCGATGGCTTAATTTTCAATTTGGGGCATTTTCGTTCACTAAATTGAAACTTGGCTCCATTGGTAAAACCTCTTGTATTGGTTTAATATTTTCAATAAAGAACCTTTATAATCAAATACCAAGAAAACCAAAATTTTAACCTCCCCCTTCCTAAATGTGTGTTCTTTCACTTTTCAAGATGCGTAGAATCCGAAAAATGGATTTAAAAAAATACATCTGTCCGTCGCACGCCGTCCAGTGCAGGAAATATTCAAACACTTGAATATCGAAATAACTTATATGCTTACATTTGCTGTTGATAGATATCCCTTCAATTAATCAGATGAGCCCATTCGGACCGTTTTACATTTGTCTGTTCGCTTCCCCAAAGACAAAAAAAAAAATCAGCACGAATGTGAACTTCAACAACGGTAACAAAGTGGAAATCGACTAGTAAATTGTGTTAACGAAACCGCTGATGTAATGTAATATCGACTAAATTTTTCTTTCGAGAGTTCCTTTTGAAATCGAGTTTTTCGTAACATGTCTGTCTTCAGGATAGGTAGGAGTTTTATTTACGTCCGTTTCGATATGCAGCACATTAAACCATTGTAGGCATTTAATCATCAGCTTGTGTTGAGCATTAGGTTACTGGTATAGTTTGTGTTTGAGCAGTTACATTTATGATGAAGATATCTTATCATATTGGTATATGCAGAAGTCAATTACAATGTGTGGATACACAATTATCATCTGAAGGACACTTCTAACTAATCGTTTCGGAAATTAATCATAAATGGAGTTCATTTTAAGGCATCTACTTACAATTGTAAAGTCGTCGAGTTTAGATAATGTACCCCAGACTGCGTCTTTTATATAACAGACTGATTTGCATGGAAGAGAATACATGAATGATAAACCTTTTTGTAATAATTTGCAACGTTTTTAAATGTTTAAACCTCTGAACAACTGAGGTTTGATAATGAAGTGTGTGTGCACACGCCCCTTAAGGGTCTGTCGGATTGTCCGCGAATCCTTTTTCTCGTAACAAACTTAGTTTCTGGGTTTTTCGTTTTCGTCTGATTTTGATTACAGTCCTGGGAAATATTGAGAGATAATCGGTAGGGAGCGTTTAAGAGTATCATTGTTCACAAATCCCATCTTCATTCTGCCAATCCACAAATGTAAAAAGATTAGTTTCTTAAATTCTAGTCGTTCGATCTCAAATTCAGAGGTTTGTGTGGAAAAGAAAATTCGATTTCCTCTATGAGATTCATCAAGATCGTTTCAATAGTAGCTGAGAAGTCCTTATAACATACAAGGCTCATAAAGTTTTCGTTTGATTTCAATAAAATGTCTGTAATATTTGCATGGGTTGAAGTCGGTTCCCACGGACTTCATCGCTCCCGAACTAAAGTCGCTCTTTCAGCAAAACTCAACATCTGTCAAGAATCGTTTTCTCATAAACTAGTTGAAGGATTTAGATAGGATAAGCTTCATCTTAATTTGCTATTTTTCCCACCCAAAGGAGCCTGAATTGTAAAAAGTAGATACGTAGAACATTTGATTTCGGGAGCAATATTCTCTCAAAACATTGAAAACAATGCTCCTGCCACCCACGGGCAGATCTGGAAATACAACCCGATGATAGTCACTTATACGTGCATCACAACTACTTCAATATAGATTAACTGTTGATAAAAAGAGATATTATGATCTGTATTTTTAGCAGATAACGACGGATGGATGAATATCCCTACACTACTTTTATTTCATTGCTTCTTCCTCAGTTACAATATTCCCAAGATCAGTTAAGCATAATATTTTCACCGTTTTTAAGAAATTTTTACTGTCAAAAAAGCAATTCTATTCCTACGGAATCAGACGGAAATAGCAGTTTCACATGATAATTTGTGAACATAAAATACCGTTATAAGTAGAATTCAAATGTTAATTATTTAAATCAATTACAAACGTGTCTTTTCTCGAATAGGAAGACTGATGGAAAATCATGCGGGAGCGGTTGGGTATCTCTACCGAATCAAACGCATCGTGCAGGACATTGGAAATGGAGTTGTGGGCGCCATTGGATGGGCTATCGGCTACGACTTCGGAATTGTGTTCGGGTGTCCAGCAGACGACCAGATGATCGGATCGGTTAACAAGTTGTTGGACAAAATCGGCTTTGAAAAGTTGGAAGCGATTGTGGCGCAGTCATTGAAAAACCAACAAGACCGGATCCATACGAGCGATGGAGTGTTAAGCTAAATTTGTCTCGAATTTCTGTGACTTGTTAAATAAGGCAACTATTTAATGTACGTATTACTTGATTTTATTTCTTACTGAGAAATCTTTTGTTTCAACGGAAGGATCTGTTATTGTGTTGATGTTCCATCTAAGGAACTAAATTTCATTCTCTTTCCACCCAGTTGTTGCACTATCTACTGATTACTAATTGAATGGACCTGATTCCTTTTCTTTCCCTATACCTTTGCTTATTCAGCGGTTGAGGAGCCATCTTATGAAAGCATCGACGTCTTTAGTATAAATAAAAGAGAACGGGACACATGATTTGACTCTCAATCATCTCTTCAAAATGACATGGGGTGCAAGGGGGATAGTCATAATTTGGTTGGGAAGTGAAGTCGTTAACTGTTTTTGGAGGAAAGGCTGGCTACCTTTCAAACATTTCAAGTACTCAACAAAATTTACAGCACTTAAGGAATAGACATACACTAAGTGAAAGAAGTCATCCTAGAGACGTACCAAAACCTCTACAACAAGATAACTCGCCATGGAAACCCGATTTTCGACAATTTCACACATCTTCTACCTCCTCAACGCTCCCAACGCTGTTTAAAAAGAAAACACCATGCTGATCTGGCCCCACAAAACAATCCGTAGAACTGCGACTGCGTAGATCCCTACATACAAGTGCCACGTATTGCAGTAACGAACGACTTACCACAACTGTAATGTATTTTTATAATATACAATAAAGTTTTCAGTAACTGGACAAAAAACTTGAGGAATCAAACGAAATTTGAATATGAAATAACTATAGTGTTTTTCTGCCTGTTATCGATAGATATCATTGCAATGAATGGAATGCCTACCGAACAGTATGGGCATCCTTTCAATCTCGTCAAAGGTTAGACCTATGGCACGGAAAAAGAACGGCAACTTGAGTATGAATGAATACAAGTATGAATGTAATTAAGATAGCATTACGTCAGAATCGAATGACGATTCAATCAGAAGATATAATTTCAATGAAATTCTGTTTTCAGAAAATTGAACTAATATTATATATGTAGTATTTGATATAATATTGAAGGACGAATGTGATTCATTTGTTTGTTTCGATCTATTTAGAGTCTTATATACTATTGTAGTTAGATATCATTCATTTACAACACGTCGTATTGTCAAGTAAAGAGGAACTACGAATTGTAAAGTGGAGGTGTAGAAATTGGATCTGCTTCTTAGAATATTTAATAACTCACTTTAATAACGTCAAGATTAAATTACTCCGAAAACTGGAAGAACCTGGTGGTGAAACTCTTACAACTTCTTCTTTATTCCATTCAGAAGTTTGAAAAAGAACGGAAAAATACCGTAGGACTGGCTTTTTGGAACAAACTTTGGAAGTTGAAATTCCATTGTATAATAATTCCAACAATTTAGGGCTGATTTATAAGTCCAAGCCTACCTGTCAATCGGAACAATTTGTGTTTGTTGAGATTATGTGACAATCATACTGATCATAATGTCTTTAAAATAGCCTGATTGCGAATTGGGGTTTTTTAGGTTTTCGACGAATGAATGTTTAAAACAAGATTGTTGCCTTCCAGAGCTAGCTGATAAATTGATGTTCCAAGTTTGGCTGCTTGATATCTACGATTAATCCATATTGAGCCAAAACTGTACTAAGTTTTAGGCTAGTTTTGATGGAATATTCAGGGTGCTTGTTGGCACTTAGCTATACAGCGTATTAAAAATGTCTTTGATGTCAAATCAACAAATTTTGAGTGGGTATTTCTAATTTTTAGTTTTTTAATCACTGGTCGATTGTAACTTAGATACATTAGTACAAGTAAATATACTAATAGTAATAATGATAATAATAAATATTGATAATAACTGGAAGAAACATGAAGGAAATTTGATGTTTTTAGCTAAACGAATGAGTTTTGAAAGTGAGAAGCGTAGGAAGTCGCAGGAAAGCAGCGGTCCCCTCGGCTGTAGCACTTCCTGTATTAGCTTTTGCTCCTGCTCAGCCCCTCTCTAGATTTCTGACGGCGACATCTCAATAGAAATCCGGAGTTTATTGCATTTACCCCCACTTCTGGCGATCCGGCTTAACCCCCTGCAGTCCTAGAAAGTTGCTAGGGCATAAAACAGCGGTGCTGGTAGGAGCCCTGGTTCGAAGGAAGGGGAATATCGACGGAACCCGGATGCCGAGGGGATTCTCAAAGTTAGCCGTGGGAGTTCAACCTCGTACAACATTAATACTTGAAGATTGGATGCCGATAACCCTGAACGTAAATGTAAATCTGATAAATTAATTCAAACAAATTACCGGTATGTACTCAGGTGAGTTCATTGTTGTTGTTGCCATTGTTGAAAAGAATTCTTATATGATGATTCTTTCTTCTAGTTTTATATTATGAAACTCACAGTTTGTTTCTTGTATTTATATTCATGGGCACATATTTCCAATGTACGGCAACACTGCACAGCCGATGTTGATGGTCCATCGACAGTACAGGTATACAACACTTGATAGGATTTTGCCCCTAATCATTGGTGCCTGCCGGATTCGAACCAGGCTAATCAGTACTCCCACTGAGAGTAAACAGCCGAAGGACTGATGCCTTAGCACGCTCGACAACCTGAGCTCCAATAGATGTTGCCTGTCACTCGTGATATGTTCCACTACTTCACAACCTGAGATGAAACTTTCATTTTATTTTCTTTCTTTTTTTGTCGCGATGACACTGTGCAACAGCTTCGTTACACAATGAAATCATCGTAAGCATTTTTGTGACACTCTTTTGTAACACTTTTGGGGAGTTGGGACATGGAAAACATGTTTCATGCTAAAACTAAAATAATTATCGCTCCTACCAATGAAAAATTGATTTATTGTGATTGATTCATGATCTAATCGTTATTTCCCGAGCGCCATCCGAATTTGTCACTAGGAAATGAGGAAAAACGACTGCTTGCGCCGAGTGGACGATTGATAGGTGAGCAACGAAAATCTCAGAGGTCTAAGCCTATCTCCCTATTCTATGTCAATTTAATCAAAATCAGTTGGGAACTCAAGAAATTGAGAATGTTAGAAGAATTTGCCGCCAAACAAACACCCTTTCAACACCTTACCCTTTTAATTTTTTCACAAGAGTACACCTTAAGGAAATGAAAACAATTTAAAAATGAGGAGGAGGAGAAGAGGATGCCCAGGTTTACCCGAAGGGTTTAATGAAATGAAGAAGGGGGAGAGGGAGAAAGAAGTATCCTTACGATATGATCACCAGTCAGAGAAGAACCGCGAAGGACAAAAGACGCAGCCAAGTCGAGTAACTCCGCGCCACTTTCCCTTCACCACAACCCTCGCCATGACACGGCCGAGGATATCAACGTGCTGCCACTCCTTTCATATTTATGTTACAATTTGTTATTAGTCCCTAGCTGAAGCATTACGTAAACAGCTTCCTTCTCAAATTTCAGCTTCGAAGGATGATGAGGAAAGAGCATAATCACAGCAGAGATGATCATCCCCTGTCTTAATCTAGCCCATGTCAGACTCCATAAAATACTACTCACTCTCCTTTTATTCAAGTTAGTGTAGTGCGCACTACGACCTTGATTAGACAAACTAAACGAAAATACCACATATTGTATATAGTTGATTTTTCACTATTTCGGAATAAATAAATACAAAAAAGTTTTATTAAAGTGATGCCTCGTACATGCGAATAAAAAATTATTCTCCTCTTATAAACGACCTCATATGCATTAGCAGCACGAACAACACCGATTTGGACAATAGATAGACCAACAATGAATAGCTCCGCAAAGGACCAACAAAACGTCATAATACAATGACCTAGAACGTGATCAATACATGCCAACATTGATTGTTTGACTTCTATTGTATACTTTTCAATTGCCTTGAAATCGGAACGGTGCCAAGCAGTTCAGTGAACAAGGGAACGTTTTTAACCTTAATTCAAAAGGAAAGTTGTGCTTTCACAAAAAATAACAAACCGATAGGATTTTCGGTCACAAAAGCTATTGGGAAACCGCTCGTGGAACGTCTCTCAATTTGGTCTGTTATCTCCAATAATGAACATTTGTAATCGATCAAGGAAACACTATTTTAACCACCCCTAAAAATTCGTTGTTTTACGTTTCTAGATGAGTAAAATTCAAAAATCGAATTGAAAAAAAGAAAAGAGGCCGTCAGCTGTTAGGAGTTTTTATCCGAAACTACCGAACGGAAGTAAATGAAACTTGATTCAAAAATTGACATGACTAGACATGAGGTCTAGTTGGGACGGAATGCTCATTGATATCGGTTAGTTATAATGTGTCAGATCGAAAGGCTGAAGTTTCATGACTCTGAATATCGAAAACTATCCATTAACACGATTGTTTTGCTGTTCGTTTGATCTGTCAGAAGTGCCTTCAAAGAATCGAATAAGTTCATCCGTACTGCTTTGTGTTCATCCATTCGCTCTCCCTAAGTCCTGGAGCTTTGACAGAAAAAAAGACGTAAACACAATTGTGAATGTGAACGTGGTTGGACATGGGAAAAATCGCCTAGTATTATGTGAGAATCGCATCAGCTGATATAATTGCTGAGGAATTTTGTTTCAAGAGCTCCTTTTATAATCGAGTTTTTCAAGTCTTTTATGTAATTATGAAGAAGAGATGGACAGGAAGGTGTTTTATTTTACATCGTTGAATGTCAGTTGTTCTATTCATGGATTTTTACATCGTGTCCATGTGTAGTATGTTGCACCATTGTAGGTACTGACATTCTAGGACATTCCATGACCTTACTTGCAGCTGAAGTTTGAACGGCTATTTTCTTTAATATTCAACCTAGACAGATGAAATTAGTATCTTAATTTTAGTACTAGCAAATTTGTACCTCGAGGTCTTTTCAACATAACGAATATGGGATGATCGATGATCTGCCGAGCAGAACTTCGTGAGCTATAACTTTGATATCCGCTGCTGTTTCCTACGAAGAGAGCAGTGGAGGTTGGTGTTCATTGAGTTATGTACGAGTATAAGACAAGTCATTCCTTCTGTCTCCAGACATCTAAAGTAAATTGCAAAGTAAGATGATCAGTAATCAGCAAATTAACAATTAATGGGGGCTCTTCTTATGGCATCAACAGTGGACAAGACACCAGATCTGGAGTCTGTAGGCTTCGAGTTTGGATAATGTACCACAGAGTACATCCACAATGTATATACCAGTGATTTAAGTGGAAGGGTTGTTCTAATACAGAGATGATGAACCTTTGAGTAATCACATTCAGTGTTTCCTAACAGTTGATTCCGAGAATTAACTGTAATTGATTGAGCTTTGAGCTCAACAGCCGACTTAATTAAAATATCTCTATTTTTGATCGATTAACGTACGATGTTCAGCATACCACTTAAAATTGTATGGTTTTAATTATGCCGATACGTTCCTTGTTTCAGCGTTTTAACGTAACATATGGATGTGGAGAAGAAATCTGTTTGTTAGCGTGTAAGCAGAATGGATTTATTTTTTTATCCATCTTCAGTTAGGGACGCACAACAGTAACTTCGGAGAGAGGAAGCTACAAATCATGGATGCTCATTCAGGGTTGAAAGGTTATCGAAAGTTCACTTCGTCGAGGGAGCAGTAGATTCCCCCTCAAAACAAACAACTTCCTCACCCTTTTCAGGCCACGCGTCCCCCAGCTACAGGACTCCCTTGATGGTGACATTTCCTGTATGGCCAGGCGAACGGAAGGGTTGGGGATCAGGTCCGGGAGGGTTCTAAAGGTGAGCACACAGCTGGATCAGGGGACAGGGGTGAGGGTAAATCCCGAAATGAAATACGAGGTCTCCCAAAGGGGTGAAGGTGGAAAACGCCAGGTTGCCAGCGTTGCCTGGAAGATCGATGTAAACGAGTGCAAGCCTGAGACGGGCCGCTGTTGACACGCGTGCTGGAGGCAACTTTGGTTTAGGAAGCGATTCATACGTCCCATCCAGGAAGCTAAGTCAACTCTCTAGAAAGGCGACTCGATTCTGTCCATCAACAAAGCCCAAGTTCTCAACGTCTGCTATTCTGTCGATGTCGTGAGTAAGCCTTTAGCAAGTACAGAAAGGTGGATGCAAATATATATGTGATGTGACATACCTGCCCTTCATAATTGTATTCGTTCTTTCTGGAAACTCCACGAGCATTTTTGAGCCAGGACTTTTCCATTCCATAAGAATATATAATGAACTACACAGGAAAAAATCCTAACCCCGTTAACCGTCCATAGCTTTTTTCGAAACTGCTGGTCCAAATTTAATGAAACTTGGACAAAAAATTACATTGTTGGTTAAGTTTGGGCCGAATTCTGGACATCACATTCTGTCAATCCTGAAGGGTGAAAACAGAGGGTTGAAATATTAAAGAATCAGAACATCGAAATAAAACTAGTGTCTCTGTGTTGATTGAGCCCAGTCAGACCGTTTCATGTTCATCCGTTTGCTTCCCTAAGGGGTTGAACTTGGACGAGAAAAAAACGTCAACACGAATGTGAATGTGAATGTACGAGTATTTAAACATATGAACGTTACCTAGTAAATAGTAAAAGTCGATTCAGTTGGTACTATTGCAATGAAATTTTGTTCTCAACAGTTCCTCTTGGAATCAAGTTTTTCCTAACTATCGTCATATCTAGGTAGAGTGAAGGGTAGATAAGTACGTAATTTACTTTACCTTGTCAAATTTCAGTTGTTACGTCGTGGGTTTCAACGCCCGTGACAATGTACAGCACATCGCATCATTACAGGTGATTGAATATCACCTTTTGTTACGCACTGAGAGATTAGTTGAGTGTTGATTGTTAAGCAATTATTTATGAAAAACTCAATCGACCGTCTTTGGGACGTCGATAAGTCAATTACAAGGAATGGACTGATCATGGATATGGATCTCTTTTTGAGTTATCCAGAGTATATTTACAAAGTATGGAAGCCCCGAGTTCCGGTTTTCCATCCAGACAAGGCCTAATGAACATAGATCTGTGAATCACTTATAATCTAATACTGAAATAATAATCGTTTGTGTAATAATTTTCTCCGTTTTCATTTGTCACTGACAAATGTCGAATGAAACCACCCGGGTCGCTCTCCCTTAATACAAGACCATAGGGAGAACCATGAGTCAAACGAGTTAGAGTTGTGTGATCATAGGAGAACGGTATAATTGAAACTTTCTTTTAGATAAATCAAACAATTATTGTCGAATCAAAACTTTTATCAGACAGACGGTACTAATAAACTTGAATTCTCCAAATATCCATTTATTGGCAACAATAATGATCGAGTTTTACAATATAACTACTAAGTTTAAAATAATCAGTGAATAACGTTGCCCGCCTAAGAATAAGTTCGAAAACTTGTGCACTTTGGGGGAGTTCAAAATTCATTATATTTATTCACATATAAACAAGATTAAACAAGAAAAATAAATAGAAAAGTTGATGTACCTATATTTTTAACATTTAATTGAACATGATGAAGGGACATTGGATACATCATATGCTTAACCAACATTATTTTCAAAATACGGTTCTAGACTACATGTACGTTTTCCATCAGCCCCCGACCGCTGAGTAGCGATTTATTTGCACTACCCCACAGAATGATGCGATAATTGATATTGGAGAATACTAAGCCAAAATAAACGGTTGTACCTATTAAAGGGTTATAAATTCTGTTACACCCTTGTAATTTAATACCTGCTCTTGTTACGTAAAGAGAGTAGTGTACAATCACTACAATTTCTCTTCTGTAGAAGCCTATATATGTAGTTACTATATGATTAGTTGATGTGTAACGACTACTTATTTGTCGACCACTGTGGAAGGGTTATAAAGGGACTCCCAGGAGTGATGCACCTTGAAATCGCCTAGAAACCCCATTATTGCTTGACGCCGAACTGTACAGGCCTGGTAAAACGTGCGCCAAAATGTCAGCTTTCCAACGGTGTAGTCGTTTTGGTTAGTGACAAAAAAGGATTGGTAGATAAAAAAGGGTCAGTGACATAAACAATATTATCCACCAATATTTTTTCCTCATACTATCCGACGTGTTCGCAAGGGTGTGAGTTGTACACAGGAGTGTACATTGGCAAAACCGTACACAAAAATCATGTCAACGTACTTACCCCTGGCATAGCTACTCAACGAAAATAAACTCATCGCAATCAATCGTAAATGATCACAATCAATATCCGTCGGCTCATTTTTCATTTTTTAAATATTTATTTTTTGGTTTATATCTTAACAGTCTTATTAAAACTAACTCTTTATATGAACTCGATGTAAACCCTAATATCTTACTATTGTCCTACAACTGGATAACAAGTTTGAGTCAACAAATATCTAACTAAAACTGAATTAGGTCAGAAACAACAAATTATCAACATTCCAACACCCAACGCTACGGCCAAATCAGATTGGGGTTGATAGTGCACGGCGCACAAAGCAACCCCTCCTTCAAGACCTAGGGGTCGTGCGGGTCATTGCCTATCCTTCCCTATCCGGGGGCGCATGTACGAGCGTCCCCACGGTGAATGCAATAGGCATGAGCGTCCCCGACCCGGGGAAGCCACCATGTACGAGCGTCCCCGTCCCCTTCATCTCCGTATGTACGAGCGTTCCGTGATCACTGCAGGCATGAAAACGGTCGTTTTCATATAAAAAATGAACAAATCGTAAAAAATCCAGAAATCAAGTGATCACGGGGACGCTCGAACATACGAAGATAAAGGGAACGGGGACGCTCGTACATTTCGTCAACACGAAAAACCCACGTTCACCTCCGACGGGGACGCTCGTGGTATCACCCCTATCCGGACCAAGACAATGCCTCCTCCGTAGCTTCCCCAATTTTCTAACATCAGGTCTTTTTTAGTTATGCCACTTTTTTAGGTGTCCCGCAAGTTATGCACGATCCGACTCCTACGTGTTCTTCAACTCATTTTCGAACAAAAATGCCTCATAGCAATTTTTTGCCGGAGGCCTCGTTCCCGATCCAAATTTAATGACACCGTTGGAAAGAGCGTTAAATTTTCTATCTATTTGATGTCAGAAACATTTTTCGATTGCATTGAAGATGTGCGATTGCTGCGCGAAATGAGAGTTTTTTCAAAATCTTGAAATCGCCTGTTTTTTTTTTATTTTTTAAATATTTTCAGTTAAAGAAATGGTGTTTAACTGCAGGAAAACGTGTGTTTTCTGTTAAAATTGAGGTTTTCCCTAAAGTCTCGACGAAAAAAGGTTGGAGGCGGGATATACGTAACTTTTCTCGCTGAATCGAATGGTGACAACGCCAGACCTCTCAAGTGACAATTCAAGTTAGCTTTGACGGATGCATAAACCCGTTCGTTTGTGAACAGCGGCCTCGGCATTTCTAAGCTGTCCGGCCAAAGTCAAGATAATGGAAGAGGCTATTGTTTGTGTTCATTTACGATTGATTGCGATGAGTTGTAAACAGGATAAACAATATTATCTACCAATATTTTTTCATCATACTATCCGATGTGTTCGCAAGGGTGTGAGTTGCAAACAGGAGGAGTGTGAAGCATTACCATTGGAAAACCCGTACACAAAAATCATGTCAACATACTCACTTGTGGTATAGCTACTCAACTGAAAGCAACTAATCGCAATCAATCGTAAATGAACACAAACGATGGCCGTTTCTAAAAAATACTCTTAGATCGCGAATAATTCGGAAACGACGCCCCTGGCAAAAAATTTCTAGGATTCATTTTCGTTCGGAAATGAGTTGTAGAATACGTAGGAGTCGGATTTAGCGTAACTCCTGGGACACCCTGAATAGTACAGAAATATGTGGTGGATACGCTTTTTGTTTCAAAGGATTTTCTAGTTATATATTACATTATACACCATTCATCCAAACACTCTTATACGAAACGGTTAGTATGGCCATGTTTGTACGAAACCGTACGATTTGTGTCCAGGCCGGTTGATTGGTGCATTTTATTGTTTTTCACAATTGCAACAACCACAGAAAAACCTGAATATAAGTGGTATACGATCTACCGCTAATCTAGCTAACATCTGCGTTTTGTAGCCACATGATTCTCTTGAAGCAAAACGGATATCGCCTCAACGTCATATGTGAAATTACGATCCTTTAGTGACTATGCACGAGGAGGGATGGAGCTAGCGAGGGGTCATAAGGCCGTACATTCAACAGATTGGAGTTACAACATGAGTACTTTCCCAATTAACACACCATTCATAATGCAGTCATCCACAAAATTTAATTAGTGAGAATAATACATGTAGGAAACACGATTTCATCTCCCACTCACACCAAGGGGGTGCTTCATTAGGTACATAAGTCGAAAATGTCATACTGATTTACCTAATCAGAACCTCTGTATTCCGTCAGAGGATGGAAATGACAAATACATGAAGATATTTAAGCACATAGAGTCAAATCGATAAGTTAACTGATGAGGATGAATACAGTCAATATATGGCAGTGTTTTATTTTTTCTCTCAAAACGAATTCCACCTCATTGCAAGTACAGCTAATAAAACAAAATTAATAGCATATCCTAGATACGATATGTATGTACCCAAATGTCTACTCACCCCATGCTTTGGGTGAAATCAGATCGATGAAAGATCATGAGGAATCGATGTTCTAGGAAATTCACTTAGTACTTGAAAGGGGAAGCAATTAGATAAGAATTGTACTGAGTTTAGTTATTTTTCTGTTTCTAATTATATAAATAATTGAAAAATGTTCAATTAAAACTGAAAATCTCACCTGCTACGTTCTTGTTTTGAGTTGGTATAGAACACTCGATTTTAACAGGTAGTTTCGGCGAGACTTTGAGGGTGGTCCGAACTTGGTAAAACCTGCAACAAAGAAAAATAGGTACGTTCTTCAGGTGCCGTTGGTATTTTGACTTCCTTACGTATTTAAGTAAAAAATAATTAGCTGAGTGAGTTCTTAAATTGTGCAATTGAATAAAATAAGATTCCTCAACCCTACCTACCGGGGGATCAACTCATACCTATGATGCTTCAGCCATTGAAGAGTTATTTTTTTGTTTACCAACATCTACTGTGTTCCCAACAACCTGATCTGACATCCAAACGCAAAATGTATCCTTCCCTGCTGTTGAGATGGCACTTTTTGGTTTATTATTCAATAATAAACCATTGTAATCGCTCTGTAAAAAAAAAATTCTAACCCCCCTGAAAATTTCATGGTTTACGTTTCAAAGGGTGTAGAATCCGAATCTGCAATAAAAAATTTTCCGTCCGTCCGCCGTACGCACGATATCTCCGAAACGGCTGGAGCAAAAAATCTGAAATTTTCAGGAAAAATCCATCTTGGTCCGACGACGCCCCAATTCTTGAGCCAGCTCCCTCACTCAATTTAAAGTGCCCTTTAAGGGCTGTAAAAGTTTTGTAAAATCCCTGAAAACCTCAAAACTAGTCGAATCGGCCTAAATATTTTCCTATTTGAAGAACATACCATTAGGAATCGAATGAGCCCTTCCCCACGTCCGTAGGTCAAACCATTCCCGATGTATGGCCCGATTTATGGTGCCAACATTTGCGTTTTTTCGTTTATTATTGTTTGTTTGTAACCTAGTGATGTCCGGCCGATAGCGTCGAGTTGTAGTGAATGTGGATACTGGAGTGATAGCCGATGTGAATACTTGTAGTGTAGTTAGTAGCCGATACACGGGTTGAAGCATTCTGATAATATATAGGTAAATATTATTCAATATTATTACTGGGGTTTATTATTCAATATTATTACTGGGGTAAATAAGTATTCTTTCACTGGGGTTTATTATTCAATTGGCTTGGGTTCATGATTTGAATCTTACTAAGCTTCGGAGTGTGCGTGTTTTACAGGTGATAGAGCGATTATCGAATTTCAGGAGATATGCATAGACCACGTAAATCGGTTCTCATCCAAAACACCTATTTGGATTGATCAGTTGATGATATTTGTGTGGCCCCTCTACATCTGTCTACCTTTGGCTACATCGTTTACATTTGGGCTTGGGGAAGTTTTAACGCAATACGAGTGCCAAAGGACTTGATAAATTATAGATGTTTTTATTGTGGGGGGGGGGGGGGTATTGAGGTTCAATAAAAAAACGCTGCAAATTCTTTCACTGGGGTTTATTATTCAATCGGCTTGCGTTTATGATTTGAATTTCTACTTCGTGTTTCACAGGATAGGGCGATTATTGAATTTCAGGAGGCACACAAATATGATCAACTGATCAATCCAAATAGGTATTTTGGTCGAGAACAGATTCACGTGCTCCATGTATATCTCCTGAAATTCAATAATCGCCCTATCCTGTGAAACACGCACACTCCAAAGCTTAGTAGAAATTCAAATCATGAACGCAAGCCGATTGAATAATAAACCCCAGTGAACGAATTTGCAGCGTTTTTTGTGGGAGGACGAAATTGGGAGTTTTCTCGGGGTTCGTCATTTTCAAGTAAGTTGTTTACACGTACTTTATTGACATACTTACCCAAATTTTCTATCTGTTTCAATTTGAGAGGAAATGTATTATTTCGAACTAAAATGTTGTTTCATAGGAAGCACGATTGAAAAATAAAATAATCCAACGGCAGATTTTCGCCAGCTTAGAGTAACAACCTGACCATTCAAAATGTCTCACTCTTTCCTTTTTTTTCATTCCACATAGACATTGAGCACTGTTTCCTTCCTGTTATATTATGGGTGCACATTTACCTCAAAACACAAGGAGAAAAGATTCGCCCCCTTTGTCTCCCTCAACAATCGCTGGAAAATTGTGAATTTGATCGTCTTGTACAATTTGTTGAATTGATTGTCTTATCCAATAGGAGGGTAACTATTGTTCTTCATTGGTTCTTTATTGGCCTTATATACTCTTATCACGTATAAATATCGGCAACCTACTTCGTGTCATTCTTCAATAATCACGCAATGATCTTTGTGCTCTCCTTAATTTTTCTAGGCGACATGAGATACGGTCAAGTAGCCTTAGTAGTTTCTATAAAAAGAGGGACCACGAAGTTGTACAATATTCCTCTCAATACCCATACCTGAGTTTTTCAAGTGACAGTAGTGCAACACTAAAAATTTTGAAATTCCTTAACTTGGAGTGTAGGAGCGTGGACGTACCAGAAAAAGCCACTTCCCAACTACACCTAGACTATCAGTGTGGACTTCTTGTTAGATGAACATACTTAAGGATACCAGAAAGATCAATAGAATGCCTACTCAGGTGTCACCTACGACCAGGTCAACAGGCTGGCCCTGGAATCTTCACCTCCGACTCCCTCTTTTTTACACCTTCTAATATTTAATACGCACCACAATTTGGGATTTGTTCCATTTTTCGTAAACTTTCTGATGGCCGATAATTGGACATTAATTAATTATTATCAGTGGTTCCTATGTTTTTTGAGAATGAAGACGCAGCGCTGTTCGCACAAAATAATACCACATTTACAGTAGTGTGAGATCGTCAGCTGGTCTCCACCCCACACAGTTGCGCCGCAAATTTGAGGTCATTCATTTCAGTGTTTAAACTCCTTCAAAAGTTCATTTATTCAACAAATTTGAAATAAAAAAATTAATAAAAGCGATGAAATGTCCATAGACTTTGCGATGTCATTTGTAATTTATTGCCGTGACGCAAAAATATACATTCATCCTTTCTCCCTAAAACCTACCACATCACCTTCTCGTCTTTGTTAACCCACAAAGAATAAGTTTCAAATTTTAACTTTCCACGATGAACTGAGGAAAATAGAGGTCTTTAACCTGATCCGGATGAAGCCCGTTATGTCATATTTAGATGTTCTCGAGATGCTCCCTATCAAATTTCAACTTGATCGAAATTTCAAGTTCAAACCAAGGGCAGATATCAGTGAAGAAATATTCAGACAATTTTTTAAGATATTCATTTTGAAACTTTTTCAAGTCCTTTAAAGCTTGCCAAAAAGAGCATGTACCATGCTAACAATTGAGTAGAACATACATTCTCTTAAGAAATGCTATAAAATAATAAAATTGTTTCAAGATTAAAACTTTCTTAGGCGATAGATGTGCTTTAAGTTAGACTCACCCTCTTTGAAAGAGATCCACATTGTAGAACTTGCAGAGTTCGATCGAGAACTCAACGGTGGCTTGAAGTTCGCTCATTGCGAGTCGAAACGCAACTCTCCCATCCTGAAACCAACAGAAACTTAGTTAGCGATATGGGAGTTAGAAGTATATTTTTGGACGGCAAAATACAGGAGAAATCGGTGAGAAATAACGTTAAGCGGAGGGCGGCCGCAATGAACGAACAAACGCAAACAACAATAGTTTCTAATATTAGATTGCCTATATCGATCGGGTTCGACCACTATGATTTTGCTGCAGAGCTTATCAATGAGCCAATTTCCTCCGGCTTCGGCACCAACGAAAGGTCAAACCCTCCAATAAAACGTGACTTCAGGAAACCTTACTTATTCATTCATGCTTTATATACACTATTATGAAGCTAAATTTGACGTATGAAAAGCTGCAATGGTCTAAAATTTCATACCACCAAACGTTTAGAAGTTCTATTTTCCAACTTACGTAACGATTGCATTCATTGCGTTCATTTAGCAGAAGAAATCAATGAAATTATTAATCGAAGCAACATCTTATAAAAACCTACACCATTAACACATATGTAACACATTCAACACATAGTTTCACATATACAACTAAGCAGTTAGCATATAACTGATTAGCTCCAATTTAGCTCCAACTTCTCTTTTTTACAATCGTGTGACCTATAAATATATCTTAACGAATAATTAAATTATATTATATCTACAATCATAATGTTACAAGTGATACCCTTACGTTTCTTATAGTTCATGTTTTTTATTGTCATTGAATTTGTATTCCTCAGCATAACCTTCATATAGTGACACATATGAACTTTGCCGCTCTTCTACGGCCAAGACCAGGAGTTTTTCCTCGGTTCAAATGAGTGGTGAACGATTTTTGAGGGCAGGAAATAAGAAACTAACTCTTTCTTGGAATCGATGCGTTGTACTTGAGTGAAAATTATATCTTCACTCATCATATATTCTATTTTACATGGATTCGACCCAAAAAAATTAGGCTCTATTTTGTAATGAAAAGGGTAAGATTATCGAAATAAGAATGTGCATCAGGACTAAGTCACTCGCGACGAAGTTGGATTTCAATTAATTCAATAAATTTCAATTTGGAAGTTTGGATTTCAATAAAAACGGAGTGAAATAAAACGTTATCTATTCATGTTTGTTACTAACGATGACTTAACCGTCAAAATCGATTTAACTGGGTGACTCATTATTTTCCTGGAAATAAAGACAACGTTGTATTTAACTCGGTTTTTATTTTTATTTGTAAAGTGTATGAGGTTGGGTGTGACAAATAACTTCATCGTATTGTTAATATGAATGTATGGACCAGTGAAAGGTTTTAAATAATCTTGAAAAAACGTAATCTTACAAGACGGGAAAGGAGTCACGGCTCGTGTTACCAGGGACGTCAACGTTTTCAAGTCGGTGAGTCGACCTGTTTTGCCATTCTGTCCGGCGTTACGTACTGCGAGCACTGTAACGCTTGATAGAGTTTACTTTTGCCTGTGCGCAGTGTTGATTTGTGGGTAATGAAAATCATTTACAGCCTAACCCACACATTTCCTGAAAACTCCATTAAAATCGGATGGAAACTGTGAAAATGTTTGTCTCCAGGATCTACTACAGTACGGACACACACGCTTACAAACACTGGGAGGCATAAAATGAAAGCTGTTTCAGAATGGTCTGAAACGCTGCATATGAGTGGATATTTAATTTTTTCAATAAACAAAATGGTCTGCCGAATGGCATTTAGCCATTGGGTCTATGTGGCACTTCATATCGTAACATCTATAGAATCTAACCTTGTTAAAAGGATTGAAGAGACGAAAATGCCACGGGACATCAACTTCTCAATTTTGTGAATGGACAAGTACGCAATACGTATCTCAGCTCTGTCGCCCTAATTTTACAGTGGGCACAATAATGATTGTATCTTTAATATTAAATCGGCCTTCTTGATATATCCTTGAAATTTTAGCATGATCGGACTTTCAGAAAATATTGTATGGCGGGTTTCAAGTAGGCTCAGTGTGAAATAATCATTTGTGAGCTGTGAAGTTCAGAGGGCACCATCTACACTTCAACCTCACATTCCCCATAAAATTCATCGAAATCTGAATGAATCTAGCTAGGTAGGATTAATGGACACACGACAGACAGACATGAAACAAAAGTTCAGAATGGAAGTTTGGACATTTCGATTTTGAAGAAAAAAGTTTTTCGTTTCCCAAAAGTGAAAACTTCCGCCTCCTAAGTGTGGATCTGAAAGCAATAGTTGAGCAATTTTTTGTACTACAGCAATGGGTCATATGACTCATGGACACTGATGGAGTTCATCCATTTCTGAAAACCTAAGTATTTGAACATAGAAACATAGTTCAATGAACAGTTGTATCAATATGCGGTAACTGGAATCGATGACAGTAGACGCTCCATGTTTTCATCACTTAGCGAAGGAGGAAAATAAAGGAAAATAGAAACTAAAGAACAACGGGGGAAAAAAGTCTTCAGTCCTCTTTGTGGCGCGTGCAAGGGTGAGGGAAAAAGAGTGAGGGGTAGCCGAGAGAGAACAATGAAACCACCCCGCGATGCTCCGAGGTCCTCAGATAAAACAGTCAATGGAGGGTTCTAACCCCCTCCCTCACTACGTTCACCCCACTCCACCCTCTCCAGTTCTCATAACATTTCGAACTACAGTCTGTTACGGCCATTGTTCGCTGGGACGCATCCTCGGCGACCTCAAGTGCAAAAATATTGTTGCCAGCCATTATACTCAAACTGGGATTCGCATTTTTTTCTTGTTCGGAGGTTTTTCCAACATTAGATTCAGTGCATGGCATTCAAATACAAAACACCTACAGTAAGACGCATTCTAAACCTAGAAGATCAAATTATTTAAAAATAACACATCTGATTTCAAGTTGTTCTTATTTTGTGAACTTGTTTGGACTTGCTCTGCATAAGGATTCAATTCATCATCAATCATACTTCTAACATCAAATCATCTATTCAAGACTATCTCAGCAGTGTAGAAATGTGTCTTAGGAAATCTATCAATCAATTGAAGCATCTTCACTGGCCTGTGGCCAGCTTATTTACAAAATCACCGACCGTTGCCACTTCTACATAGGTATTCCATTTGTTTTTACTTTCCTGGTATCACTAGGAATTTTATGATTTAGGATCATTCATTTTGTTAAATTTCAACAATGCACGTATCTTTACAAAAACAACCAACGTTGATGTTTCAAGTCTACTGCTCTCTCTGAACTGCCCACAGCTTTAGGCAACAGTTTCATATGTACAAATCCATTCTCTAAACTTTTCAAGAACTTTTGGAAGAATTTTTCACCCTCTAACGTCAACCTCTTTGAATGCATTAGGTCAAACAGCGATTTGGCACTTATCGTTATCAAAAATACTGCAGCAAAGGTGAATAATCTGCTAATTGGTGGCTCTGCGTATAACAGGGAGCCTGTGCGAGGGGATGGAACGACAGAACAGTCAATAACAAAGGAGATGAGTGGTTTAAAACCACGCTATGCTGCCATGAGACCCTTCGAAGGATTGAGACGATTAGCCTGCAACACATGGAGGATTCTCTTGAAGCAAAAAATCTACTGGCGTACGTTCAGACAGAGCAGTTCCATGAATGGGAACGGGGAACTATCCACATCCATTACACTTTTGGCGCTTTCAAGAAGCTGAGGAGGAGGCTGAAAGGATAAAAAAGCTCGAATTCAATTTTCAAAGGGTAGTTGGTAAAGAAAGTCATTTCTCATTTTCCCTATGGGGACAGCAAGAGCAAAGGATCGTCAGTAGTACAGGGTGATTGGTTCGTTACCAGGCCCTGCTTACCTAAAACGGAGGAGCTGATGGAATGCAGCTCCCACTGGATTTTCTGGGAGCTAAAAAGCTTCAATCACATGCTCAGGCATAGCAGATTCGAGAACGAGAAGGGAGAACCAGCCTTCCCTACTGAATGGTCATAGGGAAATTTTCAGCTACAAAATGAAACTAATGGGCAGGAGAGTAGGAATTCGTAGAGAAGAAAGGAACTCTTGGAGAACGAAAATTTGTTGTTATACGTTGATTGGTTAGGTTGTTGCCCAAGTTCGTATTGAATAGATCAGCAAATGGCGACTTCATAAAGAATACATTCTTTCCGTTAAAATATCCTTATTCAGTTATGTTGAGAATTGAATGAGAGTTGAGAGCTTTGGAAGAGCTGTCTAAGCATCGACACTGATCACAGTTTATAAAGAGTCACAAGCACCCTTCACTCATATTCAGGTCTTTTCTCAATTTCCCAATAAATGTCACTCATTTGAGATCAGATTACATTTCCGCACAGATTTTGTGTAGAGCCATTCCGATTGTTCCGGATAGTAATTTATCAATCATCATGGTTGGAGATTCTTATTCAGAGTGTTGGTCCGTGTGTCAGCGTAAACCTACATTTTAGCTGCGATGGTCACCGGTTGACGGGGTGAAGAGCTGAAAAACCTAAACAGTATTACAATGCCGTGATGTCACATCAATGCTAGCGCACCTAATGAAAGGGTCATGTCATCCAAGAGTAAGAGGCAAGTGGACAAGGGGCCTGGGAGCGCAGCACAAAAACTCGACAACGAATTCTCACTCCTCCATTCATACCGTCTCACAACATCACTGGTCTCACACATCTGGGCTACCCCCAAAATGGCCCTTTGTAGGCAGCTCGGTCTCAAAGTTTGTAGCTGCAAAATAGCGAGCTCGACTACCAACCCCCAACAAACCAACCACGATGTTCATTCAGTCTAAAAGCAAGACCATCCCGGAATGCAATCAACAGTACTACCTCATCGTGATTGAAATCCATATGGATACTACGCCTACCCCTCATAAGAAAGGATATTTTCCAATTGTATGGTTAGACACAACATTTTAAGATAATATATCACTATTTGAATGAACATACACCAGAGAACTTATGAGAGTGTCTCTGCGAAGTACGCTTGGTTGCGAAGCAAAGTATCACGTACCTACCTTAAAACTTATCCCATCACCGAAAGCTTTAGGTTTGTTTGTATGATAGAGGCTTTAATCAGCATTCAGTTTAACAAGAAGAATCTCGTGTATTAGTTCGAAGGCTGTGAGTTTTTCAAGAAGAATCACCGGAGATATTTTCTCTTTACATTGTGTGTAGCACCTATGGATATAAGGTACTCTTACTGGTTAAACATCTACAGATAAACTGTATGAAAAATATAAATTGAACTACGTTCTAATTAATAATTGCCTCTTTTTAATCCCTGGGACATGATGATTTGGTGTCATATCCAGCGAATCAAATTGCTTTAGGATACAAATCATTCAAAGGGTCCTACAGCCTCCTCTTGTCTGCTGATAATTATCATTCATGACAAGGTTGACACGTGAAGTTTATCACGCGTACCGAGAAGTGTACGTACCTTCTAATCCCTTGAATACATATTTGATAGATCTTGCGTTATACTCAAAAATCCAAATTCGAAATTCCACAAATGATGATGAACGACGTTTTAATTTTAAAGTAAAGATGAGTAATCTAAAAAAAAAAATCACGCCATTATTTTAGAAATTGAAAATTTAATCCCTTCCCAATGAAGAATTTTAAGGTATTCTTTCATAAGTTCTGTCTCAGAACGATATAATAAGGCATTTTGAGGGACCCGACGAATGGTCTTCGAGATTTAGGGCTTTTGGAATCTGATAAGCCTAATCGCCGAGGTAATACATCACCCAAGAGTTGTTCGACGAGGGGAGACGCTTTTTCAGTAATTTATTGTAATCTCCTTGTTCTCGGCATAGTTTCATGTTGTCAAAAATACGTGGGGAAAGAATTTATGAACTACATATTTCACCTGGTGTTAAAGTTTATGAGTATGCGTATTGAGTGTTTTCCAATTTTTGGTTGTGTCAGTCCGAGTTCGATTCTAGAACTGTTTTTGGTTTAAAAAACTTTCAAGATAGATGCAAGCACTATTACCAGCAATAATGCCATTGGACGGTGTAATAAGAGTACACATAGATGCTGTTGTCTCATTTTGAAATTAAACACATTTCTACACCAGAGTATTAAAAATCAACGGCGCTCTCCTATAATAGTTTTTGTTTTGGTAATTCCTGTTACGGGTTATCTTTCACTAGCCAATAATCAAAAATACATTAGTTTGAATTCCACACCCAATCAAAGAGTACTAAAGGTGTGACTCTGACCTGACTTGTTTATAAATAGGCAGAGTTGGACACAGTTTGCCAGGTTGAGTTGATCTCGTAGGCTTTCCTGGCCAGCCCGCCCGAACATAGTGAAGTCGCGTGCCAACAAATAGCCCACTTCCTAGACCCAAATCACTTCCCCGTTAATTTTCCGTGAACTTGATTTTTCTGATATTAACGCGAGGCTTTGTTCTCATACAATCTGCTTAATAATGTTTGTCATCAAATTCATTAATGATTTCAAAAAAACGTTTTGGTTGGACAATTTTTGCACTAAGAGAGAGAAAAAATTTATTGATCATTATATTGGGTGGAATGTTGGAATAGTTGGGGTTGTGAAAAGTATAAATTGATATGCCAAAAGCTCGAATTGGTATGCCGAAAGTTGAAATTGAGTCGCCAAAAGTTGAAATTAAGATGCCAAAAATATTACTACAGCTTATGGAAACCCACTCTCATTTCTTACTGGATGCTCCGACATCAAAATTTGAAGGACGTTCCCTAAACATCCATTAGGAAGAAGAATGTTTTCAGTTATTTAGTAGTTCAGTTTATCAGGAGGGAATTTTGGCTTGTCGAGTCTGTATTTATTCAGGTTCTATATAAATAATGACAAGGCCGGTGGCTAAACATACTGTGATATTAACGTAGACCTTGAGAAAAGAGTAATGAGGGTGATATTGCATTTTGACATTCAATATGTCAACAGTCAATTTGATCTTGGAAGGGATCGATGATGCATGAAGGAAATCGTGTCAGCCTCTGTTCAGGATAACAGTGTGCAACATCCCAGCATTCGTTCAAGAAGGTCTTTGTTATTTGTCGTTTGTACTATGCTTATCTAACTTAGATCTCGTGAATGAATTTCTCAGTGTCATGCACTACAATCCCTGTATATGCTGATGAAATGCAGAGTATTTTTAAGACAGCAGAAGCCTACAGTTTTCATTATTGGAAGATCGCCTCTTGACAAGAATGGTTCATTCAGTTGTAGTCTCTCTTAACCACAAACCTACTAGCTTTCTTTATCCGTTTCTTTATGAGGAACGATTCCTCGATAAATAGAGAGGGAAAAGGCTCATTTTGGGACTTTTGAGATTGATCCAGAGGTACCTGCCAGAATTTATGATAAGTAGTATATGGAATGATATAGTTACCCCTTCAAACAGTTAAACTGTTAGTCTGCAACACTCAAATGATTCCAGAATTTCAAGAATTAGCGCGGGGGTTATAAGTTATGGGAAAGGCTCGCATTCGACCAGACAGAAGTAAAATTTAAAAGATACGAGGATAAGATAAGAAGATCAGAGTAAACCGTTTATTTCCCTTTTTGCCTATGGGACGGGACAACAGAATAGTCAGGTACAACAGGCAGAAAGTTGTTCGAAACCACGCTGAACTGGTATATGACAGTTAGGTGATGGAATAATGCAGTTACTGCTTCCAATCGTTAGGACAATTAGCCTGCAAATCCAAAGGACACGCTTGAAGCTAAAAAGCTCCAGGTATCTGATCAGCTTTAGCAGTTACAAGAAACGGAAGAAGGAACTATTCACAATGTACTTTACAAAACTGCTGCATACAACTTTGAAAGACAATGCTGCACGATCAATCCTGCAAGGGAAAATGGTCTGGATCTAAGAATTAAAAGGCTGTTATAGACAACTATAGTTCGCAGAAATGGATTATTATCGCTAAGTATTTATTCTTGAAAATAGAATAGCAACTTTCAACTGTTAATTTGGCTTGGATTTCAAACATCAAAGCTGCAGTCAATCGGAAAGGGATGGGGAAAACCTGCAGTTAACCGGGATTAGTTGCTGCAGGTTATCCACAACTCTTTCTGGTTCGCTGCAACTTTAGAAATTCGGCCGGTAACCGACTCCCAAAGACATCATTCTTTTTTAAATCTGTTTAGATGTGAGAGATCAATTGTGCCAACTGTGTTTTGGCGATTTGACAAAATGTCATAAAGGCATCTCGTTGATTAATTCAATGTCCAGCGCCATTCATAAGGTCTAATACTCCACTTTACTTACGCCACACATTGCAGGGGGTTATGAATAGTTGGGCAGTGCCACACAACGGACGGTCGTATATAACGACAAAATGTAGCGTGACGGCCAGTCGTTGACCTACGAGCGCCTTTTGGAACAAGCATGCTACATTTTCATCCAGTCACTCCGTAAGTTAATTTTTTTTATTATGGGTAACTGTTGGAGATAATGCTACACTACGAGTGCGATACTTTTGTACCTTTTGAGAGGAATGTTCTCACGCAGTTCCACGTCAAAATAGTAAACTTCATTTCTCGTTTATCCATCCTATGCTAAAAGACAAATTCACGTTTCGATTTTCAGTCCACCAATGTAGCAGAGGTCTAGTGAAAATCGAGAAACGTAGAGCACAGAAACACATTTGCACTCACATTCGGCAATTTAAAGTACCTCCTTCCGAGAGCAAAAGACATTGGAAAAAACTGTAAAACCTTAGTTTCTATATAATTACAATTACGGGGAGTATTTCGGTTATCTCGAAGATGTTTTTCGTAAATTAACCTTAATTTCTAGGAATTATTTAGGAATTGATCGTAATTCCTTCTTTTTAGTTCAATAATACGTTCACTCTATCAAGTTCTCTCCTTCAACATGTTTAACCCCATCAAAATTAGTATTTTCGTAACAACATTTCAACGAGGTGGTAAAGTGACAGGGGAGATTTCGACTCGGACGTAATTACTTAGGCGTAGACAGAATCAAGATGAAATAAATTAAGTGAAACTTTAAAAATATAGTCTCTCTGCTGACATCTAAGTACCTGCTTATGAACCTCAGAATAGCTACAGACGTTAGTACTTTAACCAACTGAAAATTATTGAGGTGAAGTAAATCACATATCTGCTGTTCACTAGTACCGACGTCATTATATGAAAAACGTTATGATAAACTCCATTTGGAAAATTGAAACACCATCGGAATAGTACCGCTGACTCGATTGTGGTCGTCAACATGGCGACTTTAACTACGTTCTCACTCACATACGTCTTCGCGTTATTTTTCTTCAAATTTTACAGAACTTGGGTTGTAACGGAAATCAAATATCATCAATATCAATCAATATCAATATCAAAAACTCATTGAAATTGATCAATCAATACCTTATGGTTGACCAATGGGACGTAGGATTCAGTGATAATTAAACCCGGTATATTTTAGGTCCTGACGAATGTTTCTTCAATCTTCTCTTCTTCTTTTGGAGGAAAGACCCCAAAGACGTATGGTGAATTTCTTGGCCAATTTCAAAAACTCATTATTGAGTTGAATAAGCAAAATGATGAAGTACCACATAAGACGTAGTTTCTTACTTTCTCAACACTTAGTTATTTAATACACTCCTCTTGCTGTTGATTAGTAAGTTTTGGTTCGAAATGTGATCAGTTTACCACCGACTTCTTTTTTTTAATGATCGGTGTGGGTGGGAGTGGGTGAACCAAACAACTTGATTTTCAGTTTTTTCCTTCCCGTTGTATTTATTTTTCACTATAGTGTAAAACATTTCTTTGTAACAAACGTTTCTTGAGAGAGTTAAAATGCCATTCCCTGGCGTTAACTACAAAAGTTTATACAGTAAGTAACGTTGGCAGACCTCAACAAAAATCGGGGGGTTTTTTTGAATTACGCATCTATCTACCATTTCAGAAATATATTAAAAGCACTTGTATTGGAAGTAAGTAATCAAAATATATTGGTATTGAGGTTCTATCAGCCATGAGGATCGAGGACCCAACAGAAAACCTGGCAGTAAACGTCAAGGACGGGAATTTATGTGGCGGTCGAGCGAAGGACATTTCATGCATCAGAAATTCGAGTTCCCTTCCGAAGCCTGACCGTAAATCACGGAGTGGGGATCAGAACGATAAGAGAACACGAGGAAAAACTGTGTTATTGATGAAACCGCACATTCCAGATATCGACGTTCAAAATATTGAGTTAGGCCGTAGGTAGGTTTGTAAGGCTGGGAATGTAGAGGCCACGAGCAAAGATCGGAGATGAGCCTTTATTCCTCAGTTGAAACAAATATTGGACTGGCTGACTAGAACTAGCCGATTTTTGAAAGTCTTTCATACGCTTCTGCAATCAATCAAATAAATAAAAGTGTTAGCTATCATCCTCTCCCTTTCCCTTTCCAAAGATATTAGTTTAAATTAAAATATATAAATTCCGTGAGTTCATACTGGTTTTAGAACTTACTAATATACCATTTATAAGCAACGTATAAGCAATTTATTACGTATGGAAATCTTTGAATGCCTACATAGTAACAAATGCTCCTAAACTTAATCTTCAGTTCTTCTTTTTTCTGCATGGCGAACCCTTTCCATTTTAGTTTGTTGTAAAGAGTCATTCCCAAGTATTTGGTGGTGTGAGCTATGGGTTTGTTCGTTCGTTCGTTTCGATTGTTGGCAATGCTGTTTGTGTGAAGTTGATGTGAGACTTCTTCAATTCCAGCCGCCATTCTTTTGGTGCATTCACTTACCCTATCAACAGTATGCTGTAGCTTTGAAGTTGTTTCTTTAACGGATACACAAACTGCCAGAAGGGGTGAACCACTCGCAAAAGTTGTTTTCGTCGCTTGGTACATCTCTCATAAACAGAAGATATAGTAGTGGGCCAAATATACTTCCTTGAGGAACTCCTGCCCTAATTTCTCTTAGGCTTCAGTATGGACACTAATGCTTAACTCTTAATTTTCGCTGTTAATTTGAACACTTACAGGAGTTACTTGTACACATTCCTCTTGGATATTAGGTTTTACATAGAGTCCAATCGGACTCCTAATAAAGAAGAAGAAAAACCACTTTGAAAATAAGTTGAGCGTTTTATCACAGGATAGCTCGTATTATGCATACGTACAGCATCAGTGTAAGACACCGCTTCTGAGCTTGTTTAAACTTTTTGACAGGTTACTAGCATCATTTGGGTTTTTTTTCGTCACTCCTGTCAGGTTTATTCTAGCCTCAAGTCTTTGGGCCTTTCGACTTTTCCTTTATTTTCTGCTACTCTCTGGCTACCTCACATCCACAACATCTCGCGGAATGGGCATCACGACAGTTGATGCAATTCGCAGGGGCAAGGGGAGTTCGCTGCACATTCACAAACGACGTTCTCAAGCGCTCAAAACTTATTATACCCACATTTTCATAAACATTGTTAGGACTGCGTTAAATTATTTTCATTCTGTTCAGATTTGCAATCATTGGATTTATTTCCCCTAATCGCACCAGTCCCTCTGCCAGTATAAAGAGTCTCCCAGAATAATACCTTTCTTACAAAGATAAATTTTCAGCGGAATTGAGTTCGTAACTTCCTGCACAATTCGAAAAGTTTTGAAGCCATTAAGAAGTGTAATAAAGTTTTGTTGAGCCTATTTCCTGCATGACATCCGTGAAACTTTGCAGAGGTTGTAAACATCGCCTCCCTCCTAAGTTACCATGTCGAATTTAGAGCAGAATTTCAGTTTAATGATCACACTAAATACTTCATACCGCGTAGAATTCTAGGTTGAAGATAAATTATTTATGTAAGAGCCCTTTTACCCCGCATTTTTCGATTAGGGGAAAATTTTAGGTTAATAAACCCTCTGAACTACAGAACCCCACAAAATATTAATAAGAACAACCTCCAGCGTATTTACTTGCGCTACAGGAATATGTTAATTTTACAAAGACAACAATACGAAACCCGCAATAAGCGAACCCACAACAGAACACCTGGGAGTCGTGGCTACGTAATTCGACCCAAAAGAAACGAGCGTGCTTTAAAATTTTAGACGGGTGTTGTGTGTTCGTAACCATGATTGTGTATTTTTAGATTTCCTTTATTTCTTCTTTCTTTTGTAGCATTCTCTCGACGTTTTGAAAGAAACAACAAAGATCTCAGATAGAGTGTTTCCAAGAAGGGGGTGGGGTTGAATATTCGGAGCGAAGGGATTTAATAAATGATGAAGGTCAAAAGAGACGGAGAGAACTAAAACCTTGTTTGTACTGTGTCTAATATAACTTGAAAAATCTCCGAGTAAGTGGATCAGATTCCAGTTGCAATACTTACTTTGTCTTGAGATAATATGAGATTGAATTCTAATTCAGAGCTCTAACATTTATACTTCTGATAGGTATACGTTAATGATGAAATTTTATTGAGATTCTAACAGGATGCATGCCATCATTTTTAACATATTCTTTAATTGTTAGAATTCCTTCTCTTTTCGATTCTTATTAGAAGAAAAACAGAAATCTTAATAAAAATTGAACCAAAAACTTGATGGGATGTAGTAAGAGGTCGGTTCTTTAGTTATAAGAATTACGTATCTACAATACTGCCACACATCCTTAACTCAAATCTGAGCAAAATTGCATGTTTGAAAACACACGTTTTCAAGGCGGATATTGCCAACGCCATGCGAAAAGTTTGAGAACTAACTTTGGTTAATTATAGGTCTCTCATCTTCTTCCTTGGGCTTTTTAGTAATTTTTAAACTCCAATTCGAAATCTGCTAAAACCTACGGTTCTTCTATTGAATTGAATGGCAGACTATTTGCTTTGAGATACATTCTCGAATCTTGTTATGGTTGTAGCCCCTCAACACTACGTTCAGGACATCTTTCTACTGGTTCTTGGCATCTTTATCGCCTACGTTCTACACTAGTGCTCTAGTTATTGCAATTGAAAACATTGACGGCAACAATGCAAATGGGCGTATATCATTGTCAAAAAATATACCTACCAAATTTAGTAACAAATTATAACCAAGGATCATCATGTAGACGTGGTTAACAAAATCTTACAAACGCTAACGAGGCCTCAACTGCAATAGGATTGGCGAAGTTCTGGTAGTTACTTGTTTAAGAGGTGAAAAAACCGTGAACATGCAGATTGAGACAATAATGGCGAAAAAGAGGCCGCAATCAATATGTATAACAATAGTATTTATAATGATTGTTCGCTTGGAGACGGATGATCTACCAACATGTGAGTTTGGTCAACCTAGAATGAGAGACAATGTGAGTAATTCCTTTCGGGGTGCGCAAGTTCCAAGGATCAACTTGGAGTGAATGTAAACAATTGTTCTACTTCGTCATTTTAACATCAAGTAGCAGGTAAACCTGTTAATATGCTAAATATGTCTAAAATTCTGGTTTCCGCGTGCTCAAACCTTACAGGCAATCCAACGCCTTTCACTACTTAAAGTAGGTACAAAGCGAATCAATTCACATCGTGCTGGTACAACCTCATTTAAACGCAATCACACGGCCCCTAGTTACGTCTCTATAAACCAATTTCTTGTTTGCGTTTGGCGAACACGACAATAATTTAGAATTTTAAAGGGCCATCTAGAAGAAATCCAATGAATCCAAAAAGTTTGGAATTGTGAGCCAGGATGTGAACCATCATCTAATTCAGCACCACAATGAATAGACTATTTTCGATACAGTGATTCCTCCCTTTGAAATTTCTTCAAAGCTCCTCGAGGGTTGTCTTCGAAGAAGGGTAGTTTTGCGTTGTCCCTGTTAGGCCACCGAACGACATCGCCGCCCCAACACCAAGTAGACAGTTGTTCTGCTCGTGTGACAATGGATGGCACTTGAAGGCGAACAGCTATAAACCTCATGAAAAGAGCTTTCTTCTGACTTGGGATGATAAATATACACAAATAGTAGTGGATATCCCAACGTCGTTTTCCAGAATCGCGTGAGGAGTTGGAATTAGAGTAAGTACCCCAGCAGTTACCGTGATCTTGGGGGACTCGAGTTGGGAAGCTTCGTGACTGGATTAAGACGATTCTCCACTTAGAATGAGATCTTACAAGTGGTTTTAATTTTCGCGAAATAAAATCCCTCACCCTCCACGATTAGAATGAGGCGCTTCCCACTTCGAAAACGATCAAGAACAACGCGTGTATTAATGAATAAGTTATACTCATTTCTGTAGAGCATGTCTATGACGTAATAAGACCTCGGATCCGCGCTAGAATTCGAAGAAATATTTATCTCTCTTCTCAGTTACAGTACCTATAACGACAAACTTTATAGTCACATTCGTCTCGTAGAGATATGTCTATGACAAAAGGAAAATCGTGTAGATCTCGATTAAAAGCATGAGACTAGTTATTGAGAGTAGGAACGGATAATAACAGTAGGTAATTACTAGAGGCGGCTACTGGTGGAGCCCCTGAACCTCTTGGCTAATTACCTCTCTCATAATTACTCCATCTTTATTCGAAGAGTAACTTAGCTAGTGACAGAAGACTGGATTACACTATTTAAATCTTCACATCTCTAGGCTCTGGAAAGGAATGTGATTGGGAGGGGTGCACCTGACCAATCAGAAGCGATCAGAACCAACTGCTCAAAGCAAAATTTCACGTGACAAAAGACTCATCCATTTTTTGAAGAGAGAATTTCATTGCCTTTGTCAGCTGATCTTCGTAGCTTTTGTGTCGATTTTGATTAAGTTCACTCTTGGTTGTTCCTATGTTATTGTTGCTGTTAATTATTTGTTTGTACCATGTTCGTTTGTTACTTTTCTCTGCCAGAGGGTAGATTAATTCTATCCTTCGGAACGAGATCAATCAATGACAAACAAAAAACATTGGTCATCAAATGCAATGAAGATTCTGATTTTTTCGTTACAGTAATTTTGGGTTCCGGTAGTGAACAGCAAACGTTAATTTTTGGATTCTAAGCGTCTTGAAACGTAAACCAACAAACTTTCGAAGAGGTTCACATTTTAGTATGAATATGCTTTAGCAAGGACTTCGCCGGCAGAAAAACGTTATATAAGATTGGAACGAAATTAGTACCGATAAACATCCATTGCTAAGGAGTGATGTCTGCTAGCGACCTGGTATAACGCACACACATCAATATTAATAAGACATGAAAAATCAACAACGCAAATATTATGAACTTTAATAAATGATACATGAGCTGGTAAGATCTTCAATTAATGTTCTAGGCTAAAGCAAATTCACGTTTCTTGAATTTTTATCTTGATCGATTACACAAGTTCATTAATAAGTTAATAAACCATAAGTAACACAATTCCGCTAAGAGCTTCAGTGTTAGACCAAGTGGATTTTCTACAACCAAGGGGCTATATTAAATTAACTGTAAGAGACGGAAAACACAATCTTTAATGTTACTCATATTCAATACTTTAATCTTATATTTACCTTCATAAAAATCTTTACCCAATACCTTCAAAGTTTCCCCAATGACAACAGACAGAATTTAACAAATGTAGCCGGGGATGGAAAATGAAGTTCATAATCAGTACTAATTGTTCCAACATAATTAACTAATAGCTGTTCAATTTGTTATAAGAATCAGATTTATAAGTTTGTTGAGCTGACACAAAGGGAACTGAACAACTTTTTCTCTCTTACAAATTATCATTATTGGAGCTTCCGTGAACAACAAACATCTTAGATATCCATGGATCGATAATATCTTTGACTATTTAGCCCATGGTTCACAGTCCTAGGTACTCCTCGAGTTTCCCTGTCGAGCTAATCTCATTTTGTTCTTCAACTTTGTTGACAACTGGTTGGTGCTAGAGACCCCTCTTTTCTCCCATTTCTTGAGCCATCCCGGTCAAGTAAATCGATTTCAAGTGGATAGGTTGACGTACGTATCTAGATGTAGACACGACTCTAACTAAAGGTGAAGCTTTGGCTTCACATTTGGAAGATCTAACTTTTTCTTCTTCAAAATTAAAATTTCCGCTCGAACTTTACGTTGTAGACCATAATGAACAAAGTTCGTTGCATGTCTGTCGTGTGTCCGCAGATACTTACTACACGTGTTTAGCTTCAACTGTTTTCATTCGATTTTGACTTCAGTTTCTGGGAAGGGACTGATTGGAATGCTCCCGATAGAATTCATCTCTGAAAAATCACTACTTCACACGCCGAGCTCTATTCGTAAAATCTGGCAATTTCTCAGATTCTGATGGTGGGATCTCGCTCAAATTAGAGGTTAGTCAGGGGAAATATGGTTTAATCACCTCACACCGAATTTAAATCCATCGTATCATTATTGTACCAGCTATAGGGTTGAGCATGACACTCACGGTAGACTAGTTGCTCCTACATTGATGGAGGATCGGTTTGACCGTCAGACCAGTCCAGTCCAAGCTCGAGGCTGGCGGTACATGGTTTCTATATAATTGAACCAAATAACAGGGACCACTTAGAACTTGAATGATAAATGAGAGATTTTTTTCTGGTAAACATACCTGCTTATTTCTCTACTGTCTACGAGCTCGGTCAGTAACCCCAATAGAAAATTATCCTATCGTACAAGGGGAAGTAGAACAAATATATACGTATCTAAATATAGTATCAATTATTTATGAGGAAGAAATTTAGACAATTATATAGAATGAGGAAAAAGTTTTCTAATATTTCGAAAAATCTTGATCACAGAAAAATTAGAGAAGAAATGATTTTGGGAGTCTTGGTCGTGGTGTATCAATTTGGTATCCAATGCCGGAACAAATGATTTATGATGACCAAATTTTCAATAGTTTAAATTGAGGCCCCCAAAACCCATTTATGAGTTCTTTCTGACTGCCGCACCTGGCGATCATTTGAAGCCTCAGGCATCTTGCACACCACTTTCACCCCGAAGCATTCATCAAATGATCAATTATGGGAACGTGCGTACTCACACAACCGGAGTGCTCTCGCTTGAGTCACTGAGGCCTTATGATTGTTGATCCTTAGGTTAAGGGTTGCAGCCTTCCCCACATAAAAAGCCGAACTGCCTTCACATTTCCGGCAGATCATTTGGTTAACACAGTTCTTCGACTGGCACTCCGTTACATTTGTACGAATGTGAAGTATTTGGAGAGGTGAAGTCAGGTTCTTCAATGACAACTTGCACCTCGGTCGCCCACATGGATGCGAACCCCGGTTGGGTGGCTGAGATTGGGGATGGCGATGGGATAACAAGTTCCCAATCGTTTTTCCTTGGCGGTAGCTCACTCTCGGGGTTCCACGGAAAATATCCCGTGTCTGTGAACTTGAAGCCAGTATTGATTGAAGGATACGAAGAATAGTGTTAATTTTTTGGGCACCGAAAAAGAATGTGGTAATCAGTGAAGCTCTGTTCGTTGGTGATCGTGGATTTGTTGGTATTTGACATGTGATGGAACGATTCCGGTGGCCTCCAATAGATAGTGACCTAGGGATTGATCGCTTCGGGTGGGGGTGGCAGCTGTTATAATGAAGGTAGAGCTGCTTGTTCGTACTTTTCACATGTACTCCGGTGAAGAATTCCCCGTTTCTTAAAGAAATGTCAACATCTAGAAATGTCGCGGCTGTCCTAGAAAATTACCACGTAAACTTTACAGAAATTTGTGAATTGAGTGCTTCCAAAAACATTACCAATTCATCTTCCCCATATCAAGAAGATATAATCTATAAACCATTTCCAGATGAGAGGGATCTTATTTCACCAGGAAGTTGGTGGACTGGGTTCGAGGTTCAGGGCGTTGCTGTAAAAAGCCTGATAGTGCTTGTAGTCCTTCATCATGAGGTATTTCAGTGTATAATGACTCAACGTCAATAGTGACAAGAATAGCATCCTCAGGAACTCTCGCAGAAAACTGAGAAAGTGTTTCCTTGATGAAGGATGGTAGGTATTATATTAAATATACTGTCATAACTCCCTCAATTTTAAAGATAGCTCAAACTTGATGACACCGTTGCAAAGACGTTAAATTTTTTATCTATTTGATCTCAGAATACATTTTTTTTTATTGCACTGAAGATGAGCGATTGCTGCGCGGAATTGCAGTTTTGTCAAAATCTTGAAATCGCCTGTTTTTCATCTAGCCTAGAAACGCCATTGATTCTTGAAGCAGAACTGTGCAGCCTGTCAAAACCTGCGTCAAAATGTCAGCTTTCCAACGGTGTCATCGTTTTAGTTTTGAAAAATATTTTTAGTTAAGGAAATGGTGTTCAACTGCAGAAAAATGTGTGTTTTCTGTTAAAATCGAGGTTTTTCCAGAAGTCTCGACGAAAAAAGGTTGAAGGCGGGACGTAACTTTTCTCGGTGAATTGAATGGTGACAAAGCCAGACCTCTCAAGTGACGATTTAAGTTAGTTTTGTCGGATGCATAAACCCGTTCGTTTGTGAACAGCGTCTACGGCATTCCTAAGCTGTCCGGCCAAAGTCAAGATAATGGAAGAGGCTATTGTTTGTGTTCATTTACGATGGATTGTGATGATCGAAAAATTGCTAAGAGACATTTTTGTTCATAAATGAGTTGTAGAACACGTAGGAGTCGGATTGTGGATAACTCCTGGGGCACCCTGTATAACTAAAAAAGACCTAATGTTTGAAAATCGCGAAAGCTACGGCGCGCCGCGGCGGAGGCATTGTCTTGGTCAGGGGCTAGGATATGCAATGACCCGCACTACCCCCCGGTCTTGAAGGAGGGGTTGCTTTGTGCGCCGTGTACTATCAACCCCAATTTGATTCGCCCGTAGCATTGGGCGTTGGAATGTTGATAATTTGTTTGTTTGGTGAAACTCTTTCGACTAGAACATCCGTGCGATTTTATTTATGCACAATAAAAGTTGTGCACAATAAATGACGACTCTTGCCTCACTTGAGAAATCACAAGACTTGTTTTAGACACCGTATTTGTGTAGGTAGATTGTATTTTTGTTTTTTTAAACTCAAAATTGAATTTCTATATGAAATCGATAAGGAATGGCAAAGTTGACCATACCATTGAAAGGCTGATTAAATGATTTTGAAATTTGGCAGCTTCCATCGCGTTTTTTTGAAAATACAGTTAATGTACAAGTATGTATTTTCAGAAATTTAAGTTTTTAAAATTTGCAACGTTTGAATTGGTAATAAGGAGTTGACTGTAGATTATTAATGTGCACTAGGCGTACAGTAAATTCATTGCTGAGTCCGACGATGTGGTCAAAAGTTGAGAAAAGATTTAAAGCGGGAAAACGAGGTGTTTTGTAGCAAAAAAACTTGGTTTTTCTAAGAAAACCTTTAAAAAATCTAATCTCGTGTACGGATTGAGATAGAAAGGTGCGGTTGATGACACTCTGGTCAACTTCAGATGCACTTTCACCCCATTTTTTTGTCATACTCACTCGAATACTAACGTTCAAAAAAATATACTAACCTAAATAGTTTTCCTCAATTGTTCAAAGATTTTCAGTTTTGTAAGTGGCTCTTCAAAGTTAGAGGAGATCTTCTGTCTTTAAAGTATAGGCCCTACGATTCCAACGACCAGATTTGTGATATCTGTAACTCTGGAGAAATCGAGAATTGTTTTCATTTCATTTGTAAGTGTAAAGCATTTTGTATGGTTAGAAGAAGGTATTTGGGGGAGTTGGAATTGAACTGGAATGAATATTTAGCGTTACTAAAAACTGGAAATGTGAATTTGATCAAATATTGTAAGATAGCATGGAGCCTGAGAAACAAAACAATAATCGAGTAATACAGTTATTTATAAATTGAGAAGTTAATTTCAATGAGAAGGACAACATGACTGTGATATTTGCCTTGCAGTAGAGATTGTTATTAAATTGTTATATTTCAAGTACCTAATAAAAAAGAGTCTGTGATACCTAGTTCTAATTTAGTTTGGTTAATGTAGGATAAATTTAGTTTGTGAGTATTGGGAAAAAATCAGAATTGTTCTATGCATGTGACATTTCGTTAACTTGTTATTAATTGTTATCATTTTGAAAAGGTTATTATAATTGATTAAGAATAATGTTGACTGTGTTAGCGGCTGTTTGGGAGATTCTATCGGAAATCTTGCGTAATCTGTAAAATTAAATATCTACCTATGAAAGGCGAACTCATCGGACGGTCCACCTGGACCACGATTATTGCATGCAGTTGTTATAAGCATTTTTGTAATTTTTCATCCATTTTGTAATAAAGCATGTTTTATCTATCTATCTAGTTTTCCTCAATTTTGTATCATCTATTTTATTTTAGTAGGTTCTCAAGTGCTCAGCGATAAAATTGGCGCATACTTAAATATTGAATGCTCACCGCAAACATGAGTCTTCAATAATTTTTGCCTTTCGTAGAATTCGTTGACGACCCTTTGTCGATTTAAATAAAACTACGACTCTAATTTTCATCGCACTTTAATGGCATCTTCAACGTCTTCAGGCAAAAAACCAATTATTCCGCGGCGTTTATCATAAAACGATATATTAAATGAAAGTAAAGGTGGACGAATTTCCTCAAAGAATAATTAAACGCTTATTCTTGATTTAAACTCGGTAGAAAATTGATATAGAAACTATCCAATTTCAGTAGGATAAACAACAGCACGAACTTTTCCATTTCTAGTGGTACTCAATTGAACATTAGTAAAAAAAAACTCCTAAATTCTCTCTTTGCTCTCTGTAACGAGATAACCACGTTGAATCAGAAGATTAAATATTCCAGTTTTTAATCTGAAGATGTAAGTACATTTTCACGGGACTTGCATTGGATGTCAAAACTTTTTGTATGAGTCCGATTAGAAAATGTCAAGTTTTGTTCATTTGACATGAATATGTGTTCTACATACCACACAAAACCTCCCTTGATGAATTTACGAGTGAACCATCGTGCTCACAATTGTGTTTACATAATGTACCTAGACATCACATGGAAAGTAATCCCAGTTAGCCTAATACAAAGTTAGGTTGGGAGACTCTTGTAAATTTTGTGGGTATCACTCATTAATACTGCATAGTTTAATTGAATTTAGTTTGGAGGGCGTAACGAAAGTACTGTAATAGAGGCTTTTGGGGTGTAAAATGGTAATTTGTAAATTTAATTTCAATTCTACCGTTCAAGTAAGATATTTTAGGTGTTAAATAAATTTAAATGCCCAGTTCAGCTTAATTGAGGCAATTGCCGAGAGATTAGTGGTAAAAGGGGTCACCAGGGTAATGGGTTTATTTATTACTCACCTATTTGAGGATGACGGCGGTTCAATTTCTTCTGTAATTTTCGTCACACATTTTTCCAACACTGAGCACCAATTTTGAAACGGAAATTTCGAACAGCGCGCAAAAAAACTAGTGTTATTGCACTGACCCTATGGCATACTAATGGTTATTGATTTCTCCCTGTTGGATTGTGGCGGTTCTCCGGACGATCCCGCCTCCGCCCTGTTGATACCGAGACACCGAACGACATCGCGACACGGGACGCGAAAATTTTTGGATCGAAACGGCCGCCGGAACGGCAAAACAGTCAGAGCCCGCAGGGTTTATTTGGCCACTTTTACCTCCGTTGGGGGGAAGTGGAGAAATATTTCCGCGGAAAGGGGAAGCCTCCCCTGGTCTCGCTAGACTACCGCGGAGCAGAGGGCGGGCGGCTGGGTTCTAAGAAGGCGAGGCGACGGGGGCGCTCCTGGCGGCGCCAACCCCAACCGGGCTCTGTTCGTATAGGAGGGAGGGGGTGGCAGGCCGGGGGTGGCAAGCCGGGGGTGGCTCTGGGGGCGGCCAAGGGGGTAAAGATCTGAGCTGCAGATCACGCAACTCCCCGAACTACTGTCTGATGGCGTGACGGCTCGAAATCTCTGATGTCCAACAATCTCAACTGACAAATACACATTTATTTTATTAATAGCATCCAAGAGACATCGTAGTTTACCAGGGGGAGAAGAAATGTAATATCATAATCCGATTATGTTCTTTCTTTCTATACACGCACTTACCTGGTTTGAGAAGATTTATTTATTCTGATAGCCTGAAAAGTTATACAATCCTTTCAAAAATGCATTAATGATGATTAACACGGAAACGCTACCGTGTGTCAGAGTGTCTAACTGAAAAAGTGTAATTTGCTCTTTCCCCACAATAGGTTGCTTCGGAACTCCGTCTCCCGGAATCAACTTGCTTTGGTTAATTTCCAGGAAGAAATCATGATGAAAAGTCTTGCTATGTCCTTCAGGACCTACAGGGCCCTGTGTAACAGTACCCTATCGATGCCTCATTTGAAAAAAAAAAATTGACTGTCCTGATCCCTACAGTTTTCATCCGATTCTGATAAAATTTCCACAAAATTTGTGGATTACACTTTAGGCGGCCCCAATGAATTTCGTTGCTCGGATATCAATTAATCAGCCTGCACATGCTCAAATATCTAATCCACCAAGCACCGAAATCCTCAGGTTCGGTTGGACCCATCTCGCTACACAATAAGCGCGATAGACCCACAATACATGTTAACCCCCCGCCTCCGCCCACCCCTTTTCTTAAGAAAATTTAAACCATATCAATGATTTATACATTCATGTTATCTGGACGAGTAAACTTTGTGACATACCCGACTTGGCAAATGTTTCTGAATTTCTTTATAAAAATTTTAATTCGAGCTAATAATATGGGGACTGAACTATGTGTTTTTGTCCTAACATTCACGATCATATTGAGAAAAACTCAATGTGAGTCCGATTGAGATAGATTTTCGTAACTAGATCATGGAGGGAGAAAATATAAATAGAATTGAATAATAGGCACATTAACAATAAAACTTCAACATTAAAAATTAAACAGAAAATTCAATTATATCCTTTTAAACTCACAGAGAGAGATAAAAAGAAAGAAATCTTTAGTTACAAAATTTAAGTTTCGAGGGATGATGAATTTAAATTTCGGCGAAAAACAGAAATCTCGAGTAATTCGGCTCTATTTACAATTGATTACTCTTTGGGAGCAAATTGATTTCAGGTTGGGAGCAAGCGAAAACATGGGGAGAGGGGGAGTAGATTGATACATTTCGGAAACTCCGCGGAATTCATTGGTGGGGTCAAATCCCTACTGAATAGGGCTAATGTTCAAAGAATTTGTAAGAACTGTGAAGGTGAGGCAATAATTATTCCATCGATAACCAAATCATTGTTAGATAATATGCATAAAATTATGGCGTATACATACTCTGAATTTTGGAACAGAAAGGTTTTGAGAATGACTCAAACAACTCCTACTCGATTATACAAGCGTTTCCGTCGCATAAACCTCTAGGTGCCTGCTAGAAATTTCTCTCGTTTTAGGCACGTAGGAAGCAGTGCTTATTAAAAGAGCGAAGAATGCAATCCAAAGAACGTCTGGTAGATGTGAAGCTGAATTACGCGACACGAATCAAGAACTTAAGTAGCTGTTCATCATGGTCATCCCAAACAAGTTTATCTTTCATGAGGAGGCCCAGAAAGATTATTTCTAATAGTCGATGAGACGAAATACAATATCTTGAGTTTTATCTTTATTCATGATCAACGAATTGCACAACACCAATTGTCATCCACCTCATTACAAGACGATAGGCTGGCCTGGTGTGCCAGGTCATGAGTCCCGGTAACAAACACCCCCGTGGCAATCGCATATGAATGAAAATCTCCTTTTCTGTGATCAACCTGGTACGCTAAACTGTTTGAAAACAGTAGGAACGGAGCTGAGCAGATATTAGCTACTCTATCGGAGGCAGTCTTCCAAAAAACTCACGAGGCCAAATTCCCAAATCCCTGATGAGTCGTTCAGGCAAATGTTGTGAAGGAAAGATCGAACGCCTAAAAATGTAGTGAAGATGGATGACAGCCGTTTTATGTAATACGTAAATATGCCTATTGAACATTATTAGCTCTCTTTGTGATGGTGTTCTAAGCCACACATAGGAAGACATGATAAAACCAACACACTTAATTGAAAAATTAACCTTTATTCTTTTAAAATATGATTTCTCATCAACACATTGATGTAGAGTAATCCATTATTGTGCAACTGTGTATATAATTACTAATAAACAAACAAACCATATAAACCTACAACTGAATATGAGTCACACAATAATCTTCCTGGAGTTCAATTTACACCTCGTTAATAGTGCAAAACACATCATATTAAGAAACTCCTCATTCACGTAATTAGTTGGTGAAAAGCCTTTGAATTTTCGGTTTGTAATCAATAGTAATAATGATAAACCTTAGTGTCCTACAAAAAAGAAAAGTTTGGATCGCGTTTCTCGATGAAACAAATCAAAACCCAACCTAAAAAAAGTATGGCCGTCCGCTATGACCGAAAAGTAGCAAAATCTGGGTGACTATAGCCTATTGGGAGTTTAGAACAAATGTGTCTAAGATTTTCTTGGAAACCGCTGGACAAAAGGTTACAAAATTTGAATTAGTTCAAGACCCGCAAACGACCAAACGGTATCATGTCTTAAATTTTCGGCGTCATTTACGATCAAAGCTGAATTGTAAAGTTCGAGAGGCTGAAATATTAATTATTTATTAAGTAATATTACTAAATAATTACTTTTATCAGGATTTCTAAAAATTTCAAATCGTCTTGTATGATAGATATAATTCCCAAGTATTGAATGAAGCCTCTCGGATAGCTAGCTGCTGTTCATCCGTTCGTCCACCTCAATAGCTACATCTGAGATTTTATTTTATCTCGTGGATTTAGTAATATTACTCGTGAGTTCCTAGGTTGTGTCGATATTACTTGGGTAGCTCATAGACACCGTTCTTCTTACATACAGAGTACCAGCTAAGTAAAGGTGGTTTACCTAATTATTCTAAATTATTCGTAATAGATGCTTACTTTGTTGTATTATTTTGATAATGTTTAATAATTATCGACCTGTGATCCCCACAGAAGTCTGACTCAGACATAATAAACCTTTCTTTAACAATGTACTTCGTTTTTTATCCCACGTCGGTCATCGATCAAAGTTCGTTGCCCGAGTTTGAGTCGTGAATGAATTTGCCTGAATCCCGTGCGATAAAGCCGATTCTGAAAAAGTCACGCGAAGCGGCGATCAGCAGCAAAAGTCCTGTTAGTAACTGGAAATTCTAATATCACTAATGTTGGTGCCGTTGAACGGAAAATTAGTGAGGTATCTTGATAGGATTTGAAGCACAACGCGTGCCAGTCCTTGTTCGCTAGTTGGTAAGTTCCTGATGTGTAAAAACTGCTGCGCTTCTCATCTTATTCCCAACGTGGACTCAGCTTCCAAGGGAGGAGGGGGCTTCAAGTTTTCGAGATACATGTATACGTTATATTTGTGTTTTTTTCCGAATCATGTTTTCAAGTTTCAACTACTAGGTACTGTTTTACCTACTTCAAAGTCACCCTCCTCCAAACCCCTCTCATCCAACACCAATACTTCTGATTGTATTCTAGATATTCTAAACGAGCCTCATTTCAAATTATTGAAGAATGAAATTATTGTATTTTTGTCTTATTCTGTATGGAGCTTTTCTCCAAATTACTGATTGTACCAATGTTGGGACTGAATCCTCGGCTAACCTTTTGATCAACCCCAGAGATTTAAGCTGTTGTTGTTATTCCAAATAACTACAGTATTCTGATTTCTTTCATATATCTCATTCCAATCCATATAGGCTAAATATTTAAATCCATTACCTAAATAAATGCAAGCAACACTAATGAGATCATTAAAAAAACATTTTTTGTAGAACTTGGAATTCGAGGTACCCGAGAATTACACGGATTGGTTTATGGGAAAACCCCGAAAATTTTCTCTAGTCATGCAGGACGACTTTCACTTACAGCACGAAGGTGATGGAATGGTTTAGTCACCCCTTCGAAGGGTTGTTGCGATTAACCAGCATCGCCTAAATTTCAAAAAGCGGGAAGGGGGAACTATCAATATTAATCACCAACTTCTATTTTCTTGGTGAAGAAGAGGGAAAATTAATATCTATCCACCTCCCTACCCCCTCCTACCCTCCGAAATTTTAGGCAAGGAACATCAACAATAACAGGTATTAAAAGATAATTTATTTACAGTCATAAAAAATAAAGTTTGTACATAATACTTACTACCCTAAAATCACAATACATACTAAAGATAGGCACAGTATTATGAGTATGTAAATTCATTTATTAGTAAGAACAAAGACTGAATCGCTAAACATTAAATACTACTCGTAGAACAATTCAATTTTCGCCCTTTGTGTATAAGTCGGCGTAAATTTTTGGGCGTAACGATTCATAAAATAGCGGTATTTACATTGCAAATTGGTGTACATATGGGTAGCTACAACGTTGGCAGGTAACCAACTCATATAATTTCCCGGAAAACTTTTGATTTCGCATCAAATGTTTTATGGAGGTAGATGATGATGAGAGTTGACCAGAAGGTGGTGATTTCACTACACCGTGCTACATGAGTGAATTAGTTAGTTCATTTATGATAATGCCATTAAAATAAATTATTACACGACATAAGTTGGAAATTAAAAACAAAAATTGCAAGTACTCTATTTCATTATAATACAATTTTTACAATATATATTGCATAACAACGAGAAATAATGTTCAATGTTGAAACATCTTCAAGCTTAAATGCCACTAGTCGTAATTTCATTCAGAAGTGGAGTAGCCTATTTTATACATGGAAACACGAGTTGTACAAAGAACTCTCACACGGGTACTCAACTGATTGATGAAAATTTTCATACATTTCATTTCTAGAACAACAATAAAACAGGAGTATTATTTTTCTAATTGAAGAGGTTGCACAGTTTCACATTTCTAAATAAGTGCAAGTATGGATACGTCACCCAAATTTCCGCATCATACACATCTGTGTATATTTCAAATCTGATCGTGGGTCCTTACGATCCTGAAGAGTTGAAGGTCTCTATATTTTGAAAATGACAGACGTTCTTGAAAAAATCACTTTAATGTTCCTCAAATCCTATAAAGCGTGGAGGGTAACTCCATTCAATTAACAATTAAATTCGTTTTGCTCTACATCATTGACTGATGGACTCTGAAAGACTACGAAACCTGTGGTGGTCTTTCGGTGGATAAGTGATGCAGTGTGGTGAGAGTTTAATTTCTGCAATGAATGTGGAAATCAATAGAACATCATCATCATTCTGCTAGATGTTATCGTAACAGATGAACGAGGGAAGTGTTCGTATAAATGTGATATCAAAAACAGGAGTCTAAATTACATTTAATCACTGATTTTTTACGGTGATCTGCATTCGACGATATATTAATGGAGACATAAAAATTTGTCAAACTGATGATTGTTAATTGAGTAATCCGTGTCATTCGGCAAGAAAAGCACAATGCTATTGAATGAAAATGTATTGGGATAATACTCGCTTCTTTCAGTGGAGTGACAGAAGATAACATTAGCCTGTTGTAACGTTAACTAAATTATCCTCACACCAGCCTCTAAGGAATTACATTATCCAAGACTTTTATTGAAAACAAAATTAGTGAAGCAGACATTTTTTCGGCGAAGGTTACTAACGTTATTTTAAAAGTATCATCCTATCAATTGATACATTGCACCACCATTATTTTACAATGTAAGATCGGTTTTTTGAGAATGTTTCCAACACCGGTGATATCAACAGATTAAACTGTTATTTTCAACACTCAACAAATCACGTATACACTGAAAAAGCTCCTCAATTCATCTCTTTTTCTATAGTTAGTCAAACACTCTCGAGAGTCATAAGAGGTTGACACAAGCAACAGAAGAACCTCAAAATTCGTCAAAAGCGAGAAACGGCGGTCAATATCAGCGTCATTTTAAAAATTGGGATCAAGTTTCTTTATCAAATAATAACAGACAGATTTCCTGATACTCGCCCGTACAACAACCTCATCAACCGCCCTTACCTCTACAAATTCGCAAGAGCTAACTGATAGCAGTGTACAGCGATCCTAGATAATAAAATAGAAATGGTTAAAGAAAGAAGTTAATCTCGCTAAACGCATAGTTGGTAAACATTTTGATGCCAATGAGTTTACACGGTGTTCGACTGTCAAAGAGAAGTGTGCAGTTATACTAACAGCGGAAAGCATACAAGTTGTGCGGGTTCATCACCGAATGTTGAGATACTTGAAGGCGTAACCAGCTCAGCGGAGAAAAATATTCATTGAGAAACCTAAAGCGAAGGGCATAGTTTGTGAAGGAGATGGCTGATTTGTGATTATCAACCACCGGCCTTCCAACATTCAGTTCTGTTTTCTTCAAAGGAACTTTTGAAAATGTGTGGTATTTGGAATTTCCCTCGTTCCCCATTCGCAAACACTAAGTTTGATGATTTGAATTAGATTCTAGTGATAAACGTACTTGAATGACCTTCGTTTATCAGAATTGATACCACTGCAGCGATTGCAGTCGAGCTGTACCAGCAAATTTCACATTCTATCGTTAGATATTGAATGTTGGTGTAGTGTTCGATGCATACATTCATATTAAACCTTTATATGAAGTGAATCCTGAAATGCAAATTAGTTTTTACCATTGAGAGTGATTCTAATGTAAAATTAAAGTGATTCATATACATTCTGCAATTACTTGGAGACAACAACCTCTTCTACAATTATAATAGAACACCAGTTACGAACAGCGAATATCTGGTTAACGCACAACCATATAAATTGATCTTGTGTAATGTATCAGAAGGGCCGAAAAAATACCGAATCGGATCAAGAATGAAGACCGAAGACAGTCCTTTCAAAATAAAAATTAATTATAACCACATTTCCCTTACGTGGAATGTTTTTAGCTGAAATACTCTCTTTCCGCCCAATCCAAGAATCTGATGAATTTCCACTACATAAAATCTTGTTTGTACATATGTCTAAAAATGTGACTTAATTACTTGATGGTATTTACCGACAATATCTCTAGTTGCGGGAAGCGCCATTCTTGGCCTAAATCTTCATACCAGAGAATATGTTTCTTCTAATGGAAGGACGGAACGGGTATTAAAGTTAGGAAAAACGGAGCATCGAAATGGGGAGATGTCTTCAAGGTACCGCTTCGCAGACAAAGTAAGTTTCGAAAGAGCAGGCCGAGTCGTTCCATTTGAGACCTTTACCGTCCCTGTCCCAAAGTTCCAGGCAATTTTCTTCTTCTCCGTTTTCGTACCTGTAACAAGATATATCCTCTGTGACAGGTTTTGCTGTTTGTAGTTTAAGAGCATGACTTCCTATTTATAGAAATTCATCTATGTGTACATAGTTGAAAACATATAATCATTAGTAGGTCACACTTAATTCTTAACTTAAGAATGGTAACTCAATAGAAAAGCCCAATTCAACTGTCAATAAATATAGTAAGGGTTAATTTGTAGATATTTTGCTTCCAAGTTTACGTTTATCAAGCGGAAGCTTTATTATCGCTTTCGGGAATTAAGCATATTACCTGAATACTAGTGTATTCACGCATTTATACGGGAACCCCTCCCTACAACATAGGCGAGGCATTGGATATCTGGAACGAAATCATCAGACCACATCCTGATCGCCCGGCTGAGAGGGCTCTTTTCCGTCAGCCACCTTCAATGCGAGCTTACAGTAACAAAACTAGCATAGACTTTGATTCATGTGCATTTCACACAACCTATGGATTGTCTACAGAAATCGAGATCAAAAAGGTACAGTATTACCAGCTGAAACAAATTGTTTGCTATCCTGACCATAAAACAAACAGAACACCGACCCCCGCATAAACAATGGCAAGCTTATAGTCACTCAGTTCGGTGATAGAAGATCGCTATGCTCGCATCAAAAATAAAAAAATATCCTTAGTCAACCCCTCTGGTTATCTATAGATTAGTTGGATAATTAGGTTGGAATTTATGACAACTTCATAACCAAATGCTCCTATTGATAGTGGCTGACAGATAACCGAAAAGAGCTATCCTCCCCGTCCTACGGCTATCCTTGTATTTGCAACAAGATTCACTTTTAGAATACTTTATAATCCAGTTTATTATGTGCATTTCATACAAGCCGTGAGTGGTCAACAAAAATCGAGGCCCGAAAGCCACAATATTTACCAGCAGAAACAAATCAAGTTTGCTATACATTTCTCCAGTACAACTGATTACATTCACTCAGTTGGATTTTTTGTGGCTAAAAAGTACTTATCGCTAGTTTTAAAACAATCTGGGGGCAATACGCCAGGTATCTTCGTGGTTTAGGCGAGAAAAAACTCAATAGCTCCTACGTAATATGAAGCTTCTCGGTAAAAGAATCTTTTTTTTCGTTGAAATCGGTTAGAAAATATAGTAAAGCTTCACTCAAGAAGCTGGCTATGTACCTGAAGTTGTTAGGCTCGCCAGCGTTAAAGTTGGTGAAGGTGATAGGCCGTCCGGTCGACATCCAGAAGTACTGACCTTCTTCAGCCAAATCCGTTCCGGATACCCAGAAATGTTCCCCGCTATAACCTGTAACCAACCATACAAACTTATTAGATATCCTATTGATTGGATTTACAAAAATTTGGGAAGCTATAGTCAATACAAAGTGTTCCCTAAATATAACATGTGAAACAAATACATGAACGCTATTCCTCATTCCAAGTTAACAATACTGAAATTCAGTAGGTACCTGATAATAGATACCACCTTTTTAAGACGAAACGAAAAACATAATTTTTGTTCATTCATCCAGTTACATTTACTTTATACACTTTTTTTTCACAAATGCAGTTTTAAGTTACATATATAATTGTGAAAATACAATTTTATGTTTACCGTAGCTGCGGATGGTTTCCTCCAACTTGTCGTTCTCTTCTTGGCTGGTGATGCTGGCGAGATGCATCCCGTGGTACCTGCAGTACTGCGACGCCCGGAACCAGTTGGCCTGCAAAATGGAAACGCAGATGCAAATTATTAAGGAAGGAGAGAGCCGTCAATAAGTCGAGCTGGAGTGCGGATGTAAACCCTTTGTGGATTATTTAGGGGGTAGCGCCTGCCTGGCTGGCTGGTGGAACGGAACCAACATCCAAACTCAATCCCAACATCTGCATTATCGATCGTTTGTCAGTCCAAATATTTTACTGAATTGAATATATTCCGTATCGAACCGTTTGATGAGAATAGAGTGTTGTGAAGGGAGGTGGAGGGATGCTGTAAGGATTATAAGAACCACTTAACATACTCTTCTAACTTTCGAGCACAAGTTCTTACAAATGGTAAATGGTCAATACAAATCAGCTACCTGGTGTGAATTAGGTCTAAATACGGTAACCAATAAATCAATTTCTTCATTCGAGAGAAGAACGATACTTTTGGCTTGGAGATGCAATTATTTTAAGAATAGGAGGGGCTGATCTGCTCTCCTGGCAGACGAATTCTCACTTCGTTGATATTAGCATAGGAACATATTTTTACATTAAATGTAAAATTTTGCCACTCTCAAACTCGTTGGACCGTTTGGGAAAAGGAACAACATGCACGAATACCGCGTCTTCAATTTATTCCGTTACTATTCAACTTTTTTTGTGACAGTGATTTGCTCATTGGAATCCAATCGGATATAAAAATGAGGAAACACACATTACAGCTGCTCTAGGCACTCCTCATTTAGTAGCGTAAGAATGTCGCTTTTCAGCCACAAAAGACAGAGTAGGAAATGGCAGTATCTCACTCTAAAAATTAACTATTTGGTTCCGATATCTGGTAAATTGAACCAGTTTTGTTGTCCTTTAAAAATGTCCTTACTGTCACTTATGACAGTTGAGCTCTGAGGTATAGTTATCTTTTATCAAATCGGTTACAATATTCCCTGTTGATGATATTAAATGCTTGTCATCCTGTCCAACACAGCATTTCAGCGTGATAGCAATTGAATTACAAAGTGATTAGGTGTAGCGACAAAGTGAATGTCCGGAGATACGGTGAGAACCATTGTGCAGCACATGATCTACAATCTTATCTGCTGTCATGTTATACTCGGTCTAATGGTTCAACCGAGTTCGGTGATATACTAATCACTTTTTCACCGCTCTATAGTTGAAATTTTTCATCAGTAACTTGATAGCCAATTAGCCTTACCAATTACGCACCCTCGTTTTACGCGTTTGTGAAGTCCATCTAGAAATGTTCAATTGAGGATGATGAATTGAATTTAAACACTCATCAATCTTTCCTGCTGTAATATCCTTCACTCTTGTGGAGGACCTATTCAGCTAAATGTTAAACCTTTCGTTATCACAACAAACAACTCGTTTGTGAATGTGATAGTCAATGAAATTTGAAGGGGACCCCGCACTGTTGATGAAATTTTCTTAAAAACCGGTCCATCCACCGGTCGCGGAGTTCCTCACATCAGTAACGATTTTTGTTTCACTTTTGAGCAAAATCACAAAAAATGTGTCCTGAAACCTTAAACCAACAACTCTCCGAGCTGGTTCGTAAGAAATCGACGGAAAAACGATACCAAATGCGCAGATCTCACTCCTGAGTCTGACGATATTGAAATTATAGGGGTCTATCTCGGAGCCCAATCGGCAACTTCGGAAAGTTTCCTCAAAATCAGACCGCAATGGAATAACAAAGAATCGTTAAGGACACCAGAATTTATTTTTCTACTATTTTGCATCCAAACGTATCAATTGGAAGCGGAAGCTTTGTTTTTTCACTTTTGGGTGAAACAAATTCTGTTTCTCCAAAATCTAAAGTTGCACTCGCATTTTGCGTTTCCAACACCATTTTCTCAGGTTCTAGTTGTCTGATTTGCAAAAATTTGGTGGTTAATCGAGGGAAGCCCATCTAATCATCTCATATCAATATCTCAATTAAACTTCTATTGTGTCTGCTAAGGCTGGATGTGATGGGGCGGGCCCTCAGGGGCTCGAGGGGGCTAGTCCACCATCTGAAGAGGAGTCCAGTTGTCCTCCTCCGGGAAATTTTGAAAATCAGACACTTTTCTTTCTGTTCTGGCTGTACCCCAATTATTTCCATTGGCGTCCGCGGGCGGCGGGCAGGACCAAATCCTTTCGCGGGTCGTATTTTGGATACCCCTGAGCTAAGGAAATAGTGAAGCTGATCAGCAATACAAGACGACTCACCCATTTGTAGGAGTTCATGTCTGCGAGAACATGTCCCGTGACATGTTTGTCCCTTGAATCGTTGCAACATCTCTATTCATTTATGTTATATACGAGGAATTTAAGTGATCCCCTTCTTGGTTGTTTTCAAGGGTAGATTGCTCTCTGGATCAATCCAAACAAGCAGTCCCTCTATTGACAGAAAACCTAAGTGATTAAACTCCATAATGTTGTAAAAATAACGGGAATTGCTTCTATTTTATGATAGACAAAAAGGAAAAGTAAAGCTGTCCAAGTGTTTGAAAACGATCCGGAAAAGCTTCAGAAACTAACTAGAGTAGAGCAGTAATGACGCAAAGAACTTCTAGGGCTGAAACGCCATTTTCTGAACGCTCAATTTTCTTCAAAGCCGCGTAGGTAGTTGTGAAAATAAGGAAAAAGGTCGATCCTTAAATATTCAAATGGAGTGGGGCCTTTTACCCGCCCTTTGCCGTCACGTCACAGTTCCAGGCAGCGTTTTCCGTCGTTTGCATGTCTAATTTTGGAGTAAACGAACCCTTAAAAAGAGGGTGGGAGCACGTCAGAAGTGGGTGGGGGGAAAGACGAAAATTATCATTTCGAGAGTTTCAGTCAGCAAGCCGGCAGCGGATACCCAAGTAAAACAGGCTGGTAAGGGGAATTTTAACGAGGGGCCTAAAGGAACGTGACGAGAGGATCAAGAACAACGCAGAGCCCATTATTGACATGATTAATGTGTTCTGTGTGATTCTGTGTTCTATCGAAACGCGGGTAATGTTTGGGGAAAACTCTTGACCGTCGGGTCCCATTGCAGTGTATCAATTCCACTCCAATAGTAATTTTTTTTAATGAGTTGCAAAGATCGAATTTTAAAAAAAAAGTCTGAAAAAGTGGGTATGGCACATAGTTTCTTCATCTAGATAACATGAACATATAGATCTTTCGAACTGTTTTAGATTTTGTTCAAAGATGATGGATGCAAGCTTGTTACACCGATTCTCAAATATGTCCTGCGAACGGGCGATGTTTTGCCAAATATCATGCTTCCAATAGATAGTCAGTTAGTCGACATGGATACTAGGTCTGTTGTGTTAACTCTAGAGTGGATAGAAGGTGATACCATTGGGTAAGAATTGACACAACATTATTAGAATGTGTTCTTCTCGCGCGATCAAAACTGAGAAAATGATGCTGGATGTATTTTACGTTTACGCGCGGTGTATTGATTTGTGACCGATGAAACTCGTAGGGGAGAGTCTACGTTCTAACCCGCATATTTCTGAATACTTCATCAATCAATCAATGTCGGGTGAAAACTGCGAGAATTAGGCTTGTAAAGAGGACTACACGTTCACAGCTACGTGCACAGTAGCCACTAATAATACTATCGAGTTGAAATTTATATGGTAGATCAGATCGTTTTTTCCGACTACATTTTTTCCAAAGCTATTGAGCTTGCTTTTACGAAATCAGGCTCAAAACCATAATCATGTACTATTAGCTCATCAATAATTGGCTCAAGGCGAGTGATTTGGGCCGAAACGCTTTCAAATAAGAAATAGCGGATCTTTTTGAAACAATCAGCTGCATTTTTTATGCAAGCCATCAAGGCAAACGTTTTACGTATTGCAATTGTATTTATTCTGTTGGTCCTTGAAGCTTCTGTTTATTTTTTCCAATTTAAGATACCAAATTTTATGAGTGATTAATTTTCATATGGGTCAATCGGTTGTTCATTCTTCTTCCATTGTTCTTGATTGTTCTATGTTCTAATAACACATTATTGAAAACTAATCCAGTAGTACCTCACAGTATGTTGCTAATAATTGTTGCCAAAGTTGTACCATTAGAACGACTTGCTACGTACGAAGCAATATGTAAGATGTAATCAAAATCCAGCATTTAATTTCGGAATAGACGCTTTAAACAGCTGTTTCTGAAGCTTAAAATATAAGGGCAGAATTGAACTGACTTTCACGGCTTGGGTATGTACTGCGTTTGTAGAATCCAGATAAAGCCAACACTGTGAAATTGCTTGATGTAATTCAGCGAAATGGAAGTCTCGTGATTCCGTGCAACAAAGCTGCACATAAAGAAGTTAAGGATCACGCCAATTTACCAACTCTCGGTCAATTCCGGTCCCCTATGATATTGCTCAATCGTTCCCCTTTACATACGAGTAGAACTAAACCCACCCATGAATCCTAGTGTGTCTTACTTCATTAACCAACTTTGTTTTTTGGGTGTAACTGATTCATAATTAAGGTTGACTGGAACGGACTAATTATGTTATAACTTCCAATGGGAATCAGCTGGCAACTATTTGGACACATTTCAAAACAAATTGAGGCTCGCTCTTCCCTTGCAAGAAGAGTTTTGTAAGAGCCGGCGAGAAATTATCGTGAACGAACTGGCCTAACCAGTATTATCCAATCCGAGATTCCAGAGGGCAGATGTCGATAGAAGTAGTTTTCTAATGAAAACCCCCATCAGTGCACCAGAACATAATCCACTAATATCGTACTACATAAATCTTTTAATAACTGCTTTGAAATTACTTCCAGCATTCATCAGACCCGTTTCATTCCAGCCCACTTGGGCGCAAACATCTAATTTTGTGGCAGATGTCGAACAGCGAACATTGAACAGCAAAGTCAGCGAATTACCGAATAAACATCTTGCACCCATCATTACTTACTCTTTCATACGTAGTTCTCTAGTTGTGCAGTCCATTAAACCAGATGCAGCGGGAATCATTGGAGGCTTCCTAATGCACAATTTACATGATTCTAGCAAATTTAATATAGATGAAACATCGATGTTAGTGATCGACCCATACAGTATAGGAATTAGGCTGAAAGGCCTGAATACCTGCTTAACTAAATTGGCGGTAACAGAGAAGGCCTAAGTAAGATTAGGTTATATAACTGAATGTGCATACCGCAAAATGACTTGGATAGATATATGGGAAGATAGAGGGCCATGGAAGGAATACCTACCTACTTCACCGCTATGACAACCGCTTTATTTAGCGGGAAATTGATCACAGTTGCTCACCTTGAAGAAAATCCCAAGGTAGTACCGCTTCTCTTTGAACTTGAAGATGGGCATGCTGTATTTATTAAGCTCCGGGAGAGACTCATCCACGCAGTTTCCGCATTCACCTGAAACAATCGTAAAGTATATCGTGAGACAGGTCCTGGATTAAATGTTATTTATGGGCTTAGTTCAGAGCTCCAGCCAATTAAATGGACCCAATTGACCTATTCAAACTTGTTGAGATTCGCCAGAGATAACTTGTAATTACTTTCAACGCTAAGGATAGGTTAGAGTAAATTAGAAGATCACCACCAAATGATTGATGGAGGGAGATATCATTCCACAAAGGTAAAAGAGCAAAATATATCTTCTGTACTGCATGCTGTACCATGAAGATATGCTTAACACATTTGTGAAACTGTATAATACATTTGGAATGTGTGACGAATGTCTTATAATTTTTAAGGAGACAAAAATTTGTCAAATACCAAAACTTATGTCTAAAGGCTCTCATTATGTCTGAAGCCTCTGTAGCTCATTTTGTTGTGAATCATAGCCACTCGAATAGCCCCCTAATTGTAATTGTAATTAACTTGAACCGTTCAATTGTGCTGGTAGGTGGTTATGGTTTCAACATTCTGATTTTTTAATTTAATAGTCCGTCCATTCACCATTTCCTCGGATTTCACCGTTTAGGATTGGCTGAGAGCGTTGCCGAAAATACACTTCCCAGCAAGACGTCAAAGTGATTTTTGGCCGGCTTCATTATCATTGGTTCATTTCAATGGTTGGAATGGCGTTTTTATTCGACTATTCGGTTCTAAACACTTTTAAACGTAAACCAACATATTTTGAAGAAGGTAGTTGATCCCTTCGGACTGTTTTTTTAATTTTTATTAATGTAATAGGAGAGACAAACAAATTGGTTACAAAGGTTCATTACAGAAAATAATAAACCAAAAAACGTTTTGTTGATCTCTGGATTGCAGTTTAGACTCTACCTGGGCAATCGCACTTCACAGATTTAATGACCATTTCAATTTCAGAATGTGATCAATATCCGGGTTTGAGCGGTTGCGAAATTGAAATGGAAAATTCTGAAATTGAAATGGAAAATCCTGAAATTGATTTGGACATTTCTGAAATTGGTTTGGAAATTTCCGAATCTGACTTGGAAAAGCTATGTACTACATGGAGCGTTCCACGTTGTTGGCATACTTGCACCTTAGCCAACAATATCGTCTACAACATTTTGCATAAATATTACAGGGTTGTACTTGGAAATAAGAGATCCTTAAAACTTATGCTGTTGTATCTTTAAAAAACCATACAAATCACGCAAACATTTGTTGTTTGCTGAGACATTCAATTGTAGAAATACTGTTTAGTTTTAAATTTTACGATTCAAAAAGTTGTACAGTAAGATTCAAATAAAAAATCCTTTTCAATGTTTAGGATGGTAGTATATTCGGGGTATAGATTATATAGTTCTGACTAGGCTGGAAAAACACGAAGGTATTGAGTGTTGGCACGACTACGTCCTTCACAAAGAGTGAAAACGAGATCGTAAAATAGAGAAAAGAAGAACGGTCGTTTTTGACTCGTTGACTTTCACCTTTAATTATCTTTCAGTCGATATTTCCGTTGCGTAACAGGAAGCATAGACGGGGTCGGGGATTCAAAACACGAAACTCCTCCCAGACACAAAACTGGTTTTTTGAGGAATGGAAGAAAGGAAGAAGTCACGATCGGCATCTAGATATCCCACGAGAAAGAGTCCCTGCAAAGTGATGAGCAAGGTCAAGCGATGAAGGTCGACCTCTTTCTTCGAAACGGCGTTTAGCTGGTGGTACTGAGGGGGACGATATGACGTCATACAGACACTCAATACGCCCTGTTCTCATTTTGAGGTTGATATTGTTGGAGATCCATCACGATAAATTTTCCACAGCTAATGGGTTCCTACGTGATGTTTTCCTTCTACAGTGGGTTTACAGGTCATGGCAAATCAATCATTGTTAACAACGTTTGTTTGACTTTTTTACTAAAAGTTTCTGACTTTTCCATATACATGTATACATTATAACCTGGGTTTCCCCACCATTCAGCGTTGAATCTTTATGAATTTTGATTCTTGAAGGTTGGTTAAAATGTTCTATCTCTCTTAGGTATAACCTTTGAAACTCCTAAAATATTTATATAACTAAAATTTGCGAATAGTAATCTAATATATAATGATATGTATGAGTTAGTTCGTCAGCATTTTTTGAGATGTGTCATCTACCCTCTCCTCAATTCTTAGGACGTCCCTTTGAAGCAAGGAGTTGGCAATACAGGGATGCCTACTAGAATTAATCTAGGGGGTGTTAGACAATCCAAACATGAGAAAAAATGAACTCCATAGAAACCATTTTGGACCATTATAGGACCGAATCCGTGAAAAAACGATAGGTGTAGGCCTGTGTGAACGTTTTTCTTCGGAGCTCCTCCATACCTCCACTCCAATCATGGTCATACGTCCCCGTCGTGCAACCCGGGAACCCTTTGGATTGATGCTATGCCAATGAATCTTTCTCCTTTTTTCAATGGGATTTCTCTTTAGAATGGGTCTACCATAATCCTCGATATCCAGGTTGTCAATGGCTGCATGGATGTGGAACTCACCTGCGTGGACCTGGAGGTCTAAGATGAGTAACTATGACAGGAGCGACCTGCGGCAAGTGGTATCCGAGAAAAAAAGACTGGCGCCTAATGATATCAAGGTCATCAGTCGTGTCGCAGAGTGTGATGGGAAAAAAGTGCCACAGAGTTACTCAAGTTATGCATCTTGTCTGGAGTGCTTTGTGGAATCACCACCCGCGTCCTTAGGGGCTGTTATTTGAATTGGTGGACGAGATCTCCGCAGTCTTAATAAGGGGGGGGGGGGCAATTTTTTACGGCAATACAGATGTGTATAGTCATAAAACATTATATTAAAGAACGAGACAAGTGACTGTGCCGTCAAACAATAAGAAATACCCACACCATCTTATGCCGGACAACTCAGGGTAAATCAGCTTGTGTATAACATACATTGATGCAAGGCGTGATTTGAAGATGTTGCAAAAATCACTTTAATGTTGTGAATTTTTTTATGTTTCGACGAAAGATAATAATCTCCAATTCGGGCGAGAAAAATAGATGAACTGAAAGGCTGTCAGATAGAAACGTTATAATTATAGGTTTTATCGATTTATCTGTATTTACACGACATTGTCGATATCGTCGTCAACAATGGCTTGTACGTACAGACAAACCCTTGCTACCGACGGGACGGTGGAAGTTTAAAATGAACGTACCGCGTTACTTAATATCACTTAATGGAATGGTTTCACGTTCCCGGGAGAGAAATTTACTTCAGTACAGAAAGGTTGTATCAGAGTTAATAACAGACCGCGTAGCGGTCTGTTACTTTTTCCACACCTTGGATCTTGGTGAACTTATCTGTTCCTACTAGTTCTTACGGACTTGCACTTACTCTTACCGACATTCACCATTTACCAACCGTTACCAGTTTGCCAGAACCGTGCGACTCGGACTTCAACCGAATTCTCTCGGAAGGTTTCGCAATTCGAGGGCCGGCCCTTCCCACGCCAGTTTGGAAATAGCGTAGCTAATTATTCGGAAAATTGCCAGTTTATCTAGATCGAATGTACATTGTACATTGTACAATGAGTTCGGTCAAGAGCAACGGAAAATGAAATACAAAGTTGATCCGAAGAAATTTAATTTCTTACAGCAGGGAGGAATGTAATGAGGTATACTGCCGCTCTCAGTTAAAATATCGTATCCGCTGATTGTTGGTTGGAAGAAAAACGAGTATAAGTGAGATTTCATGAAAAGGAGGCCTAAATAGCCCAAATTTAGTTAGGATGATCAAATTCTTTGGTGCTTTCTCTATTCTCAACCTAGTTCAGAAGTAGCGGCACGTTGATATCTACATACATATGTGATTATCTCAAAAAATCATACATACATATGGAGCATACGCTCACGAGGTCCAAAAGGTATCGTCTGGGGGCAACCGTTTCATTGATATATACACGCTCATACCAATCTCAACACCTTTAACCATTTAAGTTCGCAGGTGATATGGCTTTTCTCCGAAGTTCACACGGTGGTGAGATATCTGGAATAGAGCTGAATGCGTTCTTCTTCGATCTCTATGACTGGGCTAATAGATAGGAAATTAGGGTTAATCGTCGAATGCCCTGCTCAGAAATCTTCACCTACCTAAGAATTTATGAGAATCCATCCCCTATCATTGAAAACTATAGCTTCCCCTCTAGAATGACCGATATGTGGGAGTCACACTCGTTATACTTCGATACTCACATCAAAATTACAATGTTTGATGTTTGATGTTTCTGTATTAGCGATTTGTGTAAATCAGTAAACTATGTATATCGAACATAGTCTGTGGTACGTTATCTAAACTCGGCTTCTCGCGCTTCCAAATATTGTAATTGCATTCCAGATGATGGATTTTGGGCTCCCGCAATCACGCGGTCTAGCTCAGAGCTCTCGACAAAGGGGCCCTGCAGCCCGATTAGGGAACTAATTTTTTCGGAATCAAACTAAACACTACGCTCTTACGTCAAATGTTTTTGAGATTTTAGCTTTATGGTAGATTAATCCTGAAATATAATCCGTTACTGCTGATTGGTCCAGATGCCGAGATTACTAGCACATCCCAGATCGATGTTGGATTTTTGAGACGAATTGCTTAAACTTTGGTAGTAACGGAAAAAGCTTCAAACGGTGGACGGATGGTTTTTTAAATTTAATTTGATTTTTGGGTAGCAAATATTTTTCTGTGGTCGGTAACAAAATTCAATATTGAAAATAAAGAACCGAAACCGTAATTCTTCTACTATTTACGTTACAAACATCTTTAAAGCGTCATCGATTGGAAAGGAAGAAGATTTCATGGAAAACCTTTTCTTGGGTGTACACCCTTGGAATCTTTAGTTAAACTTCAACCTGATCTCAATTTCGCTGCCCCTCTTGAAACAGTGATTCCAGACGCACGATGTCATTACAACATGTCGATCGCCAAACAAGATGGAAGCATCCAAAATCCAGTTAGATAATTCTCTTCAGTCGTAATTACCTGTATTGTAACAGTCAAGTTTGTTTTCAACAGTGACAACTCACAGGAACGAAAACCGTGAAACAGGAACTTCTAAAATTAAAAGAGTGCTGAGATTAAAAAGCGTATTGTTGACCTTTAAATTTTAAGTTGGAATGTACTTGCACTCAAATGAAGAAAAGTTCATGGGACTGGAAAGTAGCTGGATTTTTACATTAGAAACGGTATATATTAACTACTATCGTAGTTTTTTATTTTAGTTTAAGCTATTGATGTCGCACAATGCGAAATTTGAGCCAAAAAATGAAATTCAGAGGGATCACATGTCTAATGGTTGGTTTGAATACATGATCAACGTGATCGCCTGAGTCAGAGAAATATTTATAAACATTATAGCTGAGCGTTCTTGAAGAAAACCGGTACAAATACCGATAGCTTCGCAGATGGACGAAGATGCGAATCCGGTCTACATTCAAGGACAGCACTGTTGTTACGTCGTGATGTCCAATAGACGAGATAGGAAAATTTATGCAACCATCTATCCCATGGGTGGAGTCTTGAGATGACGGCCCCTTTGTCCTGTCAATTCCATTGATCGCCTCACGAAAGTGAAAGCTGTTGGAAAATCGTGCGTGTCTACTTAGAAAATGACTATGAAATACCTGCATAGTGGTCAGGAAGGTAGGTAAGTGGGTCGGCGTCTGTCATATCGAATATAGGGCAGTTTAAGATGGAGACAAAACGATAGTAAGCGGTTTCGCAAGACCATCAAGTACTCTGGGAATTTAAAATTCTCAACTTTCTCCGTAAACATAGTTAGCGAGTATGGCAAGAAAATTGAGCAGTTGGAATGGTTCCGAAATTAGTCAAAATAACATTTTCCAAAATCCCTGTAGAAACGTCCATCTCCCAGTGAGTCATTTTTCTTTTCAACTTGTCTGTTGAACAACGGTGATAACAAAATTGCCCTATTGGAAAATATAAACGAAAATTGAAGAAAAAACTGACGATGAGAGTCATATCAACATGGTTGAATAGATTTTTCTGAAAAAGGCTACAAATTATTTCACAGAGGTTTATTATTTTTGAACTTTTAGGTTAAAAAATTACGCTCATTTGTTATGAGTGGATTCGTACGGATCTAGAATCTATCCCTGTCAATTTCGCGTACAATTTTACTATAATTATAGGAATTGACACGACACTTGTAGAAGTTTATAAACACCTCGAAAAACTACGTTTGTGGTACGTTTCTGGCTAGAAGTGAGAACCAACTAGACTCCAAATGGAGCCCAAGTGCGAAAGGGCGGTTTAGAAAAAGATATTAAATCAATTATAAGGTCTGTTGAGGCTTGTACGGCAGAAAGACATTGGATATTTTAATTCTACACACATTAAAACATAAAATGACAATGTTTGAGAGGGGATTATATTGATTGTGTGCTATACAACTATTAAGACATATTCTTATAACAAACCAAAATCATCTATAATCTGGCATACAAAGGGATTCCTGGGAGATATTATAAATACAATTGTCCATTAGTTACATCAACATATAATGAAATGTCGCTAGATCTGAAAATAATTGTTAAATATTACACATTGAAAATGATATTACCAGTAAAATGTAAAGATAATATTATTAACTTTCATGAAGCTCAAATTTCTAGTTGAACCAATTTTTCGTGGATCCAGTCTCCAAATTGAAAAAAAAAATTACATCAATGTGCAAATCAAATAGGTACCTATTTTTTTTCACCGTTGTTGCATGACTGGGGCGATTTTTCTTACTTTATTGATATTTGAAACTATTTTTGGTTGTCAAAAGAGAAAGAATCAACTATTTCTGGTGCTATGAACAATGGTTGTTCGAATTTTCTTAAATTGAAAACTTCCACTGGCCTTCTGGTATCACTCATTGATATGCTGAAGACGCCATTACCCGCAGACACCTATTCATATCTCCAAATTTCGTTAAGCTCCTGACGATCAAAACGGCACTTTTTTGCTTAATGGAACTCAAGCTTGCAACACGAATATTTTTAAATCGTTTATTTACCAAATTATCGTACAAATGCTGTGCGACTAATGTGATTGATACGTAGTGACAAAAGTAGTCCTATTAAAATGCATTGTTTTCCATCCAAAATTGTGTTCCACCTGACGAATGGCTGGCACAAGAAAAGTATCTAATTAGAGTTTGATGGTCTCTATTGGTTGATCAGGTTTTTTCGTGTTTGTACTGCTGATGGCTTAACTGGCAATAACAATCGGAGTGGCCTTGCCCCTGGCCCGTGACTTGGGTCCGCTCCAGTTCCCGCCGTGAAGAGAGGTAATCCACCTTGAACAACTCGCTCATCCGTTCTCAGGAATGAAATAACTGTTGCGTCTTCCTTCTACCTATTCGAAAAATATACAAACCCCATCACGATCGTGCAAACAGCCAATAGTTGATTTCGAACTAGATTTTCCAGGTGTTGAATAAGCTAATAACCATGAGAATATACAGGTTAATTATGGATGAATATTTGTTACAATATTACAATATTGACCCTTCCAAGCGGGCAACGAAATGTTCCAAATAATTTTTAAAGGTTATTGCTTTCAGTATCGCGATCATATTTTATTTCAAGTCGAATAGCCAGGAAGAAGTCAATTCTTGAATCAACCAAAATGATGATTTGCCTCACATTTAAAGCACAACCATTAAGACCGAAAAACTACATCAAATCTTGATGACTATTTCTTGAGATACCTACAAAACATTTCAAGTTGGAACAATGTGTGATTTACTTCAGTTCAACTCACTATCTGTATTAGTACAGTAGATATTTAATTTCTTCGTTTGATACAAATGTAAACTGACTCGAAAATTCTAACTTGTAAACGCAGGCAATGGCTTTGCTAACGAACTAGATACTGCCCAAATCTTACAAAAAACTAATTTCAATCACATTATAAAGGGTGGCACAATGCATTTTCTTTAGACTCTTCGTTTCAGAGTTATTTCACTTTTTGCGAACAACAAACATCGACGAATTTTTTTGGAAAAAAACGCTTTTCTCCAATTATCTTCAATATTTTTTAGATTTCGAAAACATTTTTGAAATCAGCATAAAATTTTCCATCAACAGAAGTTAGTTTCCATCACCAACAATCATAATCAGAGGATTGACATTTCAATTCTTTCATCAATTAGTAGTAAATAAGTCGTACCTACACATAAAAATTTTACTAGACAGGCTTTATTGGCACTTTTTTATTCTAATAAAATTACTTGCTCTTCAAATAGACCCCCTTGCTTCTGTGTACAGATTGCGAGTCGATCTCTCCCCGAAGAAGTTGTTCTTCGTACCACATCTGGTGGAATAGCTAAACAAGCTTGAACCAGATCACCTTTTAATGCGAAAATAGAAAAGGCTGGTCAAGAGATAACCTCAAGTTATCAGGTACCCTGTATATCTGGTAGGAATCGTATCACGTAGATAACTTGTTTTGCTTTCAAGAATGTGAATTCCCTGAAAAATTCATTGAAATTAAATTAATATTGTAGTAGACATACTTGGTACAAGTTTTTGATGTTCGCGGATGCATTAAAGCAGTTAGTGGTACCCCACATTTCACAAGTAGCAGTTCAATTTGAGCAAAGTTACGCTATTTGTTTTTGAAAAAATTACGCTTGATGGAGTTTACATTTAGTTATGTGTAGTATAATCAACTAATTTTTGTTTTATTATTTTCAAATATTTGACCTTAGTAACCGTAAAGCAAAACATGCTGATGACTCCTCCTGCACATTCTGTCTTTTGACGTTCCAAGGTTTGCATATTCCAAATCTATAATGTCCGTCCTCCGTACGTTGTTCCCCTTATCGGCCATAGAAGGCACCAGACTTAAGGTAAAATGGTGCAAATTATTACAAAAGGATTCATTGTTTTCATTGGAAAACCCTCCTACGTAGATCGCCAGACTAGCAGAACTGGACTGTTTTGTTCAAAGAGACAATGGTTCTTAGGTAAACTCAGAAACACACTTAGAAATCCCACAGAAATTTAACGAGATAAAATAAATAATGGGCCGCCAGCCAGGCCGTCTAGATTCTTAGAAAATTCTTTAAAATACCTAATGGTTCTGATAAAACTTGGTGGTGAGAGAATATTAATACGTCCGTATCTTCCTTTTTCCAAGGGGGAAGGAGGAAAGGTTGTATTCACCTCTTAGCCGGAGGGAGGTAGAGCCTAGCTGTAGCTTTCCTATTGTTCATCTAGGATCGGTAAGGGCTGCCCTGGATTCTACGCTCCTCCCATCCGACCCTCATTCATTTGAAAGCCTTTGACTGTTCTTGTTTCCTCTCCCTTGGGTCCTTGAGGGCCCCTCGAGAGACATTGTGATGCAGCCATGCAAAAATTGCGGAGCCCTTCCTTCCCGCCGTTTGCTCAAACTAACGAAAAGCCAACTGATGGCTCAGTGACTTAGACCCTCTGAAGCCTTTCTCGAAGTTCTTCGTCTTAATAACGCCGTTTGTTTGGATAAAACAAGAAGTAAAAAGTGTCATTCATGCAAGTGGATCACACATCTAACCATGTTTTGAGCGATTTAACACAGGATTTTTCATTCATTTCTGTTGGTAATCACAATATATAATAATCACAATATGAAGTCACAGTTTTTTTAATTGATCCGACTTTTATAATACACCATTTACCAAAAGATAATTGATCTTTCCGACAATGTTTTTTACGATTATAGAAATTGAGGATAAGTTGAAAGTTAAATTTGCTGACAAAATCACATATCGGACCGCGATGCTCCTAAAATATCATCGTTCTCTTGGATCTTTCCCGAACAATTACTTCAAAGGTTAACATTTTCTAAAATATCCCGATTCATACCATATCAGTTAATTGAACGTGACTGCCAACAAGGGGTTAAGAATTTAAAACAGAAAAGACAAAGAAAAACAACCTTTAGCACAATTTTTGAATTGCAAAACGGTTAATTGACCCAGTATTGAAGTCAGTGAACGAATTAGTATAGGAATAAAAAGAACCTTGGAGAGTTTAGTAGTTAAGAGGTTATTGACAAAGGACTTCACTTTATATACCCAGAAAAATAGTTTTCATCATCACATCATCAAAAGATGGTTAAATAATTTCGAATAGTTGGGAATTTTGAATTAACAGAATTTCAAATTGAGGCGACATGGATGTGAAATTGGGTTGAAAAAATGTGGAATTTACTTAGCAGGGGTAATACAGTATTATCTAGAAGCGAAATTTCATATTGTTACCTAATGACTTGCCTTATGATTTGGCCAGTTTTTACCTGAGATGAAAAAGTAGGTGCTCTTACTGGATTTTGGTAGAAGTGGGATCTAATGCAATGGCTTCCGAACTGTTGAAATAAACCTTTTGTTGTGGAAATTCGTTTTGAGGGAGGGAAGTTTTTATACCTCGAGATTATAACAATTACAATTCACGATAATGACTATAACAAAATTTCTGGTATACTAAATCAGTCAAATGTTACAGAACCAATATATGTAGTTAATTAAATATTTTTTATCATAAAAAAATTCAGAAAATGTATCGGCTATGCGTGAACCGATTCTGAACAATGTAACAAAGATAGTATTCGCTAGTTCAGGCATCTTTTCTCATAATGCATGACTAGAGCTTGTTGTTATTATTGATTCTGTCAGTTTCTAAATTGCCGGTTTGAAACGAAAGGCGATGGTGAGTTCGTGAACGCTCTGAACTGACTAAATACGCGTCTTGATCACCGTGCTATCTGATTTATTGATATCTTCGTCCAGTTCTTCAGCTCGATATAGAAACACGTGGATGGAATGGTATTGCTTATTCAACGAGTTCGACTACTTCCTGAACTACTTTCATAGTTGGTTCTGATTTATAGAGAGTCTACTCCTCGTGCTCTAATTCGAAAAGATAGAAGATGTACTAAAGTGTTCATCTGGAGAGACAAATTTCACCTCCCTCAAACTTCTAAATTTTTTTGATTTGTCTAGTGTGATAACAATAATCCCAGGACAGGACCTGTCCTATGGTGAGGGGTACGTTCCTTTATGTACAAAAATGCTCGTGGTGGTTGTAATTTCTTTTTCGGAATAAATATTCATTTCATTTCATTTCATTTCATTTCATTTCATTTCATAATTCTTCCATGGTGTTGATACAAGGTGTGAGTACTGCCGGATGGGGGACGATGATGTAGAGCACACATTCTTTATATGCCCAAAATGGCAGCAGCTAAGGCAGGAATTGGTTGGAGTAATAGGTGATTTCAGCCCAGAAACAGTAATAGAAAAGATGATACAATCTGCGGAGAACCGGAAATTCACACGATGTACCTACTACTGTATGCAGTGAATTAATAGCTTCCCATCAATCCATTCGAAGATTACATTTGATGTGAAGTCTTCTGCCACCAATTATAAATTTGTAATTTTTCTGAAATCACTATGTTGCTCACCTATCTGGTGAGGTATGGATACCACAGCGTAAGACTAACACCGTGTTCGCTAAGTATGATTTGATTATTTTGTCTATTTGCCATTCCGAACAGCCAGACAGAACAAAGAGTAAGAGTCAGCACGTATATCACTATGGTGCTCAAAGAGAAGGAAGTGAACAGAAGCTAGGAATGAGCCAGGGTGGAAGTAGTGAAGACCAGGAGGAACCCTCACGAGGTTAAAAAGGGGACTGTCCCGAATTAATACCAAAAAGCAGTCCCGGGACAGTCCTCAAAGAAGAGAGAACGGGTATTTTTTAGTCGGTATGCCACGATGGAGACCCCGACACAAATGGTGAGGGGGACACATCTTTTGATATACCCCTCACTGTCAGTCCAGTAATGGATTTTCCACCAACCTCTATTTTAAAAAATGTATTGATATGCTATTCCTCGGAATTGGGTTGATTTATCTGTCTATACCGGGAATTACAGAATTAAGATCCGTCCATCCGTTGCTTCCATCGGTACATATCAAATTATTGCATTACAAGAGAGTCGGCCGAAAAATCACATTGCCGTTTTCAATGCTGGTTGTTGATGGTTTAGATGCTGCAAATATTTTTCAAATTGGATTCGCTAATTTGATTTTCAGATATCGGATAAATGTCAAACATAGCGTGCTACAAAAAAAGACCAGGCGTATAGATAATAAAATAGTATTACTTCAGTTTTGCAAAACTCAAAAAAGTATTTGCAACATTTTCAGCGAACTGCTATCGAAGCTGAATGAGAAGAAAGGCGTCGCCTCGCTCAAAGAATGTGAATTGTTTAGGTCGGAAAGTGGCCCTGTAGCGTAGCAGCAGTCTTCATAGCCCGGGGATAGGGATCGCAAGGGAAACGTGAGGTGCGGAGAAGGGCTCCGTTGGTAGCCGGCTGATTACGTCACGGCTGCCTTCCCCGAGGCTTGCATAGCTCGGAGATGAAGATAAACATCTAGAACGAACAAGTGAACCGCTTTGAAAGAGTTGGTGCTGTTATGGTTTTTTGTATGCCTTCTTTTTTTATGGTGCTTATCAAATGGAGCAAGGTTCGTACAAGTAAAACGAGTTCCCGAGTAAATTGGATGTTTGTTTGTTCATTACTTCTTATAATCAGCCTTCGTAATCGACGGAGACAATTGTTAACCATCTTCCTTCATCATTTGATGGTGAACACTCCAAGATATGACGATTTGTTGTTCTCGCATATATTGATGAAATTTTGTGCGATTACCTACGGTTAATATATCTCTAGTCCTCAAAAATTGAATTAACAATTGCACCGATGTCGTATATCATACAGGAAGTACATAATTAAATAACTATAACTTTTCTGGGGGCGGAATATCGTCTTAAAGTATTGAGTTTAAAACACTTAGACTGCTTCTTCATATGAAAGAAAACTTGAGCAGTGATGTCACTTGGTCTGGAGAATAAAACATTAATCCCTATACTCTCACATATGTCAGAATAACACATAACACGTTATCTATTCTGTCAAGGAGGGCGGTAACGTTCAGTTTTGATTGGAGAGTTAATTAGAATATGCTATCTTCCAGCTGAGTCACTTTTCGAACAAGGTCTGTCCAACATCTCCTTCATCACCGAAAAGTACTCATGAAATCTGAGTTTTTGAAGAGACGCCCACCCCTCGCATTTGGTAGCAGCCCATTTAGATCACTGCTTAAATATAAGGCACATGGTGAGTAGGTACGCAAATATTAGTTTTTCATTGTCGGTAACAGTCTTGCAGAAAAGCCCCGTTCATATTGAAGATTAAACGTATGGCGGAAGAAAACCGAAGTTAGCGGGAAGAAAGTCTCTAATGTCATTATACAATTGAAGATTGATTCTCATGGCCTTGGAATGTCTATTAAAAGTGTCTGTTGTGTTTTAGTCGTATTTAAAAAAATGTACTATTAAAAATCATGAAACAGCTGCGAATTGTTAAATAAATTTTATTTAATTTATTTTTACGGAATTCCACTAAAAAAAAAAGTTGATTAGCCATGAACTACGTCATTCATAGCTTGAAGGTAAAATTTATGGCGAAAATTGTACTTAAATTTCACTCAAATGTCCTAAATAATCGAGAAAAATCCTAAATTCTGCTTTTGCTTGAAAGCAATTTTTTCGAAATTTAATTGATAAATTGAATTTTTTCACACAAAATGATCACATTTCTACTCAATCCAACATTAGTAATGATAATTTTCCAAAATTATCATATTAAAGTACACAAAGATAATTTTTGAAAATTTTCTGTAAACAATGACACTGCCTTCAACCTTTTTTATGGTCAAATAAAGGTATCTTTCACAAAAAAAGGCGTTGTCTGCTGATTATTGTTTAAAAAAAAAGAAAAATTTTGTATGATTTTTTTTCCTGGAAAATGTGATGGATATGGTTGGTTGGGCCCTTCCCGATTTTTGAATCCTTCGCCTTGTGAGATGAATCAGATGCCTTCAAACGTCTGGGTCATCCTCTGAGCGTGGCAGGCATTACCGCATTCAGCTCAATGGAAGGGGCAACTATGCCATTCCATCACCCCACCTCACTATATTACAAAAAGTAGCAATCTCCTGTGATTCACAAAAACTCGCAACAAACTAGCAATCGAAATTTAAATATTAGTGTTCAGGGGTGCTGAGAAAAACAAAAGTTAGACATTCTGATACATTCCCTGGGACAGCAGCCCGTAAACGTAAATGGAACAATCTTTAAATTTTAAGAAAATTACCACATTTTGAGCAACTAAAAGAAAAGTCTAATATGTTTTCTGAAAAAGTAGTGGATAATTTTCAGCTTGCCTCCGTCTGTCACTTCCATTACTGGTATTTCTCCAGACTCGGTAATAATGGAAAAACAATTCTTTATTAGACATGGTGGATTCTTATTGAGATGTGGGCGACTCGCCGAGCTTCCCACGTTCAATCCCTTCCCCGGGGTCTCCAGAACGTTAGAAGGTATCAATCCAATTGTGAAATTTGGGTGCGGCAAAATTATTTGTCTAAACTTGGAACAAAATTTGTAATTTTGGAGGTATCCGGTATGACTCTATCCAACTTTCCAGACTTCTGAGAACTGCTGAATGAACCTCGGTTTATTGGTTGAGAAGTTAATCCCATTCAAGTCGAAACTCGTTGTAGTCTCGTTGAAGGTCCCCAATAGGATCCGCTGTTGGTAAGCACCTGAAAGCTGGAAGCTGAAGGACCCACATCACATGTCGAATCACCGTCCGCTTTTTGGGCGTCCAGCCATTTCCCAGACGCTGCGCCCCTAAAGCGGTTTTCCGAGCCCACGACAGCCCCTCGAGGGAGCTAATTATAATCGAGGCCTAGGAGTTTCCCCCAGAAAGTTTAATGCCGGGAAATGGTGTGAAGGGGAGCGGATGAGAGGGCGAGCGGTCGAAGGGGGTTTGCCGTGAGTAGAGTGAATCCGGGGGGTTGGAACCCCCGATTAGACTTTCCTCGGAGTTAGCCCCGAAACTAGTACCGAAACCGCCACCCTCGGGTCAAATGGGCCTCGGAAATCCCGTAGAATCACTTAATTCTTGATGGCACCTCTCTCAAACCGCTTCCGCTTTGCGGTTTCCAACTTGCCTATTCTCACTGTGGTGATCACCATCCAATAGGGTTAATAATAAAAATACGCTCTTGTCAAATGAATCATAATACAAATGATATAAAAAATATGTCCTCCCCTCCCTTCCTCCACCTAATTTTCAAAGGACAAGTCACATTAACCAAGAATCAGAATTACCATGCTGCGTGGTAGTGTGCCACCCAACTTTCATGTAAACATCGGAATAATAATAAGCCCATAATTTGAACCTTGAGAAGAAAACTTTGTTGTTATCAGGATGTTTGGTGGTGTATCTAAAGTGAGAAATGCATACAACGGTAGCAAGAGGTCATAGAACTTGGATTTAACACCAGATCACATTTTCTACAGTAGAAATTGGTCTCATCACACAAACTCCAATCTAATCAAACACTGAATCTTATTTGTTTAGCAAGTGTATCTCACAACTGATTGTCAAGGTACCTCTGCATGCGTAAAACTTAGTTCTACGTATGGTCGAGGTGTACGGTATTATCTAACTTTCAAGCGGAACCACTGCGGCCCAACATTCACTCAAAATTACTTAGTGCTCGACTAACTTCAACGACTAAATGAAGAATTTCACAGATTTATATATATTTTCTTACCATGATTTTTTTTTACCACAAACAGAAATGTACAAGTTCATGCCATACAAATTAACAAGTTATGCATTAAACTTTTAAAGGCCTATTCCCGTTTATGATCTTCTAAATATAGTGTGAGTTACCAAGGCCTAGTTCTGTGATTTCTTTCTCGCGGAGGCTTACTCGAAAGAAAAAAATCCGGTTGAAAATATCAGGTGAGTCGATGCGGTGGTGCAATTGGTTGTGAACGACTTCATTTGTGCGTGATATGAAACATTTCATTGTCCATGAAATAAAAGTTTCGTCAGAGCAAGAAAGATCGAATCGTGATGACGTTATGTAAACGACGATCGAAGTAAATAATGAAGCAAGTAGAGGGGAATGGGAATGTTTACATGGGCAGAGCTTACTGACTGTCAACGCGTTCAAGGTCGGTTTGAAGTATGGCTTGTACCTCAATGGGTTGAACCTCATGATGTAACGGAATGCGTTGGTTTCATATTCATTCTTGGCATGGAGTCTTCATGGCGGTGAGGGTTGAGATGACGTTCTTCGAATCTCTTGGTGGAAAAATCACAATCAAACTCCGTATCCTATCCAGTGGACGTTTTACACAATATGGAACTGTCACAGAGTCTAACCAATATAAAGATTTGTATAATTATGGTAATTTTTTGTCTCTAATCGTATAACAGAAAATTTCAGCCTTATCCCCCCCCCCCGATTTTTTGGTAGCTTCGGAGAATAAAACGAAAAATTCGTCCGTCCGGCGTTCTATTAAAAATCACGAATTGGCCGATGATGTTCCTCCTACATCTACGTCACTCTTGACCCAGAGGGTTGAATTATTTAAAAACTGTCCGATGATCCTTATAGGAGGACTAGAGTACAGAAATAATAAACCTATGTGTAATACTTAGCAGTTTATCAGTATTTTGTCTCGAAGTTGAGTAAACGAAATGAGGTTGTACAGTTTTTGGTACAGGTCTGAGGAAATATTGGTCAAAACTTCTCAGATATGGATGATTGTTTGGAGACAATTTTGAAAGGTTTTAGCATGTTGAATCAATTTGTAAATGTATAAATCGTCTTTTAAGGCGATCCGATTCAATGCAACGACTTTGTTGTATTCAAAAACCACCTGCGGCACAAATCTGGCCCATTGTTAGACTTCTAGAGTCACCCTGGTCAGCCAATTCTAGGAGGAAAAAATTGAAGAAATATGTTATAATAAGTTCCTAACACAAAAACATGCACTACCTGTAATATGTTCAATATTCATTCATGTGATTGATTAAAGCAGGTGAAGATGTTCAAATACACATCCAAGTTCTCCACCTCTTATGTCAGATAGTGGCTAAAAAATACCTTGTGCCTCATTCAGTTTCCTTGGTCTATCTTGCATTAATTTTGAAAATGGAACATCTGATGCCAGACAACTCTCCAAAAGTGCAGCACCTACTCGATGTTGGTGAGTCAGATGGTGTTTTCTTTGTTATACATTAGTTTGCAACCTTAATTATTTATTATATTGATTTTGAAGTCTTGGTTCTAGATCAATGTAAACAAGACTATCAAGTCCATCAGAATTAAATGTTATGAAATGTTTTGAATATTGAAATTTTCGTCTTATAAATACATAGACATTACTGTCTTTCAATAAAAATTTAAAAGATTCAGACTCTCCTTAATGAAATTTTTTGGATAGGAGGTATTCCTAGCCATTTTATTAGTAAGTACGATGGATATTATCAACATTGTGAAAGATCAATACGAAGCTAATAATCGATTTTCCGGCTAAATATCTCAACAGCAATCCTCTTCACCTGATACCACCTTTTAAATGTTGTACATTTCGTCATAATGTATCAGCTTATCATTGTATCGAGTTCAGGGATTTTATCCATCAGTGAAGTTCAATAAAAAGTTCTTGAACTTAATTTTTCAGAAACGCTTTGTTTTCGAAATAAATCGACCCATCCTGTAATTATTCATGTTCCAAGTTTTCCAAGTTTCAAGTTGGACTTCAAAGCTACTTAGAGCAGGAAATGTTGGACTGTTCGTATTCATTTTCAGCTGCAGCTACTTGCACATTTTGAAAGATGTATACATTTCTTACAAAATGCAATGGTTAACTTGTTTGAACAAGACAATAATACAACAGGCCCCGAATAATGAAAAAGAACACGGTTCCAAACAAATGTGTTTTTCAAAATGTCAAAATCCTTTTTCAAATAGCAATCTGAAGTTTTCATCATTCAACAGAATATCTACAAAATCTTAACCTTTGAACGATATGTTTTGATTAAGTTTCACAATTTTAAGAAGAAATTACAATCAAACCTTTTGATAAACTAATAATTATTCAAGGGAGTCAAGTGTATAATAATTTTGTAATGCCAGTTATGCAGAACGAACGTTTTAGCAAATTCCCTCAAAGCTATCTCTTTTTCCATTTAAGGGCAATTCTTCAAATATATGAGCAATCCGTGAACGAAAAAAAATTTCAACGCTGAAGGTGTATGGGCGAAACGGAGGTCAAAAAACTTTGAACACGCTGCACTCAAGTATGGTGGGCCATTGAGCGAGTGGTCTCATTTGATTCAACGTAAAAAATACATTGAAAATTAATTTTGTTGTTAGACAAACCTGTGGTTCTTACGGTTTTTAAAAATTTTAAAATTTAATCAGGTTACTTGGATCCGATCGATCTTTCTGGTAGACAAACTCCGGCTAGGGAATCAAATTTTTGTTTAAAAAAATCATCCTGAAGCTCGCATTGACGGATTCATATGACGTATAAAACAAAAAGCGTTGAAATCCACGATGCAGCTTAAAATAATGCGGATTTCCTTGTGAAAATTTTCATTTTCACATGTTGATGCCATCGCAATTAATTCATTTTTTACGGCGATTTGCTAAAATGACCTTCAATAAACTGATTTGGTTTGGTTTTCTGTCGTGTCAAATGCCAACATTTCTTGATTTTCATAATTCCGATAAATAGTGTCTTTTAGGCACGTCAGTTTTCTGTTTCTCTCATCCAAGTTCGGTAATAAGTTTATTTAGATGTAAAACTAGGTTATTTCACATTTACAAGGATCTGTAAGTATTATCTACCCACCATAGTAAGAGAATATTCTCCTCATAATAGTGTCAAACTATTGAGTATTTTGGACCTTGACACGGAACATTATAGTTCGGTGAATGGATACGAGTAAGCCAAAAAGCTTCACGCGTTATTATCTTGGATTTTTTTCTCGACGTTGCAGCATAGATGATAATTTCCTTGGAAGTAACTAGAAAGATGCCAAGGTCCCGCTTTGGAAAAAAAAACTATGAGAGGAGTATTATAAACTGGATCAAAACCACATCAAGCCCGATTAGAAAGGCATTAGAGTCGTGGTCGCATTGTTATCTAGGGAAGGAATTTTTGAGGTTCAGCTATCGTTGGCGATTGCTCAACTAAGAACAAATGTTTATCCCAATTTCAGCTGGTTGTCAAAAGGGTTTGGAACATTCGTAAGGTCTTGAACGAGGGTCAGGGTCAGCCTACTCCCTCGCATTCTGCATCAGGTTGTTGAAACAGTAAGACCATTAACCCAAATATCTTTTAGATAGGAAATAGAATCGTTCAGATAGCAAGTATTCCATAATATAATTGGTCTTCCCAAAGAACCGACTAGTTTTGTAACTTAGGTATCATAGATAAATAAGGGTGTTGAGATAATGTAAAACTCTTACTTCTAGTCCATTGTCGTCTGCGAGAAATATTGACTAAATAACCTAATTTCCTAAAAAGATGGTTCCAAGATAGATTTCTTCCTATCCACACAAAAAAAGAGATTATATTGTCATAAGCTATTCATTCAGTTTACATTTTTGAATGAAAGTCAATTCTAACTTACGAATGCTGAAAATAAAGGTATATCTCCAACCAAAATTAGGTAGCTTTCCATCCACGAGTATCCCGTTTTCATAATGCCATTAGGGTATATCTTACATATACAGGGAGTTATGCACAATCCGACTCCTACGTGTTCTACAACTCATTTCCGACCAAAAATGTCTCGGAGCAACTTTTTGCCAGAGGCCTCGTTTCCGAGCTATTCGCGATTTGAGATTTTTTTCGTGTTTTCGATCTTATGTCATTAAAACTGTCATAACTCCCTCAATTGTGGAGATAGCTCAAATTTGATGACTCCGTTGGAAAGAGCGTTGAATTTTATATCTATTTGATGTCAGAAAACTTTTTTTAAATTGCATTGAAGATGTGTGATTGCTGGGCGAAATGGCAGTTTTGTCAAAATCTTGAAATCGCCTGTTTTTCATCTCGCCTAGAAACCCCATGAATGCTTGACGCAGAACTGTGCAGGCCTGGTAAAACGTGCGCCAAAATGTCAGCATTCCAACGGTGTAGTCGTTTTGGTTTTTGAAAATATTTTTAGTTAAGCAAAAGGTGTTTAACTGCAGAAAAACGTGTGTTTTCTGTTGAAATTGAGGTTTTTCCAAAAGTCTCGAAGATGAATGCAACTCATCGCAGTCGGAAATGAGTTGTCAAACACGTAGGAGTCGGATTGTGCATAGATCCTAGAACACCCTGTATCACTAAAAAATACCTAATGTTTGAAAATAGGGAAAGCTACGGAGGAGGCATTCTCTTGGTCAGGGGCAAGGATATGCAATGACCCGCACGACCCCCAGGTCTTGAAGGAGGGGTTGCCTTGTGCGCCGTGTTTTATCAACTCCAATCTGATTTGGCAGTAGCATTGGGTTGTTGCAATGTTGATAATTAGTTGTTTCTGAACAAATTAAGTTTTAGTAAAATGCTTATTGACCCGAACGTGTTATCCAGCTGTTGGATAATGGAAAGTTATTGGGGTTTAAATCGAGTTCATACAAAGAGTTAGAGTTTAAACAAGATTGTAAAGATTTAAAAATGAAAAATGAAAATATATGAAAACGTTCGTTTGTGATCAGCGTCTATGGCATTTCCAAGCTGCCCAGCCAAAGTCAGGATAATCGAAGATCCGAGAGACAGCTATTGTTTGTGTTCATTTACGATTGATTGCGATGATTTGTTTTCAGTAGAGTAGCTATGCCACAAGTGAGTATGTTGACATGATTTTTGTGTACGGTTTTGCCAATGGTAACGCTTCTGAAGCAGCAGGGGAGTCACACTGATCCTTTTTTTATCTAGTAAACTATTTGTTTTTTATCCACTAATTGATTTTTCGTCACTAAGGTTTTGGTTATTACTACCAGCTAAGTATGTTCAATAGCTATAGCTCACCATAATGAATGGGAATATGCAATAGGGAAAACCTCGCTGAAGGAAATACGAGTACAGCGAGGAAATAGACGAAAGGGAAGAGTTCGTAATGATACGGAAGCCTGGTCTGATAAGGGTCCATAGTGTCAACAAAAAGATGAATGCAACTCAATCTTAAATGAACACAAACAATAGCCGTATCTCGGCTATTCGATTATCCTCACTTCAGTCGGACAGAAATGCCGTAGATGTTCACAATCGAACGGGTTTAAGCATCCGACAAAACTAACTTAAATCGTCACCTTAGAGGTCTGGCGTTGTCACCATTCGATTCAGCAAGAAAAGTTACGTATATCCCTCCACCAACCTTTTTTCGTCGAGACTTTTGGAAAAAACTCAATTCTCAATAACAGGAAACACTCGTTTTTCTGCAGTTAAACACCATTTCCTTAACTAAAAATATTTTAAAAAACCAAAACGACTACACCGTTGGGAAGCTGACATTTTGGCGCACGTTTTACCAGGCCTGCACAGTTCTGCGTCAAGCACTCATGGGGTTTCTAGGCGAGATGAAAAACAGGCGATTTTAAGATTTTGACAAATCTGCCATTTCGCGCAGCAATCACACATCTTCAATGCAATTTTAAAAAAAGTTTTTTGACATCAAATAGATAGGAAATTTAACGCTCTTTCCAACGGAGTCATCAAATTTGAGCTATCTCCACAATTGAGGGAGTTATGACAGTTTTAATGACATTAGATCAAAAACACGAAAAAAATCTCAAATCGCGAAAATCTCGGAAACTAGGTCTCTGGCTAAAAATTGCTAAGAGACGGTTTTGGTCGGAAATGAGTTGTAGAACACGGAGGAGTCGGATTGTGCATAACTCCTGGGACACCCTGTATATCCACAACATCCAATAAATCTTTCTATTTAGGAAAACTTCACATATTTTAACTATTCGATCAAGTTGTTTAGATGGTAATACGGGTGATTCCCATCCTTTAGAATGACATGCAAAGTAGCTGTTGTATAATAGATATCTGTAACGGGAATGATTAAGGATGACACCAACTCTCTTGTGTTTAAAGTATATTATAGTTTCTAGTATAGATGATTCGTTGTCGTAAATTTATTATGTGGATTTCCTTTCAAAGGGTTGATTGATAAAACCCGGAAGGCGCATTTTTTTATGGTTCCCCTGAACAAAGCAAATTGTAGTAACATGAGTGTAAACAGTCAAAAATCCATTAACCGATTTTAGATGTCGTTCCCCATGAAAAATACCTCTTGAATTTCTTTTCAAGAGGTTTTGTATCCGATTTGTTTCATATTCAAGGTTTTTTTCGTGCTTTTGATCTCAAGTCAATATTTTATTTTTTCGATGAATTAAACGGTGACTCTCTTGAAGCTTCACAACCAACAAATAAGGAATCAATAAACAGTCAAGATGTTCAATTAATAACATAGTATTTACTTGGCGAAAGGGATTAAAAATCCCTTATTCATTGAGCGAGGTGACCGAGGGAGTCTCCATTTGATTCAGCAAAAACTACAGCAGAATCGATACGAAACTTATCTTCTTGAAACTAGTAGATTTTGAGTGAAAACCGTCAATTGCACAGCATGAACCCACGTTTTTTCGCAATCAAACATCATTTTCTACATTTTGTTGTCTTGTACCGTTGGAAAGCTGAGATTTAGGAGAAGTTTTTCTTTAAAGTGTTTGTAACTCTCACTCCCGAAACTTTGTGCAATCGCCGACAGGAAACATCGAAACTAAGTCGTTTTTCAACAATTCTACAAATTTGATCTTCGAGCTAATTTTTCACGTTCTAAATCATGTTGAAATTTTTTCATTTTGCTATAAGGAGGGAGAATATTCTGTTCTTTCAATTATAAACCGACAGAATTGCAATGGAAAAGGGCAGGAAGTCTGGAAAGAGAAGTTGAAGAGAGTTATAGCTATTTTAGTGACATAAGATTGGAAACATTTAAAAAACCTTAAAAGTGAAACAACTCGGAAACGAAGCCTCTAAAAAAGTCAGTGGGGGATTTTTAGTTGGGAATGACCTCCAGAATCTATCCCTGAATTGCTTACCTCTTGTTCACGACGATACTCTCAGCTGATTTAATGACAATAGAACTACATTGGTCGGAAATTTAGTGGATTAAAGTGTTATTGCTTTCAGATGAACAAGAACTCGATAAGAGTAGGTTAGTGTTTTATTTTTGTTGGTGGGTGCCTACGCCTGTATAGTTATGCCTGGTCTATAATTAACTGTAGACCGGAGATCTGAGCAGAAGGGCTATCTAATACAGAAATAACAAACCTTTATGTAATCATTAGTAACGTTTTTAATGTTCTGAGTTGATTGCGATTGCTCTTTTGGCACTAATCAAGCATTAGAGCAGATGTACCTATTAACCCTGTCAGCCTTGAACGTCTCTGATTAGAAATGATATATCAAAATTAATTGGAACGTGTGTTCGCCAAGGGCACGAAGAAGGATGGGACCAATTACCCCGAACAACTTTGTAATTTACCGGCGGGATCGTCGGCGTTGAGGTGAGTTTCCTTGACCAACAGAGTGCTCTTGCCTGGTTTCATAGCGACCTCCAGGGGTTTGGGTTTTGCTTATTCATGATGAGGCCGCGAGCGGCGAGTGCTCCGGTTTGTCCGCAACCCCAAACACACCTTGAGCGGGATGGGATGAGGCCCTTGTGTGGTGTTTTGGAGGTGGGAATCCGATATTACGCAATCTCTCAACCTTATCAAAGGGGCTAAATTCTACTCTGAGAAAGGAAGGGGTTGTTCGTGGTGAAACACTGGAATGCACTCATTTGAGATAACTGAGAGGAAATTCAACTTCCATGTATTGTATCATCATAATTTTGTTGAATATTAGTTCCTCCGAAGTCCCACCTGTAGTTGGGAAATAGCATAATTTTCTCGAGTTTTAGGCAAAAAGTCATTTGTGTCCTAATTTTTTGATCCACGATGAGGTTTCTTACTGGGTAGCAAGTAGTTTTCTGTCAATATTCATAACCAATAGACTTTTGCGCACGTGACCCATATGGCAGCCTCACAGTGCGCCGTCCGAAGTTTTTCTTGGAAACTAATAGACTACATTTTAAGAAATTTCTCCTTGTAGAGTTCATTTTTCGTTAATTTTGCTTGTTTCAAAAACTTCGGTTTTCCATCAGGGAGATAGGAAATTCAGCGATCTATTCAACAGTACACATTTCACATTTGAACTTACCGAGTTATGATCATTTTAGTGAGATCACGAAAAAAATTTTAAACTGACTCAACGTGGGTGGTTTAAAAAAATGGTATGGGGAGAAATTTTTGTTGCAAATTAGTTGTACAAACCTAATGATCACAAATCGATCATGGGGTCGATGTTAGAGGTCAGTACCAACACATTATGCCTATTACACTTTTCTTTCCAGGGGCTTCGTTTCCGAATTATTTCACTTTGGGATTTTTTAGAGTTTCCAACCTTACATCACTAAAATGATTGTGACTCCTTAAAGGTATTCTCTGAAATCACTTTTGAGGACACCGTTGTAAACAGGGTAAATTTCTTATCGCCCTGGGGTAGGTATACTAATAACATTTCAACATGACTTAAAAAGTGACAAATGAGTTCGAAGATCAAATTTTGAGAATTAATGAAAAACGACTTTTTTCTGTTTTCTCTCGTTGACAATAAACAAATTTTGTAACTTCCATTTCCCGATTGGTCCAAATCAGAAATTGACAACTTTTTTGGGTGTTTTCTCTTGCTCAAAGTAAACAGGTTTTGTGACTCCCACTTTACAGGAAAAATTCCAAAGAATCCCTGGTTTTCAATGGTATAGGCAAAAAAAAAAATGTTTTCACGTGGACTTTTCTGAAGAAAATTACGTTTGAATCCGGAAAAACGTGGGCTTATGACGTTAAATCGACATTTTCACTTAAAACCTACTTGCTACAAAACCAGAGAGTTTGTCATCGGGTTTTATGTATTTGTGACAATGTGAAAATATAAAACTGACATAACTCAAGAACTAAGCGAGATTTGTATAAAATGTTATGATGCGATTTTCGTTGCAAATTAGTTGCACAACGATACCTGGTCTCTAGTAGAGTTATATTTCATTTCTTGAGAAACCCGAACCCTTCGAAAAGTTACCAATATGTTCAATTGAATGTTCTGGGAGGCTATCTTGGTTTCCAGTTCATCCACTTACCCCTGAAGATTTTTTTCTTCCGTTCTTGGAAGGCAAAAGAGCATTTCGCCGTTCAGAGAATCATCCCCGTTTAAACTTCCTCAAACTCGCCCCGTCTGCTCCTTTTGTCGCGAAGGCCCGTGACCCTGTTACGAATTGGCACAGAGGGCGTTTCGAAGGTGGCAAACGCCTTAGGTGATGGGAATAATGGGAAGGGGGTTTCTCTGAATAATTTACCGTCGATTTGGTTATTTATGAGATGACGAGCGACATTGTGCGACCTGAGACCTCCTCCGGTTGTTGTACCTATAGAAAATTAGCTTTACCTTCCTTTAACCCCCCCCCCCCCCCCTCCTCCCCTCATTCTCGCCAATTTCCACTAACAAGGAGAGCGCGGCGCTTCATCCCCTCAATCTATCGTTCCTCAAGCAATCGATCGCGCTCTGCTGAGCTTTTGTTGCCACTGATTGAACTTAATGTCGCCTTCGGCTTGAATGGACGACGAATTTTGATTAAAAACGTTTTTGGAGAGTGCCGCACGTTTAATTGATCGAAACAACTCGTAGGAAGAAACGAATAAAACGCAAGACCCAACCCGATTGGAATAGGAATTCCTTCAGTAAAAAACTTCAAAGCAGCATATCTGTTAAAATATTAACTTTTCTAACTCAAAATTTCAAGAAATTTATAAATCTTTGATTGAAGAGACTATTTACTGACCTTTACTCAAATTTGAGTATCTACATTTCGGCTCTCCCTGATAATTAGTTGAATAGGAAATGCATAATACCCAAAATAATAGATTACATTGTGCTAGCCTGGTTTTGCCAACACAACCACACAACTGGGGACTTCCATCAGGTGATAGTTCTCCTGCTACTACTTCGTCTACTACCTTTAAATGTTTCAAATCAAGCGAATCAAGACTCAGAATTTTCATTTACTGTCAAGGATTCTACCCTTTTTACTTTCGTTTATCAAGTTTATGTTCATCAACATTCATCAAAAGCAAGTTATATGTTTACATTGCTACCAAAGAATCTATGTTGCCATAAGAATGTAACCCCGAACTATAAGCTCAAAATTATCAACACTTGTTCAACAAATATCTGAATAAGCTAGTTCAAATCTATTAGGTGACCTTTTTTGCCGTTTTTTACTGCAAATCAACGTTTATGTACGAGATCTCTATACTGATTGAGCGTTCGAGATAAACTGAGAGCTTTCCAATGAGTTAACGATTTCAATAACATGAAATTACATTTGCCTAGACCTGACTCAAAACGTGGGGTAGGTACCGAATTCTGTTAGCGCAGAAGACTAAAACAATGTTTGTCCTCTAAATCAAAATTTCCACTTGACTTTTAAGCTTAGAAGCTTTCTGAAAAGTATCAAGTGTTAACAGTAACTCTTTCTCCGAAGACTATACGCAAGTGGTCACAAATGAAAATCAAGATGCGAACATCTGTCAACTTGTGTAACAGCAGTTTCACTCTCCATCTGTTTCCTTCAACAACAACTACGATTCCACTCTCTGTTCGTGGGTTCTCTCCTCTTCTGTTATCAGTAATGGACTACTCTTTTATGTGGTTTTCCATGGCGTAACAAACTGTAAACTCCAACTACGGATCTAACCCTTTTGAATCGAAACAATCTTATCGATACCCAGATGAGTGGATGGAATAGTTTAGGGTTAAGGAAATGGTTTGAAAGGCCTTTATGTGGTTCTCAATCATTCTGATTTGTTATTTCAACTAATAAAGCACATTAGTAAGCCAATGAATATAAAATGACAACCCCTCCTTAAAATTCGTCCGTTTATGTTTCACATATGCTTCGAAACAATTGGACCGAACTTAACGAAAATCGGTCTCATCGGGATGTGCCTCTAATATTAGTATTGTTATGAAATAACTCCGAAGAAAAAAAGGTTGAAATCAGTATATCGAAAACTTTGAAACAAAGGGGTGATACTCCTTCTTTATAGCAGGTTTTGTAATGATAATTATTATTATTGTTTTTAAATAATATTGTTATTCTTCAACATCGATCTCACTCCCTCATTCTCTTCGTTCTGTTGATGACAAAAATGGAATAATTAGGAACATTGTTTCTGTAGAATTTTGCATGAATCATGGTCTGGAATACGTACAAAACGAGTCAACTACATATTTATGGTCTGCAAGCAAATTCCTGTTACTACATGAGCGGTCTGCACATCAATGATATCTTTAAACGTGCAGAAGTAAGAAAATAGTCTGGTTATTTACAAATATTAACGTGCAATCTACGTTTTTCTCCCACTTCTCCTAAATCCCCTTCTTACCTGCTGTCCCTCCGTATTCGTCTCCACTTATGGAATTTAGTCCATCTCCGATTTTGTGATTTTTCTGAATTCGGTCCGCTCTCACCACCCCTATAAATAACATGTAAATAATTCAAAATCCATATAAAAATATCTTAGACAGTCGAAAATAGTCCAGATGGAAGTTTTTATTCAATTAATCTAGCAGTAATTGAAAAAGAACTAAAATCAAAGGTCTAAATATTAAGTTCGCGGGAGACAATTTTGCCCTCCAAGGATTTTAGGGTCAAAACAACATATGATGAGGAAATGAAAAAAATTGGATATATAATATGGCCGTGGGAGCTTTTCTTCCCGTCGAGCCTTAGCAAGGGACTAGGAGATCCGATCTTCCGTGCATCATTCGTATTGGAGTTACCTTCAAAGCTCCCTTCTTCGATTGACCCATTTAATTTTGAAAAGGACAATTTCTTCACAAGAATTAATTCGGTTCTATTGATGACGCCAAAAGGCTGCACCGGTAAAATTAGGGACACAGAATCGAAGGATGTTCATTCACAAAATGATTTAGAAAATTTGATGAAAGGGTCCTATTTCATCAAAAATACTGATGATATTTGTCTAGTTCGTTGGAATATAGTGACCATTGCATCCAGTAGAAAACCCCTAACTCACATGAGAAACCATGTTCGATTTTACAAGACGTGATACAGTGCAATATCATGCTTTTGTTGTTCCATTGCCTAATGCACCGTACAGGGTGCGATGCCGTAACTTGTAACTCAACTTATCTTGTAAAGAAAAAATGTGAAAAGGTTTGAAATACTTGCATACTTATTTCAAACAGGTCACATGGACTAGGAAAATCAAGGGTAAAATTAAACTCAGCCTTCCCTTGCGTTATAGGAACTGAAGAGCTACGGATGATCCTAAGGACGAAGATCAACTATCTTTGTATCAATATGTATCAATGGTATGAGGGACCCTTGTCCGCAAAGACTATGCATGTGAACTACTCCCAAGTGGTCGGTCGTTCGTCTTCATAAAAATTCAACAGTCATATCGTCTTCATAGGGAGCCTCCTATTCCCATTCCGACACTCAAAAAGTAACGAAAGACCTGTTGCTCCCGCCTTTACACGTTCCTCGGAAACGTTTAATATAAAATAGAGCAAAACTTGGAGGCCGGAGGGCGCTATATTGGTTTTCCCTTAGGCGCCCAGCGCTTTAAGTGCCTCTTCGCTAAGCGGCACTTGAAGAGGACTCGCTAAGTGTTACAAGCCCCCCTCATAGCATCACGTTCTTTATATAAAGCAGCCATCGACTTCCTAAGTGATGTATTTACAGCTCATCTTCAAAGTCTTCTTTACACGGAGAGCTACGGGTTTCCCAACGTCCTCACTCCCGTCTCACCTTTAAAGGAGAAAATGTTCGTAAAAAGATCAACTTGAGAGAGAAAATCTTGGTTCTCAGATTTTTTATAAAGGTAGCTGGAGATCCAATCCTAGAAAAGCATTACCAATTAGTTTCTTGGTAATGATAGAAAATTACGAACAATTTTTTGCTGAGAGCTACATAACCTGTGAACTTTACGCATAAAGCTTCCTGCTTAATCGTTGAATGGAATTTCAATGTTTTTTCTTCGATAAATTGAAGACTTTTCGTCATACACCTTTAGGAAAACTTTATTTGGTAGCGTTGAAGAGGAGTAAAGTTTGCATCATACGTGAAACTTGCAAACGCATCTTGTATTCGCATTATGCTAAACGAGAACTTCATAATATTGTATTGGCATTAGACAAGAACTTCACCAGACTCAGCTATAATTTAAAAAGGGTTGGAGAACTTCAGTAAATTCAAATGTAATAGTTGTAGGGGAAATTAGTCTCTTCCTAGGAACCCTCAAGCGTTTAACAGATAAAGAATACGAATCTGACCAAGGCTTGGGAAGCGACCCTTATGATATATTTTATAATTCAATACAACTTTCCTCTAAACCGGGTTTAGCCTCAGCAGCAACTCAATTTAATAAAATATCCAGAAGGTGCACCAACAGGTACAGTATAATGGATCCAAAATCCAGAAATGAAATTCTGTTCCGAATTTTCGAAACGACAAGTTTGGTTTAATAAAGCTTAGGATTCGTGCAGCAAGTTGTACTTAACCCAAAATTTAAATTACCACTCGCATTTTGTTTTTCATAGCTTTCGAAACCATTTTATTTGCATCTCGGCCTGTTAGCAAAAAGTTTCTTTGAGGTTGATTAAAATCTTATCATACATCCATGTTGATTTGATTAAATGTGATGATATACTACTGCTAAATCAATATAAGACGTACCTACATTATATCGAAAAGCCGAAAACTGTGGAGAATTACTTTGCATCGCTATTGAGGATCAACAGCTTCCAATAAGCTCTTCAACTGAACTTGTTATCCGGCGAGTCTAATTCTTATGGGGGTACCAGGCAAATTTAAAATTTGCACTATTCGTACGTGGACATGGTTGCCCACTATGATGACCTCGAGGAGTCATTCACCTTTTACTAAGAAATGTGTGAAGGGCAATAAACCTCTCAGGATTGGATCACGAAGACATATCAGCTGCTCACAGGTGTCCAGCACTGATTTGATGCAAATTCCTCTTTAGTAGGGGACGCAACGCTCGGGGTCCTATGAAATGAGGAGCCGGCGAATCCGTAGAGAAAGCCTCCCGTCGGGCCGAGGGTATCAATCAATATCCCGAGAAGAACTTTTATTTCCTGCAAACCATCAGACCTCCCCTCGCCCGCCACTTCTCATCCTCACAGGCTCCAGCCCCTCAGGGGGTTGATGGACTGCCTTCCGATTCGCCCCTCTGGGCAGCCCGATAGCAAATGAACAAGCCCGTTCGTAGTTCGTTTCGAATGCCCAGCTCTCGACAGATGGATGATAGGGGCGGGCTTTCCAGAATCAAAGCTGTTGATGACCGTTTATTTTTCACCTTAATGTTACAACATATGTGGTGCTCCAGTGGCCTGGACTGCCCGGGGCTGCTACAATGTAACATAATAACTTCTAAGGAATTGATACTACCTATCTCATGGCGCTACAGTGTCAATGATAACCCATTATTTTTATACCATTAGTTTTGACCTATTTTTGAACTTAATAGTACCTAGGACAATTTCGGTAGGCACGTACAAAGGTGTATAGATTGAGGTCCACTTATTCAAGTACATTTTCAAGTACAGTTTTAACTATGTTTAAACGCTGCAACTATTAAACAGTGGTACGTGAAATCACGTTTCTATGTTCATTAGGCGTATTCCCCAAATCTTATAAGTAATTACTCTCAAAATTAAAGCGGTTTAGCTCAGACATTCCGTTGTGCGGAGGCTGCAGTCCGAGTGCCTACCAAACCAATTTTGCAAATATTGAGCAAACGGATAATCGTACAGCACCTCGAGTGGTCTCATTTGATTCAAGGAACTAATTTCCATCTTAATCCAAACGAAAAACTACCCTCTTACATCGAAAGTCTCTAAGATTCCGATTTTTTTAATAAAACAATCTTCAATATAGGTAGTTTTCTATTTAAAATAATCCCTTAGAGTTGATTGATCAAGATGCCGAGATTATTGACATATCCTGGATTGATTTTAGATTTTATAGGCAAAGTTCATAAACTTTGGACCCGCAGATTCGAAAAAAAACTTCGGACGGTGGGAGAAATGTTTTCTGTCCAAATTCGATTTTTGAAATGTAAGTATTTTGAAACCAACAAATTGTGAGAGGAGGTTGAACAATTTTTTTCGCGATCGATTACAACAGTTCATTTTTGGAAATAGTGAACGGAAAATTTGCAAATTATTACATAGACGTCTAGATTTTCATTACCCGAAGATAAGGTTTTTCAGATGGTGAGCGAACGGATACTTGATCGTACAGCAACTCGAGTGCCAATCGTAATCCAATAAAAAAACTACCCTTTTACATCGAAAGTTTATGAGAATTGGATTTTTTGATTGATCAATCCTCGAATATCCTTAGGGTTGATTGATCAAGATGGTGCGATTACTGAAATATCCAGGATCTATGTTGGGTTTTAAGCCAAATTTCTTAAAATTAAATTTTGCTCTAGTAGTTAGGGAAAAGCGTAAGATGCCGAGTTTAGAGAATGTTCCATTGGCTACATCTAGTAATCACAGTTCAGTGATTTACTTAGAAGGGCTGTAATATAGAAAAAATAAAGCTCTATGTAAATTTGCGTCGTTTTTCTTTTTCTTTTGATTTTTTAAATGCACGTACCTTGAAACGTAAAACAACAATTTTTGGGGAGGTTGAAAATTATTTTTCCAGGTCGATTTCAAAGAAGAAAAAAACTGTAATCCTTCTTCCTTTTTAAAAATTGGTAAGACAATGTGATACCAATTTTTACCATTTCAAATCTATTCTGAACGAATGAAACAATAAGAAACTGATTTTAAAAACAACAAGATATTCGAAATATTCCTTATAAGCAACTTATCATTTTTGTTGGGAAAATATTTTAGCGATAGTGGCTTAAAGAACCGGCGAAAAATCCATTAATCTTTTCGGAAGCTTTTGAAATCTCGTTTTTTAGTATCTCAGTCCTTATATTTTCCCTTGTGGTCGAATGAAAATATGTCGCAACCACGCCACATCCTCGGTCAATGGACGATTGGTCACTCAAATTTTGTGAAGTACGGTCCAGTAATTATTTATTCGAGTTTTAAGATCTTCATATCTTGAACAAAAACATTGTTTTTAGGGGGTTAGACATTTATTTTCAGTCATGATAAACCAAAAATATGCTTAGAAAATTTGAATATGTTCACATTGGTAAAGAGTTTACCTGTATAATGTAATACCTAACAAAGTGTTCCCAAGTCAACCTGCCGGCTGAATAATGTGGCAAAGGCCCAAGTTATGGCTGGCAGTCCGTACACGGAGTTTACTCGGACGCTAAGTAGTTTTTCGTCCAGAACTTACCATCATTAATCACGCAAGTGGATTTCGAGACAGGGCCAGAATACTGACGAAGTATCCAACCCGCCTTTCTGAGCAGGGACAGAGGCAAGAAGGCGATTATGTTGGTAAGCTTCTAGTAGTAGAACTTGACAAATCGCTCCACCTGTCCGTCATGCAGCCAAGTGGCACAGAACTGGATTAGGACGATGACATCGTTTGGGCAATACACGATCTAAACCCTGTCATTTGTTGAGATGTAGATCAACACTCACGTCAAACAGAATTATCTCGTTTTAACTTCCTTCATATAACTGAGTTCAATTGTATATCTATTGCACACCTTTTTGTAAAAGCTATTTTTCGTTTATCAAAGTTGTTACGAAAGTCTTTTCGTCCAAATGAATAATTATTTAGTAGGATGACGTCTGAAATATGATTACGTCTGATGTTGATCCGTTGTGTTTGATATCTACAAGTTACAATTTCAGTAATTTTTAACAATTAAATCCAGCAGCAATACAGATGACTCTTCATGATGTCTGGATTCTTTTCTAACCAGCTTTCCCGACATTTCGAAACGAGATAACGTTGCATCTTTCCAAGATCGGGTGATAACACACTGCATTCCTTCATCCTCACAACAAGTTCAGGTGAACTCAGTACCTGATTAAATAAGGTTATGTTTATGTACTTACAGATAGCCTTACTCCATAAGTAAACCAAAAAAACGGAATTTATTCGAAATTGCAGAAAACCATGGAAAACTAACAGTCGCCATACTCACCCGAATCTTAAAACCTCACAAGAAGAGTCAAAATAGAGGCACAAAATAGTTATGAATAATATTACCAAATTATGGGACGGAGGAGGATAGATCCACGAAATGTTTCGAGATTTCACATCAGCTAAACTCTCTCATTGAAGCGCTCTGACCCTTGGAGCGAGTTATAAAATTACTTTCCACCCCCTCATTTCCTACTCGCTCTTCTCAACGATATTAATCTTGATATTAAACTGTCCTCATTTTCGGTTCCTCCTTCCACTCGAGCTTCACAGCCGCCTCCCGCTCCCGTGAACGTGCAATTAAACGAACGTCTGGAAATGAGGTGGCGGTGAGAACGCCGTTTCAGACGGCCCTAGGACCGGCGGCGAAGAATTAACCCTCTGCCTCTGGCAGTTAGAGCGGGGCTGGGACTGAATACAAAATTATTTTCGTTTTTCCCTCCTGAAACTTTTTGAGGGAGATATGGAAGCTGAAGGGGTTAGATACGAAACGACTCAAGTTTCGCTTTCCTTGCCACAACATTTAGCAAGCAAGTCTAAGGACTGGAGCTTGTTTGGAGCCTCGTTATGATGATCGCAGTGAATGGTCCGCCCAAACGTAACTCACTCTTAGGTTAAATTACGGTATTCCGTGAGACAACTGTTGAATGCTCAACTCCTTCCTTGGTTAAAGGAAGAAATTACGTTATTACTATTAAACAAATAACCACCTAATTTATTGGCCACTTGTTCCATGTGGTAGATTATCACCTAAATAGATATCAAGTTTTTCATCCGTCGACCGCTGTGGTATACGGGTGTCCCACAGACAACCCCTTCATTTCAACAATTGTCCTCATAAAATAAATCTGCACCGAGTATTCTTCATAACTTTTTTTGCAAAGTTCGGGAAAAGTACTGTTGGACCTGTTACTTGAGCCAACTCGGCAAAAATGAGCCCATATTTTTGTTGAACGGGTTTGCCATTATTTTTAACGCTGATTCACTAGTATAATGGGAGAAGTACAAACCCATTCATTTCAACCGCACGAAACACAACGGACAGCATCACGAAAATCAGTGTTGAAAACCAATGAACATTCTAGTTTCACACTTGAGGTTAGCTAATATCCATGTTTCTGCGATTAGTGTGACACGGGTGGATTGCGAGCTATGACAAAATTGAATGAGGAGTCAACTTTCCGTGAAATCTAGTGCATAATAAGGGTCATTTTAAAAAAGTGGTTTCATTAGAAATAAAAACAGAGCTGGTGTCATTGCGCCAATTGGCCACATTGATGTGGCGTAACTTAAAAACCCGAAAGTATTTTTCCCGAACACTACGTGAAAAGTTAGGAAGAATACTTGGTCTGGATTTTTTTGTGGAGGATTGTGGAAATTGTACTAGTGAGGGGTCCCTAGAGGTTCATTTTAATTTTGAGCATAGTAGGTGGTTATACGAATCAGCTCACTAGTTAATTTGACAGGATCTTTGCCATTTGTTGCAATAACAAACGAAAAACCTTTCGAAATTGCTTCAGTAATCGCGGTCTTTGTTTGTCGAAATTAAATGTCTTCTTCATTATTAGGCACGACGTATATTCATCAATCTTCCAACCTCTTACCTGATAATTTTTGTTGTAGGTTTTTCACTCGGAGGACCAAAATGTTGCCTATTTACTCATGTTTACTGATATAAAAAAACCGCTGCAAACGATTACGTAGAGGGTCATTATTTATGTGTTAGAATAACTCCTCTACTTAAGCTGTGTTCAATTATTGAAAAAATACCAAGCAAGATGAGGTAAAAACTTAGAGTTCCAGGTCGAAAGTGAAAATCGTTCCTAGGATGTGATTGGAGACATGCGCATGAACCGTCCGCGAATCAGTCGTTCCTGTATATATCCAGTTTAGGATAGGGGCTATTACGAGATGGCTGGATAGGAAGAAGTTGACTTGAAGGAAATACCAACGAGGAGAAACTAGTTTTATGAGGAACGCAGAATGTAAGTGCTTGATGAACAGGTCACTAGTGGGTGAAGGTAGACGATTGTGAACTTGAAGGTAATGTACCAAGCACCCTATGCAATTTTTCATCTGTCCTATGTGCCTTTGTAAATGACTTGCTTAAGCAAATTGGTTAGAAAATAGGATTTCAGCTGAGAGTGTATAACAAAATTTACGACTTTTGACTGGTTGAAATAAATGCTACGTCACTGGAATACAATTAAACGACCTTCGTTGAAATTGGAATTTGTAATAAAGGTTGTCAACTGGACTGATGCAAACGGCTCTGCGATGCAAGTTGAAACTTTTGTAATTCCATGATTTGAAGGTGTGTACACAGTCCAAGTTATTTTTCTATGAATCTTGGTAAACACATGATTTCAGAAGCTCCGGAGAAAGATCCAGATCGATATATCATGCGTTCAGAAAAACATCATTATTTATTGCTATTGGTAAATGATCTAGAGATTTGACCATCAAACTGTTTTCATATCCGTTGCACGGCAAATAGGTTTCATCAACATCATACCGAAATATAATTCCGATTGATAATGCTGACGTTTATGGAAAACCATCTCTAAATATGAAATTTTTTCTCCAAACATGGGAATGTTAAACAAAACCAGAACCGATGGTTTGGTGGGGCGGGGGGGGGGGAGGTTTAAAATGTATGAATAATAAATGGGTAAATATCCCTGAAAATATTTCAGCATCAATAGCTCCATTTCTGTTGTTCTTGAACGATGAGCATCTAGTTGTTACTAGTTTGACAAACCCCTTAATTTTATTTGACTATCAAAAATCCATTATTCACTTTGTTTGCAATTGATTGGTAGCATCTTTCAGGCCTTTCTTCTTCTTTCGTTCTCTCGACCATTTAGTTTAAGATACCTTCCAACTCAACTATTGTTGTTTTTCATTAACTTGCTTCTCTTGCTCATCCTAAAAACTTATTCACAGCAGTTTGATATACCCAGTTAATGGTTGTAATCAGCTCTACTGTTGGTAGAAGCATAAAGTATTAGTGAACTGAAATGGTGGAATCCGATTTTCAAAGTTTAAAAATCAATCTATTTATCAAACACCAGCTCTAAACTTTACATTTGTGTCTAATCTGCAAAAACCAACGTACGAGTTAACCGGCCTTGAAAATTAAGCCCAAGGAATTATTTGACGGGCTATGTAATTGAGATAATTTTTTGACATCGTCTACGTCTGAGGTTGAGTTTTGTTATGTGTTTTGGACTGTACGTTTTATTGAGCCACTTTTGTTATAAAACTCGCTTAGTCTACGTGCGGTCATTTCAGAGAAAATTAAGGAAAAAGCTAGTTATGAGCCTTGGAGGCAATAAACTCGACTTTAAGAACTTTGGGGAACGTAAAAAGGCAGCAAAACGGTGACTCTTTCGGTTAGCAGATGAGAGGTGTAAACGTAACGACTACTCCAGGGCGTTTTGAGATGCAGACGTGCGCAATGGCGGAAGGTTGGTCATCCAGGTTGCCGGATAAGGAGGGAACGGAGTGATCTAGAACTGAGCCTCATTCTTCAGTTTCACGCTTTCGTCTTCTAACGAAGTCTGAAAGAGACATTCTAATGTTTGGCATTCCGCAACGTAGCGGAGTTGTATTCGAAATCTATAGGTGAGAATGGATGGTCCGAAGTTTTATTCACTCTTCTTATGTGTAGAGATGAAAGAGCCAGCACATGATTGAATCTTAAACTAACCTCATGGAAGGATGAACACTATATAAGCTACCGAGGATTTGTTTCTAACATTTTTTAAAGAAATACATTCTTCTAACACCTTCAGGTGGTCATAACAGGAGTGACAGCAAAGAACGTGGCATCGTCAGTTAGTAGGAAGAAACTGCAGAGTACATTTCACTGGAATTGATCTCAGATTTGTGATAGTTACAATCCAGAACTTCATTTTACCTTGCTTGATATCATGCAACATCATCCTAAACATACTGATGTATCTACGGGTTCAGATTCATAATCAGTAATAGGTTCAACAGAACACATCGGTAAAGGTGCAAAAATAGTATTATGAAGTAATTGTGGAAAGACCTTAGGTTAATTAAATCAGATGACTATGTATAACAATTAATGATGACAATGAAATCCAACCACTTGAATAGTCTAATTACGAACGAAAGGCAGTGACTCCCCTCACATTCCCAGAGTTCGGCCCACTCACCGTGGCGGCCGCATTCCCAAGAGGCCAGTCCTTGTGAGGCACATCACCAGAGGGTTTATTATTTTCAATAATAAACCTTTGCAATCGTATAGCAGACAGTTTTGAAGGATTTTGTAGAAATTAATTGAATGTAACGGGAAAATAAATATTGAAAAAATAAGGAGCATACTTCAATTGTTGAAGCCACAGCAATAGTGAGTTTCTCTTGGAAAATCGCTTCAATAAATGGTCATTTAAAACAGTTCTACAACCAGACACGCCGACGGGTGAGGGTACAAAAATTGCTGAGTATTTTGAAAAAATCCTTTTTTTTTTTACTATAACACCATGGAAAATGCCAATCTTTGGAAAATCGATTTCTGCTCCCTTTGGCCCAAGTGCGTCATCCGCTGTAGAGGAAAGGCCTATGCAATAATGTAAAAAATCCCTCTTTCGCACATGGACTTCATTTGAGGTCTAGTTGGTCCTAACTTCTCGCCAGTCCAATCGCTTTACGTGCATAGGGCCCAAAAACTGCGCAAAAAACGTCCCAAAACGAGGTTTTTCTAAAGGATATTATTAATTTAGACATGTGGGGTGTAATTTCCGAGCACTTTTGGACGCCGAATCGATTGAAACGGGTCCGTGATCAATCCAAGCTCAGCTAACTAGGAAATATTTGAGTTTTAAGGATAAAAATGTTGAAAACGGGTGTGAATTTCAATTTTTGAGATGCCAACTTTCTGATATTCTCGTTTTGACGACTTGGCACTCAACAAAAGTTGTGATGGTTTGAAAATATTCAGTGTTTGTAATTAGATACCACTATCCATAACACGAACAAGGCAATCCAATACCACTCATAATGCCTCAAGAGGATCCATTATGGTGGGTGAGACAGATGTATATTTCCCTGAATTCTCAGAAACCCCTATGTTTTGAAGGGAGAACGCTTATGAATGAACATCTTAGGGGGTTATAGGTGACTACAGTATAATCCGAAAATACCCTATACTTTCATTCTTGGATTAATAAGAACTTACTTCATCTTTTCAGTAACATTATATTCCAAACAATCATACTGCCACACCCTAGAAGCAAACAAGATGGAATTCTCAAGAAGAGCTGATTGACATACGAGCATCAACGATGACGACAGTTTGATCACCATTTTTCAAACCCGATTTTCTAATTCAACGCATAGGATTTCCTTTCGACAACCTCTCTTCTGCAATGCAACCGAACGAATGATGGCAAATTATAGTTCCAATCCATTCGGATACTGTGACTGGATTCCCACTATTTGCAGTGAAGTGTTGACCATATTTGTTGAACTGAACATCAAGAAAACAAAACTGCAAGAGGCTACGTAACTAGTCTACTATTGCGGTTTACCTAATTGCGTTCGATAACAACCCGGTAACAATAGTTCTACCATTTGGCCACGATTTGCATTTTCAACCGCCTCGATTCAAACTTTGTTACCATGAAGGGATTACATGGGGATAACGCAAATAACGTATATGGGAGTTTGAGAACTCGCATGTGGCGGCTAATGAAGGGCGTCCAGCTCCCGCTATGTTTCTAAAAGCCGACGTCAAAACAACGTTAATTCACAGGGCGCTCTTGAATCTCGTCACCTATGCATTAGATTGGAACAGCGTTCTCCATCGAACTAATAAATCGATCGATGAGTGAATACACCCGAGGCCTAACTGAACTGTCCAACACAACCAATCCAGTTCCATATAATTCATGAATACGTCGAATGTATAATAGAATAGATATTGTACCGTTTTCATGTGGATCAGAATGTCGTTGTTCAGTTACAATGGAATATTAATTCCCTCGTTTCCAATATCTCAACGCTTTTATAACGTAAGTATTTAAATTTTACGCAAGAGGGAAAACTCACGAAATAACAAAATGTGGTGAAAATAAATTCAATTTCTCGCAAACATTCGCATGCAGTGTTTGGAGGCTATTATCCGTGCCTCCAACCTCTTCTTGCTGGCCTTGGTATGAGTGGAATATGCATTTTAATGTAGCTTTCAAGTCCTAATAAATCGAAATATTTTGGGCCAGAAGATACAATTTCATTCAAAGTGGAAAATTCACTTGCGGTACTTTTGTTAGCTGCCTTTGAAGGAAAGACAGCCGTTTATTAAAAACCCAAAGTGGTCGTCATTAAACAAAAAGAAACCAGTCAAAATAATAACAAAAATCCAGTAAGGTCTTTTTGTCGATAGTTTTGAGTCTTTTTTACATTAAGAGATATAAGCCAGTCGAAAAAGCAATATAACATCAGAGAAACGTGTTTAAAAATGTTCCGCTGGATTATAGTTTGAGTGAACGTTTGCAATCCAACCATCTCACATTTTCTTTTGGAATGAAAGATTGTTTGGTGAAAGTATGGTTTTGAGTAAGCCTGATTTTTTTGAAGTTTCGTCGTTGTGTTTTTCATGAGATCAGAAAATTTCAGTTCCATATTTGGTAACTATGAAATGCGGTGTTCTAAAGTTTGCGTTAAGGGCAATATCTGACTGTAATTGTCTACATTGCTACAACTGTGTGGACTTGAAATTATTTCACCCTGTGCTTTATTTCTCCATCGTAATACAACTTCTGCAAGTCGTAACAACCGCTAGAATTTTTTTCATGTCAGATCTACCTCATTGGAGGAAATGTAAAATAGATAAGTCCGTAGATAGTTTTATTTGTGACCGAGATGGCTATTGTAATCAAGCTTGGCCGGGTGTGAGCTTTCAGTGCGACAACAATCCTGTGTTTATGAAGACATTTTTCTGGTCCGTTGCTCAGTTTCTTCGCCTTCGTTTACCAATTTAGCTCCAGGGTTGCGATTTCCACCCATTTCAAAATTATCGGTAATGTTCAGTATTTTTTATGTTCATTTCAAGTTGGTTATGGAGTCCTGGGAGAGGACAACTTCAACCCCAAACTGGAACATTACTTGTTCCTAGAGTCATTTTTCTTTACAAGGACAGTTGCAGTACTTCTTTCAATGAAACATGAAATCCTCTTCAATCAATTTCCCAAGGTGTCTGACACAAATCAATCAAATTAATATGGTTTGGATTGAGCTTGCCATTTTCCATCAAGACCGACTCAAAAAGTCTAAATTAATCAAAACACGTTGAGTCGATTAAATTAGTATTTATTTGAGCTGTACAACTTGGTTGTAAGGAGTTTTCTAGCTTGTGCTGATGTTTACGTTCTTTCTGGTCAAGAACCGGAAGGGCGGTTTGGACTTTGACGAAATATCTGCAAACGAATACAAGATACCAAATTTGATTGGACTTGTAATTGAACTTGTCAATGCAGATTCAAGCTACTAAATATCATGCACCATTTAGTATAAATGAGGTCCCAAAATTCTTCCCATTTCTTTACATCTAGACTCACGTACTTCCGTATTGACTTAAGCGTTCCAGAGCAGGTTGGGAAGTATCATCTCGTCATCGTCAATCCTGTTCAACCTTTTAAAATATTTCCATCCCGTAAAAGGCTGCGATACAACTTTTTTTTCCTCGCGTCATTACGGAAGATCTCGCGCTACATGTGAAGACGAGGAGGAGGAAGGGTGGGGACATTGCACGGCCTGACGTAACCCGCTTACGGAGGAGTCATGAATCTGGAATCGAACCTGAACTGGATCTGCTGAACGGGCTCCCGACTTGAGACGGTTATAGAAAGTGTCCTTGGGGCGGCTGAGAAAGCGGTCAAACTCGGTCCTCAATCCAATGGGAAGTACCTACCTTCCTTGCTAAAAGCACCTGTACATTCCGTAATCACGAAGAATTAGCCTCAGTACCCATCGAAAAGTTGTTGAAGTAAGAATTTTGTATTTTCGTCTACCAGCGTTGGAGAACCATAACGATCACCATAGTGATGAATATGTACAAAATTCTTGTTGTTAAACTCAAATGCCCAATTGAATTTTATACTTACATCTAACTCGTAAAATTAATTTGGTTCATCACAATAAAAATGTAAACCGTTTTACCCACGTTTTGAATCAGTCTGAAACGATTCTTCGCCTTTATATCAGCAGAATATCAATCTAGTTTGTGAGTCTACCAATTGAAAAAATAAATAAATATATAAGAAAACCCGGCATTCCATGGTGGCAAACCCTCAACTGTACCTGACGATGAACAATGAGCTTCCATGAAAAAACTTACTCACTTTCGATAAAGGTACATGGACAGTTCCACAATCCAACCGGAAACTACCAACGATCAAGAGTTACAACCATCGTAAAGGGCACTCCGATGAATGTAGACGCTAACCTTCTGACGTCAACATAAATGACATCACCTACATAAAAAATTGCTCCATAAATTATAATGTACCAGCCGTGGTTACTATAAAAATGAAATAACGCAACCACGGCCAGGAATCAAGCCTTCGTCAGAGAAGGTAAAAGTAGCCATCGTACCGCGCCTATTTCGTTACTAGTTGATAAAGCAAGGAGTTGATATAATGCTCCAGAAAAATCCAAGCACTGCCTGATGTCAGAACATGACTTGAGGTTTTTTGACGTGATGTCAATACTTTCACCTCAAGGTCCGCTCCTTAATCGGGAACTTGACCGGCGAAGGCTGCACATTATCCCGGATATCTTGTACGATCGATATTGCACTTCACCTACGCGCAGATGGGATAGGAAGACAATATGTACCTAGGTAATATTACTGAAAAATTTTCTTTTTTAAACTGTCTCAATTCAGGACGATGGACTCAAACTGAAAACATATTTTTACGAATTGGAAAAATGAAGCAATTTTTTTGTCAGGAGTTGAATAAGAATATTTTGTATTCCTGGAATAATAAATTCTTAATTCCTTCCTCGGTCGGAGTTTTCTGCTCCACCACCAATATTTTGCGATTCATAATTATTAGGTGGGAAAATAAGAAATCAAGGAACATACAGAACATAAACAATTTCCAAAAAATCCAACCCATCACAAAATGTGGACGAGATCAATCATCATCCAAATACCGATTGAAGAGGCCATTAGATCATTCGCCGGCATATGTTGACAAACTAGTGTGAGCTTTAGCATTAGGTGATGTACTTGTTCACCACTGAAGATAGGAAATCTTTGTCTTCCTGCGGGAAATCGAAAAAATGTTTGCCCTCAGTAATCAAAATTACAGATTTCGCGCTGGTTTTTTCTAGATGATACCTTAGGAATTTCATTGCCGTTTGATCAATATTGTGTGCATGAACTATTTATCGTGAATTAATTGTATATTTCTATTCCTAAACGGTCAAAAGGCCCAATTTCGTTCGAACCCCGAACCCTGGATTTGGTAGAGGTTCGGATAAAGGTATGCATTTTACAATGATTGGTGATTACTGAAAACAATAAATGGGTGACAAAGGCGAAATTCCGAGACTAAAAGGCTGATTTTAGTGCCGGTTATCTGTTAGTCTGTCTCCAATTGGATAACATCTTGGATATCGAAAGCTGTTGGATCGTAGGTAGTTTATACGGATGCTCCAACATGGATAGCACATCTACTCTGCATATTAGCATGATGTTTACTCATATATTACGGTTTAATTTTGCATTCAGCCATTTTGACTCAGACTTTGTTTTTAAACTACTCATCAACGTCCGTGTTCCAATAAGTATAATAACTCAACTTGGCTGGCGTTTTTAAACCTTAATAAAGGAAGAAAAGACAAAGGTGCTGTTAGATTTTGGGGTTGCGACCTTGAATTATTCCATTGAAACGCAGCCAATGACCAGATATTTCTTCTGACTGCCGCGGGGATGTGTATTCCGCAAAAGGTCATCTTCGCCCTGGGGCGCTACTTGGACCAGCTCGTGAATCAACGACCAATAAAATGATGCTGAAGTCATAGTTTGAATACCAAGGTCTCTTCGCTTAATTCGATCGCGATTCGAACGTGAGATGGAGGAAAAAATAGATTGTGAGCTATTTCTCGACTAGTGCTTTGTTACCATACGTGGGAAATAGCTTTAAAACATTTAAAACATTGATCTTAATGCTTTCGCAAAACTATTTCTAAAAAAGGTTTAGGGTTTTGGTAAAGAACCTCTCCAAATTCATGTACTAATCATCATGCTTAAAATTTAAGTATTTCGTTTACAAAATATCAATAAATCACCACTATCCAAAACGAATGGATAAAGCCGGGAAAATGCTAAAGTTGCGGGATTTATCCGAGTAATGCTAGCCTTACCCAAAAGTGATTGGCTAAAGAATGATGCAGGGTGAACTGACTAAAAAATTGGATATTGTTTGTATAATTTCATGTTGAAATGTTGTAATTATTGATGTCAGAAACGTAGAAGAAAGAAGTTTAACATGTTGCTTGCTTGTTTGCGTATGGCAAATTAGAATGACATTTCGAGTCGGGTTTTAAACTAGAGTTGACACATTTATATTTTTCTTACTCCCAGTTCACTGTGCAACTACACGTTTTTAAGCCTTGTCAGCCCGAAAACAATTGACTTGTGTCAATGACTTTTCTTCAGATGAGACAGAACAAAATTGGGTGAGAGCACTTTAACTAGTGAATTGGCTTCTAGAGAATCGTTGGGAATGGCTACCCTTGCTGTTTCCAAGTTTATATATGCCATCCTGAACGTCCAAAACTGATAGTAGAATGTTCCGGAAATCTTTCTACGACGCTCCCTGTGACTGGTTGTGGCGGGATTTGCAGTGAATCATGTCCAGACCTTCCCACATCAATTTTAATGCATCATTAACGAGGCTTGAAGGTTCTCCAACGTTGTCAATTGCAAAACTGATCGTTCCCCAAATTTATAAAAATCCAGAAAATTAGCATTGTCTGTTCGAACTTGGTCTGGTAGCCCTGACACACTAAAATGAGTTTAAATTCGCTATCCACTGCACTCTGCAGGTAAATCAGCTATCGAAAGGATTGGCGAGCAAAAGAAAATCTTCCGAGATACTATTGACGAAGCTTCGCTTCTGAGGGATGTTTTGAAAAAGCAATAGCTCTTGCGAAACAGATAAGCGTATTTTGTGGAAAGTCCATGCATTTTGAGCATTCTTTTACGGAACTCTGTAGCTATTCCAAAAATCTTGGGCGATAGTAAGGTGCATACCACTCCCTTTGAACGCAATTTTGACATACATTCAACTTCAAAAATATTTAACATTGTATGAAAATATTTCTAATAATATACATTACTACACTAAGGTGTTTACAAACTAAGAGTTGATCCGTTTCTTCAGCGCTTTATCGCTTTATGATTGTGTTAAACGTATTTTCGTACAACTTCTATAATTTCTTACTAAACTTGGTGACCTCACCGTCGGTTCACTACTGTGGTTCTTACCTGCAACAAAAACATACTATGTTAACGTTGTTATTACAGAGAAAGAATAATGTTCATTTCGTTTTACTGTTTTCAGACAGATTATGCTACTTCACTCTTCACCAAAAATGCTTCACAGGCTCCTATGGTTATTGAGCTGGATTAAAAATTGAGAGACTTTCGCTGGATTCAAGTCAGCCAAATTACACTGCGCTAAATGACATAATTGGTAGGTTGAATGAACCACCCTGGTAGGTTTTCTCATTGCAAATTATTCAAAATGTATGCAATTGGAAAGGACATCGAGTGTCTACTATTGTCAATACTGATTTATAATAATTATAGAATTATTCTATTCCCAAGTTTATCGTCATTGAACATGGAAGAAGTATTAGAGTCGAGGAAGTATTGGGATTTTTTTGAACTAGTGAAAGACACGTTGAGCAAAAACGAGAATCCTTTAAGAAATGTTCATTATGGATCACAAAAATGTTTCCATCTTCAAGCCAATCGTAAAAACTCGTGATTTTGTTAGAAAATACCCAAGAAACCTCAGTAACAAAAGTGAAGGCGATGTATGACATTCCACTACACACTAAATGACTAAATGAACACCATATTTGAAAATTTGTTGGTAGAGGAGATGGTAAACACAACTCATGGATGTAGCTGGATCGGTCAACATCTACCGGCTTGAGTTGAGTATCCTAGTTGAAGGACAAGTCTAGGTGCATCCCGCCCTAAGGTTAATCTGCAGACACTGGAATATCAAGCTACGTTTATGAACAGAAATAACTGTTCTTCCAGTGATAAATACCCAAGTGAAAGCCTAGTCTTCCCCAAATAATTACTTTGTGACAGACCCCTTAAGATTGTTTCAGATTTCACCACTTCCTTATACACAAGTAGATTTTGGGCCATTATGTGCATTCCATACTCTGGAAAGAAATTCTAAGCCACAGTTCCATTAACAGTGCTTTTGTGAACTAATAAGGTCAGTGTACTACGAGCCCATTTTGATGAATAGTAAGAGACTGTCGTTTAAACTGAAACTGGAAGTAAAGAACTAGTACGGTTCCTGGCAATATCATTAGAACGGGAATGAAAGAATGCAGAAGTTTTGCTACTTCCACATATTTTATATATGTCATGTATACTAAAAAGTAGCTTTAAAAATACCTCCAGCAGTTAAAGGTTTCGTGGTGGAGCTAATTTATGGCGAAAAGAAGTCCGAACCTTCAAATATAACGTTCAATTGAGTTAAAAACGTAGTTTCCTCCATGAAAACTAATCAGTACCTGCGAAATAAAAGGCAATACAGTTTGTATTATCAAGCAAAGTTCTATCGGTGGCACTATTTCAATTCTATTAATCCCGTACGTGGATAATTAATTATTGTACAGGTAGTCTCTCGGGAGTAACAAATGACTAAAACATTGTTTTCGCTGGAAAATAACATTGGGCTAAAAGAGGGATTACAACATGTCTGTGATCAAATTAATGTAATGGAAGAAGAGAATGATGATGAGGAGCGGGAGGAAGGGGGATTTGTAATCTCTCGAATATCACTTTTCGGGCAGCCAACAACGTGAGCCCGCTAAAGAGCCTTTACTCGCCTAATTACATGAGGCAAGCGGTAAATATTTTCGCTAAGCTGGTTACAAAATTTACGCTGAGTGGATTAGGAAATCCCCTATTTCCTTATGTGGCGCCCTTTATTATCATAATCATTTCATTACCACGCACGTTATAACCCAAAAAATATCATACTGAGAGTATTGATCTCATGTTTCTAGCGAGAAGATTTAAAAACATTATTTTTATCTCAACATATTCACATTTTTTCTATCACAATAACAATAGTTACGCATTAATTTAAATTAATTTACCAAGTTAATTATATGATTAAATCATAGAACTTCGTTTACCGAAGTACCTATACCTTTAAATAAAGGTTAGCGGTTATAAGTAAATCTCCGTCAGAAGAAAATTTTAAGATTTATCATTATACACCATATTAAATCAAATGGATATCAATTATTGATAACTTTTAGGTACAAAAACTAAATTTTGAACCCATTTTCTTCCTCTCACTCATTATTTGGTATGGTGCTTTTTTGTTTTCCTTTTGGGCCGTCTGCTGTAGAAAATTTGTTACACTTCAACCTCCTCTTCTTGGAGTCTAAAATGAGTTTTACTTAAGCATGAACTCTTTCAAATTAAAAGTGTTAATACCAATTCTGTCGGGGGGACAAACATTATAAGTCCAAAATTAAAAATGTTGATTTTTTAAAATACATTTAATGTATTTACCGCATGCTTCGTGATAATGAGTCTTGATTTCGTGTTCCAAACGCTTGCAACAGTGATGTCCAATGTAGTACAGAATCGTAGGTTGAAGGTTAATCAATCGACTGATTGATTTTTAAACCATCTACAGACTTTTGAGCAGTAGTCCTTCAACACTAGTGACCGTTCGATTTAAATCTGCCATTGTAAAAGTAATCCAATTTCACAGGGAAGTTGGCAAAAATCGGGTAGGTACAAATCCGATGTGTGAGTTCACCCTACAAAAAGCAGCATTTGTTGAGAAAACTTTAGGATTTATTACATGATCATCGGATGATAGCGTGATCAAGATTTCAGTGGGCTTATGGTGGCGGTCAGATATAAGACGCAAGCAGAAACGAAACGTAATATGTAATAAACACTCCACAATCTTACAGGTGTTTTTTGTTTTTGCATGGAAAATGCTTTAGCCGGGGACTAACTAGCCAAAACGGTTCGGAGTGGAACGCGGGATGTTCACTTTTTTACTTTCTCTACTGAGTCCATTTTAGAAGTTATGTCCACTTTTACTTTCCTAAATGAGTCCATTTTTTGTGGAAAGTAATAGGTACCTATTTTCACTTTCCCCGTCCAATTTTTACTTAAAAGAGTGGACAGAAGGGTCTGTTTGACTTTATCAAAAGAGCAGAAAGTAATATTCATTTTTACTTTCTCAGTACATTTTTACTCAAGAGTGGAACACTCCCTCAAATTTTACAGTTTTTTTTTTTTTAGAATTACACTTTCAGTTAGTAGAGAGTTTAACTTCAATTACCTTCCAAAATAAATATGAAAATGCATAGAGCAGGGTAGGCAATATTAATCAAAAAATGAGCCTGACGAGAAGGTTAACGTAATTGTATTTGATTTTTTCTTCAATTAGAACTGTTCCGTTCTGACAGTGTTTAGAACTTGTGCAGTTTCACGCCCAATGCCCTTGATCCTCCAATCGACTCAAACCTCGTGGGGTCCACCGCTCGTAAACGGCTCGAAATCTGAAGTGAATCATGTGGATGGGATGAGCCGGCGGTGGAGTCCGGCGATACTTCAAGCCCACCGTACTGGAATTTGCTGATAAACCCGAGCAAGTGGCCGCTCTCCTCCCTGGATATTGAACCTCAACACCCTCCCCAAATGGGCCCTTTGGGCACCGTACAAGACCCACCAACGAAGCTATACCCTCCACTCACCGGTCTTCTATGTGATTCAAAACGAATAGAGGTAGATTTTCAGAACAAGTAAGGTATCAAACCCCAACTGGGATACATGCACCTAGATGAGTGTTCGTTTTTGTGAAAACCATAACAACCAATGCATCAAATTCAAAAATTAGTTTCTTCAGTTCTCAACTATAATGGACAATGAACACCTGAATATTTGTGAAATTAAATAATAACCATGAACACATAAACATTTGCCACCTTGTATCCGATGTATCAACTTTTAGCACGTAAAAAGCGTTTATAACTATCTGCAGGAAAACCAACGGTAAATGTCGTCAGCAAAATAGTGCCAAGTGTACCGTGCTACTGTAATACATTATAGTACCACGGTATATACCTACATCAATCTAGTAGCGAAAAAGTGATTCCCTAATCAATTTCAGATGATGTACTTCAAAATTGAGTCTCCTCTATATTAATTACTAAGTATTGGGACGCCCTTTTCGTCTGAGTGACTCATGAAGCTATTTCCATTTTTGATCTGTTAGCAAAGCATAGCACTGAGCCAGAAATCAAGCATTTCAAACCAAAGGATGAGATACATCCCTTATTGAGTTAAATAAATCACTCAAATTTCAAGAAATGGATTTACCAATTTGTTGAAAATGGCAAAAAATACAATTTGTTAATTCTTGTATGCTATATTGTAGAATACAATACATTACGTAGAATCAGTTTTGATCTACAATATTCATTTGTTTTGCATAAAATCGTGTTAAAAAATAGACGAAATGTATTACCTATATTGTAAAACAGAATATAATATCCTCAATTCCTCAATGTCCAATAATTTAACATAGATATGATGTTAAACATAACGGAAATTCGCTCAGATGGTCATTCTGCATGATTAGAACTTGCATTTTATAAGCTCTTAAATTATACATCCTGAGGGATGATTTCTGAACAGGCTGGTGCCAAAAAGTACGGCCATATGGAAATGCATTTCCTTAAGCCCATAGACCTAAGCTGAAAAAAAAAACCATGTGACTTAACTTCACAAGTGTTGACCGTGTCCTACGTGATCTAGCAAAAAGAAAATGGGAATCATTTGACCTCGCTCATTCCATTTTCACCGTACCCTGCTGAAATTCGTAGATTTTGGGGCAGAAAAAATGTATAATGAAACTTTTTTTAGGGTGCTGAATTTGATTCTAAAGAGGAAAATGGAAAGTGCTGACCTTATTCATGAGGGTAGTTTTGAAAACATTTAGGAAGGGTACCTTTAAGGAACTCCCTTGCATTAAGAGATCCTATTTGAACGTGAAATCTTTGCAGTACAAAATCCACTGTTTCCCTCAGATTTATCATAAATTGGATTGCATCCTGGATTGTAGTTGGGTGAAATAGCTCACTATTACAAATATTTTTTGTACCAAGATACTGCCTTTGCAACAGAAATTCATCAAATATGAACAGTTTGTGTGCCCCAGAAAATCAGCTTTAGAGTCTAGTTTTGAATAATCATGTAATAATATGTATTAGATGTGCGACACGATGCACGTTTTCATAAGCCGGGGAAAGGTTCGAGTATGGAATGGTTCATATGTGGCAATTGACTTTCTTCCTAAAATGTTTATTTGTTCGATTTCCCTCTTCCTGTACATATTTAGATTGTGCAGGCTTGTTTCTCTTACGTCTACACTACCGATTATAAGACCGATAGCCACTACCAAGCGAGCTAGTGGCCAACGGACATTCTCCTATAGAATAGCTCACGGTGCTCCTTTTAAGAAAAGGAGACTGCCGACCATTGTCAATGTGGTCCCTTCTTCCTACTTCAGCTTAGCTTATCTCGAGCCTCTACCAGTTTCAACATCGTAGTTTTTTTTCCTCCTCGCACAGAGCGAGGCATACTTCTGGACAAGACCGTACTTGGAGCCCTTGTAAGGAGGTAAAATCTTATACAAGAGCTCCCCTTTTTAAAAAGATGTTACGCAAAAGGCGCTCCGTGATTCTCAAACATGTCCAATAAGTCCAATTTTGATACCTTCACAAAGGCCCAAAATGACAATGTTCAGGATTAGGCATTATATTCGAAAACACGCAACAGCTACCTGTGGGAGAGGCGTACAGGTACTGAGGAAAATGACTATCTATGAACAAGATTTGTCTTTGAAATGTTCCACTATCGATCGTGTTCCAGTTGAGAAAGATTCTATTTTGGAATTAAATACTTCGTTGTCCTACTTTTGTTTGTTTTTTCTCATTACCGATCACCCAGTGAAAGGCGCTTCTTGTGTCTAGTTGCGAAAAAGGTATTACCTGGTCTTGGGAGACGAGGTCAGTACTGACTCAGTCAAACACAACTGACTAGGCGTTGCCGCAAATACGTTACAACGGTTCAGGAATCATTAGAACAGATTTTTTTCAAGTTCGAGGATAGTTATTAAACATGAAATCCTCCGTTGAAATCCGAATAGGAATGTTGTTGAGACTTCCCATGTTTAGACAAGCGAAAAAAGGAAATTAGATGGAATATCAATCGAATGAAAAAATAAGGTCAATATTTCCTTCATTCAATAAAAAATATATATGTGATTGAGTACTCACTAGTTAACAAATGAAGATTTACTTGCCTAAATTTCATCAAATTGTTTGACAACACTAAAACCACGTAAATAATTTATATCGATCATACATTGAGGTTAGGTAACACCTGAACACTATTCCACGAAACTAATGTTGGGGTCAATTCACGGATATTGTACCATTCAGTCTAAAGAAAAATTTTGTCAAAAGCTTACTTCTGTAGCTATATTTAACGACAAAATAAAGCTGATGAAAACCCATTTCCCACTATATTGTTTATGAACCATTACGTAAACTATATTAATCATGAAACTATATTAGTTATGAAATACGTGAACAACATTTTTCTCCTCATGTTCACCAACAATAATTGAGTCCGTCGATTTATGTATGTGTCCTTTGTTATAGTTGATGTATCCCCTATTAAATTAATGAGAGTTTCCTGGGGCTTTTCCTAAACTGCAGTTCTGAATATAACTCGTGTTTATTCCAGTAAAAACCTATTGCTTTCCAGTTCTGGTGATTTTATTTTTTTGAAACTTCTTTCTTTTGTTATGTGTGTATTTCATTGTTTCTATTACTCTTTCAAGTCTCCCTATAGATCGCGGGAACATTATTTTTCCATCAAAACCAAACTCTCACCCCCGCATTTCACGGGTTTTGACCGTTCTGAACAACTATCTTGTCGTGTCTGTCTGCCACTGTTTCCGCACATCTTCATATGATTTCAATTTCTACAGATTTCAAGGTTTTGATGTAATCCTATGGGAGTGCGAGGATTATTTTGGCTGTAGAGAGCTCCCTAACCATTCAGTACTTCGCTCTCCACATGCACAAACGTAAAATTCGTTAAAAATATTTGCGTTACAACCTAGTTTGATAAAATTTGGAAGCTGATCTGGAAGATACGGTTTAAATTGCTGCAGCAAAGCACATATCTCCTTCTGAAAGTATGAGTTCCATAAACTTTATGGTCTAACTATCAAAGATCCCCAATGAAATTCATTGCTCCCTAACCATTCATAACATCTGGGCTTTATCCATTAGGTAATAATTATTTATGACCCAATTAATTAACTCATTTGCTGATTAGAATTTTTTACATACATTTTAATGAACTATTTTCCTCCAACCAAAGAGATTCAGTGTAGAATCTCCTAATACTAATTTACTTCATTTCAAGGAACAATTCACGTATATGATACATGCAAGCCTTTTGTTACAAACAACGGCAGTTTTTATTTATATTTATGTTGTTTGTTTACTTATATGTTCAGATTTATATACCTAACGTTTTGTTGTAAGCTTGTTGTTGCGTTCCTTATGTGCATTCAATTTTTTTTCTGTCAATTCTTTATGCTTCCGCTTTTTAGGAATGATTGTTCTCTTATTCTCAAGGATTAGGGAAATTTTCGAATTCAAATGGAACAGTATTTCGTTTGTACTCAAACCAATTAGCTTACAATGATATGTTTCATGGAAATCAATTAAGGAGCAATACAGTTGACTTTTTTTCGAACCCTGTAAATTACCTACTATCTACAGTGGACACAGCCTGTAGAGTGAATCAAATTCTAAGTGATTCGATATTGAAACTAGGAGTAACAGTAGTGTCATCAATCTTATGATTTTGTGATAGCGACACCCAACGAGTCATCTCTGCCGTGAAACAGGAAATATTGATTTAAACGTCATCAATCAGATGTCACTAATCGAACTACTATTATGATATCGTACACCTTTAAAAAAACAGGTTTTGGTTTGAGTCAAGGCAATTTGATCTGAAAGTTCTTGAGGCACGTTGAATAAAGCACCCAGATACTTCCACAGCCCTGGTCCTTTTTCAAGTTATTTGATGCCAGGCGGTACCCCAGACTCATGTATATCAACCTTAAAAGGCCTCTAGAGGTAGAAAAACCTCTCAGTTTGAAGCTTTCTTCCAAAACATCTTAGAATATTAAATTCTAAAACCTCTCGGGACCATCGTTATTCTAAATGAGAAATCTGCAATTTTGTAAGCCCATTACCGCTTATCGAAAACCATCCATTTGCAGCTTGGAGATTGGAATCGGTGATTTCTCGTGGAACAGACATCCTAAGTTTCGCTGGCCAAACTTTTTCTCTTCAAATGACCAGCTTTGATAAAGCCGCACCCGTCCGATTCTCCAAATCCTGTTTAGTCATGACAAGTTCTCTTAGAGTGCTCCAATCAATTTCACACATATTTGGGCACGTGAAAAGTGAGCCTGAAACGTATTTTAATTGCCTCGTCAAGCTATTTGTTTTTTAAACGCCGGACAGTGTTGTGTTTTTAATTGAGTTACTTTGCCGAGGGGCAGAGCACAACTTATTATGAGAACCGCTCCATATAAATTTTTTCCTACCTTTCCATTTGTACGAATAATTCTTCAAGGGTTATTGCCCATTTCACTGGAGTTACGAGCCCGATCCTTTAGATTATAGAAGTGATATATTATGAAACAGCTATACTGTTATTAAATTGGACTTACATAAAATGCCAACAATGTAGGTATTTCATAGGGTCCACTGTCTTGTTTATTACTTGAATGGTGGATGAGAGTAAAATTTAATTTTTCTAGTCCTATAAAGCCAATTTTCATGTTATAAATACTTACGCATTCCCAGGAAATTGCATCAAAACCTAAAGAGAACAGTTGAAGTAGGGCTTGTTAAAAGGATTCCATATTCCAAATGGGCAGTAGATTCTGATGATACGATCGCGTTGATTTTGATATAACAGGATATTAATCACTGTTGCACCCCAACCACTCCTCGAATGAAACTCATAAGAAAACACGTATGTAGTCTTACCGACACATTTCCAAAAGGTTTTGTTAATATGAAAGCGTATAGATATTGACTTCATGAACTGTTCTATATATCAAATGTAGTTGAGATCTTTAAGACGAGTTATTAACGCAGCACATCATTTCACAAAGGCTCATTATTTTAGGCACACCCCCATAACCCCTCTCCCTCCTGCGCCATGCTAACTTTTCTTGAATGGCATGTCGCAAAACGAGAAGATGTATAAAACTGGGATTTAAAAAAGTAGGAAATTACAGCAATTTTCTTAATTTTCAACCTTAAATAAAATTATATTTCCCATGTCAGATGCAGACTGGCATGAGACCGACTCAATCGATTTAGTATCGAACCAGCATCTATGCGTGTGCGGTCATCGGGCTGGCTAAAAGTCATCTCAAATGGAGTCCATGGTGCGAAAGAACGAATATTTTACATCGAAGCTGTGGTGTTTTTGGACCATGTGGTTGACAGCCAACGGAGGTTGGTGATTTAGGATCTATTCACCTCGAAATAAAAAATGACGAAGGTCGATAGGAGGTCTTAAAAATTTGTTGCTAGGCGATTACAAAGGCTATTATTGACAACAAATTAACTAAAAAGCAGCAATGTATAATAAACCCCTTCAGTAAACCGAAAAGGGTTAAAAAGTCGAGATTATGTTTCATTTTGAATGTGAGTGATAAAGCAGTGCGGTAACTGACGTCAGACTATGGTGAGCAAAGTTTGTAAAATATCAATATTGGTGTAAAGAATTTAAAATACTGCTGTTAATCTAATTCAAATCGTTGTCGATGAAAATGAATCACGAAAATGAGCATGTTCTTACCTACAAAAGTAATTGGCAAAGATGAAGTATGCCAAGTTTGGATAGTAACTTTCATGGCGGACTTCAAAGTAGAACAAAAACTTTAGATCATCAAGCTTGGTCCACAGCTATTACTCTTGTGCTGTTACAGTGGACAAGAGTACGACTAGCTGGTAATAAAAATGAGAGCCTGTTTTTGAGCATGGACGAGACCGGTGGAGAGGAAAGCGAGGATGCGAGCCCTGGTATCCGGTCCTCGGGCGTCTCCCTTGAATAAGTCAGCTGTTAGAGCGGGAACCCGGGTAGAAACTTGTGTCTTGTGAATTATTAGTTACTTGGCCATCAAGATCTACAACTCGTGTTGGAGGGACGTTACCCTGCTCTAGATAAGTTCTGTGGATTAGGTTAGTTCACTTTGTACATAGGTAGAGATAATAGTCACTCACAGGGCCGACTGAAAGTTAAGGTTTACCGTCTCGCTCGACTGACGGTTTACGCATACTAAACCTACAAATAGCGCAAGTTTCTGTTCTGGAAAAAAATTTTACAACCCTAGCATACCGAAGAGTTGCATAAAAGTAGAATTGCAGACCAGAATAACATTAATTGTATGGAACTTTCTCAAAAAAATTGTACCGTCAAACTAACTACACATCTAATGAAAGTGTTTGTCTAACTGTTGTAACGCAGACTTAAAATTGATGAAGATAGTTCCCAAATCTGGGAATGAAAAATTAAGTATGCTACAAGAATGGAATGTTTGCGCTTGCGGATAGACTTAAGTACATTGGTTAGATTGCCAATTTGAAAAACAGTACCTCCGCTGCGCAGGGTGCATTACAACATTCATGTACCTTTGTGTTCTGTTGCCTATACTCTCGACTTGGTAGTCATTTCAAAATCAGAATTAACAAGATACAACAAACAATATAACCCAAGAATGATTTTCCAAAACAAAAAAGGGAATAATTTTTACAGATAGCACCCTATCTTCCCTCTTCACGGATGTAGGCGTATTTGAAGTAAGCACCCACAGCTTTCAATTTACTAATACAAAATCCAATAACCTTGTTTATCAAGGATTGTCAGAAAATGACAATGTTACACAATTATTTTTCTGTACCCCAACCAAAAGACATTTACCCACGTCAAACGCAATTAAACCTTCGGATCTAACATAATGATCGTCAGTCTGTTGTGGTAAATGCTACTGTTTTCTAAAAATCGCATCGCTGTCGAATCAATATTAGGGCACAAGGGGTGGGTATCCCACGAATTTCGTCGCCATTTAGTGCGCAATATGTGAAACTCATTGTAACAGTAGAATCTCAGCGGTAAATTGACCAGTTTTGGTGAAATGGTCAGGAATTGTGGCGGTTAGTAATTAACCCCCTACGTAATAACGGATTGTTGGGTAGTTGGTAGAGGTTGTGGTTTCCCACCCACTCGCGGAATTTAGAGAGATCAGATGAAAATCGAAGAAAACTTGTAAATAATTGGATTTTACTTTTAGCAACAGGAGTGATAAAATTGATTAGAGACCGTACTCAAATTGGCTCTCCAATTTTAATGTTTTTTAATGTTTTCATTAGGATGGATAGGTATTGATGATTTTTTAAACTAATATTCATAAATATTTATAGTTTTATTTATTTCTTCATAATTATTTATCTAAACAATTGTGTCATTTTAATGTCGGCAGCCGAGGAAATTTCATAAAAGTACTCGAGCTAGCTAAGTACCATATATAGGTATGTTATCGTTGAGCTGAGTAAATGCATGTGATGTGTGATTAATTGTATTGCTGGTTGTATCTATCTAGTTTTGGTTGAGTTTCTCGAAATTGGGTGTCGGTCGCTCTGGGGGCAGTCTCTTCCGACACAGTAAAATGCTGTTGATTAACAATGATCAGGGGTGCTGATCCGGTATCGTCTGTGAAACCTCGGGAGGCCGCCTTGATGGGTCGGGAACGGGTTCGGCCAATCTTATTGGTATTTTGGATTTTGTCAAAAAAAATGGAATATCGTTCTTCCAAAACTGAGAACGTGAATGTAAAGCAGTAGTCTAATGGGCAAAAATTACATCTAACCTACCTACCAACGTCGAACTTGTAATTTTCAACTTCAGTTAGATACCTAAACAATCGATCTAGATTACCATCGGGTAATTTACTTCTTGTAAATACAATAACTAATTCAACGCAATCTGAAAAAGAAGTTACTTTACAATGAAATTTTAAGTTAAAACTGGAAATTAGTTAATTTAATTCACAGCTCTTTGACATAATCTGGGACTAAAAAAGATTAAAAATATAATTTCTGTTCTTACGGTACTCAGCATGTAAAATCGGTCAATGTCAATATATCACATCAATATTAATATAGCACTCCCCTAGGTTAAAATTTCATCAAAACCGTATGAAAACGAATTTAAGCCGCACACAAAAAGGCTCACACAGACGGGTTGATACAATACGGAATGTTTAAAACGTAAAATTCGTCTGAAAATTCTGATTTTGGGAAAATGAAACTTCTCATTTGCCTGATCGAAAACAATTCATCGCCACACAAATGTATGGGAAGCGGAAGAAAAATGTTACGTGCTGAATTCGTAATAGATAATATCTTTTATGTAATTACATATTATGTAATTACTAATTAGACTGCCAAAGTTTTTGTCAGCCATGACAAATGTTTGCTCTGTGTCTGGAAAAAATAATGATATTAAGAAAAAGCCATTCCCTTTTCTCCTGTAGCTAAATTTGAAAATTCATGAGATCCGAAATAGATTTCAGCTTGAAGAATACAGCAACATTCGAATATGTAGTAGATGTCCTCATTTTGAATTCTCTCGAAGGTAGGGAGAGAGAGTGAGAGAGAGAAAAACAGATCTTTCTTGGAAATTCACTGGTTTATTTTTAGCTTCCGACAAAAAGGACACTCTTTAAAAAAAAAAACCTCTCCATTGAATGTAATACTTCTCTCGACACCAAACCGTTCTCGCCCCTCTCTAATTTACGTGGCAAAGAGACTCCCCCGCTCTAGTGAACTCCTTTTTCCCCACAGTTCCGACTTCAGCGGGACTTCAAACGTCGATCTCTTTTCATCAATTCTCTCTCTTATTCTCAGTGAGAGCAGTACTGGCAGCCGAGAGAGCTTCCAATTAGGGGCTGCGTCAAGCCTTCGCAAACTTCTGCAACTAACTCAGGTTCACCGCCGACATTGGGATCGGATGGGTTTCGAAGGGAAAGAAGATAGAAAGGTTGGAACGGTACGAGAGAGTGAGAAAGGGAAGACAACGAAATGAAGATTAACGGGAATAGAAATGAGAGTGAGGAAAACCCTTTGGACGAGATTGCACAGAGAAGTAAGGTAAATTTACTTCATTCATGTACCTAATTTGCTAATAACTCCAAGTTGTGACATAAGTGAATGTCACAGATGTGACATATGAGATCGAATTGAATTATTTAGATATTAATAATAAGGGAAAACCCTATAAAATATAGAATACTGAAATTATACATGGTTAAAAAAGTAAGAAAAATGAAGCGCTCACAAGAAGGGAAAAATGTAAGTTGTACTGTTACAATATAAAGGTATTCGTAATAGATCAAAATCACCTACTAGCATGGGTGTGGCACTTAGCTTCAAAGCTAAATTACAAAGATTAAATGTAGTGGAGTTTTAATGTTCTAATTATCACATTCAGTACTTAAAATATTGAAGTCGACCAAAGCATCGGGGGTATCCAATTCAACCGATGAAGCTCAATAAGATTATATTTTCTGCAACACATAAATTTTATATATGGAATCCAAAGAGTACCCCAACATTAGAAGTAACCATCGCTGGTACGTAAATGGTCGAAATCTCTTGAATTTCTCTCGATGAAGCCTAAAATTTGCGTTAATCCTGTAAAGTTGATCTGAATACTCTAAATATTAATTGAGGGCAATGAAACACCCCTGAATATGTGAGTGAAAACACGCACATGAGGCCCATCGCTGTCAATTGTGTTATTAGCGTCAATTCTGAATATCCTTGAAACGAAAATGATCGGCGAAGTAACTGCCATCCAGTCTTGTTGACAACCAAATAGACCCAAACGGCTCCAAATTGCCTGATGAAAAAGAAGAGTGAATGTTCATCTTACAGGACAGCATCCTGAAACTAATCTTAGATTGCGATGCATCATTTCCTACTAGCCCACGAAAATAAAGTTGGACACCCAAAGCCCCAATTGCGACTCTGCCTGTCAGATATTATGTACATAACTCAAAGCCAACCACAGTGTGTTACCAATTGTAGTTTGTCTGTGGTGATTTTGAGACAATATGAACAGCCATTTGTGACCCTATTGTCAACGATGGCCTTGTCTTGAATTTAAGTGTGACTTTATTAGGTGAGTGGGTGCCAGATGTAGCTGTAGTAGTGCATATAAGGAATGGAGGGAACAGTTATCTACTCTAAGTCAACAGTTGCCTAAAGTACACAAACACATATACAAAAGGGAGATATGAGTATCATTGTCTACCTACATCAAGTTTGCCAAATCAACAGTACCTTGTGGAATAGGGTGAATTTCTCTTCCTACCCTACTTTTTCAACTTGGAGATAGTATGACATACTATTGTGCAATAAGCAAACTTGCTCAACTTGGTATTGAATCGACCATAATATTCTGCATAAATGAGCATGTGGGTAGTACATCTTGTCGAACCAATCAGAAGGATTATTAGCTTCCCACTGTTCTTAGAAAAACGAATCGGAGGCCGCCTTTGAGAACTACGATGAGACCTGCAGTACGGGATGAGAACAGTCTATTTAAAGGAGGTTTCTGATCGATAAAAGAAGAACCACTCCGGTTTCCATAAGGATTCCACCATTCAATGAATTGGCAAAAAGTGGACGGTTATAAGGATCCGCTCTAGTGTAAACTAAAATCTGATAGTTCTATTGAGAAACGATCCAGGATTTGAGAACAGATTCAACATAAGCTTCGTAATATGCCTCGCCTTTCGTCCCCACTGTTCTCATATGACTTGAGTTGTCAACAGGAAAACAAAAGATAAATTCAGTTATTGGGGAATGAATGAGGTCATCCGCAGTCCCTCAAGTGAGCTGAAACCACTACTGCTGGTATTTTCACCTTTTCACGTATCTAAAAAACACTATAACGCTAAATTGTTAATAGTTACTGATTATGTAATGTTTATTGTACAATATAAATCCCGAAAATGTTACGTGGATTTTATAAGAAACCATTTTCTTTTTCTTCTTCCACGAGTAGGTAATCCAAAATTAAAGGTATGACGTTCCAGTACCGAACATTTCCAGAAGCTGCGATGTTTTACCAGGGCGACCTGACCTGAATGCGTGAGGGCTTGTTAGAAGTGGGGGAGGTCCTGAAAAATTGATGGGATCTCCGAGGAAGGAAGATACGGACCCCCGGTAAATCACCTACCTTTCGTTCCATAAAGGATACGCCGGAGGGGAGTGTGTGGAGAACGCGGCACGACGTGGAGCGAGTGTGGGGGTGGCGGTATGTAGGGCCGCGAGACAAGCGGGCCGCCGTGACCCGCGTGATGGGTCTCGTGATCACTCGGCCGAGGAGAGGCGACCTTGACCGAGTGGGAGGGTCTGAGGTCTGAAGCCCTAAATAGTCCGCCACCGAAAAGGTGCAGTACGCGTAGGCCGAAATGTAGGTTGGAAGTTATATCAAAAAGTTACTTGACAAGCATGTTCAGCTGCCACAACATTATTCAGGAAGAGGAAGAGGCTCAGAAGCAAAACGAGCTGCAACACTACCTTTGGTCTTGAAACGATTGATCAGTGCGAATTTGCTACAATGCCGGAGAAAATTACACCGGGATTACCCTGCAGGGAATCGTTACAAGGCCCTATTCCTTCCACCGAAGAGATCTAATCAGTTTGATCTCGTTACTGATGTCAACCCAATGAAGTTCTTCACAACAATCAACCCACTCCACAATGGAAATTGGAAAACCAATGTGTACCATTTCCCAATTAGTAATATCAACTCGCCCCCTGAAGATTCTGCATCCAGGCAGGCGAAACTCCAGACCACCTGATTTCGGAGTGCACCATTCACCAAAATGCTCGAGACCCATTTCTGCAGAAGCTTCACCCAGAATTACCTATCCCGTTCAATCTGGTCAATATCTTAGCCCACAACAATATAAATATTTACATTATTTTATATGACTTTGTCAAAAAAAACTGAATATTTCAATTGAATTCCTTATAGCTCGCTATGTCATGAAAATTAACCATCCAACTATATATGATGTAATACGGTTATTATAGTATTTCGGCTGTATAAACTTGTTTTTGAAGCCAATTTAAAAAACTTTCTCTTCGAAAACTCTGGGCGTGGCGTTGGGGAAGTAACCCAAAGTTGATCATCAAATATAACATAACTCATTTTACTCACCTAAATGAATACATACCTAAAACACATAGAATGCCCGAAATGTTCGACCTTTTGTTTTCAGAATTTCTTGTACTCTTCTCGACGCTGCTTGTCATCATTTTTCAGTTCGTATGGGTTCCAAATTTGAGGGAAAACTCAAAAAATATATGTGCTTGTCGTTTTTAGGAAAGAAAAAACACTCAAAAGATCTGATTTGATCCAGTTGTAATTCGCAATTTTAATTTTTCGAATTTTTATCAACGAACAATTTATGATCACTCTTCATTCTATACACTGGTATAGAAACAAATAACTTTACAGATTGAAAAATGCTCTATTGTCACTTCCTTTAGCCTTAAGCACGCCAGGGGATGTGAGGGTACGCTTCCCACGTGTGCGGATCGCCATAAGTACGTGGACTATACACGACAGAGAGAGGATGAATTTTCAGCATTCTTTGGGCGCCTTACCACACCATGGATGGTAGGAGTTCGTCTGTTTAATCATCTACATGGTTCGATTCGAAAACTCCCAATCAACAGCTATTCCAAGAACATAAAACGATTGTTTCTAGTAGCTGAACTGTAAACTGGTGAAGAGTTTAACACAGTTGAGTTCAATTACTTGAGAAAGAACTAACTGCTCAACTATTTCACTTGGGTTTTCTCTTTTTTCAGCAAGCAAGTTCTACATTTTCAACCTGATAGAAGATTTTTTGACTCAACACACTGACTAGCAATCCCTAATGTTATTAGGTTTTTAATTTTGATTTTTTTAAAATCACCACAAACAAAACTACTGAATTCATGGAATTTTACTCTTAACTCTTATGAAATATCGTTCTCCAAAGTGTGTCATTTTGTGAACAATCTGTGGATCAGGGTATGGAACAGCTTGAAGACTCGTGGATTCTAAGAGAGATCCATTATGAGAGGACTTCCAGAGGATGTGATCTATTCTATTAACTACACTATTTTCCTGATTTATTGCCATGTCATTAACCAACACGAGTTTCCTATTTCGTTTACTTTGAAAAATGTCATTATTACACTATTCTTGTCTGAAATAAAAATTGATCAATTTGAGAGAAAAGACTAACAGAAACAATGAACCGTTAAGTAGTAATTAGCAGCTGTTTTCTAGCTCATGTACAAGGATCAATGATACAGAAGGCTCAGAATCAAATAGTTACCTGCTCCTGCCAACCCTCTCTCTATATCATAGATCTGCTCAAAATTGTCTCGGAAATACTCGTAATAAATCTATATGTAACAATTTGCATTAGCCTCTTGTACCACTTTGTAGTCTTGCCAGTTTTGACCGTAAAAAGTTGTTTTCGGCCCGCCAACAGATTACACATGCTTTCACCCCTTATGAATGCTGCTTTGCTTCCACCATAAACAAAGTTTTGTGTTTTTTTATTTGAAGCGACCCTCAGTAGCGTCCAGTCAGTTCGCTTTGTTTACCGTTTCCAACCAGCCGTCTCCCTCTTATTCATTTTTTTACCCAGTAAAACGGATCATTTGCATGCTATTGCCGAGTGGATCCCTCCTCCCTCTTTTTCTTCAATATTTCCTCCCTCGCAGAACTGTACACAGCTTGGGGAGAAAAATCTACAATTGATCGTTAGGGAGTCGAGGATCAACAAGGAAACATTCCGAAAACTTCCACATTTTTCAGTGATAGTGATGTGCTACTTGGAAACAAAGGAAGCTAAATTGGAAGAAGGAACAAATTTTTAAGTATTTCTCCCGAAATCAATATGATCCAGTTATCAAATAAATCTAGTGATATTATTTTTAGTGTGGATAACGTTAACAAAGTGTCAGGATAATTTACGTATACATTAGCGTTGGCACGTAGGGACATGGATATTGCATTCTGAATAACCAAAATACAATAAAATAAATAAAAAAATGATTTTTATGAATATCGAAATAAAAAATTTTACATCTTCAACGTCGAATCGATCAGCTAAATCCTTAAATAGAATAAGACGCGTGTGTAAATTTGGCATTTATTGCATCTCGCATGAATAACTACCTGGAAACCTGTAATTACTTGATGTCCTTGAACATTAAGCCTTCATTTCTTTACGGCGGGCGTTCCTAAAAATTGATTATATAATTATTAATTAAAAATAATTATTCAATTATAATAAAACTCAAAAACACCCTCCCCTCCTAAATGACGGGCCGTTTAAATTGATTCATGTTTATGAGGCCTATAACCAGAAAATGATTATATCCAGCCCATTTGACGGAGTAATGAATTCCACGCAGATAGAAGAGGCCATTAGAGACCTGAAAGAGACGGATCTTTACGACTTGGCAACATTGTGAGAAGCTCTGCCATTTTGGGAGATATAAACAGCGCTGGAGGATCCGATCTCGTTTAGATTCAGTGATATGATCAGCTTTAATAGATTAGCCCAGTTCGTGCGTCCATTTATACTAACCATTACTCTCCCCATAAATTAACTACTTATCTTTGGTATGAAGCATTTTACATTTAGTCGATGCCCACTGCTATATATCCAATGCCCTTGTTATTCTCGAAATTAAGAGTGGGAAAAAACTTTGGAAATCTGATTCTGATCCAACATTCTTCAGAGTTTGCTACAACAAATACGAAGTGAGCAAAGTAGAGATTCAACCATCGAATGTAGAACTCAACAGTCAACATCCATGAAAATCAGAGTATTCTTTCCACCACCTCATGGCAAAAAAAAGAGTGAAAGTTCAACTCTTAAAAAATCCACCGTCCAGATATTTTAGCCGATGGCTAGAATCAATCGTTCTCTTCAAATAAAGACTACAACCAGATAAGTTGATATTCTACATGAATTTGGATGAAATCATCGTATAGAATGATATTTTGTATATTACATATTACGTACTATAAATCATTGTGTATTATAAAATACGACTGTAATTACATCTGACAACAGTGTTATCTTTAATCCATATTCATCCCAACTTAGGCAACCTGAGCTTGGTAGGTTGTTTCTTATTCTGGATGAAGTACTTTTGACGCAAGTGTTTGTATGAATTACCTTAAATGGAGAAGACGTGAGTTGTTGGCAAGCGGAATAATTAACTTTTATGTAACAGTTCGAAGAGATTTTTCTAGTAACTTATTCTCTAAACACGGAGACACACGGTGTACTCAAAATTCATGAAAATATACGTTTTTCCTCAATAACAATCAAAGAGAAAAATTGATCCTCGAAGGGACTTCCAACGACAACAAAAATTGCACACATAGCAAAAAGAGAAATGATTTGAATTAACTTCAATTTCTTGAATTATTAACTTTTCTCCTCCAAATTTAAAACAACTGTACGGATCAAAACGAACAATTATCTGCGCAATTTCCAGCGGGGATGGTACTCAGCAACAGCTTGCTGAGTTGAGGAAAAGACATTACCTCCTGAGATCCTTTACATGATGAGTAAGTCACTGCGCATTTCCTCCCAACTTAGCAATTGCCTCCCTCCTAACCACTGCCCTGTACGTAGAGTAGGGAATAGATGCTTCAAACCCTTTCAGGGATGATCGCTTCACCTTGCCTCTATGACATAGCAGTCCCACGCTTGTCAGCTTTCAGCAAAGGACAGGAAACCCTTCAGCACCTTCAAGTAGTGAGTGCGTCACAGCACTTATTATCTTATCCCACTCCCGGGTTAATATATCACTCACTGGACGGCTCCTCACTAACTTTCAGATGATTAAGTAAAATTAATGTGAGCTCCGGAGCCCGATCAAGCGGTGAGGGTTTCACAGCAAATTTACATTGTGAAACAGCAGTCCCAAGTTGGCTATTTTTCAACAGTTTCTATTCTAGATGGTACCTATACACGACATAGGTTCAGAAACATTCAACTGATCAAGCGTCACGGTATCCTTTAATTGCAATCAAGTAGTTTCTAAAAACCTCCTTTTCAACTTTCAGCATTGAGAGTTAAATAAGGAAGAAGTTTGCTTCATGAACACTCCAGCTAACGAGAGCGGGAGCGTAATGGCAATACCTCGTTACTGCCACAGTTTTATTAACAAATTTACTGTTGTTTTTTCCCCCAATATTAACCCAGTTAGCTCACAGTTTCGTAATTATGCGTATCAAGAACCGAAAAAATGAGCCAGTACCAGTATTTAAAATTATTTATTTATTAAATGAATATGAAAAAGTTATGGAAATCATCATGATTAATTCATTGTTAAACCTATTACCTACTTAAAGCTGTGCTTGGCTGATTGTGCTCGAACCTAGAATAGGCCCCAATTGGTAAGCACCTTCTAAAGTTACATAGTCAGTCAGGTATACAGAACAAATACCTTTTAGTGATTTGTCAACATATTCAGATCGAGGATCTATGTGAGGTCTGAGATTAAAGTGTTTACTGCACTTGCGTAACATTTGTACTAGGTGATTTCTTTGAAAATCAAAGAATTGTGTTCAATTACCATTGATGGTTCTAGGGCCAACGAATCGAGAAAAGATGTAGGGAGAATGGAGGCTCCATTGTATGGAAATTCGAGGCGTTCCTAAGACTCGATCTCCACTTATCCACACCACACACCGAATTTTAATATGTAAGTTTCCCTGAAATAGTCAATGACGAAATGTTTTTTCGATTTTAAGTATAAACAAGTGATGCAACAAAGCGGCAAGAAGTTGGGATTTGAATCCTATTCGATCCTTGAATTGAACTGAGAGAACGTAGCGATGTCTAATACTTGAGATGAACCTGCGTGTTGAGGAAATCAGTTGAGTAGAAAATCATCTTAAGCAGCTAACCAACACAAACCCGGAATTCTCAATATCGGTCACACGATTTTGTCGCTTTAAAATATGGGTTTGGTTCATTAACATACCTATCTTCGTAAATTGGGGAGTGAGGAACCAATCTGTTTTACCAATTAGTCTCAATAACAACTCCTCTTGGTTTACCTAATCACAGGTAGGTACTATTTTTCAGAAGTGCTAAAAGGTTCCGAAGGACAAGGTCGTCCACATTTGAGTTTTAACGTGGTGAGACTGGTCAAACTTGAACAGCTCGGCCCATCAACAAGAAATGGAACAATTCATCTATTCAAACGTACAAAAAAAATGTGAGGAGAATTTACATAATCGGACTGTCAATGTTTCCAGTGGAAGTTCCATAAACATTACTGCCAACCGATGGGTTTCAATATCAAGATTTTAAGAGCAAAGTATGGCCGATAAGTGAAGCTAAAACTTGTATGATTCTTAACAGAAAATTGAACAAATGACGACATGCCTGTCAGGCATACATGTAGGTGTACATCGCATTTTAGGTTTAAAATAGTAACAATGTGAAATCGAATTTATTTTAAATTACTTACGACAACTAAAAGTAAAAAGACTTCCTTCAATTTGAAACCACTTCTCTCCTCGCGTGACACTTACCTGAAACAAAAAATAAACATGTAGATACAATCAGTATTCCCTAAAAGCCATGCAGAAACAGAGTTGCAAAAACGTTTATTGATTATGAACTAGAACATTCAAAATATAAATATTTACCTACCAATCAACCAGACTTCAATCTCATTTGTTTTTTGAGGTGACCATAGTACTAAGTAGATAGCGGGGTCAGGTTTAGAGGATCTAATTTATGCAGCGTTCAATTTCTTATGAATCTACTATAATTTCTATAAGAAAAGAACTGTATCTAAGGAGAAAATGTCATTGAAAAAAACTTTTTTTATTCATTTTTGGTTTATTATTCAATAATAAACCATTGTAATCGCTCTTGAAAAAAAATTTAAACCCCTTCTGAAAATTTCAAAGGGTGTAGAATCCAAATGTGCAACAACAAATTTTCCGTCCGTCCGCCGTACGACGTAAGCACGATTTCTCCCAAACGGCTGGAGCAAAAAATCTGAAATTTTTCAGGAAAAATCAATTTTGGTCCGACAACGCCCCAATGCTCTAGCGAGCACTCTAACTTAATTTAAACTGCCCTCTAAGGGTTTCAAAGTTTTTTAAAATCCCTAATATGATCAACTGATCAATCCAAATAGGTATTTTGGTTGAGAACAGATTTACGTTAGTTAGTTTAGTTTAGTTAGTTAGATAGTTTATTTACATCATTTTACATGTTACATTCTTCATTTGAAAAACAACTGTTGACCGAGCTGGATAGTGTAACACTGTGGCTCAACCCGGAGTTGGTTCTTACATCTAATTTTTATAAAGTACGTTCCTGTAACACTATATTTACATCACATTAATTGTTAAAGTTTAGATTTCACTTCCATAAAATGATGTACCTACTTACTATACACGCCATTTATATAGCTGCTAATTTTATTTATTCATTAATTTTAGTTCATAAAGTACTCATACGGGTTATCTCTTATTAGTTTATAGGTTTCTTTTTTGAATAGATGCTGACTGTTTATCTTCATTAGATTTCTAGTTTTTTCAAAATCTTTATTAACTATTTGCATGCCTCTGTATTTTGTCGTCATTTGAGCAAATGTATTTTTTACTCTCGGCAACTTGAGTCTGTAAGATTTTGATTGCCGCTGTCCCACATCAGAAAAATATATATTTTTGTGTTAACGGATTAGTTTTAGCGTATTTAATGTGTACAATTGGTGGACGGTTAACAGATTCAAATCAAATCGTGCTCTGTGGATATCTCCTGAAATTCAATAATCGCTCTATCACCTGTGAAACAGGGACACTCCAAAGCCTAGTAGAAATTCAAATCATGAACGCAATCCAAATGAATAATAAAAGCCAGTGAAAGAATTTGAAGCGTTTTTTTATTGACTTTAATTGATTGTCCTAAGAATCGTGGTAATAGTGTAATAGTTGCCATGACCTAGCATAATGATTTCAATTGTCGCATAACACAACCGGAGTTTAGGTATCACATTTACTTTAGTGGGTCAAAAACGTGAGGTGAACTTATTATCAGATTTTAACTTTCGCACTCGGTGAGTAACGATCCGTAGCTTGTCCACAGGTAACACAAGGAGGAAATATCGACTTGTGTGGATACAACCACATCTGATCAGCTCAAGAACGTAACAATTAGGGCGGAATAGCCCCTACTTAGTTGAAAGGGGATGCAACGAGGTGGATACTTACTCTATTCATAGTCACTGACTAAGGAGCTGGTCAAGGAAGAGCGTGGTAAGTCGAAAAAAAAATAAAATAAAGGTCAGTCCAGACCTAACTTGTTAATTTCCTTCTTCACAGTCATATTTCTTTACTTTCTCAAGTATAAACAAATTTTTACTCAAGTCATGACTATCAATGCAGCTCGTACACCAGGTAATCGTATTTACTGGAGGGTTTCTTGAGGACTTAATGTAGGTACTTGTAATCTTGATTTTGATATTCACCAAACTATATCAGATCATTTGAATCTGCTTACCTCCTTAAACGAGTATGCACAGCTGAAAGGCTAAGCTGGATGCATGCTCTATTACCACGTGTGAATTGAATGACTCACACAATACTATAGCTAATAATAAGTCAGATTTCTATCGCTCCATAAGAATCAAGCAAACTTGTTTACCGCTTGTTCCCCCTCTCTCATTTTTAATCTCGCTGCTTGTATGTTATTCGAAAGAACGGCTCTCCGAGAAAACTTTAAACAGCCTACAGAAGCTTTCGGTGTCGGATTAGGAAGGCATTAAGTAAAGGGGAACAGCGCCTACATGCTCAAGCACAACGAATAATACGACTAAGCGCCTTGCGAATACTGCCAATGGCTTAAACTAAGACGCTCTTCCTTCCCTCTATCGAAATGTCACTGTAAAATATAACATCCTTTTCCAAGTCTTGAAAACATTACTACCGATTCGGATTCCAACCAACCTCGTTCATTTGGCCTCATTTCAGGAAGCACCGATCATGAAATTTGCTCCTGCACGTTGAGTTGAATAAATTTGGCCTCTCTCTTATTCCATTTTCCAATAGTGAAAATTCGCTCCTTCTGGGTCCAAGTGGTTATACCACTTGGATTTGAAAAAAAAAGCCATTTCCTATGTTTCAATAACAGATTATGAAAAACTCCAATCTCGAATTCAGTGTTCTGAATGTTAGAGAGATTTACGCAACATTCGCGTTAACTTCTACCCCTAAGGAAGAGCGAACGGATAAGCGTAAAGCAGTCTTAGTGGGATCATTCAATGAATGAGTGTCTGTCTATAACGAACATGGAAACATTGGTATGATTACAAAAGCTATCCGATATTTTTCAGTATATTCATACGTAGTCTAATGTTTTAATATTTCAGCCCTCTCAAACCACCCTTTAGGATTGAAAGAAAGTGTTTGCTTGAGTTAGGGATTGTAATTTTTTTACACATGTTTCATCATGTTTGATCCAGTAGTTCTGGAGAAAGGATCCGAACGGACTGGTTTTTATTCTATTTCTACAATTCCACAAATTTTGAAGAACCAATAAACTTTCAAGAGGGTTTAAAAAAAATTGTTTCCTTGATCAATTACAAAGTTCGTTGTAAAAAATGATAAACAAAGTCCGGCATCTGAAGCTCCGTAAATTTTGACTAAAAAATCCTGAATAATTCGGGGATGTGGCTGTGGTTACAGCATCATTTTTATTTGATCCCAGCGGATCTGAGAATTTTGAGGAAATAAGTTTGTAGTTCTAATATGGGCCGCTTATGATGGGATCGCTGATCCAGTTTGGCGACTTGAATGAGGATATATTTTACCAAAACCCAGAACGAAATAAAAACGAGATGAAAAATGAGAGCGGGAAATACAGTACTCCCAGATGAACATCTCCACCGAACAAAGTAGCAGTTTTTATTGCTCCCAATATTAAGAACCTCTTCGCAAAGGGCCTCGGAGATGAACTGCAACATTACCTTAGCATTATTCTCTCAGGAACTGCTTCAATCTTGAACCTACAGAAACGCTGTAAAACCCCCGCCCTACTCAAATTTTGTTGATCTAACAGATATCTTTGTAGATATGCGTAGACGAATAATTAACTAAATTCTTCTCTCTCCCATGTCAAAAATAGAAATCTCAAAAACTTTCGGAATGAGACTAGTTTGTTTCTATTTTTATTGACATACGATGGACGATGTACGCATTTCGATTGACTTAGACATTTTGATTTATCAGCGATATATTATGTACATTGATTGATACACACGTATATTCGTTATTGATATATGCTATGTGTATCACTTCACTGAATCAAATGAGAGGACCTTGAGGGATCCATGAGTCTTTCAATTCGATCTACCTATAAACGACACCTGTTGTAGCTCATCAGCAGCGGTAGAAGCTAGATGATTAGCGCTTGACAGGATCATCCATTACCCTCGTCCCCCCTTACGTCCGAGAATTCCAAATTTTTAAGGTTTGTGGCAGTTGGGCTAAATTTGGGGTGGAGTACAAACAATTATGAAAAATAAAAGCAGATGGAAATGATGAAGAAATAAAGATTTCGTCATTACCCTCACCATTCGCTTCCATTCACTATGAAAATAAGGAGTTCTGGAATAAGTATAAATACCAGACCATAATCTAAAGCCCCGTTCACACTGTTTGAGCATTTGCCGCAGTCAGAGGCTTCGAATGGGCAATGTTCGGGTGCGCGCAGTAGGGTTGCTCGTGCTCGAGGCTGATCCACTTGATGTCGGTTCTCTGGCGAATCACTCCCGCTCGGTGTGAATACCCCGGATCAATGTTCGTTGAATCGGATCTAGTTCTAGAAAAGTTGTTGACGGTGCCACATCTCTCTAATTTTGGCGTTCACTTTATTCATTTTTTGAGTTGTTTTAGATTTGATTTCGACGGTTTTGCGGTGGAGAGGGAAAATGAAAAGTGTCTGACATCAATTCCCCTGTATGAGGGGTTCCCAGAGCTGTGTTACACGACTACAAACTTTTGTTCAATGGAAATAAAGAAAATTGGCACCTGGGAAGCCATTGCTGAGCAGCTTCAAACGTCGATCTGACACCGTAAATAACAAAATTACTTCCATGCTGGGTTCGCACCGGAGGGAAAAGAACCAGGAAGTCTCTGCTGAAAGAACACAGGAAGTTTTTGTAGGCTTTGAAGATGATTCCTTCTATTTTGTGTAGTATGAGAGTGACATCTTCTTGTGATATGCGACTGAAATTGTTGAACAGCCCACTGTCATCCTTCTTCAAATTCTTCAGCAATGAAGACCAATTTCTTCCCCGCAGAGACGAGGACTCCCACATGCGACGCCTTTTTCTTTTGCTCTATTCCTTTTTTAATTGATGATCTGAAACCACAATTGATAGAGCGGTAGCAGCAGCTCTCGACAATAACACTGGTGCCATCTGATCGCAGGAAGAACTTGGGCAGTGTCAACAGTGGTGGTCGTTGCAATCGTGCTAATTAAAAACCGGAAAATACTCCATCGCGAATGTTCGAAGCGCGTTGCTCGAGGCTACTCGAGCAGAGTTGAGCAGCTTTAATTGAACAAGAAAATATGGAATTCACTATTGTAAGGATTGGCTTCTACCCGATTCATCCCCCTCTAGTCAGCAAAAGCAAAATTTCCGGGGTTTTTGGCACAACTAGATTGACAAAATTGTCACAACCACACGATATACACCATGACACGCATACGTTTTTCACGGATTTGGCACTAGAATCGTCTGAAACGGATTTTTATTTAGTAATTTTTATCTCATTTGGTTTGTCTCACACCCTCCTGATCAATTCTAATATGTTTACCTGTATCGTATTAGAAATTAGATCTCTGTAGAATCCGAGAGACGTTTTAAAATTTTTGTTCGATAGTTTTTGTTCCGAGCGAGTTGTTCCATCGAATTGTGATTTTATTGTTAACTTGATTGTCGGTGCTTGAACCTGAATAGAAATGTTGCAGCGAAATTCACTATATGAACTTTGATGAATGAACAATTATTACCTACTGATTTTGTTTCTAGTCTATGATAAGTTATTAAGCAATCTTATTGACAGGCCTATCCCATCAAGTTACATAAACACGAGCTTAGAAGCTGATAAGTTTTACTAGATGGGGAAGGTGGAAATGTGTGAATTGCTTTGGCGTTTTGAGCGATGAGCACTCGAAGGATACAAACACTGGCTCGGTCGTCAGTCAACATCTCAACGCCAACGACGGTAGCTTACCAAATACTCGAATGAAGGAAAAAGTTTGGAAATAAAAAGATACACATGACCTCACAGACCTACTTGGGATGTGAAATTCGCTAACACCTTGGTTTCTATTTAGAAACGTGAGAATTGTAAGAATTTGCCGTACAGGCAACGTCTTCGTGAAAACTATTATGACTCATCGATAAACTATTGGCATTCAATTCTTCAATTAAAGTGCTTAGTATTTTCATGACAAGTTTGCCTGGAAAATAATATCTTCACTAGCATAAAATGCAAATATTCAATTACCAAGGGAAATATTCTTCAACCACGTTTATGTACATGAACTTTATAAGCAATTAAAAACGAGGTGTCTGGGCACACTTCGTCTGAATGGAAAAATAATAACGGTAGAGGAGGGCAACTGCTCCAATTACCCGCAATAGTGCAGCAATCAAAGAATATCCAAGTTAGAGGTATCTCCAATCACCGTTGTATAAATACCGGAATCAAACTCTACGATACTCGTCAACACTGTCATAACTTTGATAAAAGTTATTTGATGTACGAATGTAACGTTATTTTTAGGAACCATTAAACATCTAAACAAAAAATATTGTAAAATATATGTATGTGTATAGATGTATTGTTGTGTTGAATTTTACATACAATTAGTTCAGAATTTTCTTGTGATCGGATAAAAATTCCGTGGTAGGAAAGTTACTAATAATTTATGTTTGAGCTTTCCCAGTAGCAACCATCGTTTAGAAATATAGAACATTTTACTATAATCGACAGAAAAAAAAGAAAAACCCAAAATAGAAAAATGTATGTTATTCAAAATTAATTCCAATGATCGCTCACTGTCTATTGCTCGGAATTGAAAACAGTAAACCGAAAGGTTTCGTGCATTTTACTCGTTCCAAAATTCATTTTTCGCTACCGAGATCTGTCATTTCCACTTTCGGAAGATACAAAATCCGAAATCAAATTTTCTACTCGGCATTTGGATTTTATACGATTGTGAACAATTGTTTCATGTCTTGTAGAAACAAGCTATATTTAGATTCTGATGTCATCCGATTTCGGTGAGATTGAAGGAGGTTTTATATGGTCCCCCATGAATTTCATGGCTCAAAAATCAGCACTGCACCCCACGCGTGCGCTAATGTTAAATACTCCATGCCTGATTTTCTCTAGTTTTGCTGGTCGATCTTGCTGAAATTTGTATGATTTTTATAAGGTAGATTTAATCTTCTCATATCAATTTCAACTCGATTTTGTCGCTGTAGTGTGTGCTGTAGAATTAGTTCGGTGGAATGGTGTTATTGATATAAGGAAGATATATGCCGCACCCAGATTGGCAGACTTCGTTTTTAATATGACGAAAGTTTGGGATTCAGGGGTTCGGGGAATCCAAGGAAAACTGTTCATAAGCGGCCAAACAAGAAGGTTTAATGCCAATTTTTGTGACAGGCTCCAGGGGTTTCCTAAGTTGACGGGCCCGTTTCGGAACTCGCTTAGGGGACTAAGCTAACGACGCCCAAAGGTGTTTTTTCGACGGTGGAAGCTCGTAATTTCAAGGGATTTGAGAAGGTCGGGTCCACCTTACTGGACCCGCTGAAACCGAGAGGAATCTCCCACATCCCCGTTATGAGGGTTGCGTAAGGAGCGAGAAAGCGGCTATGTCAAATGAGACGCCTATACACCGAGGCCCGTCATAAAGGTAACCCATGCCGGCGTGAGGTAACCTTTCTAATCAAACATGCCTACCGCAGGAAACCGGAGACAAGAGAGAAAAGGTAGGAAGAAGAATGGGATGAATCGGGGACCAGCCTTTCAACCCATTGACACGGGTAGTTAGCATGGTTTCAGTTACAATGCACCTACGTTGTTTGCAGTACAAAGTAGGTTTTTCAAGAACTAGCCCGTTGATTCTCTTCTCGATTTTGTACTACTGTCTAACGGATTTCCGAAGAACCATCATTTTGTCGAAACAAATGCACGGCAAAATTTTAACAAGACTGCCAAGTTTGGTGTGGCACGTGGCTTCCTTGTCTCCGTAACATGAATGTAGAAATTATGGAGGAAAGCGGCGTTCTGGAGCGGTCAGGGTATACTAACCCGTACGACACATTAAAATAATTTATTCGGACATTTGCCCGTTCGTTGGTTCTATGCATTTAGCGATCTCCACTCAGATTCCTGGGGGCGTCCGAGGATAGGTCTCTTATGGTCAGTGATTCAACGTTCATTTAACGGCGTTCAAGCATCATGAAATCATTCTAAACGGTGTTGAACATGATATGTTCAACATCGGGTGGACTGATTTCATGATGCATATTATGCAGTAGACCTGCGAATTTCGTTGTGCAGGTTTTATGGTAGCTCTCCAAGAAGAATACCATGAAAGGACATACATTCCATTTCTTCGGAACTTGAACTGTGTTGGGGGAATCCGGAATAGTTCCCTGGTGGAAGTGTTCTAAGCTTTGACAGGATGGTCGAACTGTTAAGTTAGAGAGAGCATTGGTTAGGAAGTTGTTAAGAACCGCCTTACCTAGAGAGGGTGTGGGTAGTGGAGTGACCACATTCATTCCGTTCTCAATTTGGAGCGCTGGTCGATTGTGGATACACATATGAAAATGCATTTAATGCTTGCAAGAACCGCCTTACCTAATTACGAAATTATACTGGTAGAATGAGGACACCATAACGGAAAATCCTTTCTGTTTTTTCTCTTTGTATTTATGTAAATTTTTACATAAAATAATAGAAAATTGATCATTTTCTCACTAACCAATCATTAGTTAGTCGTATATTGGCTCGAGTCACTCCAGGAGACAGATATCAAGTCCATTGCCATCTCATGTTTTCCCCCGTTTTGATTATTTTTGCATGCACGCTATGGTGAATCTACCTTTCATTTTGCATGATCGGAGGAATAGACAACCGAACAAGCGTCACAAACGCTCTGAACTGTAAATTCCCAAAAAAAGGTAATTCGCTCGTATAATCATGATTTAGAATGGGATTTTTTCTTTTTTTCACTATCTTGCAGGTGAAACAAAATGAAAAGGGAGAGGGTGAATTGGAGGTGGAAATAGTGAACTACGTTAAGTAGAAAGTGGCAGCAATTATTTACTAACGGGGTGAGCTGGAATGAATAGAAGTGTAGGGCAGAGGGTAGGGGGTGCCTTCTCCCATTCGATTAATTCGGTGGAGAAAACCCTTTTCAGTATCCCCTCACCCACTGCAGCCTTCTACCCCTTCCTTGCCCCTCTATTTCACCCCTTAACCCTCACCTCACCAACCATCCTATTCGACTCCAATGTTAATTTTAATTAATGAGATCGTAAAATCCGAAGATTCATTAACACTTTTGTCGGCGGCTAGAGGCGAAGAAAATTAGGGAGTCCTCCGCCACCCTCCTCCGCTAACCCTCGTTCTCTTTGATCCTGACACCCCCACGCCCTGATATCCCCTTGCCCCCTCCCCACCACGTACTTACCACATCAGGGAAACATTAGAGCTTTTATTTCGTGATTAATGAATTACAGAATATCTCCAAGGAATCAAGCAACTAATAACATGACCTATTAATCTATTATGAATATGATCATTTTGCATTCCATCAACAAAAGTAACACTTCGAAAGCGACTTAAATCAATTATATACAAATTATTATCAACATAACTTGTAAACAAATTGATAAGTAATATTTGCATTATCAAGACGTCCCTACGTTTTGTTTGTAGTTGTGAATATGAATTATCTTTGATTCACTGGCTCAAACATAGTTAAACCATTTAATAAGGTGAAGAAATACAATAGATACCTAGAACTAAAATCTGATGAAAATGGTGAAGACATTATAACGATATGTCACCATTGCTACCTCTAATCACCCCTTTCATAATGAAAATTAAAAGTTCTGAAATTTGTTTAAATTCTAAACCAAAACCGAAGAAACAACAATTCCGAGGTTTGTTGCACAATAAGACAAAAATTGGGATTGAACAAAATAAGGATCACGACAAAAGAAAATACCAAGCCCTGCTTTAGAGGCCCATCCTGTATTTTGTCCTGAATTCTCACCTCAATTCTTGATCAGTTGTAACTGTAGCGTCAAATTTCGTTTAAGTACCGACCTAGGTTCAGCAGCGGACAAGAAAAGTCACGGCTGGATCGGTACTGGATGGCCAATGACGCTGCCCTTCGTGCTCAGAGATGCACAACGTTCTAACTCCTGCAAAACGACAGCTACCTCCACCCAAATTTTAAACTAACTGGAGCTTATATTGTGGGAATATGTATCTCATTTAGCAAAGTCTTCTAATTGTAGAAAAACAAGCATGACTATTTTAAGCGAAGGACACTCAGTTTACAAAAGCTTAACCTGCCCAAGGCATTTAGACAGAAAACTGACGTGGTTCCCTTGAGCAAGTTCTTTCATAGACCTTCTCGTTAAAATGTAGGCCGTTCAAGACAGCCAAGTATGCTGTTTTTGTAGTGTGGGGCCGTCGTTAATACCTTTTTTATTGTTGGAAATTGCTCCAGTCACTGTAAGACGGCGATAATCGTTTAAGGCTGTGTAAAGCCTAGAAGAGTATTTGGCTTTAAACTTAAACAATCCATGTTTGGACAATCCAAACCGTGGGATCTAAGGTGGTTCGACGTGATTGAATGTGGACTGCATAGATTTTAGCATAGCTTGCTAGTATATTAACTCTGATAACTGTTACCCAATAGTGTTTTCTATCTTTACTCTAAGTTGACAACTTTTCAATAACTTTGTATTAATATGGTAACCATTAAGGGATGAATGGGTGGTTAACCCCAATCATGCATGTTGACTTTTAGTCAGTTACTAAATATTGAATGGATTTGAGAGAAACTCTTCGGACTTCCTGAAAATACCACAATTGCTACATGGCCATTATTATTTTCAGATGTTGTAAAGGCAAGTTTTCATTCATTCAGATGTTTCAGAAAGTTAAGGAAACCAAACAGTTTAATGGAGTGAGTACGTAACTATTTCTGCAAGAGCGTCACCTTTCCCGCCTTTTATATGGCAGTCTATATACTTGCATCAGATTTATAGCATCGAAATTAAGAAGACGCCTGTTTCTGCAGACTCACTCCAGCCAATTACCATTACCCCGTTCGTCTGCTCCCTTAGGTCGTACATTGTAATACGGTACACAGGCAAATGCCGGAATTCGCCGTTTAAATAACCAATGATTTTAATTTCTACTTCATAGACTAAATAGAAAAACACTGGTCAGAATTCACTAAATCAATGAGAGTGGCTTGTGCTTTATTACGTTTGAGGTGTCCAAAATGGTTTTATTTCAAATTTCAGCTTCAAAACTCACTCAGCTAAATGTTGGAATTTCGCATTTGGTCAATGGTACCTAGAAGTTCCATGTAGGCCAAGTTATGTACGTCAAATCAAGTACGTGAAACCTTAGAGTGTACAGATAGGTAACCGCTAGTATCATACCTTGAGAGGTTCCAATTGAAAATTTCGTGGAATAGGAAAGATTTTAACAGCAGAGTTCAATCAACTGATCGGACCACCTGATCTTGTCTTTGCTTGTTTAGGAAATTTTTTCACTTATCTAAATATCCCCAATTCTGCACACATCACACAACTTCTTGGTAACTCATCTCGACGTTGTCCCAAAGAATCTTAATTCCAAATATCGTCTGTGAATAAGACATTAATAAGTTCGCTTCTTAGTCTTGATGCTCATGGGAACATGGAGACATAATCTAGGTTCGGGCGGTTCCCATAAAACCAGCAATGAGTTATCTGGGATTAATACAGAGGACTAGAGTTGAAGGAAACTTCACCAAAATATGAGCCGTTTTTAGACTGTAACAGTGAGTAAGACCATTGATTATATAATTCTATATGTATATATATATATGTTGTAGGAGGTATATAATCAATGGTAAGACTGTAATCCATTTCTAGAAGGATTGTAATCAAGATTTCTCATAACTTTCTTGTCGTACTTTTACTTTGGGTTGAAGTTACATTTTACTTCATTATCGCGAAGTAAACTTATATTTTCAATATATTTCTCCAATGCTCCTCAAAGTCGGACAAACAAATATTTTGAAATGAAAACAAGAAAGGCCAAAAAACAAACTTTCCGACCTTTTTTGTTCGTAGATGCTAATATTTGGTAAACAGACATACCAATTTGGTTTCCTCTCACATACAAATTTAACTCTCCAATAAAAATTTGTTTCGATTCTCTTAACCTACATCACCGAAAACAGAGGGGCAAGATTGAAGAGGGAGGGACACATTCATATGGTTCGAAAAGATCTGGTTCACTTGGACGAGATTTGTGCATAAACAAGACATTTCTAGAAACATTTTTTCTTTGAGTGGGTAACAGAACTAGCCTTAAATCCTTCAGAATGTCGGGAAAGTAAAAATCGATTAATTTCACAGATTACGGTTTGCACTCACTTCTTTCGGAAGGGGCGGAGTCGCCGGCGAAAAACAAGACGAGCAGTAGAGACCACAGGGTATTCATATCCAGGGGGTGCGCGGACGCGACTGCAGGGTGAGAGAAAGCGCGGTGCCCGAGGTCTGTGGCCCCCACCTCAGCTTGGCGGGAGAGCCCCGGTCGCGGAGTCCCCTTGCCCGGGGTGAAATGCAGTCGGAACTACTTCGATTGCCAACTAGCCAAGTGCGAAACCTGTGGGAATCAGGAATTCCAGGTGGAAGCAGCATCGAGACCTAGATTTTTACATCTGATTCTACCTATTACGGACAGATGGTGTCACACAATGAGTGGAGGTGCCTCACTAGGACCAGTACTTCGTACGTAATCCTTGTAATAAGAGGGGTACCTCCTTGGTTGTTCGATATCGAAGGTATCTGTCTGTCACCTCCAGATAGCTGAGATACATTGAAACAACTGCACATGCACCAGTTATTTTCTGTGGATACAAATCGTTTGGAATGAAGCCGTATTGATAATTCCAAGAATGGCAGCATGTGCCATAGAGCGGAACGACGAGAATTCTTATTAGCGTGATTTAGAATACCAGTGACATTTATGAACCCTCGTACCTGATAGTATCATTGGCGATGGAACTATTTCTACCGCCAACTAACCAGCCCAATATGTGTAGGAATCTGGAAATCCATGAGAATGCAGCATCATTTCAAGACGAAGATTTTTATGGACAAGTCCTGTCCTATTGCGGACACATGCTGTCCCACAATGCGTGGAAGGGTATCCATAGAAGCAGTACTTCGTACGTAATCGCCTGCTTCATTGTAACATTGTTTGTGGAATATCGATGGAACCTTTCTGTCACGTCCTGATAATCGATAATCAGTACAACAACTGGCAATATGCGAAATATTTCTTGTTGATTGGAAACATTTGGAACAAAGATTTCTCTTCTTTGCAACATTTTTTCCTAATTTTGGTTACCTGTGAACCCATTGAATGAACCTCCAGTACCTGATTGAATGAACGGCATTGTATTTCCTGGCTAACCGAGTCATACTTGTGAGAGACAGGAATGCAGGTGGAAGTAACACATGACGTGACAAGGATTTTGATATTTCACTGCTCATTAGGCACTCAGCTATTCTGAGAATTCATCAACTGATTTATGCAATTTTTGCGCTGTTCGTCAGCCATTTCCCTCACCCTATTAATTTTCAAATGGTTTTAAGTACTCAGAATGCTTCCCAGTACCTAATATATTTCTCTGAAATTACTACAGCTCAAATGCTCGTCCTACTTTTCGATCTGTACTGACGTTACAACCTGTTTCTGTGTTAGGGAACTGCGCTTACAGCAACTGCACATACGGCGGCTACTATTCCTTAGAAAAAAAAACTGTCTCTAGAAACAAAGTTATCCTAATGTTAAGCATGCTGTACGAAGAATCTTCTCCCCATGATTTTTAACGTTTTCACCGAATGTGACTTCAATGCGCACCTCTATTTTCTTTTAACCTGAAACATCATTACAAAATCTTTCAACTGAACACCAGCTGGGATTTATAGTTTCAGGTGGAATCAGCGACAACAGAAACCCTAAGTTTTTCAATTCTGATTTTACCTCTAACAATCAGATTCAGTACACACACCCAATCAAATTCTATTGGAAATTTGTTTTACAGCTGCAAAAACGGATACTTTTTTGTTTGCTTTATACCTACGGTTGTTGTTGAACACATTCGTGTCAAGCAATAGTAGCTACGAAAACTACCCAGGCTGCACTACTTGGATTTTTTAGGGTATTTCAGGCACTAAATTGGATACGATATTTTGGTGGGTCCAACCTGAGTGGCACTCCATAACGGGTTCCCTACACTGAACCAAATGAGGAAGTTTCTGGAGTAAAGAGAGTTTCTGCAAATTCTTGGATTATCAAAGTTTTCTTAATTTTTTTTACATATACTGGTTGGCAGATAGCTTTGAGATTCCGCAAAGAACTATTCAATTCTGTCCTACAACTGTGGGTTGAGCTTCCAGCTTTGTGTTAGTAAATGATACCGAACCAATCACTCATCTTTAAAAACGAATTATCAGAGTTGATGTGTTCTATAATGGTAAAAACCGCCGTATACTCCTTATGGTTATATAGGGCCAATTAAAAGTCGGATTTTAAGATAAGCCAAGAAGTCGACACCAACACAACGGAAGGGCGACGCAGAAAACAATTAAAAAAACATTTCGGCTATTAAAATGGCTGCAGGATGAACCCCTTCTTGGCTGCTATATGGAGTGGCAGTCAATCACGATTAGAACAATATAGAATAATAATTATATTATTGAGGTAATTTCATCATCGTACCTGAGATAGGGACGTGATTGTACGATTGTTGTTGATCAGACAATCATTGATTTAGAGCCGATTTGTTCAAGTTATTATTCAAAAATTAACATACTTATATTTTAGCATTATTCAGCAATAAATTATACTCAATAAATCCTTCTTGAAGCTTTCGAGCACCAGCATGGAATACAATACATGAAGTAATCACAACAACTTACCAAAAAAAAAAAAAATAGTCCAAATTAGTTTGCATTAAAACTAAAATGTTTCGTGTAAGAGTCCTGAATATGCCTTCATTAGATTACGAAATTATGAAACGTAAAAGTGCAGCAGCAGGTTAGTTGGTAACATTGACGAGTAATGAGTTGGAGAAAGTTCCAAGACAGCAAATTACGAAGGAGAGCAATTGCGTCCACATCGTTAGGCTCCGGTTCCGAGAGAGAAAAAATAAGCTGAAATGGAAAATGGATGAGATTTGAGCCTCGTAAGAAGCAACTGGAGAATTAGGTGTGAGTGCACCCAAATCATAAAACTCTTTGCAAGGTAGGCGGGTACCTACGTATTAACTGAGTTGGATAACGCAATGAATTAGCGTAAAATGCTTGAATCTTGAGAATGGATGGATAAGTAATGTGCTCAGAGAACAAGCTGATAATTTTAGGTTATCATTCATCTAAAGTCTTATCTGACGTCAAAGGAGAGCTTATGTTTATAAAATGCAAATGGCTAATTGAGCACGAATCAACACATTCTCAAGCTGATTCAATGAAAAATACGAAACACTAATTCAATTAACTACACTACGATCAAGAGAGTTAGCAGCATAAGCAAATTACCCGGCAGATCGTGGTGTACATTATTATCACTTTACTTTTGAGGTTTTTTTCTATAACGTTATTAGCTTCACATTTTGCTCCTCATCTGGCCTAAGCCTTAACATAGAAGATCAAATTCAAAAACATTGAGCTCGGTTTCTGCATCTCGTTCAGGATATGTTTATTTCTTTCCAGAAGGATCTCCATTCAACGTTAACTTTCTCGAAAATCCAGAGAATTTCATCACACAGCTGATCAAGATGGAAACCATCATTAGATTACTGTTCCATGATATTCCACAGAAGCTCCTCATCAATTTCCACTTCCTATGGTGAACAACAAAGAATCTAGGTCATTAAACGCATCCGTAGGTGGCCAAACACCTCTTCGATGCCTTCGATGACTTCTGCTCTTCGATGCCCTAGTGAGGTAGGCTCCTTATAAAACGATCACTTTCAGTAGTGGACAAGAGGAAATCTAGCTCGATGAGGACACCTCATCAAATTCATTGTGCAATAGTAGTCAAATTTGGATCAAAATCGGTTGGTGCCTTTTTGTCTCTGGTCTGCCTCATCCTATTGAATAAGCTTCGATTGTGACAATGTTTTCAGGTACTAGGCGGATCAACTCCTATACTCATATTTAAAAAAGTGCCAACTTCCAAGCACGAGTTTTCAGGCACAAATGAGAACTTTGTGAGATACGTTTTTTCCCGATTCTTAGTTCAATGTAACAACATGGAAGAGGCTAGAGACGTTGGCATTCCTACAAAAGTTGAGCGTGTCGTCCTAGTACGGCATATAACCATCATTTTTCCCAATGGCAAGTACAGAATCTAGTACAGTGGCCGCCAGAGGAGTGATCTGGATGAAAGCTGTCATGGTGCAGTATAAAACTCCCAACATAGAGGGTAGCTAAAATTCTTCCAAGCTTGCGAGTAGTATACACGTTGCCGAAGGGGCAAGAAGAATAAAGGTTTCCTCTAATCAGTTTAGCCAATGGCCCCAAGGGTGATATAAAATGAAAATTTCGGGTCAGGTCCCCTGCAGAATAGTTATTGTGAGTGGGTCGTTATTTTTCTAACTCAATTATTTGTATAGATAAAATACATAAAGTCCTGAAAATAACGTTTGAAAAAAAAAAAATTTTATATTTTAAATATCTAGACAGTCTGGTCTCTACTCCTAGACAATGTTAATGGCCAATGGAAAATCAGTCAAAATCTTTATGCACTAAATTATATTATGCACCTACTACAAGACTATTATTTAATTCAAGTACAACAAAAGCATCTTCATTCAGGCTTGCACATGAAGAAGAATATTTGAAAATTGGAAGTCAAAACGAGAAAATGAAAAACTTGGTATTCAAAGAATTAAATTTACACACGTGTTCAACTTTTCTGTCCTTAAAATGAGATTTTCTAAATCAGATCTTGGACTGGTCTGGGCACCATTTTAATCGATTTCGATTTTGATACGAGTAATTTAATCAAAATTAAGTCAAATCACAAGAAGGACATCCCCACATGATTCAGCGGCAAAAAATACTAAAATATCATATGTTACATTTGGGTATTCAGTACACTCACTTTGGCAAAACTTTCTGGTTGTGCATTTTTTCAGTGCTCCCTAAACCGGTTGCGAGATACAAAAAAATCAGTTGGGGACCCAAATTTTCAAGAAATTTTTGCAATCCAAATCCAAAATTAAGAAATAGGGGTTCCTATTCGGAAAAACGAAATTGGTGTGCATATAACAAAAAAAATTTGAAGTAGAGTAGTTAAATACATGATCAAAATGGGAAATGAGTGCTTTGGCGTTTTTTCAGTATCCCACACACTAAAGAAATTGAAGTACTTGAAGTTGAATTAGTTCATCAATAAATTATGTACGAAATATCCTCTTTTAGCCCTTGAGAGTTTCAGGAGTCCATATTGTTCCGACAATTTCATGCATCCCAATGTACCATGCGAAATAAGTGGTTCGATCCAAGAAGATCCAAAATGAAAAAAAAGGAAGCCGTGACAAAAAAATAATTTTGGGTCACTATTCAACACAAATTGTTTTAAAAGTGTGGGGGACACTTTATGTAGAGATGCTGAACTTACTCAGTGTTGTAATCAATGTTTTCATAGCTCAACATACCTGTAACAAAGAAAGAACAAGATTAGCCCATTTTAATATTACAATAGATACTGTAAGCTTACAATTACGGAGCTCCACAAAACGTAAGTAGTAAGTTGGTATTGGTAAGTAATACATGCCAAACAGGGACCTCCCTATGTCCGGTTTTTACATGATCACACATATAAACATAATCATACAAACTTCTAAGTATTTTTAAAAACTAGACTAAATTCTTAATCGAACCAAAAAAAGAACAAATATCGACTGAAAATTCTAGTAGGCATGAGAAGCCCTTGAATGGATCGGTCATTACACCCTTAGAATTCAACATTTCTGTGGTTTGTGGCACGATATACATTTGTTAAACTAAAATTAGGATTGAAAACAATTTCACAAAAACAAAAATCCTGATGATATGATGATTTATCTCCTCCCCCCCCCCTCCTCCCCCCCCCCAATCTCCATGTTGGAGCGGTATGCAAAATCACAAGTGAAAAGACAGATGCTTACCGCTTCATTCCAAACACCTACTTAAATATTCCAAATCCTCAATATCCGCCCTCAATATAAGCCTTCGGAATTGATGTAAAACATTCGATCCTTCGCAAATGGAGTCCACTTGTGGTTTAGTTGATCCCAACTCCTAGCCGGACCGATCGCCTCTCACGCTCATGCTATGGGCCCAAAACTAGTAAAACTAGTTAAGACCTGACTTGGTTTTTCCAGGTTTTTACTGAAATAGGCAAGTGGTTTGTCACTTCGAAGTAATTTTGGACCCAAAGTCGGCTGAGATAGTTTTCAGATTCTTAGAAATTCACCATAACAAATAACCACAATTTCTGAACCTAAAAGTGACCCCTCAAGCCCCACAATGACATTAGAAATTACGCATTATTCAAAAAATAATAAACCCACGTCTTAGAATTAGCTCATGGTTTAGATTTAAACCGAATGGTTTCTCCATGAAAACCCTATTCGAATTACCATATCTACAACCCTTATTAGATAGTAAAGTTTTATTCAATTTTTGTTGCAGTACTTATTCGTTATTTCGAGCGGATCACATGGCAAAATATTTATTTAGAAATGTTAATGATTATATAGGAAAAAATTCCGTATTTGCAATTGCGCTGGGGCCTCAACGGATTTTATTAGGCACCGACCTAACCAAAATTAATTTAGTTAAGTCAATCACCCTACATGGATATCGATCCAAACCACCGTTTTATGACCTCTTGATTATCGGGAATCTTTCACCGAGTGTCCGATAAATTTATTTGCTTCAGGGCTCCGAAGAGATTATAGTGTGAAAATCAGACCATTCCGCAACCAATTATGTAATAGGTGTGTCACATATTGCATTGAGCACCACCAAAAAGTCCATTTAGAATTTGAAGAAAAAAACAAACCAAAAAATGAATTTTGTTACCGGAACCCGTGGAATTCCGGGAAAAGACCCTAGTAATAAATAAGAACAAATTAAACAGATAATCATGTTACCTGCATAATAAATGAGAAAAGAGCGTGAAGACTCGTGACTGCGTAGGCCTTAGAATCGAATGAAACCCTATTTGCCCTAAACAGAAGATTCCAAGTATGAAAGCCAATGTCAATGAATAATAAAGGGTAGCGCCCTATTTCCTCCGTTCTCGGTTCTCATGTACGGATACGAGAACGCTATGCATACAAAATGACGTCATAGACTCCCTCACAAGCCTCCCTTGCTTATTTGCGGCTCATCACATCGCATCCTTTTTGACTTCGCACATTGGGACATTTCACATTATCATCAGGAAAAATGTCTGTTGTTGGAAGTCGGTGGAACGCGGTTCTAATGATTAAGTTTCGAAGATGTGTTCAGGGTGACATTGACACTCGGACATTGACATTGGGAACGGATGGTTCAATGAATGCACAAATGGCGAGATGAGACATGACTATGTGAGATCCAACCAAAACGAGCGATCAACTGTGACGAATTAATGTGCACCTGCCAAGATACCAATCAGCACCAGAGATTTCAAAAGATCATAATTAACTCTAGAAGAATGTGGATATTCATTTATCTATTTAACGATTCGTTTCCAATCACTACTTTCTGTGCTCTTACAGTTCTTGTAACCACGATTTCAATTGAGTGATGGTTATACTCGTACTTTTGATGTGGATTATTGGTTCAATTTCAATACCAACAAGAAATGAGAGCAAAAACTGTACAATGATTGGATAGGTATACACATCTTCTCACGTATAAATCACCAAGTTTGTCTGTCTGATATCTATAGGTGAGCGTACTTCTGAACCGATTCTGATACGGATCGCTCCAAGTTCTAGAAGGTTCCTGTTAATATTAGATGTAGCGCAACTTCTTTCTTCATCGGATAGGTTTCCCTGTTGATGGATACGTACGATCACCCTTGGTTTGGTAGACACGAATCACGCAACGTAATGATAATCACGAGATGATCAAAGAATATTGTTATTGTTCTTTTTATTTTGATTCGGATATTTCAAAGGTACTTGGATGTACTATTTGGTGCTATGTCGAGCCAACAGGTGGGCCAATTTTTTTAGGAGAGGTTGTGAGGGGGAGGAAAAAGATGAGCGTTACAGATAACTTATCTTTGAGAGCTGGAATTTGGAGAACGATTGGGAATATGTCACAGCACTTGAGGAAACAATAATTCCGATACACTTCCTAGACAGGTCGATGACCAACATGCTGAAATTAGAAACCTTGGCCCATCGGGGATCTTGACTCATCAATTTCTCTCAACATTTTTGTTCATACTGTTATAAATGTTGACTAACTATATTTGTCTATTTAACATTTATAGTTATAAGAATAAATGTGTAATTCAATATTTGTGTATATTATTTATGACTATTGGAAGCTACTAAGAAAGCTCATGAGTGATTACGAGGTACTTACCGCTTCTAGTTCACTTAAAGATAGGATAAAAGACAATGCAACAATGGAAAAAACGGTGAAATTATTGAAAAAAAAAACGCGTTTTTCTTCAACTGTCAATGATATCTTGTGTTTGCTGAGACTCAACGACTTGGTGTCTCAAAAGGCCCAAAGGAGAGAAAACTTATTCTCGAATATTCAAAATCCATTTTCCAGGTAAAATTTAATTTTGTTGGGAAAAAGAGTTATGTACAGCACGGAAAAGAAGTGACTTTTGGCGTTTCAATTTTTTTGGGGGAGGAATGAGGGCGCCAGTCTGCGAAGTGAACCAAAAACTCCTATGCTTTCAAACTTTGACTGTGGTGTGGCGACAATGCGACCAATCGGTCGAAAACTTTGTAAGAAATTTTTCCTCACCTAGAGGTACAACATACTCAAATGTCGATTTCGGAAAGCTTTAATTTTTTGAGTTTAACCGCTGGCGTGTATTTCATTGTGTGGTTATTGGATCAGGATTCCATTGTTGTAAAGTTTTATGGAACGTTGATGGTTGAACAATTGGATTAAATCATGTTGAAGTAAAACATGATGGTGTAATGGTAATAAGTAGTTTGGTACAAATGAATATAATGTTAGTTTATGTTCCCCAATGAACAAAATTCATAATCTCCTCACCTGAAGAATATGTTTAGGATCATGAATGGACATTTAAAATAATAACGGCATGTCAGATATTTGTGATAGGTAGGTAGTGTAAGTGATTAGTATTTACCCATGGTGATCACGTGCTTCATGGTTTAACTTCAACTCCGCAGATCTCACATTCAATCAATCATAATGGCTCGACGGATCGAATAAACTAAATGGACGTTTCTATTATTATTAGGGCCTTCAGCCGACCGTTGAATCGAATCTGGTCCGTGAAAAACCATCAGAAAAGCTATTACGAAATCGAAGTGTAACGAAACGCTACGACCCCCGGTCGCAGTCTGCAGCGGTGTATCTCAAGGGTAGGCAAGGATAATCTGAAACCTGCTGTACGTACTGTCTACCATAGCGTACCATGAAGGTCCCGTGAAAGTCCGTCTGCCAGCTCATTCTCCTAAATGGGAACACAGTCCAACAAGGTCGTACTGGTTTGTATTGTCAAGATTTTTATTGAGGTACTTCGTACTTGTTTTGTTACCTGCTTACCTGTTTCTAATTGGTGTAATGAATGCGTGTTGAGCCCTCCACCCCGAGAACCGAGGGTAATTGATTTGCTGGCTTTTAAAATCACAACGTTGCATCGACTCGAGCGTGGTAAACAACTTTTGGACCCGTTTAGCCAGATTGTAACTACTGCAGTCGGCAAAATAGATACTCGATTTGCTCATAGTTAGTTGTATCAGGAAAAAACGTGTTTATTTCGAGTTTTAGTTTTAATTAGCCGATCAATAGTCTGTACCTGATTGTATATGTTACACTATCTGGGGCAATGAATACGTTTCCAGTGGTTGTTTACACTTCCGAGAATAGGGTAAACAAATATAATTCAAGACAAGTGTTGCAGAAATAGTGTAATTTTTAAGAAACGTGTTAGCAGGTTTTAATGTACGTATAGTATCATTATCTATAATTCATTCATTATTCAAATTTTCTACTGTTAGCAACTCTGTCATCATATGTGACGTCAAAACTACAAATTAAGTTCAGTTCTAATTGTATAATGGCTATGCCCGTTCTTTACCGACCTATCCAAATCTATCCTTTTATATTCATATTAATCAGTAATTTATCACGACGATAAAATGCTTAAACGAAATGAATTATATATTTCTACTAGTACATATGCGGAAGAATCGAAGAGGTTTTTATTTATATTTTGAAAATACTGAGAATCAAATAGTAGATATCACACAGTATCCTCATAACTGAAATGTGATGTACCATAGATATTCGAAAGTATAGAGAACTCATTGATTTACACGTCTTGTACATCTCTGCATTCACAAGCACAAATGTTATAATTAATCAACCAGCTATGAAATTCGAAGAAGAAAGAAACGGAAACCAAATGAAGATTCTTTGTCTATTTCTTCGAAATGAAGGAGTTATACTGGTAAATCGATTTCCTCAGTTAATTAATCATCAACAGCAAGTAGCAGTTATTGATAATGCCTGAGGCTCCCAACGCAATTATACGAAAACTGAGGAAAATAAATCTGAATGTACCTAGGGTCACAGGTTTAAGTATGCGCAGAGAGTATTATTGAACGCTGTCATTAAATAAATAGCGCTCCATATGATAGCCACCCTCATAATTATAGAGCATTTGGTTGTGAGGGACAGTATAAAAAGGAAAATTCTTATGGAAATCCTGATATTGAATTACTGTTTTCTTTTATCCTCCAAAAGTTACTAGTTATTCGTAGGCAATTAAATTAAATTAATGGTGTTCAAACATTTTGGAAGCACTCAATCGACAACAACTACAACGGGAAATTACTTGAAATATACTTAACATATCCTGAATTCGGTACCTCTCACATTACTTCATAGCTTCCCGCTTCAAATTACGTTATTATTAACCCCTTCCATTCTCCACTTCAATCCACCTTCTTGTTTTGCTTTTGTTTCTCCAGTTACAGGAAGATTCCTCACTCGCATGTGCTATCTTTATTTTTCAGTTGTTAACCGACTCATCTTAAATTCTGCCATGTCTTCTCCAGACATCGCTTGTCTGCCTTATTGCATTATATTATCTTTCTTTCCCCTTCAACTATTCATTATCCATTTTGCCCTTCTTTTATTTTAGAAAACCTTCCTTTTACGTGAATCCACCCTCTCTCAATCTTTGAATCATAACCGTTGGGATTGGTCATCCCCCGCCTAGTTTCCATTCATCTCAGGAGTTACACACCCTCACCATTGAGTCTTCCTTTCACTCGCCTAAGCTACCTCTGAATAACCAACCACTACGTCTTCAACCCCAGCTGTTTATCATAATCTGGTGTCGTCGTGTATTTTTATACGTATTAACAACAGAATGGGAACGGTAACGTAAAAGGCGTTACAGGAAAAGATTTTTTTGTTCATGTTTCGTATATTTACGACACCGAATGGACAGCTAGTTGAACCACCCGAATAAAGTCAAAATGTATTTAACCTGCTGGTTTTTGGTTAGGTTTTTGGTTGCCACATCAAGAGCAGAGACTTTTCCGCTCCAAATTCCCTATCAGGGCTGGTGGGGGATTTTTATTCTTTGACCCACGGGGATCAACAAATTTCTGGGGACAAAATTCTTTCTCACTTCTGTCCAATCAACCATACCTTGCAAGCCGCAAACTGCTTCAAATCGCTGTAGAAATCGATTGGCCTCAAGAAAAAATCATGGAGATGTCTCACGAGTGATAAGGATGTCATTTTCAGGGAAAAGCATATGTGAATATTAGGTGGGGACACCCACGGTAATCAGAAAAAGTGTACTTCAAGGTCCAGTAAAAAATATGAACAAGTAAGTAGGCCTCCTTTTGAATCACGTTCTGGTAGAGCAGAGCACAGTGAAAATATTCTGAAAGCCAGGAGCCAAAAACTCGTCACTTCTCGCCGAATAACGCGCGAGGGACATTGAATTTGCCCTTTTTGTGAGAGTCACCCATAGGGATGTTTTAGCATTCAAAAACATGGAGGAACTTCAAAATGTTCAGCGTTCCTTCTTCCTCCGAAGTATGTCATTGCAGGAGGCACAACGTCAGTAATTAATACCTGTTCCTCAGAAGAAAACAAGCTCTCTTTTATGACTCACGTATTTGTTTCTCTTGGTCACAAATAGCATTGTTTTTGACATCTATAACGTCAGAGGATGGGTAGGATGGGGTTATGTAGGATGGCTATGAGCTAGCCAGTTTCGAGCAACTTTTGGCGGGTTAACATTTTTCTTCTATTATCGTGTTCGATTATAAAGGTTTATTTTGAGAATAACACTTATGGTTTATATAAGCACCACATTTATTTTAAATTGAGTAGAGATGTCAACCGCCTTACGTTAAAAAAATTGCGAACTATACATTTTATGGCAAAAAAAACCTTGTTCTACATAATATTCTTCCTTCAACAAAAATTTAGAATTTTCAGGAATTTCTATCAATTTTTAGCACATTTTAATGGAATTTAAGTATAATTTTTAGCATAACTTCAAAGTTCAATTATCAAATGACCTATCTCATTGTTGAAACATTTTTTTAATAATATTCTGCGAAAAATTATAATTTTAACGATTTTAATATATTTTTGTGATATTTTTAGTCAACATTTGAAAATTGACCGAGAAATCTTACTGGAATCTTTTCAGAACACCTCAAAAACTTTCCGTGAAGTAAACTTTTGTATTTTGAACATTTTGGAGCCGTTGCATTGGCATAATTTTCTACGGTATTTCGCTAAAAATTCTGTCTTCATCCAAATACTAGAATCCGTGTAATGGAAGTTATCGATCTTTGGCTAATCTACAATGAATATAAAATGGAACTCTTCTCAACAAAGAGGAGAAGAGGGAAAAATAAGCCCAATGTAAGTGCACATTATCTGCAGGCAATCACCCTCCCAACAACTATGGTGAATTCAACAGCAATCGTCTAATCGAAAATGGAGAGCCCTTTCTCAACAGGACGAGACCTCCACCCACTAATTGGTTTTAACAGTTTCGTTCTCGGCATGATTCCGCCGTCCCGTTTGTGAAGGCCGTTCCCGCGCAACAGTTAACCAACCTCCCATATTCTTCTTTGGAATGAAAAAATTTCGAAGTCCGAACCTGGAGAATTCAAGATACGAGGGGAGAAAGTTCTGCAGGAAATCTCCGGTAAAAAAAACCGCTTGAGGTTGGGGAGGTCAAGGAGTGCAAGGACGTAAGAAGCGCTCACAACCGCTGAATCAGATGTTTCGTAACTTTGACATTTTGCCTGAAAACGCATCACACTAATACTACGATTGATATTCCTCAATTAAGACGTTTATTCCAGTTATCATGTTTGTTTCAAGGAGTGTTGAGGGGCTAAAACCACTGCTTACATCTCAACAAAGTCAGTGAAATCCTAGAGATCAATGATTTTGGTATTTCATTCATCGTTCTCATTGCTCAAAATTTCAACTTTCACACAATGTTCACTTTTCTTGTCAGTTCGTAGGATTTTGTGAGCTAGAGTACACGAGTACAAGCGACAAGGAGATAGAACATGGATGGGGATGTCATTTAGGTGTCACTGAAGTTTTGTTGTGTAGTGGTTGAATTATTATGTTTAAATCTCCCATTTATAGTCCAAATTTAGAATGGTAACCCAGTTTAACAAAATTTTATTTATTGTGGTTAAGATCCAGTTGCGTCAACCTATGCATAAGTGAATAGTAGTTGAGTACAAGGGCTGATATGATTTAAGCTTCTATTTGCCAGTGCAGGGTTGTGAAGGAATGCTCTAACCCGTATTCGGGGGCGCCTCCTTGAAATATTTTTGTGATGAATGGACCGCACGAACCAATATCGATTTGTTTAGTTCGACTCGTAATGTCGAGTGAAATCCCAGTTGATCTTGAAACTTTCAATCAAGTCTTTCAAGGCTGCCGAATATTCAGGTGAAGGACCGAAAGATCCAGGTCGGTTCTTCGTCACAGTCTTGGACAATGTAAAGTCTATGACGTCATAAGTGATAGCTAGAACTCTAAAAGGAATTCTAGAAGCGGATAAGATCGTCCATCATCTTTGACGGGCAGATTAATAGTCAAGGAACGTGAAAGCATTGCATCTTTGAGGCGATTTATTGGAGCAGCAAACGAATCGCGAAATCGTGCTTGTTATATTCAAGATTGACTAGGACGAAAACCATCCAGTAAAGAACGTATGCCTCTATAAAAGGGAAGGCCTTGTAGAACTTGGGTCAGCAGCTCATTGTACCATAATGGAGGGTACAGGGAAAGTTAGTTAAAACTGAAAACCCTAATGAATTGATATAATTTAATTTCTTTATAAACGACTGGGGGAGAGAAAGTTGCAACCAACAGGTCTGAAGAAATTCCGGGGAAGCAAGTGTGTATTATAAAAGTTATATCATTTGGCCTTCCCATCAAAGGGAATAATTGATTGACAAAATTAATACTGTGTCCAGCAAACTAGCTGCCCTCCCGTTAGCGATGCATTTCATCAGATGTGTCAATTTCTTGAAGAATATCCTATAAATAATTAGTTTCTGGAAGTACCTGCTGTCGTGAAAAATGTATAATGATAAATTTATTTTATATATCTAATATGATAAAATAATGTACAACGTATCGCCAAGCTAATTCACATACAGAATTGTTGTATTCAAAACCAGCGTTTGTCAACTTCCACTTAAGAGAACTGTTCCTCTCAAGAGCGACGATTAATTCTAATAACCGTGTCACTGTTACTTCAGGTAAATACCGCATGTTCCTAGTCTATGCTCTTGCAAATTTACTTATTATGACGCAGACTGCGTCATTAAAATTCTTGGAGGGGGGGGGGGGGGGGGGGGGGGGTTAAAATTTATTGAAACAGTGTTTAGCGTGACGACATTCAAAAATAAACTATATCCTATGTAAAAAAAACCTCAAAAAATATGCACGTTTTGCTATTGCCAACTGGGTTTGGATTTTTTCCATACCTATTCATTTAATTTTGGATAAAATAAGGGGTGCTTAACAGTACGTTTGGAGGGGGGTTCGTCATGAAGCTTGGGGGGGGGGGGGGCACCCCTGGTGTGCAAACCTCTAATGAAGACTATTAAACCAGATTTACACAACGCCTCTTTCTGCTATCACAATCTTCTAAATTCAAAGTGGATATTACGAAAAATCTCGAAATGATTATCTCATATTGAGAAACCCATATTCACATTAGTCCAATCAATCTAGCTTTGTTTCCTCCTTTCATCTATATCGATGGAATTTGTGCTCCTCCTCACAGGTGGAAGATGTCTTCCTTCAGACATATATTCAGTAATCGGTTATTAATGGCGACGCTGTAACCGTTGAGATCACTAACATTGCTCATACATTCCTTTCTTGACATAACTAAACTTATGTTGAACATTTTATTCCGTCATTTTCATCAAACATGAGTAGTTCGAAAAATCATGATATGAAAAAAGGCTGGATTGATTCAAAAAGTTTTTACTGTGAATACTATGTGCCCGGTTTTACAAGACAAAAAGAACCTAAGTCTGTGTATTTCAAACTCAACAAAGCACAATGAATTAATCGAATTTGGCGGACACGGTAACTCCATCAGCTTTGTCAAGTTTTGTGTTGTACGTGACCTGTGTTGAGTTCTCAACTCTGCATATTAATCAGATATTCTACGGGAAAAAACTGTTCTGGTCGACATTGCCTTTTAAATGTTTGCACTGTTCATTTTAAAAACTCGCATGCATCGAATTTGCATGTTGCTTAGTATTTTTCATCATATCTATGATGAACTCAGTTCAAACATGCGATCGAAATCAACATTGGAACCGAAAGCCGAGCGTTAAGGTGGCCGGGTGTCTATAAATAATGTTAACAAGGGTGCGTACTGACAGGAGAAAAAAAGTATGGTTAAACCCCAGCCGAAAAACAAAAATAATAATACATACACAATCCCTGCATCTTTATGAGAAGAGTAAAAAAATTGAATTGGCTAGTGACAGAGGACTGGAGCAATCTATTTGAAACGACGAGCTAAATTGACCTCCCAGGCTCTGAGAGGAATGGAGTTTGGAGGGAGCACCTAACCAATCAGGATAGAATCTCCATCTGTGCTCGAAGGTCGATTGTGCTCATGGTAGAATTTAAAAGAATTTTTAATTTGGATTGAGACGTATCTGCTAGATTGACCAATCAGAAAACTCGAAAAGCAAGCCAATGGGCACACTGATTTTTATGCTCACCGCTGGTGGTGTATCTTATTGTTTTCGTTAGGGGTGTTTTGCAGACCACTCGGTCCTACTTCTGTTTAGATTGTTTTCATATTCGTTGTAATATATGTACCTTGAAGTATCAACATGAATGGAGTCGTGGCTATATAGATTAAATTGGGGTGATTTCTGTAGGTGGTCTTCTCGTATGGACTTGGGGGAAGAGACCAGACAAGTTAATTCGTCTGTCCGAACTCACCAACACCCAAAACTGTAGTCTTCGTCTCGAACTTTCCTTATTGACGTACAAGTCGAAAACAACCAAATTACTCATCTTCCACTCCACTTTACGACCAGGGCACAAGTTTATGTACCAGCTCTATCATTAGCCAGAGTTCTCGTCAGTTGTTATTTTTTCCCCTTGGGGGGACGTGTGGAAAGTTACCAGTTCACGAAACAACTAGTCCATCTCAATTTCGTCCCTCAATTCGAAGATCCTGACAGGCGTTCCTGACGATCAGGCATCCTCCGTATGCTGAGGTAGTTACGGATGAACCATCCAACACTGAATTCCGAAGATCATTTTATCGTTACGTAAATACTACTGTTGGTAGTTAGGGACCTCACGTCTAATGTTAGTTTCTTACATAACAGAATAGTACAAATCTTCATTTTACACAAAGGAAGCTTCTCCGAAAAATACAAACCATGGTAAGATTTGAAATGTAAAAGGGTTTGATTTGAAGATCGGTTAAGGCTAATCCCATCAATCATTAAAAAAATAGATTATCACGATACAAATGACAATACTCAAGAAGGTTTCAGTGTGTGATTACGTGTACAATGATTTAGATACGTACTTTTTTAGTACTACTTCTAAACTTTATGAAATTTAGGGAGATTGCAGTTGAAATTAAATAGTGAAAATGAGTACTAGAGGCATTTCTTATCATCCAAGTCAACCTACTTCCTGACACTGACTATAATATAGTCAATCATCTTATTATGATCTCATTTATCTGCAGATCATACTTTTATTTCAAGAATAGTTCGATTTCTTGGTATTACATTCTGCATTTCCATCTTGGCACAAGGAAATAATTGAATATACCGACTCATAGAAATGGAGAATGCAATTTTAAAATACATATTTCAATGAAGTTGGTGAGCTCTTCATCTCTGACATCCTTTGATATTCATTTATTACATTAATGCCTTCTTCTCTTTGGTCGGTACCTAAAGATGTACTTGATTTATAGGACTAGCGTAGCGTAAATAGGCGTAACTGACTAAATCTTTCTATTTCAAAATTTCAGATGGTGCACGAGGGATTTTAGTAGCTGAGCTAGTACCTACATAACCTAACATTAAGAAGCAGGAACAATCTTACATCAATTTCAACGGTATCCTATCTCCATTCTATAGGCGTTGGAATTAGAACAACAGACCCGCAATACATTAGGAAAACCTTTTGAAGGTGTTTATCTTAGATGATGCGACGGAATCCTTGTTTCTGTCCCATAAATCGTTTAACAAGCTTACATTCAATATCTTTCGGGATTATATAAAACGTTTCAAACTATACGCCACACCCAACTATGTCAACTTTTTGAAAAACAAAAACGTGTTAACTTAATCGTCCAGTTACCGAAGCAGTAGGTAGTTGTGTAGTTGGACCATTTAAGGATCATCATATTGCCGGTAACTAAACCCAACTCCTCGATAATGTATGTAAATAATGGTAATGGATGTTCGGAAATGGGCGGGTTTCGTAGGTTTTAAGCCCAAAGTTTCGTGCCGCGTTACATCGCGGGGGATGTGCCAGCGTTACGGAAGATGATCACATTTTGTCACGGATGTTTCAGTTCTAGACACACAACATTAAACCTGAACGCCATAATTTACCCTTTCACGGAGGAAACGTCGTAATTGAATCGGGAACACGCGAGACGACAGTTGTCCGAATTAAGTAACAACTGACCGACAGAGTTACTTCATGGATCGTCTAGGTCTCTAGGTAAAGGTGTCCATTCGAAAACAGAAGAAAATAACCTCAGCTATTATTCCGAGGGTGTTTGGAAAACTCCATTGTCCGGGCTGACGGGTCAAGGAAGGATCAGGACAGACAGCATTTCATTGTCTGGGAAACACGCAATCTACATCTTCCCGACAAAATCCAGTTTAGAAGCCTCTCGGATCTTGTGAAGTCGTAATCTCGTCTTTGATATCTCTGGAGATAAGAAGGGTTCACGAGCGTTCAGTAGCGGCCAAGGCCAAAGCCTAAAGTTTATTGGGACAGCCTAGGTTAAGAATTGAGGCGTAAAGATTAATCTATGATTCGCAGGAAGATGCAAAACTGTTCAAATCAAATCATCAAATTAGCCACAGCCGGTGAAATGTTCTAATTGCTTGTAAAATATTATAACAACTTGGGACAAATTGTTGTTTTTTAAGTCTCCTTTTATTACCCTTTAACCACAACGTATTAATTTTATTTTGATTATGTTCTTTTGTAAAATGATAATTTTGTCTCAATTTATTACTATTTTGGGTTTTTTGTGCGAAATGTAATGGTAACTTGAAGTGAAATGGTATACAAACTTAAGAATGGAGGTTTCACATGAAAATCAGTTTTCGCACTCTCTACCTATTGTCAGAGGGCTTTCAACATTCAGGGTATAGAGAAGACCGATGAAGAGGTAACCGCCACAAAATCCCTTGTCATTATATAAAAATAGATCTATTATTCCCAAACTTTTACCTTTTTAAACAACTTTTAGTTTTACGCGTGTTAATATACATTATTTAACCGATCGTAAACGGATCCCTGAACATAAACCAAACTACCTCACAAGTTTTACAGTTTACCCGGGCTGATAGATTCAAGTTCCTGCATTCATTACTCCGACGACAATGAATCGAATAGGCGATCCATCAGGTGCTAACCCTAACTCAGTACAGTTTCGAGCTTGACAAGGATTTTTCCCTGACAGACAGTTAGAAAACGGAACCAAAATTGATTAGCAAGCTCTCAAACGCAAAACGAAAGTGAAATTTTTTAGAACAATAATTTGGTTGATTTCTTGATAGTAAGGTTGCTAATTGATGTGATTCTTCTTACAGGGGCACAATAGATCTGAAAAACATTATATCCCTTACAATTCCCCAGGGTAATGTACAGTTACTCCACTTCACCGTACAGTATGTGTAAACAAGAGGACATATCAAATTAAGTCAGGAATATTATCATTGAATGCAGCAATAACAATTTCTTTCGTACATAAAGATCTTTAAAGCGAGGTCTTTCGACGAAGCCGTTCACCCGTTCTACTCAGTTTGCCCGTTCAGCTCCCCGCGTTCATTTCGAATGCATGAGCCGTTCGGGCAAACGGCCGTGAAACGTCCGATTATATTTTTCCCATTGCGGGAGGGCACTTTTGATCGCGAAATATCCGAAAAAAAACCGTCGCAATAGGTTTCCCGCCAGAAGGTCGAATAGCTCTGATGAAAGGGCTGCAATAGCCGTAGAATTCTCACAACCGATGAGTAAAGAATGCGTGAAGCGAAAGAAGGCGTTTAATGGAACCGGTAGGTAGGTCAGTTTTATCCGTCTGGTGATTCTAAATACACATTTTCTGCCGTAATACCATGAGAATCGTTCTCACAGTTTGAACGAGATTGTTTCCTGATCTGCGATATGCTTGCCTTATCTATAGTAATTGATATCCGCCTCTGGACTGCGTTGATAAAGATACACGTACAACAGTGAGAGGTTTCTCATTGGCCAAGTCTTTCCAATATTGAACGTAATATTTTCTCATTGGCCAATGAGAACTCGGTAAATCCCTGTTCGGTTCAACTTCAGCCGCTCAATGGTTTTTGGAACGACTACAACGAAATGGATCCCATGACATATCCCCTTCGTGATAATGGGAGTTCGTGGGTCATCACCGAGGGAGAACTCGCAGGCTAAACTGAATGGTTGGGATGGTGGACTTCAACATTCTCTCGAATTGATCAGTTGCAAAATAATGTCGCAATTAGACAGATTTGGAATTGAACTTTTAAAAATCTATGACAATGACGTGATTACATAGGAGTAACCCGTTCCTAACGTTCAGGGATTATCGTGCTTTTCGATTCTCAACAAGATTCTTGAACGGTAAAAGGCTTTATAAGAGAATTATATACAATTTAAAATAGAGATGGTTTTGAACTATTCCTCTGATCCTCCTTCCCTTTTCTACAGTTTTGGCCCTTCAAAGTCAGTCGGGCCTCACATTCAGACGAAAAATCCACGTTAGGGGAAGAAAACTGTCATCTTCCGAAAGTAAACACATTGATTCCACTCCCTACAGACATACTCTGATACAAAAAGGATAAAAAATCTTGTAATTGGTAGTTATAAACTCAATTGCTTCGCTTCCTTCTGAATTCACCGTTCACGTCAACATTAACCCCAAATCCATCAGCATGAAGGGGTCATTCAGTGGATGGTGTACCGACTACGTTAGCTAAAACGAAAAAAAGCAAATAAGGATAATTTTTCCTGTAATCCCTTCATAAATGGGTATCAATTTCGCAAGTATTGCTACAAGGTGTATAAAATATTATTTGTTTTAGTTTTGTAGCTCACTAAAAACTAACACATACTACTCACTCCTCCACATCTTCGGTTAAAACAGTTCTTTTAGTACAATTCCTAAAAACTTGTGCAACGTTCCCACTATTACTCATTACTATAGATTACTTCAAATGTTACAATTATGAGATTTAAGAGTTTTGACGCGTCCCTTTGCATTTAAGTACCCACCTTTTTTGCATAACATCAAGTCGAAAAAGAACTCCACTATCCTCAGTATTGATAAACTATTAGAAGTTAAAGAGTAGCTATTGTCGTTGACTGCTGATATCAGGAAAACGGAGGCTTCGAGAAATTGTAGACTTCAAAAACATGATATTAATAGGATGCAAAACATGTCATACTACTGAGGGATTCAAAGATCATTTGAGAACCGAATGAAGTTTATGTGAAGCAGTGTGGAATTAGAAATATATTATGAGTTGCTATTGGAACTCTGTGTTTATGTTAAATGGCAATGTAAGGCTAATAATATTAGCCTTGTTATATTATAATCTGCATTATTAGTGGAAAGAAAACTTAACATGCTTACGTTTTTAAAAAAAGAAAAAGTAACTCTAAGGAAACCGGCTTTTATACCATGTTCGGCGTAAACAGACCAATTAACCTATTGCCGGTCGAACTTGAGAATGAGAGGGCAAAGCCGGGAACCTCCCCAAATGTTGTTTACAAAGAAGTGAAAGAGTGGAGGGGGTTGGGAACGAATAGGGACCCCTCGGAAGCCCTTTCCTTTGGAAGAATTCCAGGATTTTCGTGAAATATCCCCATCTCTCACCTTCGCCGACCCGTTCTGGCCAAATGCGTTGTACGCTACTCCCTTTTCTGAACACTTAACCCAACTATTTACGCCTTCAGCGAACAACCAAATTCTCTTTTAATAACTCGGAGGTTAAACTCGCTGTGAAAATAGTGGAATGACCCTTGAAAAGAAACCATATGCGCTGGGTTTTTCGGTGTTCAATGAATCGATGTCCAATGCAATAGGATGAGCTAGAAAGGGTTTATCAAATTGTCAACCTTGTACGGAAAATTCAACACAACGGTCATTATTGAAATCCTTTTGAATTGAAAAATTTTTGATGAATAATTAATAAACAATTCATAACAATAACTTAGGGTTTAGAATATTATTTTCGGATAATTCAAAAATTCGGAAATATTCGTAGACAAATTAGAAACTTGAAGGTGAAACACCGAGTATCGCCAAAATCAGAAACCAACCAGCGGAAAAAAGCAAACAATTATATTGAACATGAAACCATGTTGGAGAGGGTTTGACCGTGAGTTACTATTCTTTATCATTTTTCTTTCCAGGGACCCGCCAGCTTAGAATTACTGACGTGGTAAACAGACAGGTATGACGTGAAATATTAATCTTGTGTGAACCGTTGGTATCACAAAAAATAGAGTAAAAGAGTAAACAAAGAGTAGTTTATTCTGTTTTCTGTGGTTGGTATTTATATGTTTGATCTATATTCAGTACAAGTCACCGTATGGATTGGCTCGTTGGCTGACGTTAAATATTTTGTAAAATTTCTAGCTGTTTCTAGAAGCTTAAAAAGTGTTTGTAGTTCATGCCGGTCGTGATAGGCCAGCCGTCGTAATCATGGTTGGCAGCAGCCATCAATAAATAAACCCTCCTTTTCGGGTTAGCACGGGAACGCATAAAGTAAGAATAGCAGACAGTCAGCTGATGATGGGTTGCTCGGCAACTTGAGTTAAAATGTCGTGATTGTGACGGTTAAGCAGTAAATTGTACCCTTGAAGATTTAGCTCTTTAGGAAAGGTCACTGATGATCTGCCTACTGCGATAGAGTATGTTCATAAAATACAATATGACGAAAGATCGATCTTTATATGAAATTGACCTCAACAAAGAAATTTATGAAGAAGAGGGGGGGGGGGAGCTTCAAAAGAATAAATCAAAACAAGAGACTACGTAATGAGGATTTTTGCTACTATGAGGTACAATTCACGAATAATGAAAATACCCCCTTAAAGTGGGCGTGTGAAATTTTAGTGCGGAAAACAATGAGGACTGTAATGCTCATATGCCACCAATGCTCATTTATACAAGTTGATGAAGCGGTTTTACGTATGGTACATTCGTAACTCATGGGAATGGTAGGTATTCAAGATTATATTGCGAGAATTTAGATACTAACTGCAGTCTCCTTCATTTCCGTTTTAGTATTTGTTATCCTTTATGGAGTAGGGAACCCAACCGCAAAATTGAATTTTTTTTTTTTTTTCATATCTACACAGGAGGTAGCAACCCACTTTTACCATATACAAAGATTGGAGATATGCATGTTTACATAATGAATACTTTTCTGTTTAGTTACGGTTCTCTGGCCAGTTCTATTTTTAAATAAATTGCATTGTGCTCCTTACTAGCATTGAGCATACCCAATTGGTAATCAAATACCTCGCATGTCTCACGAGAGTAATACTCGTAGCAGTAGCTCTACCAGGAAAATGAAAAATTAGTAGTACCTTATAACCGATCGCCGGAAATTAAAATGATCTTCTAATGTTCTCAGCAATATTTTGCACTTCGATGTGTTTGATGAGGAATGAATCTAATAGAAGTTATGTAAATAGTAGGTAAAATAAAGTAAACAATCGTTTCATCGTGAGTTTCCATCGGTTTGACTATTCTCGTGGTTTTCATCTGCTTTTCGTATTATCCGAATTTGTTGTGTAAAATGTTGAATCTGAGCTCGTTCCAGTTCAACATCCGTTATACTTTTTGAACAGTGCTCGACTCGCATTAACTAAGGGATATATAGACTGACTCCGAAGTAACTTCGAGGTAGTTTATGAACCCTAATACAGTAGATAATTTTAGGAATCACCTGTGATATAGGGAAAATATCTTACCGGAGAGAGGTAGAAATGAGCGATTGATTATCCAATGGATAGGTACGATTAGTTTATCTGCAGGTGAATAATTTCCGTTCTTCACATAACAAGACCAACATATGATCGTATTCATTGTAACCTCTTCTCAAGCACGTGTAGACATTACTATATGAGATAATACTGGTATTGGCAAAGTTCATTCTTGATGACACATCTTGCGTTAGGAAGCAAAAACCACGGTATAAGCGGAGCTATTTCGAACAATAGAATGTAGAACAATACAGATGATTACATGTTGCATTAAATGTAGTATTCAGATAAATGTATTTTGGCTCATTTCTTTCAGGTTATATTGGGTTTTTCGTGATCTTTCATTTGATGTGCGTTGTATAGTCAGAACACTAAAAACACCCGTTTTTTAAAGGAGGTGATACACCGGAAAGCTGTTTTTTCCAACAGCTGAAGCGATTAACATGCAAACACACAGAGGTTTAAACTGAGGCATAGCTGTCTCATGAAACGCAAAGGATGAACTATCTTTATCCATCGACGATTGTTGGACTTGTAGTAAACGAAGTAACTACCCAATCAATGATCTCCTTCGAAACCCAATCCATTGAGTACAATCAAACACTTAATCGTCTTTACAGCTACTGACAGTAAACTTCAGTCCAGTACCCCGAACAATCCATCGCTCTGCTTCCCCACCAATTCACATCAAGTTTTGGAGTCCTTCGCCTACCCCAAGAGAGTTGTCAGTGGATCTCGTTTCGGGATCAACCCGCCTCATCCGTCTCTGAACTCGCAACAGTTGACACGTCAAACCCACTCGTTTCAAAGCCCGGAGCCGTCAAAAGCCCGTCAAATTATAAAGACAGATAAGACGGGGCAATTACGAGGATTCAGCCCCCTAAAGCGGCAGTAATCAAGGAGCTAGGAAGAGCAGAGGGGGCTTTGCCCGATCTGCTCTTTTCAAACGATTTCCCGCCGCGGGAACCACTTGGACGCGACGGTTCAATGGGCGGAGGGATCAATTGACTTGATTGCCGGCTGATTGCTCTCTACCCTTTGATTTCGCGCCTGTCTGCCAGTCTCATATACCTACGCGTATTTTTTCGGGTTCCAGGGAGATGGAACTACTGCTTCGAGGTAATATTTACAGGGTTGCTTCACCATTTGATCATAGATGGAAGAAGTATCTCCGAGTTTTTAGGGCGTCTCTCTGAAGCAAGGTTTCGTCATTAGAAGGACACCCATTAGCATCGATCCAGGGGGGGGGGGACAACCCTAACATGAACAAATAAATAACTGAATACAAATCTGTGTGTGTGTGTGTGTGTGTGTGTGAGAGAGAGAGAGAAATTTGTCCTCACCGAGGATACCTCCCTCGTCCGATTTTCGTGATCCCAATCTTGTTTGATCCCAATTATTGTCTAGCTCTGCAACAAACCTCGGAAATTCTGCTTTCACAGACAGAGGGAGGAATAGAGGGGTAGTTTCCAATCCTTTCAATCGCTGCTCAAGCCAGAATTCTCGACTGATTCATGTCATTTTCTTTTTGTTCAATTTAATTTTTGTTTTGTACTTGGACATACTTCAGAACTTTTGATTTTCATTAAGAAGGGGGAATGGAGGGGAAACAGAGATAAACATTATATCTGTACCGTTTTCATGTGATTTTTTTATTTATTTCATCATGATTTCTCGTTTCTTTTGAAAATGGTCTGAATGTTGAAGTATTTCAACTCTTGAAGTGTGTTATCGTTTAACGTAATATGAATAAAGGATGACGGATTTTACAAAACAGTTAGGTAAGACATTTATTAGAGATCCAAAATTCAAATAGGTATGTGAGAACAAAAGACAATTTCAAGTGGTTATTAGGAACTGTGGAACGTGGTTCAGCCAAACCTGTATTAGTGTAAAATCTCGATAAGCCAACTGACCTGGAGAACAAGTGTCTTGAAGTGTAAGACTTGAAGCTTCATCAGGCATTTAATTCCCTGCATTGTTATTCAGTCGTTCTCTCAAGTTTAATTGGAAAATTTTAATGAACTATACTCCTGAATTCTATATTTGACTATCCAAAGGATATTTATTCTTTGGTCAGTATTCATAAATGAAGTGTAGTACTCACAAACATAAGGAAAGGAGGAAATCACGTGTAATTGCCTTCTTAATGCTGTCTAAAGTTATAGTAAATGTTGTGCAGTTTTGATCTTAATGATAAAATGGGAATGCGGCATTGCAGAAATATAAGCCTTCAACTATAATACTCATATATGATTTCAAGCATCAGATTCTGGACTTGAATTATGTGGATGACTGTGTAGTACTGTCTAGTGTACTAGATTTTAGGTAATTGAAATTGTAAAATGTACTTTTCAGCTGTTCTGTTAGGTCTACATTCTGTTCCATAACATTTTAGTTTATGTCATATAGCCAATGCTGTTTATATTATATAGTTTGTTGGCTGGCTGAAGGCGACTATTTGCGATGGCGACCCGTTTGGCCGTCCGATATTGAACGGCTCAGTTTTGATGGTCTTCAATGTTTAATAGGTCGCCATAGCGGTAGGCTGATGTGGGACTGGCCGCAATGCTTTTTTCCATCGGAGTTGTATTTTTCATATGCTCCCCATTGCAAGAGCACCATTTTGTTTTTAATATTTATGTAGCATTTATATTGTTTAGATCGTATATGTATATTGTATAATGAATTTATTTTATTCTTTGCTTCCCAATTTCATTACGATGCTTAGGAATCTCAACAGCTTGCTGCTTGTTTAGTAGGAAACTCTATAAGTTTCATACTTGTAAATGCTAGGCCTTGTAATCCTTTTTTGAATTAATTGAGATTTGTTCACTGATGATTCTAATCAAAATGTACGTTTATGAATAATCTTGATCAACTGAGTCAATCTCAATTCTTTGTCAGTCATGACTGTTTCATTGATGTTGTGAAGGTTAGATAATGCAGTAACGCAACAAGAATGATTTGGCTAAATAAATTTAAAAAAGTGCACGCTGCGAATTATTTGAACGAAAAGGACCCAGACCTTGGGTTGAAATGTCTTAAATTTACCACATCTGATATGTATATGTCGTGTCATATGTATATGAACTTTGGAACCAATTTTAAACCTATGCATTAACGTGAGATAGTGTCGAAATAGGAATATTAGAGGGGCCAGGAATCACCAAATATGAACGATCATTCATATATTTATGTTTTTACCCTCCAATCAAAAGCCATGAAATTGAAATTAGCGCTTCCGTATGTCCATTGTCTACCCTTGACCACCAGATTCCAGATTGACTTCGGAGCAAATGAGAATAGTTCAAGAAAATCTGTCAGTAAACTCGTTGTAGTGGGCCTATGGAGAATTCACAAGTTTTTTGCTAAGTGACCTCCATAACAGTATTATTATTGATTTTGATATATTGGGTCAAAATTTGTTGACCTCCCGCAATCATCTGTGAATACCCGTCAGTGAATGAAGAACATAGTTGATGTATTTCTCATCGCCAGAATCATTATCTGACAATCGTAGGACTTGGAAAATTGCAAATGAAATCTTATATTTTCTGAATTGAGAGTTCCACATTTTCATCCAAAACTTTTAGTAAATGACTTTAACTTAATTGTAAGTGATAAAACATTTACAACTTCGGGTTTCAACCATAAAACCTATTGGATATTAAATGAAAAGGAACAATTATGTTTGAATCAAGATGGAAAAAGAGGAGAGGAGATAAAGATCAAGTAGTAGAGAGGGATAAAGAGGAAGAGAGAAAAAGATGAGAGCTGAGTGCCAAGTGTCTGGGGCCTCAAGGGGGTGCCTACGCATCTGCATCATGGGATGTTATGTATGCTAACGAAGGACAACGCCCCCCGATCGAGGAGGTCACTTTCTTTGGGAGTGAGAGCGGGATTATACTTTCTCATCTTGCCAACTTCTCACGTAATAAGTATTTCATCCGTAAAAATTAATATGATTCTTTTGTCACGGAATTCATTATCGCAGTTATTGAGGAAATATCAGGAAGATATTGATATCTCGATGCTCAGCATCATCATCAACAAAACCATAACAGTGGCACCAAAATTGCGTTCAGCATACTTTTAGAAGTTAAGTAGAGTCTAGATATAATATCATTAGGCTGATGTTATATTCGTAAAAGTATTCAAAACGTTTACTATTGTGGGTCCTAACTGAAATCCCGGTTCCCATTAATGTAGCTAAACACTTCAGTTGGCCCCAGAAATTTAAATACCATACAAACGCACGTAAACTAGAAAAATACGCAAGTCCAATCTCCAAAATCACATCCTTCATTTTTAAGCGTTGACGGAGGTAGCCACGCATGATAAAAATCCAATACAACAGACCAAGGAATCACAGAAAATGAAAAATAAATAAGATGATGAATTAGGTGATGGCAAAATACAATATCAACTTTTAACTTTATCTGTGAACTTTGTGTATCGCCAACGAATTGAATTGTGTTCAAACTCAAATTACTGCTTGATATTGTGACCAATTGGATACATGCATTTCCCCAATCAGATTATATTCCATCAATTTGTCCAGACATTCACCTTTTGTTTTTTCAAGTATTATATCTTAGGATGGTCTGAAACGGATTTGAATGCTATTTTTTGTTGATTGGCTTGTCTTTTGTCGTTGTGGTTGTCTGATGTTTGGATTGCTATTGTTTGGGTTGTCTTACAACCCCCAGGGACAATCCTAGTAGGCGTCCCGGAACTGATGAAGGCTTCCTCCACAGGGATGTCCTAAAAAATGAGGCACAGTTTGCATGGAATTCCGCACCACGATTCTTTCGAATTATGGTATTGCGTTTTTTGTCTATTTTTATTTTAGGTGTCTTGGATAACGTACACCGTTCACTGTCAGACAACAACTGGGCTACTATGAATACGAATGGGGAATGGAAGCAGACTTCAAAATTTGATGATAACAATGACACATAGCTTACATGTTAGTTCAGATTGTTGGATCATTTTTATTTTTTCCAGTGATTGAACGTGAGAAGACCGTTTCTTCTCTCAACAAGCTAACTTTTTTCTACTGAATGAAACTGGACGGGAGGTCAACGTATTGCATTAATTTTCTACGGAACTTTCCGAACTAAAATCTTTCGCACTGGTCGCCCTTGAAGTTGAGAATAAATAGGTATTTCTTCGCGGAGAAAAGCCACTTGGAAGCTGGGGCGATGCCCTCCATTACCATAATCCCTGTCCGACAAGGTGCCCTCCTGAGCGATAGTGTAGGACGGGAAGGGTGGGGGTGCTGAGGCAGGTGAGGAGGGGACAAGTTGTGTCGTGAGTGGAAGAAGAGGAACGAAAAAATGGACAAAATCGACTATCGGACGATCGTGGGTCGGCCGTTCACCGGGTCGGAAGCCCATTTTGGTTTATTATTCAATAATAAACCATAGTAATCTAACGGTTTACGTTTCGTGGAATCCAAATCTGCAATAAAAAATTTTCCGTCCGTCCGCCTTACGCCGTACGCCGTCCGCCGTACGCCGTCCGCCGTCCGCCGTACGCCGTACGCAAGATTTCTCCCAAACGGCTGGACCAAAACATCTGAAATTTTCAGGAAAAATCCATGTTGGTCCGACAACGCCCCAATTCTTTAGCCAGCTTTCTAACTCAAATTGAAGTGCCATTTAAGGGTTGTCAAAGTTTTGTAAAATCCCTAAAAACCTCAAAAAACATCAAGGCGGCCTAAATGTGGACTTGTTTTGTAGAACTTTCCATGAGGAATCGAATGAGCCCCTTCCCAGGTCTGTAGGTCAAACCATTCCCGATTTATGGCATGATTAATGCGGCCAAGATTTGCGTTTTTCGAGTTCTGTTATCGCCTTCTTGATAACTGGCAGTTTCCCATCTGGCCGTTCCAAGCGCCCTCAACTCGAATATGGGAGTGAGCCCATTTCCTTTAATTATTTGGTAAAAACGCTGCAAATTCTTTCACTGGGGTTTATTATTCAATTGGCTTGCGTTCATGATTTGAATTTCTACTAAGCTTTTGAGTGTGCGTGTTTCACAGGATAGGGCGATTATTGAATTTCAGGAGGCACACAAATATGATCAACTGACCAAATAGGTATTATGGTCGAGAACAGATTCACGTGCTCCATGTATATCTCCTGAAATTCAATAATCACCCTATCCTGTCAAACACGCACACTCCAAAGCTTAGTAGAAATTCAAATCATGAACGCAAGCCGATTGAATAATAAACCCCAGTGATTTGAATCAAGTTTTATTTTAGGTGTCTTGGATAACGTGTTAGTTCACATGTTTGGATCAATTTTAATTTTTAATCGCAGTGACTATGAAAACGAATGGGGAACGTGAGAAGAAAATTTGACTCTCAACAAGCCAACTTTTTTCTACTGAATGAAACTGGACGGATCAGGTCAACGTAGACTTGATCATTAATTTTTTCCAGTACCGAAAACCTCAATGAAACTGGACGGAACTTTCCGAACTAAAATCTTTCGCACTGGTCGTCCTTGAAGTTGAGAATAAATAGGTATTTCTTCGCGGAGAAAAGCCACTTGGAAGCTGGGGCGATGCCCTCCATTACCATAATCCCTGTCCGACAAGGTGCCCTCCTGAGCGATAGTGTAGGACGGGAAGGGTGGGGGTAGTTGTTGTGTCGTGAGTGGAAGAAGAGGAACGAAAAAATGGACAAAATCGACTATCGGACGATCGTGGGTCGGCCGTTCACCGGGTCGGAAGCCCATTTTTTCCATACTAACCCCCCCCCTCCCCATTAAGTAGGGTGTGTTCGCTCTCCTGAAAAATAAAGGATAAATATCCCCAGGTTCCTCCGAGTTCGTTCACATCAATTTTAAATAATGTATTTTATGCTTTTTTGCCGATCACATGAAAGACCAGGTCCGGTCAACAACCTTCGCGAAAGTGCGAGAAGCAACACGCCAACACGTTCAAAGGCAAATACTGTCAAATTCAAATACCTAGAACTTTTTATTTTCTGTGCATTTCATTATTTCCCTCTAACGAATTGTTTCCGACTCTATCTTTAAACAGCAGAAGCTTTGTTTTAACTTTCGGCAGAAAAACAATTCTTTTCTCTTCGAAATCTACATTTGGGCTGGTATTTTGCATTTCACTCCGCTCAGAACAATTTTCTTTTCTTGCCAGTCTTTACGTCCGAGTGTGCACAGATTCTTGTAAATAGCCTAATTTGCACAGTTCCATCCAATTTTGATGAAGTTTTCAGACTTGAAATGAAAATTCGATGGATTTTAGAATTGGATACTCAAAGTAGCTTTCACCCTGGTAGAATGAGAAACTTATTTATTTTTTAGCAATAGAATGTGAAGTTGGTACACTTATCAACTCTCCAACCCTACACGGAGAAATGGGAGCTATTAACGGGAGTCACCAATATGTCCGGTGAGGCTGTCTGTCATATTCCTTGAAAATTTTCCCAACTCTAATTGATTTCTAAGGATCTTATTGCTTATAATACATCAAATTTTGTTTATTCCACAGAAATACACTATGTTTGAAAAAGAGTTTATTTGATCTGGTTAAAGATTCATTTGGTTTGGTGAATTTCGTTTGACTTGGAAACGGTGTAGTAGTTTTAGTTTTAGACACAAAAACACCAATTTTCATTAAGATTTTCTGAGGACGGAGAAACGCTAAGCCTCACGCAAGACTTTCGATCAATATTAACCCGCTTCTAATTACCTAGTTAGTATGTGTTAGAACCGATAAATCAGCCGCCACGACTGCCTCAATCTGGTTTCCTGATTCGATATCACACCTTCCCTAATACGTAGACTCTCGGCAGAGCCAGCACCTTTATTGATTGAAGTGGAAGCTGATTCGAGTTTGATTGCTTCAGGGCTATCCTCTCCCTCGTTCCCCACATTATTTACTCCAACCTGCCAGCACGTACGAAATGATGGAAATCCGCTTCGACTTCGTGAAAACTTCTCAACGTCATTAAAACTTGGGTTGCTCCAAACAATGACAGCGAATGTAGGAAGTCGTTTAGATATGCCCTCCACCTTGCGAAGATGTCGGAGATCTCACCGTAGTCGGTGATTTGAAACTGAGTTGAAGGTATTTTCTTAATCATAGTTTATTTTGGAGTCCCGTGATTATGATGAGATGATACGGATGGTCAGATGCGGTCCGAGTCATTTGTAGAACATGTAGCTTTTGAGACAAATAGTCAGGGCTGCCCCATGATACTTGGATGATACTAACGCCTAATGTAGTGTTATATCGTACAACGAATGTGAAATTGATGGCACTCTACTATCACTAAGCATTAGTGTATTTTACAACCCAGATACCTGAAGATCTATATTATGATGTAACTATACTCTAATTACATACTTATTGTTAAATTCGACAATTAACACTGTATTGGATTCATAGTTTATGACGAACATTTCGCGGAGACTACTTTTATCATTTATTATCATTTAAATGATTAACAGGAGTAAAATCCAGTACCCGACAGTCCCCCCCGCTCAACACTCCTTCAGGTAGGCTCCTTCCGCTCTTTGTTATCCCAGCGTCACCCTTTCAAATCAAAAAGAATGCTGATCGGTGTAGAGCGTTCAGGGAACGAAAAAAACGTGAACGCGAATCTGAACCGAATGAAGCCGAGGAGTTTTCAAATACATCCCTATGTTCACTCTAGTACAACCTAATTCAAATGTGGATGCAATCTTGGATGTTCTGAAGAACCACATGACCAACAGTTTTTTCAGCGCCGGAATAAGAAATAAGAGTGACATAACACCTTATAAGGTTTTTGCAACATTATGGACTCGATCACCAAACAAAACTTGAAATGGATGTTGAAATCTTTTAATGACTGTGTACTGTAAGACTGTCAATGTTTTAGGAACTGTTGATGAATTCAAATGAATGAGGACGCCCTGTTGTGTAACGTCCACCTGATGCTTTGAAGAAACTGAAGACCGGAACAACCCGCTTAATCTCCACACTTTAATCGAATCTTTCGATAGTTGCTGCACCACGTGACATCTTAATTCGAGCTTTAGTTTTTAGACAAATCGAGAGATTGGGAGTCAATTAATTTAACTTTGAAAGGATCGTTACATTTACGTAAGAAATTATTTAGGAACGCCCTGAAAGTTAGATTTAATAAGAAATCGGTCAGATATTCTGGACCCGATGTAGAAAGAATGTTAAATGTATACCTATTACTTATACCTAATATTTTTAAGAACTAACTACGCCGGATGTGTTGATCGGAATTCAAGTTATAAATGATACGTATGCACCCTGTTCTTAGAACGCGATTGATACGCAACACGTGTTCATGAAAAGGTTCCCTTAGTAACATACCAGGTCAAAGAGCTCGAACCATTAGACCGTACATGGGCTGTCAGTTAGCAAATGTTCGTATTCACTTTTAGGTGTTGAACGCCTAAAAAGAACGGTTGCACAATATGAACGAGTGAATCAAACTCGGGTAAAACCACCTTGGAGCTTGTTACCTTCCTCAGAAACCAGATCTTACCTAGATTGTGAGGGGTCCGCTCTCTCAGAGGTGCATTGTATGCCCACTCGCAAACTGTTGAATTTAAATTTTAAATCCTTTTATCTCATAAGTCATGGTGTAAAAAAGATATTAAACTGTGAAAACAATAAAGGATCCGTGACGAGGGGTGCAGTAATTCGTGACATTCTTTCGTCTGAACTTAAATCTCTGAAGCAATCTAGGTATCTTAATTTACTCAGTAGGTCCCCAAACCTTTATATTCAGACAAGAAAAAGATGAATTTCCACCTTGGAAAATCAGAGCTAACTGAAGCAACTCCGCCGATTCTTTCTATTTTGATGAGGCATACGTAGATTTAGTAGATTATTCTTGATAAAATCGTGGGATTCTATAAAATTAGCCTTAGAAAGATTAATGAGCTCTGTAAATGAGCAAGCTTGGAATCTCGCGAGCATCAATAATTATAAAATGATTACACGCGAATCGGTGTCACTGGTGAGAAATTGACAACCCTAAGTCCCAAGTCCGATTTTCCCTCCTTTGTAACAAAACCAGATTCACCAAAAATGAATCATTTGTGCAAATCGTCGTTACTGAAATTTTCAAGAATGTGTCGATATGGTATTAACCTGCCCTACAGAATTGCTTGTTTTCGTACCCCGGATTCGGATGGGGTAGTCAGTTGTGGTTCGCAATGTCTGAAAACAACTTCACCTATCCATTTGAGTTAAACTTATCTTCATCGCATTATTATCATCATACTTCATTCATTATTATCATCATACTTCTGGCTCTTCTGTAGGTGGACTCAAAAATCGTGTCCCAAAATTAGGTATAGCAAGGAATCAGGTCACAAATTTATTATGAGGACTCCAAATATTAGTACTGCCCCATAGCTTTACTGTTTCCAGCATCGCACTCTGTGAGAAAATTTTAGCTTCACACTCTGTGGAATTTCGTGTGACAAGATAAAAGGGAAAATAGCATGTTGAATCGTACAGGGTACTAATTAGGTACTAGGAATTGGTACATGTTGTTTAATTTTAACCAAACGGGTGGATGACTACCTGAAAATCTACTTGTGAAACTGAAATGCCGTCTTTTTTAAGCTTGGTGATCTGTATGGATGACGCCTTTCAAAAAATCCATTTCTTAATACTTGGAACTCATCACAGCACTTGTTCAACAGGCTAAATATTAGTATACCCTCAATAAGATCACAGTTTAGAAACGTGTTCATCGATCCATTCTAGCTCTTCTCATACCTACTTGCATTATCAGTTGATGTTCCCGCTTTTTTAGTTAGATTAAAAATTTTGTTTAGTTTTTAAAAAATGTTTATTTTTTTATAATTAGGTTCATTTGTGCTACAATGTATAATATGTATGTATTATTTAAATAAAAGAGTTTAAGGAATTTTCTCAACGCATCGAAGGAATTACGTTGTTTCTGTTTACCAGATCTCTGACTTTTCCTGACTCGTTCTTTTAGCTTTTAATACAGAGGAATGTCCCGGCTGCAATGGAAACTCGGGTCTAATGCAAATCGATGGCAGGAGCCCCGAGGGCACTCGAGCATCTGAAGGCGACCCTGAACCCCGAGACGTTGAGTGCTCTCTCCCGGTGGAAAACGCACATTCCCACCTTAGGATGCCGTGGAGTCGAATCGTGAAGCCCAAGTCAGTCTTGAGGCCCAAGTCGTAAGAAGGCCCAGCCGCGACGTTGTGAACAACAGCGAACAGTTGCGCCATTTTCGCGCGGAGCACCGCCATACTTGCACCACGCGTTCTACTTCACCGTAATAGCCGGATTCCCACGGATCATCTCGCATCATTTCAATCAGACAGGGAAACAGATTTTTTTTTCCAATCACTCAACTGCAATGTCAAAACCTCCTTTTTGGAAGGTCACTTCAACAGTTTCAATAATGTGATTCGCTCATAGGCGATTTCATTTAAGGAATTGCCTTCGTCGTTTTAAAACTGTTAACGATGAGCAACGACGCTTTGCGACTCGACGCTTAGCCGCAGATGTCAACCGTGTGATGAACACTCAAGAGTAAATGTCACTTGTGGACGAATTGCGTAGCCGTAAAAATGAAAGTGTGAGGTAAAGGCCGCATTGTGTAGTGCAATGCTTCGTTCTTTTTCCAAGCTGAAAGGATGTCTCAACGAAAATTAATTTTATTGAACACTGATTCACAGTAAGCAATTGTGCTTGCGAATTACCTAACTTACAGAACTATTAATCATCAATCACTTTGAAAAAGAAGCAAGGCTTCATGAACTTTGCATTGTGTTCACTATGGTTAAGTGAAAACGTTTTACTTTAATATACCGAAATTTCGCTTGTTTAACGATTTTTTCCGCTTAATGGACAATTTTTAGACACCACTACTCCTAGATGGCGAAGTATTATACAATATTTGTTTCGGTGTATCGTATTTTCACTCAGGTCCCACGAACCAATGGCGAAAAAGCAAAATGTCAATAAGGAAGTGGAATCAGTTGCAGCAAAAGTAAGTTTGCTGCTATGTGTATATGGAGAAATAATTGGTCTATTTTTCAGTATCACAAATATTTTTTATCTGGAACTTGAGGAAATGTTACATCTCCAAACAAAGATTTTCCTTCTATTTCACCAGAATCTCATCAGCTTACTAATGATTATAGTAGCTTTTTATTGATGTATCATGCAGAGCATTTCTGGTTTCCTTTCTTATCCCAATTAGTCTTCGCGGATTTAAAAAAAAATCCATTGGTTGAGCACATTAACCACTATGTGGTGCCCAATAGGTTTAATGCACTGTAGGTGTTGAAGTGCATCATCGCGTGTTCCTACTAATTTCGATGCAACTTATTTCTCGGACGAAATAATGGTCCAAATTCCCAGGAATTGGCTGTTATGAAAGGGTGGTCTCTTGAATTTTGACGCAATGAAAACCACCACAATATAAAATCTGTTATCACAGACCGAATTCCAGAGCTACTTGACGTTAAATTACCGTAGAATAGGTAACAATAATCCCCAAGTAACATATCTTACTTTAAAACATTTCTTCAAATCTTCTTAATAAAACAGTTTTTTCAGCATTCCTCCTCAATACCTTCATTTTTCTTCGTGAAAGTCAACATTTTCAAGGTTTGTGACAATAGTAAACTTCAAGTGGGACAAGATAAGAATCATGAGAATTGTAGCCTTCAACATTTTCAAGGTTTGTGACAATAGTAAACTTCAAGTGGGACAAGATAAGAATCATGAGAATTGTAGCCTGATCTACTACAAACTGGTTTGATGGGGCATAAAATCGTTCAATACAACAGTTTTTCAGCTTCCCTCCTCAATATCTCCCTTTGAGAAGAAACAAATTTCATTCTTCCATTCTAAACGCAATTTCAACTAACTGAGCAACATAAACTTGGTGGACATTTTTTCAATTTCATTCAACGAATAGATAATTTGATTTGATTAGAGGTAGTTATCACGGCAAGCTCGCTAGGCGCCGCGCAGGCCGGCCAGGAGCGGAAATGTGAAAGTCGACCTTCACTATTCAGCGCGCAGTTCTTATTACAGGGATCAATCGGTGTTGGGAATTATTTTTAACAAGGTGTTGATAAACACTAAAGGAACTCTGGAGCATTACATTAATTCTCTGGTATGTTCGGTTTATTTTTAAGTATTACCATTTAGAAAGGTAGATTTTAACAAATAAGATTTTTGCTGCAACTTACATGTAGGTAACTGAAGCAGCCTATTTAAGAAGTTTCTCTGAAACAGGGCTTCTTCAACAGAATAAATCCAGATCCTATTAGAATTGAACCCGGTCGGTTTGGGACAACCAGAGCATGGAAAAAAATAACTAAACACAAATCCGTTTTAGACCATTATACGAACGGAATCCGTAAAAGAAAAACCATTGGTGTACTCCTGTGTGTGTGAAAAATTTTGTCACACTTCAAATCTTTCGTCTGTACTTAATGGTGTACCCCTTCCACCTTTTAGAGGAGATCTAACTTGCAATTACACAAATTAAAAAAACAATATTTAAAAAAAGGCTGTCACAAATTTTGTCTCGCTATTCTAAAACGATGATCAAACCTCGGAAATCTTGATTTTACTGGCAGGAGGCGTAGTGGAGCGGGAAATAGCCAATCCTTTTCGATCCAGCCAAACAAGAGTTCTGGACCGATTCCCTTCAATTTTTTTCTGTACGATCAAGATTTTGGTGAAGTATTCCAACGTATTTTAGAACATACAATTTTAATAATGAGAGAGGGTGACTGGACGAGGTAATAGTGACGAACCGTTTCATCAGCATTATTTTCATCTGATTTCAATTATTGTGTTTTGATCAATTTAGACTTTAATTAAGTTGATCAGCAAATCTCGCAAACTTTTTTTTATTTTTAGTTCTAGACATTGTATTCCTTCTCTTCATTAGATTATTCACATCAACTAATTATTCTCTGGGCCTGTGTCGAAGCCAGTGAATCAAGAATATTTACGACTTCAAACCGAACTAAGGGACGTCTCGGTAATGCTTCCATGTAATTTCCAATTGTTTTATTTCTCAACTACTCGAACATCAAAGAATGTTATTATATCCTTCGGGATGTTTCTTTCCTCAACTGCCACAATGTAATATATTTTGTGCTGAACAAATCTATGTAGAATGTGGTGTAATTGAATCTCTAAAATTACCGATCAAAATTACTGACTAGGATAGATGGCAATAGATCGCCACAAGTGGTCACATCAAAATTCTAACTGCCCACTTGATACAGAAGGGACAAGGGGCAGCGAATTCCATACAAGACCATACAGTGGTAGAAAACTGTATGGTGAGCCAGACAGAAACCCAAGCTTAATCTGTAGCTTGCGTTGTAGTCTGTCTCGATCTTAAACATTAAGACCACATACACTTCTCAGACGAGAACCACATGTCTCTTCTATCAGTATCTTAGAGAGATGTTGGTGTTAACTGATCGCTCGTTTGATGCGGTTCTGTTTTGGCTCGAAGATCCTCATTCGTTTCCTTTAGTCTTCGGACTCCCTCACAAAGCCAGCTAGGTCTGTAGTGCTGCAGTCGTATGGACTTGAAAACCCCTCTATACCCGAAGACCGTTATCTATGAAAGAGAAATTTACAAATAACGTTGATCTACTCAAGGACTGTCGAAGACACTTCAGAACCTCGATTTCTGACTAAATCTGTTGGTTCCAAATCAACCAGCTTTGAATCAAAATGGCAGCAGCTCTGCTTCCTACATTATTGTAATAAGCTCCAACCAACAGGGATACATGACAGCTAAGCCCTTATAAAACCCAGAGATCCAATTTCCTCGTATCCAATGGTCATTCTGACAAGGAACCACTCTCATTCCAACATCCTCACGCCTACATAGTAGCTACATTACATATAATTATAAGAAATAAGAAGTCCTCATTTAATCCATTTTCACCAGTACTTTTGATAACCGCCATCAGTAGCACAAAGTTGAGAACGAGAACCAAAGTACCCTCCTGAATCATTGCAAAGGAATGTACATATTGGAAACCATCTCCCACGAAAAGACGTTACAAAGATACAGAAGCCCACAAAATGCCGTTAACAATTTCCATTTTACAGTCAGGAAAAAAGCACATTGCCCCGGTGACGTTGAGTTGAGTGACTTGTTGAGAAAATAGGTGCCTATTTACTTTGAAGTCTGGTACTTGATGTTTCTACCTCCACAACTTCTGCCCTCTCCAACTGAAGTTATTTCTCTTGATCAATTCCAACTCCTTTGATCTGTTTGTCATCTGTCTTCCTACACCTGTAAAGAGGGTTCAGACATCGAACAGGGGGACAATAGTATAAAAAAAGAGAAGTATTATTATCATTATTATTTTTTATTTGTATTATTTTTTTATTTACGCTTTATTTTTATTACTGTTCTCGATAACCAACCTCTTAAATCGGCCGAGAAAACTAATTATAACCTTTTTCATTCTTAGTATCTTTTGGTTTTCATACAGATTCAGAAACCCGAAAAAAATGTGCGATATTCATTTGAAAATTGTACAGCATCTTTCAATAAATTCCAAGGAGTGAAACATGAAGGTTTACATTTTTTAAATCATCTTTCTATATGTTTAAACTTTTGAAGATATAGAAATAGAAGATACATTGCACTTCAATAATAGAATAAGACAAGTCTCAAGAATGATTGGTACCATCCGTGTCGGCAAACAAATATCGGCAACACGACTTTGAATGAAAAGCTTGATTGGTTAAGATTGATAAATAAAAAAGCTTAAGATTGATCCAATCGGTGTGGGCTAGTTTATGTTATCTAAAATTATTTAGCAATGCATTACCTCAAGGTTACATACATTTATTAAGACCAGTCATCTGCATAGAAATGCTTTCCAACCTCGGAGTTGAAATTTGATGTTACCAATATCTTACGATCTTGCTCAGATAGATCTGGGCCATGACGTGGCTGGACTTGTTGATAATACAAATGCTTGCACCAGATCCAATCGGTGTGTGCTAGTTCACGTTAACTAAAAGGGGATCAAGATGTTTAATGCATTACTTCAAAGTTTCGGACATTTGTAAAGACCAGTGATCTTCACAGAAATGCTATCCAACCTTGGAGTAAAATTGGATGTTATCAATATCTTACGGTCATCCTCAAATTTCGGAATAGCTGGTAAAACTTGTTTAGCCATCTATAATTGATTTCAACTCGATCGTAACGTTATTCTATCAAGTGCAGATACAATCGATGCAGTCAACACAATACGCGATTCTCGTTTTGAAGGTGTTGATGTACCCATCTTTCAAGATTATTTAAAACCTGTACGAGAAACCTGTACTTGTTTTCATCAATATGGAAATAAAACCAAACAGTGAACGATGCTCACCATTGACTAATCAATTCGTATATTTCAATGTCATTCTTCGAAGCTCTTCAATTCCAATTTGTCTCTGGGATAATATAGTTATTTAGGTAATATATTTGCATATTTGGAACGTTAGTAACTTATCGTTCCGAGGCAGTTCGGCTAGCTATTCAGTTAAGTGATCGATTCGTGGAACGACTTCTGAGGAGCCTAAGAAGCGCCCAAGGTGATCCGGCCGACGATCGTGCACTCGGTAACTTTTTTTAGGGACGCCCAAGGAAGTTAGCGGAGAACCCTATTGAGTTTTATACCCCTCATCACTCAGTCAAAAGGAGGGAACGCCTAGTTTTTTTGTTCTTTTTTTGGTGTGGATTTTATTTTAGAACTCGATCGCTGTTCGAAGGAACAGGTTTGGCGAACCTTGGGGGTCCTTGAGGAGGTTCAAGGCGGCTGGGATTCCGGGGCGGGGCGGTCGCCTTTTCGCGGTCCTCGCAACCCAAGCGACTCCCGCATAATGGAAAGGTAAATATTTTGACCCTACAAAGTTCAGAAAAGGCAGTTTAGAGCGATGCGGAATTATAGCATATAAAATTGGTTTGACATTGTAGTTAATTATGTTCAATAGATTAGCATTTTAATGTACCACCAACAAATTGGTAGTGGCATTTAGGTTCTTCGAATAGTTAACATGAATGTGTACACCAGTGGTCTAAAGGCGGGCGTTAATGCAGAGGATCTAGAGTTGGCAGACTCGTTTCGGGCGGTATTTGGCCGTAAGCGCCTTTTGTAGTGATGTACAATGCAAATAACAGTGATGTAGATATATACAAAGTACAAACTTTTAGCAACAATAATTCAAATAACAACGCTAATTTTTATATTTTGGCTTTAAGCCTTTTTCAAAGCTCGAGAAAAATAACTGTAATCAGTATTAACTGTAATGATGGATGGGTAAAGTGTTTTTACATTCTAAGTAAGTATTTGAAGAGTAAAATAATTTAGGGAGGGTAGTAAAATTTAATTTGTTTCTGCTGCGATTTTAAAAACTTATTATGCAACAATGAACCTGAAGAAAACCCCTCAATTTCCTGATGGCCCTTGTAATATATAATTTCCAGACAAAAGTTTCTACCTTCCCTGTTCCGTCGAGAGGTTCTGTTTTTATTCTCAACCTGAATTGAAGAGCTTTGTGAAAGTTTTCGTTCGCTGTCAAATTTGAAGCGAGACAAACGGCTGTATTGTGTGAAAATGGCCCGGGGAGGTGGGGAAGGATCTCTGTCGAGACTACACAATTCTATAACTCGCTATAACGGGCCCCGACCGTCGACCTAAACGAACTCCGACCTTTAGCTCATTATCATAGCAAAATAATGACATTCAAACCAGCGGCTCCATTGCTCTTCATTTCTGTTATTCACTCGCCCCGCCAAAATAAACGTTCTTCGAGTGTATTGCACAAGTGTGGGAGTAGAACCCGCCCGTATTGTTTGATAAGGGATTGCAGTGGGTCTGTCCTTGTGTTATTCTGTACCGTTTGACTATACCGTGAGTCTTCTACTGAATCTCGAGGATTTTATTCAACCCAATTGATTAATCAGAACGATTTTTATACACACGAGGGAAGTCATTCTATGCAGTGTGTTGTAAAACGATAAATGTACTGATCACATTTGCTTAACATGGGATATTAAATATTAAATATAAAAACATAAATTTTTTGTTAAACCTAGCAGCATGTATTGGCCCTGTGAGGTTTTGGTGCAGGTCGGAGTGCTAAGAATAAATGATTTATGTAGTATTAGTTTCCTCCGTAAACATGTATAAGCAAACACATCCGAGAAATAAAAACAAAACTAAATTGATTTGGATGGAGTATTTTCGAAATTTTGATTTCTAAATTGTGTACAGAGTCAGATAATTGATCTTTAATGAACTTTTTCCTGAAATATATGTATTTCACTCAGACAGCAAATCGAAGTAATCGTATTTGTGGGACATATTTGAAACTTTCTTTAAAACGACTTATTCTATTCTTACAAACGTTATCAACAAAGCTCAGATAGTTAAATCCTCAGTTTGTAGAGAAATGAATTTCATGATTATACAACTGAAAAGACAATTTTATCACGCTATCGTACAGTCTTTACTGATATACGCTTTTCCAGTGTGGGGCTCAGCGTATAAAACCAAAATTCAACCTGTTTTGATCACACAAAAAACTAATAAAAATGTTACTGAAGAATTATTGAACCTATCATAAGAATTTATTATTTCGAGAGTTCAAAGTTATGGACATTTTTAATTTAATAGAAAAAACTACTATGAGTTTTACCCACAAAAAAAAAACGCTGCAAATTATTCCACTGAAATTCATGTATGATTTGAATTTCTAAGTATTGTTCACAGGTGATAGAGTGATTATTGAATTTCAAACACGAACATGATCAACTGAACAATCCAAATAGGTATTTTGGTTGAGAATAGATTTATGTGCTCTATGTAAATTCAATTTATCACCTGTGAAACACACTCCGAGAGAATAAAAACAAAATAAACTCCAATGGAAGAATTTGATGGAATTTCTTATAAAACCTTTTAGAGTTTTTTATTTTCACTATTACATCAAAACAAAATAATCAAAATAAAAATTTGGCACCATAAATCGGGCCATAGATCGGGAATGGTTTGACCTACGGACCTGGGGAGGGGCTCATTCGATTCCTCGTGGAGTGTTCTTCAAAAAGAGTGCACATTTACTTTGAAAAGAAATTTTATCTTTGACAAAAGAGAGAGCTGGCTCAAGAATCGGGGCGTCGCCGGACCAACATGGATTTTTCCTGAAAATTTCAGCTTTTTTGCTTCAGCCGTTCGGGGGAAATTGTGCGGACGGATGGAAAAATGTTTATTGAATATTCGGTTTCTACACCCTTTGAAACGTAAACCATTTTTCACGCTATCGTACAGTCTTTACTGATATACGCTTTTCCAGTGTGGGGCTCAGCGTATAAAACCAAAATTCAACCTGTTTTAATTACACAAAATACTCTAATAAAAATTTTACTGAAAAAGTATTGAACCTATCCTACGAATTTATTATTTCGAGAGTTCAAAGTAATGGACATTTTTAATTCAATAGAAAAAACTACAATGATTCTTACTCCACCAAAAATACTTAGAGAGCAAACTAGAGAAGGTCGAGGTAGGCACACGAAGCGCCGATAAAGCGTAACCTTAAAAGCATTTAAACTGAAAACTTCAGCTGCTCAAAGATTTCCACATGAAATGGTAAAAAAAGAGAAATTACCTATGAATTTATTTAAAAAATTAATAAGGAAGTATTATTTTAGTTTACTTTAATGGTAAATAATGTATTGAATGGGAGGTTTTCTGTGTGTATTTGGTTTCTATAATTGTCTATGTTACAAGAAATACTGTACCTACCATAACAAACGTAACTTGTGAAAAAGCTTATAAATTAGTACTATGTAATATTAATTTAAACTAGAATGTAATTCTGTATAAATTGATGCAGAGACGCCCCAGTTCCCATCTCAAGATTTTTCTTAAAGGGAACTGTTGCATTTGGTATACTGAAGTAGATGTGTATAGATGAAACATTTTGAAAAATAAATGCGTATTAAAAATAAAAAATAAAAAAATAATCTCAAATCTATTTACAACGGAAGTTACATTTGTATACCTGACATAATGAACGGCAGGAGGGGGGGGGGGGCTTAGCTCTAATTTTTGTCCGGCTGATTATAAAAGACCGTCATTCAAAATAACTCCCAAAAACAAGCTCCCACGAAGGACTTATAAATAGATAGAAACTGTCACTTTCGGATAAAATTCTGTCTTGTCAGATTTGAAACTCAGCTTTGTCCCAGGGGATCCCTTCGTGTCAGCTGTTGATGACATAAAGTCGATAGGTTCCTTACAATTGTTATGATCTCCCGAGTTATTTAAGCCTAACCCGTAGGATTGCTCGGCCTTGAAGGTGAGGTTGGTGTAGGGGTCTGCAGCGCGATTGTGACTGTTTTAGATAACGGCCAACCGATTTGAGAAATGATCATTTTTATTCAAAACGTTTAACCATTCGGTTTTATTAGTGTAGTGGTTGTTATTTTTACAAAGATCATTTTATTATTTATTTGTTTATTAAGGCTTGAACCAATTTCAGATCAGTTTTTTAATCTATCAACAAATACAAGTAATTACAATTACCTAGTTGAGAAAAAAATTGTAGTGAAAAAGGTGAATAGCAGTGAGTGAACAATCCATTAAGTGGCATTAAAACAAGCTGTTGATTACTAATGTAAATGGGGAATATTGGAATTGAACAGAGAATACCATATGGATGTTTTAATCAGAAATGGAGAAAGGTGGGATTTTAACGAAGGCTGGAAGATGGAGAAGAAATCTATTTCAGGGCATGCACTTAAGAAAGAATTGGTACCACGGGCTAGGCGACGGAAAGCACGATTGTACAAATAATTGATGGCAGAGAATGGAATGGAAAAGAGAATATTGGAGCGAGTTACACACTGAGGGACATTAATATTTACCATTGATAATAATGGTGGACTGTCCAAGCCGTTGAGGACAAGGGTGTGGAGAAATAACACACCGGTCACAACTCTCCTATCCTCCAGAAGAACAGTCTTGGAGGAATCCAGGTTCTCGGATGGTATACCCAGTTTTTATGATAGGTGTCGCGAAAACCGCCACAGAACTTTTACCAGCTTAACCTTAACAACGTTATAGAAATGAAATGAGGGGTCAAATTTTCATTAGATTATGGGAAGATCCGATCCGGGTATCCACGTGAAAAAACAAAGTTGGAGAGCATTATATAAGCGAACTTGCTCAGTGCTCACATGTTTCAATTCGCCTTACAGAATAATGAAGATCACCGTTGGTCTCTTTTTTTCTCAATGTTGCGAAGGAAGGAATTTTGAGAGGTGATCCATCTTGCCCGAAACACACTGTATAGAAAGGATTATTCTAAATTTGGATATCTACTGCAGTTACAATTTTTTCATAAATTGATAGTGAACAAATAAGAGATATATTCATACGAATTGCATAAGTGAGTCTTTGAATTTCATTTCTCAAATCTATACAGAGTAAGTTCTCCAAGGCTTAATGTAGGGAATAGTTGTCAGAGAAATGGTTAAGAAATGTTTGGAATGAACTAGGTAGTAATCACTGAATTTTACATAGAGATTAAGAGGGTGTGGTAAAAGCTCGTCTTATGAGGTGGTAACCAGTTAGTTTATTTCCACGTTCTGTACGAACAATACCAAAGATTGGTGAAATTTGTATTCGGCTTACAATTCAAAGGCCAGTCATCGAAATTTCTTCAAGATTGTTCTCTTTGCGGTGGACAATATCAGTGAATTTATCAAATATCATGAGTTTTTGGCTTCTTCAATTTATTCTCTTCCTCATATGTTCGTCTGATCTTCATGATCATGTCGACAAATTCATTATCAAGATTGCCTAATGGCATATTACTTTTAAGTCGTTCCTGAACAATTTTGGTTTCATGTCTGTCTGTCTGTCAAAAAAGGTAATCTTTCGAGTCTAACAAAATTTGCAACTAATCTGCTTGTCGAATGATAGCTCAAATCCCGAAATGTGACATTTGTTGCAATCCCGCAAGCGTTTAAGTATTATATATAAGTGTGTGTTGAGGTGTTAGGTTCAAGTACAACAATTTAGGAACTAATCTTTAGTAAATACATTTCAATGGTGATTTTGTTGGTACAAAAGGTGTGTGCCAACTTAACTTGCCTTAAATAGACTTTGTTCTCTGACGTAGAACGTGTTTTAACTCTAAAAACATGTCGATGTTTGTTGAGTTATTTTCTATAAGGTGATGGAAATTGAAATAGAAAAAGAAAGCTGCCCATTCTCCAATCCCTTTTCAGATGAAATGATAGTTGTCTCAACTCGCGCTGCTCGATGCTTAAACTGAAAAGCTAGGATACGCTGGGTATGGTGATGTGACTCAAACAAATCAGCTGATTGTGCCCATGACCCAGCAAGCTCTGAACGATGCTATTCTTTCGAGAACCATATATTGTGTGTTATTGGCCAGGTCAGAATCTCCTCTGTCACAAAAGTGAAAATAATTCTAGCCCACCTTCATTGTTGAACCTCTTGAGTGGGCTCAACCCAAATTCATAGGTTGAGCAATACTTATGTGGGTGGCAACGATGCAGCTACCTACTTCTGGTATTTTCTCCTCATCTCCGTCACGTAATCAAACCTCCCGGAGTCACCACAGTGGCGGCTGATGAGTCACGATCGGTCGATTGACATGATTTCAAAATCATTACAGACGAATTTTTTAACTGTGGAGCAATTGACAGAGAACTCATTATCTATCGGTAGTAATCAATGGGTTAGTAATCGGTGGGTAATCAATTAGTTCAGCCAATAAATTGATAGAAACCTCTTATTGTTTTCATGAAATTCGATGTATTACTGAACCCTTGCAAACACCACTTTTTGTTTTGACAGGAAAAATGTCTTGCAACACGTTTCAGTGACCATTTTTCTTAAGGAAATCCTTTCATTTGTTGTTCATCTATTAAAAATTTCTATCACCCGGGATCACACCTACGTAATTTAATTAAAAATTGACACGTTTTATTGCCCCAGAATTTTCCTGCGTAAAACTCTTGTTACTACATTTGGTGCTAGGCTTCCCATGATGTTCCACACTTTTTATTAACACTTCCAAAGAAAAGAAGAAAATGTTTTCCCCTAATATCAAAATTTCCACATACTTTTGGGTCCCTAGTCTTTCCTGATATGTTAATTCCTTGTCACGCCCAAAACTATAATGAGTTTTTGACCGGTTTTGATGAAATTTAAAGAGTTAGTTTTTAGAAATAATGTTCGACTGACTTCGTTTTTGTTGCTACACTTCATGAGCACCCAAAAACCACGATCTAACTATCAAAAAAAGAGGAGAGGCAAACGAAAGTTCGGGGAAAATATTACCCTCCAAAAGTAAAAATCTTCACTTGCTTTTCGTGTTCCACAACTTTTGGGTCTTTCTGTCTGACATTTATGATTCCAAATTCTTGTCCCATCCAAAACTAATAGAAGTTTTCAATTTCGATGAAATTTTCAGAAACTGCCTGGGTTAGATTTTAGACTTTTGTGAGTTACGTTTTAGACGACTAAGGAATGGTGTTCTATAAATTCAATTCAAATTTATTGCGATTGATTGTGATAACTTGGCAAGGCGAAACTGGCAATTTTCAGTTAGTCTGGTCTAGAATTGATTGCCGTTGGATGAAAGTAAGGCGTGCGCATCCGCATACATAATTTATGGCTCCACTTCGCCTATTACAGTTTAAATTTTTCTTGCTGTTCTAGTTACCATTATATTATGAGCCTTAATACGTGTTTCACTATTTTTACTCGTCAATTATTATCAATTATGTCATAAAGTAATGAATACTGTCCACCCCACTTGGCAACCGTTATTGTTGTTGTCAATAATCAGGTGGGGTAATGGCACTGCCTACAGAAGGAAGTATGAAATATCGCTATATTACAATCAACCCTACACTCGGGGTCACGGTGGAGGAGAAACAGTTTTTACACGGGTAAGATTGTCATTTAAAAAAATTAGTTTCATCAGTTTTGTAATACTTTTTTTCGCACTCGTCAAAAGAAACTATCCAAAGACAACATACAAATAAACAGGTGCACGGATTTCGTTAAATAAAGAGACAACGGTCCACTCAGATGCTTCCCTCCGCTGGTAGAACGTTTTCGGATGAGCGTGAGATGACCTATTTATGCGTTTCCGGCAGTTTCACTTTTTCAAAACTTCTTCTAATTTTTCACGAAAATCCCTAACAGTTTAAGACAGCCTTTGGACATCCGACACCACAGAGAATGTAAGCAACATCTGCTCCACAAGAATACGGATCTCGTCACTCGTCACAGATGGTGAAAAAGCGACAGGGAGTATGAGCGTAACAAGAACAAAGCCCCACTATTAATATTCATAGAATTTTCCAATTCCTTTTTCACTGTTGAACCTACCCCGAGTCATTGTCTCTCTTGCGATGGAGTTGAGTAGATTTATGCTAGGTCTCCTGCCAGGTCACCAGGTCCTTGACTTAAAGCTAAGCAATGAATGCAGGGAGCAGTGCAGAAAATAATGATATCATACAATGTAAGTAAATAAATATTTGAAGTGCTGCTGTAAATAGAAGCGTGGTTTAAGAATGACCAAAAGTTACTTTTTGGTCCTTTACTTGTTTTATTTTATTTATTTATTTGTTCTGCTCGAGGTTTCCAGCTCAGGCAATGTGCTACAAACTGCGTCTAATGCACTGATAACTGATGCACGTTCAAGTGATATATAATACAGAAATAATAAACCTCTGTGCAATCATTTGCACAGTTTTTCTTGAAGAATCTAAAGTATAAACAAACCCATACGTGTCAGACTAATTGAAAGGCTGTTATTTTGTTTGATAATATTCAGTTTGCACATCCTTATATCGGGATTTAAAAATACAAAATAATCGCTGGTGGTTACATCGTTATTCAAATCGTATGTAAAAAAATGCTGCACCTTTGGCAATTTGTATTTCTGTTCGAAGAAAAGTTGAGAATACGTTTGTATATTATTTAAACCCCACAAAAAAACCTTGTTTTACCGTGCTGTTCTGTATTGATTTACTTCCCCAATTTAGTAAAGTGTAATTGCTCGTAAAATCCATCTCTCTTGGGCAAGAGAAAGGCAAGACACATCAATTGTATGACGTAATACTCTTGACGCATACCAAAATGATAGCAGTCTATATGGGTTCTATATCGACATCTCCGAAGAAGCTGTGAGAAAGTGTCACGTGTTGGATTTATTCATGTTTAATCCAATATTCATATTCAGCGGCTTCGAAATCATAAAAATTTTCAGCACAGTATAACAAGTTGTTTGAACAAGAACCCTAAAACAATGAAACATTGATGTAACTAAAAAATTGACAATTAGGTGAGGTCAATCCCCAGTGGCGTCATTTGGCTTAGTTAACTCAGATCAACTTCCACTCATGCATACCCTCAATAATGAACCTTGGGTCTTTCTTCTGTTAGAATAATATAGAATAAATTAAACTGTTCATTGATTTAGTGTTATGATGCATCATTCGTTGTCTCTAACGTTCCCAAAACGAACCTTCTACTTCAGCCAGATGTAGATAACTGTGTTGTGGGGTCCAATTAGCTGCCCCACACTCGCCATTTCCACGGGCTGATCGTCTCCCTCTATTACCAAGTCGGAAGGCGCGCGGCATTAGAGCGAACGAGGCCTATAGCTCCAGGTACTTCCGCGACATTTCCTCGATAGCCCACTTCCCCGGACCTAAATGGAACTTTGGGGCTAACGATTATTTCGTAGTGCACTTAACTCCTTGGACCAAACATAAAATCCATCCAACATAATACAATCTGGTTCCTAGTCTTTGTATGACCTGCAACTGAAGACGTTTAAAGTCTTAATGTAATCAATTCAAACAATGAAGAACAAAGGAAGCACCGAAAACTTCATACTCACCATGAATACTGGAATGTTCGCAGAAATAAATAGCTGACAATAAAACACATAGTTCCGCTCAAAAGTCAAAACACGATATCTAATCGATATATATTTAATGTTTTGGCAGTTAGTAAGTTACCAATTTATTACGTCTGTATTCAGGGGTGCCCCCAGGGGGAGCCAATTTCGGGGGGGATAAAGTTGATTGAAACAGTGTTTTGGCGAGACGACATTCAAAAATAGAACGTAAATAATAGTGAACTGCTCTAAAATTAGTTTATACAACTTTCCTCTCGATAGCAATTACTAGTTGTTCCAAGGAAAGAGCAATAAGTCGAGTTGAAATAATCAATAACAGACTCAGATCAGCTATGGGAGACTCATGGTTGTCCAACCTAATGGTTCCAACAGCAGAAGAAGATGCACTTGAGTCTATTTCTAATGAAGAGATAATCGAAAGATTTCCTATTACCTCATTTCAAAGACAAGAACTGCTATGTATGGTTTTAAGAGATATATTTAAGATATATTTAAGACAGTGGTCCCCAACCTTTCGAGGACCATCGCCTCTGTCTGGAGGTTGACTAACACCTATGCCCCCTTCAATTTTTCCTTGTGTGCCTAATTTTAATTTGAATTAAAATGTAACAATAAATCAATTTTATTATTTTAAACAATTTTATTACTGTAGATAAACACAACCAAAGCAGTGCTATCCGGTCACGCCTATATAAAATAGAAAATAAAAAATTAGAATGTATACATTTTTAAAGATTTTCTTCCTTAAGAACAAAGAAGATAAATTGAGAAAATTCACAGATAAAAGGTGAAATTAAAAATGTAAGTTTGAAAACTTTGTGTTATTTTGCCTTTTCAATGGTGATAATGTATCTTAGTAATCTGTGAGGTGATGGAATAGTATAGTTGCCCCTTCCAATGAGCTGAATGCGGATATATTGCTCCGCCACGCTTAGAGGGTGTTCCAGACGCTTGAAAACGTCTTATTCTTCTCCCAAGGCGACGGATTCTAAAATCGGGAAGGGCCAAATATCCATATCTATCATAAATCGACCCAGAAAAAATTAATTAACCCCTCTCAAACTTGGTACAAGCTAACAAAATTTGTTAGCTTATACCAAGTTCAATACATTTAATACATTGAACCAAGATGAATACTGACCTAGGTGGAACCTGTGTGCAAACTATTCTAAAGAGCTTCGTAATTTCAAACCTAAGTTGTGACGTTTATGTATTTTTTTATTACATTGTTTTATCTCTCACTCTTCAGACCTACTATTTGATTCCATGGTTGTCTTCGTAGTAATCCCATGGGCTTCTATTAAGAACTTGTGACAAAACTAATCATAAATACCCATAGGAATAAAGCGTCAATAAAATCCATTATATACATGTAGGTTCATTTCAAACATTTGAACGCATCAATGAATTAATTTATCCTCGAGTGCGGCGGTTAGTCGAGATAACAGGTTTTTCAAACAGTTCATTCCTCCGCTTACAACCTTCAGAAAACCTTAGCAAATGCCTTCACAACTTCATCACCAACTTGAATCGTATTTTTCCCCGATTGAGCCGAAAAGTTTCGAGATTTATTTGAACTCCCTTCTTTCTCACCATTCTACAACTTCAGATCCCGACTTTAGCTCGCAAAAGGGCTCAAGGAGGGATTACAGCTAAAACCACTTTATCTTTGCGATACATTACTTGAGGTTTTCTTATAGAGCCCTCGGGTGGTGTTTCTTGCTAGGTTTCTAATTCCCAAAATCCCGAATAAAGCTCTTCGGAATCCCGTTGTCTCGAATTTAAATCGTGCTTCTCACGTGAAGATAACGAATGAAAACTTGCTTCAAACGCCTTTGAATGATCTTATTTCAGAAGGTGACATTCCTTGCTACAGAGTTTGAGAATTGAGTGGCTGTCGTCCAACATTTATTTTTCAAGAGCTTCACAAATTTTGAAACATTATAGCTCTTTATTACACAATTCATGCAAGGGTAATCATTTTTCGTAAACTAATGTAGCTAACAAGACGAGAATAGGTGAACTTGGGAGAATATACTCAGAAAAATCTTCGTGGTAAAGATTGGTTCAAATCAAATTTGTAAGCAGAAAATTGAACAGGTAGCCGTCGGGTCGTGAAGAAGGAAGTCACTTCCTTTTACCCATACTTGCCGAGATCCTACCTGCCCAGTTTATAACCAACCTGACATTACTGTTATTATAATGATATTTTATATGGAGCCTGCAGGAGCAAGTGTACTGCAAATGGTATTTTATGAATAACAGCAGAGATGACAAAACGTCTGCCAAGTGGGTGTGGCACATAGCAATTGAAAATTACTATTGACTAAAGAACTTCGTTCAATTAAAATATTGAAAAATGGTTACCAACTTGAGGGTGGCATGTTCAACTATTGAATAAACTATAAAATATACGTAATAAGTCCGAACAATCCCTGAAAATTTCATCGAAATCGGTCTATCCCAAGTTATGCGCGTAACAAGGATTTCACGTTTCGCATGCGCAGAGAGTTGATCCGACCTATAGGGGAATCTACACCCCAACCCGCACAATCCCTGAAATTTCATCAAAATCGGACAATAACTTCGTGTAGTTTTGCCCGTAACAAGGATTTGCTGACAGACAAGACACGGAACCAAAATTGTTCAGAAAGGTCTAAAACGCAAAATGCGTGGAATTTTTGATTTTGGAGACAAAGAAATTTTCACATTCCGAAAGTGAAAACAATGCTTCCGCTACCTTAGTAGACTCGGAAGCAAAACGTAGTCTTCGTAGAGTAGGAATCGGTCGTAGATTACATGAAATTTGTCAAACACGGGTTAAGGTTAATGGAATAAATCCAAAGTGACGAGATGCATCAATATGAGGAAAAATTGGAACTTTTATGGACCTTCATCAAATTTCCTTCACATAGCATAATACAAGTTAGTTAATTTGGGTTATTAACGTAATGAGCTGCCTAGTTTTTCAATCATCACCCAAACCTGCTAAGTATTTTATGGAGGCCCGTGCAACGGAAACTGGGGTTCAGGTTTCGGACGCCAAACGGTCCCCGTTTCACTTGTGACACCTTCTGAGGGCAGTCAGGAAGAAATGAGAGGGAAAAAAAACTTGAAATCTTCTTTCAATCATTACGTAAGGGTTGACTCCGTTATCGGTGACTCGTGATTGCAAACGAGAAAGCGACCACATCGGAACCCGTGCCAGAACTTGGGTAATGGGGGGGAGGGGAAATTGAATATGGTTGAATTTGCGAAAGCTTTTCATTTAATAATGTAGTTTGAACTTGATGTTACATTACGTACATTTTGAATCAATAGATCTATTTACATTACCGTGTATTTCGTATTTGCTGTGTACCTGAATTTACGCAATCATAATAAAAACCTTTCATCTGGTAATGAAACACCCTGTTTTTAATATTACGAAGTACAGAACTCCCTTCTTTGATTTAATAAAACCTGTTGTTTTATCATAAAACCAGCAAGCTCGAACACGCTCTAATTAAACTTGGTTTAAACCTTTTTATATAGGTATTTATTCGAATTTTGTTTACAAATCACGATCGTTTTTCATTCCTAGCGACACTTAAGGAATGAAATTAAACAATCAATGTCGCCATATTCGTCTCTTTACTGTGACCCACTGTCGTGAGGGTTCCAGCAGGGAATGTTAAAGGTTTATTTAACATCTAGAATGTTGAACATTGATGAACATGGAAAGGTCTTTTAAGTTGGATCGGTACTTTGTCCATTGTAACTAGACTAGTTAAGCATTTAAAGTGAGATTACTTCGTTTCAAATAATTCGTTTGGCGTTCAATAATGAATTTTAGTTGGTGCAAGCTCCGTTTAACCTCGAGTTTGATGATTGAACCAATCGTTAATTTCATATCCAACTTAATTCAAATTACGAACGAAATTGAGGACGCAGATAGTTGGACATTATAGTTGAATTATACCAACTAAATTCGCCCAAACTATTGTTGTTCTGGCTTCCAAATCCTTGAGAAAGTGTGTAAGAGGTTTTAATTTTGACTGTGAGAATGAATAAATTCGCAAATCATTTTAGTAACTCTGTCTTTATCTCAAACACCTCTGAAATTCGAAAAGACTGGCGAAATTTCGATTTTAAACAAACAATTATTTGTTAAACTTCAAAGTTTTCTGCCGCCGATATATTCAAGGCTACCAAAAATATTGCCATGAATCGGGATTTGATAAATGAAATGAGTTTTTTAATTAATGGATTACTTCACGCTTTCTATATAGAATCGAACTACCGGTCGAACCGGATGGGATTGAAATTGTCTCGAAAATTGTAAACAGGTTTAACGTCCCGATTTGTTGACAACTCTTGCAAATGAAACATCCGAGACCCAGAACTTTCAAATGAAGAAAGATAATTAACCGAAATATATGATTTAAATTCAATGGACCTTATTTTCCTGAATCGATAGCAGTTTTTTAGGACAGCAAGCTAACCAGTCAATGAATCGGTTTTTAAACAGAGTAATTAATCAATCGAGGCAAAAGATGGAATGTTGCATCATTTACTGCAATAACTGAATTATAAATACTGTAATATCGAAATTAAAGTATTTATAGTTTGGAGGAGGGATCCAAAATTTTGTAATTTGTCAGCATCGCAAAACTTATTTTACTCGTGAAAGGTACACAGATCTGGAGAATATCAACTGGATCATCATGGATCATTGATCTTCCTGAATTTTAAAAGTCAGAAAATAATTTAGTTATTATTTATACGAAAGTGGTAAACGACAAGCGATCATAGAAGAAGATGACTTTGTCTTTCTTCGTTTCTGTATACGAGGCATGACCTTAAAAATGAAAAATTGCATGATTGTTGCGGCTAGGAAAATTGTTTTTTGTTCCGACCACATGTCTATACCGAAGAAATTTCCGATTTATTTGGTTGGGATGATTCCTCATTCCTTCTATAGTTCGCTACAACTATTATTATTACTTATTTTTATTTTTTTCAGTCATGTCATGCCTTGTGAGTTCACAATTATAATATAGTTCTCAGAGCTGGTTTTAGGATAGTATTCAGTGCCTAACAACCTCTGTCCCTTTCATTTTCTTTTTCGTAAACAGAGACCATTAGTTCGACCGAGTAATCTTCTCAACTCCAAACCAAATGAACGAATCGATCTGCGGTGCACCGCAGTGTTTCTCAACGCATAGCCCTGAGATGGCTCTAAGTACGTACCTAAACCAGGAATAATCTTCCCGAAGGTGTGTAGCCGACAGAGGCCACACAGAGTTGCAGAAGGGTATTTTGTCTGCCCGTGACAAAATGAGCGTCAATTGACGGAGTGACGGCGGTGTATTGAAATGATGATGATAAACAGACAAATGTGCAGGTTGAAAGAACATCCGTGAAGAATCGCACGGCAATTTGTAAAGGTTCCACGGTCAAACCTCAAACTCCCAACTTCCCTCGAGGTTTGAAAGAGAAGGTGTACGCCTCAGTTTTGGGAATTGAAGTTCGTTTGTAAAATAATCAACTAATAATAGGTTAGCGAGGAATGGAAATCATGGAGCTAATAAATTGAAGAATTTAATCATGCTGAACTGGATCCCTAGGTACTCCTTTCACGTTGAATCCACTACCGTTTAAAATTAAATTGTATAATCTGTGGATTCCATAGTTATCTCAAGATATTTATGATCTAAACAACAAAATTCAGCATCGTTATCCGACAGCCGAAATAAGGAGCTTAGAACTGTTTAGAACTCTTTCGACATTGGTAAATGATCGAAAAACTATTTCGGATACTGGTTTAGTCGGATAATCAAACAAGATGAACAATCGCATACCGTAGAGAACGCAAAAACTCAATTAGTCTCAGAGTTGACGATTTCTAAGTAAATCAGTGGAAGGGCAAGATTCTCATAAGGAGCAATGCTCCTTGAAGAGAAAGGAGTGGACGTAGGCCTACAGATTCTGATTCGCTTTGAGACCAAGGAAGGATGAAGAGATTTCATCAAGAAACCATAAGCGTCTTGGAACGAAGGTGGCAGATCAACCAGAACTTGGCTCAACTACTTGCATGAGATTTATAATTTGAAGGCTGATGGATTCGGTACCTTTCAACCCCTCAGCTCATAGGATTGCTCTTAGAATATGCGCCTGATTTAAGGTTAATAAATGATATCGCATGCAATAAAAGTCCATCGAATCAAAGGGTAAAGATTCTAGGTGTCCAAATACCAGTGATTTGCATGGAAATAATCACTTTCCGACCGTGAAATTTTTTTTCGCATCTCTCGAATCAGCGTTTTGTCGCCTTCGCCCCATAAATTCAGAGCTCGAAGAGATATATGATGAAGGCTTCGCCGTTTTACTACGACAGATATTTTGGGAGGAATTCCCGAAGAATCATTTGCATTGAAATGGTAATGACGTGACTTGGGAAACCTGCAAGACGGCCTTTGAAGATCGGTATGACGGACCGGTGAAGGGGCCAATAACACCTTCCCGCCGACCGGACATCAATCCTCAGGATCCGTCAACTTGTCACGCTTCTCATTCTTCAAGTCAAAACTGAAGGATTTCAAATGTCATCGTATCAGGAAGCTCGTTCCTTGAAACGAATGTGGACAAATTGGGAGGTATTCCATAACCCTGACCTCTTCACGCAGGTTCGAAGAGCATGCCATTGAGCAGGACACTTGTTGAGAAATTAAGCAATATATTCACAAAATTTGGAAGGTACGTTTTCCCATAGACATACACGAACTATGTTGCGTTTCCAAAATATATTATGTGGCCATAACCTATGACGAAATGTTGTCCTAAACATTTAAATGAACGAGGTTTTTTATTCAAATCCCATAGCGAGCACATTGTATTTACTTGTTGTTTTGGTTAACAAAATCCTATGAGGTACTTCTACTGCAAAGTTAGTCGTTACGTTCAACGCTACTTCACGGTTGCATGTTAAATGATGCAAGGCTTTTGAAAGGTAGTCTTACATTTCAGCAAGAAATAGCCTGATAATAATGGTTGAAACTGAATTTTTTAAAGTCTGTTCAAATATTTCTAAGCCAAAAATTCATACTTAGCATAGCAAAAATTAGAAAATCAGTCTTTTCCCCTTATCAAAACGTGTAGGTACCTTCAAAATCACCCAGCGACTTTGATGTTGGTCTGCATTGCAAATTGAATATGTTTCAAAGCTTATTCGAGCAGGTTTTAGCTGTTCTTATTGACTTCAATGTAATTCATACGTTTCTTTTGTCGTTTTACAACTTAAGCTTGTAGAAACAGTATGATGGTGTAACAATGGAAGAAATCTAATAAAACAAGATCTGAACTAAAATTTTCTCGATATGTGGAAAATGTTCTACCTTCAGTTGACTACCTATGCTCCGACTTACTTAAATCCGATTATTAATTTCGTTTGGAGATCTTAAAGGGTTAAAAGTTTTGAGGGGGGGGGGGGGGGGGTTATTTACTAACCCAAAATTAGATACGTTTGAAATGTTTATAAATTCCTTGTTTGAGGAGATAAGTTATCGTTTTCGGGTTAAATTTTGTTTTTTTTCTATGATCTACAACTTATTAGTGCACTGTTCAGAAGTAACTCCAGAAAATGTTCTAAGTTTTCCCTATACTTGTGCTGGCCACTATTTTGGATTCCACCAATTTTGCGATGGTAGGAAAGATTCTCCTCTTAGAATGGACTAGATGTATGATTCATTATCTCAAAACTTTCTTGCAATTTAGTAAGCTGTTAGTTATTGTTAGCAATTTTCGACCCCGGTTCCTGTACTGTCATGGATCCGAAAAACTTTCTTCAACTCCGACTCTCCCAGCACCCAGAACGGATATGAAGCTTAACACCTAGAAATGGATAGGGAAGTGGTAATGAAACTTCGACTTTCTTGTTAGATTCAGTAAAAAAACACGCTTTTTAAAATTTTAGAACAATAGCATCACACTATCTTAACCTTTTGATTAATTCATACCTCTCAATATAGCAGTTGGAAATGAAGGAGGAAGAGGTTCTTGGATCGTCAATAAAGACCATGGGAGAATGTTAGCTCTAGGTAGACACCAGAAGAGAAGGTTGGTGGTAGTAGTTACTTTCTATTCATCGATACCTAACTCGGTTGTAATTGAATACCCAGAGACACAACGAGGTTTCCGTGCGTCCATACAGTCTTCAAGGGCATCGTCAAGTCCTTCAAATGCAGTCGTTCGACCTGATTCATTCAAGTTCTATTATCTGATGGTCAGATGTATTTGAGTACCTAATTATTCAGTAACAAAGATAAATGTTATTGAAGCAAACTTTCGAAAAATAAAGTGAAAACCATCGTGATGGCGCCAAAATGTTAAAAATACATTTTCTTCGCAGAAAACCATTTTGAGGCTTCCTTTGGACGGATATTATTCATGATATTTCTGCAGATTGTTGTTCAGAAAAATATTTATTACGTGAAATTAACAAGATACGCGAATGGGACCCGTAATACAAGAACATATACCCATTTTCTAGCTGCGATGAACTCTAATGGCAGATCATTTGTTTAAATATAATGTTCTAACTGTTATGAAAACAAAAGCAAATTTTAGATTAAAACTTTTCTGAAAACCCATTTGTCCCTCTTTAATGCTGCGGATTTCTCTTTAGTGTAGACCCTTTCTAATATTTAACATAAAAACTTGAATTTTGTTGTAACAAAGTGTCGAATGGGGTTTCAGGTCTTTGTAAGCTGTTTTTTAATAACCACCATTAGAAGTTACAAAAATATCAAGAACGTAGAAGAACAAGGATAGGCTTCATAGGAAGCAGATCCACAACAAGCGATAAACCGATATAGGATCGGGTATAAAAGCTCGTGTCTTATCTGTTAATACTCAACCCCATTACTGTGATCTTAGGTGGGAATCAACGGGATCGTCATGAGGAAGTCAAATCATACGTACGATCGAAAACAGGTGTTAATGGGAACAGGAAAAAGAACAGAGAAAACCATATGTAACTGCCAATGGATATTTGTTATTCTGTTCAATCTGGAGCTACGTATGGTTAGATTCTAGTCAGGTTCTTAAGACTTTTCAAAAATAAAAAATACCGATACGAATAACAAAGGCGAATAACAACCGTTATTCGAAGATAAAATATACATAAGTATGTATGATATATACATATATTCAGGGACCTTTTATAATCAATAGCTTATCATCTTCACTCTCATTTCCTAGCCACAGGAAAGTTATTTTTTTAAGTATTGATTCAATACTAATAATTGATCAAGGCCTCTAAAATGATTGGCCAATAGCTGAGGGTCCATTGCATGTTACAGTATACTTGTGTACTGTATTGTTAATCTCTGTCATATCATGATATTTTAATGATAATAATAACGTTAGGACCGTTGAAACTTAATTCTTAAAACTTAATCTTCATCTATTTACAGTGACGTTATAAAGAGGAACGTTTTTTGCGATTCTACTCAACAACTAAAAGACCGACTTTTACAATTTGTTTTCCATTAAAAATCTACATTTTTACTGAGTAGCACGAGTTATATTTTTTAAACAAATTGGAGATCTCTACCTTATATAAACCAATGAAACCGAAGGTAATAAAATGTTAACTACAAAAGTCATTATTTTGCAAGGCTGCGAAAACTATTGATGGTGGAATTAATGCCGCCCATGATCGGTCACAAAAACGTTTTGCCCTACAACCTATTGAAATGGTTTGATAATTGGGGCTGATTATGTATATGTACATTCAACTCTGATTTTAAAATCATTTGCAACGGGCTTTTAGTTTAGAAGTTATAACAGGTACGAAAATTCTCCTGGTAAAGAACTGCCGTGGTTTGAAAAACGGTCCTAACGTTATTAACAAATAATAATTTACGTACGTAGGTTATGCAAAAACTTTTAAATGTCTAAATTAACCTTTCATCAGTGATCCTACAGAATTTCAGGTAATAAGCTGTAGTATCAGATTATCATCACCGTAAATATTAGATAAAGAGGACCAGCAATCCGCCCTTTGAGAACTGTGGCAAATTTCTTTCCGGTTCACTAAAGATACTGAGACTATTCGGAGCCTGTAGATCTTTTATTGTTTAAATTTATGCTAAAAAGTTTCCAATAATTAAAATATCACAGAAAAAAATGAATAACAGTATTTCAGCTGTACTTTTGCGTGATAATGATGAGTGTGCGCGGCGGGTAAGCCAGTGTCCACAAAGAACTCAACGATGTGTCCAGCAGGTCACCCAATTTTCACCGTCGTCGGAATAGTCTGGTTGCGTGTTCATAGGTAAATTAATTTTCAGCTATCTAATGGCACGAATTTGTTCAAAATTGATCTATCAAAAGCTTGTGAATTTCATACTGACCGATTAGCATAAGGCTTCGTTTTGGATCACCTGCAGCGCCAGCTACCTTCCAGAAGTCGAAAATAACAAAACAGCTACATTTGCTGATGACACTGCCATCCTAGCCATCGGCCAAGACAACAACGAATCTGCTACTAAATTGAATCACTCTATCTCCAAAATAGAAAGATGGACTGCAAAATGGAGGATCAAAATGAATGAGACCAAGTCGATACATGTGGACTTCACTAACCGAAAGCTACAGTACATTCCGACTTTTCTCAATGGTAAAATCATCCCGTACGCCAACGAGGCAAAATACTTGGGGATGACCCTCGACGCAAAGTTGCGGTGAAAATCACACGTGAAGAAAAAGAAAAACAAACTATGCCTGAAATACAAGAAACTTTACTGGCTCATGGGACGACGCTCAGTCTTGCCAGTAGAGAGCAAACTTATGCTCTACAAACAAGTCCTCAAGCCTCGGTGGACTTATCGATGCCAACTATGGGCTGTGCAGCCAAGAGTAATATTGCAATAATACAAAAATTCCAAAATAAAGTACTCAGGGACGAAGTTAATCCCTGGTACGTGAGAAATGAGAACCTCCTTCGTGGTCTTGGATTGGATTCGGTTCAAACCGAAATACACCGATTTGCTGCAGCCCATCAACAGAGGCTACAGGGGTATGTCACCGAGGAGGCCGTTCATCTTCTCGACGTTGAACACCTTGTTGGAAGGTTGAAGAGGAAAAAACCACGTGAATTAGTGTTGTGAAAATAGTTTTAGTGTAACAGTGTCCAGTGATTATGTAGGGACGCCAAACTATATCAGTATATATACAAAATTGCTCACGTTTGCATGTTTGGATCAAGTTAACATCATGTCAGAATAATATCACTTATTAGTCATGTAAAAACTGAATTGTGATATAAAATAAAGACTTGGGAAAAAAACCTACAGCGTATTCACAATTAAATAAATCGTAGTCAGAGACAAACCGTCAAATTATTTGTCCAACTATGATTCAATTTTTATTGAGCTTAGAGTCTAAGAGGCCCTATATAAGTTTTATACTCGGCAGATGAGCGGTAAAATTTGCCGTACTTGTTATAATTACTTTCATGTTGCGGTATGTGAAGAGGGATTGCCGCATACCCTACTTATAAGACTTATTTTGGCCACCGAAGGAGAGAGGCATCCGTGGCATGCGCTGACAGTAACTCCGAACTCAACCCACCGATCACCTTATACGAATTCCTGAAGTCTCAAGTTCTTTCACTCCCCTCCGAATTCGGTAAGCCGTTAACCATATTTGCCTGGTTCCTCAATGGTGTTTCCTAGAAATGATTCGTTTAAAAATCCATATTAGTATTTAAGGAACTGATTCCATCAGCAGTTACAAAGAAATTTAAGGACCTGCGCAATTTGGGCAACATGTTTTAATGTCGTCACTTCGATGTCAAACTGCGACGAGTTCTTAACCCATGTTGGTATGCGGTGAACAGAGCACCCATTCTACAGCCAGCCTTAATAGTTGACCTTATTGCCTCCATCATTAGAAATGGTTATGTTACCCACGGAATCTCAAAAATTGAATGTTTTAAATTACCGCGCAATCACCGTACGTTCGCAACTGCATTCAGAGAAGCGCGTTCAGGAACACACCAATAGTCAAGAACTTTGACAGTTGGTCTCTGAGAGGAACAACATCTGTTTTCCAGCCTTGTCCTTGGTGTGGAAGAAACTGAGCGGTGTGATTTGGCAACATTATTGAAAGTGTTGTTTGGTAAATGCCCTTTCTGGTGACAATTTTAGAGATCATTCTCGACACTCACCCTCTTCCACTCATTCATCAATTTTATTTTGAAGAACCGGCATTGACTATCACCCAAGGAATGACCTACCTCGTCATCGTTTAATAGTTGCGTTGTCTAAGAAGTATTCCACCCTTCTGCTTCCACTCAATTGAGAAAAGTATTTTTTTTTTTTTTTTAATTTAAGTATGCACATGATTTTCATAAACAATTTTCGTTGTAGGTTTTTGTTCGATTGAGACATTTACTCGAAAATGAACAGCCAAAATCTTGACAATAAGTATATTAATGGTTTTAGTTGTGGAATCAGGTCTTAAGCTTCAATGAAAACAATATTATATGATAAAATAGTAGGAACCAAATATGTTCATCAGTATTTCTTTTCACCATCCGCACAATAAATCTATTTTGTTTTATTTTAATTTGTCAAATCAATCGCATGCTATTTTCCTAATATGCGTTTCAACATATATGTTGCTAACTGTTCGTAGAATCATGGAGTTAGTTGTTCAGACAACATTTTAAAGCTTATACAGCCTCAAAGTTTGAAGAAGGGTTTAAAAACTCCCTAGTTGTATTAAATTGAGTATTCCTATTTTTCTTTAATTAAACGATCCTTTTCAAGACATTAATTAGGAAGTTTTAGAAGAACTTCAACTGCGGACAAAGAGACAGACTAAAATGCATAATTGCACACATATTTCAGATTGTTATATGTTTTTCAGATTCACGCTCACCACAATAAAAATTTGGATGTAAACAAGCCCAACCCCGCAACAAATTAAACAAGTTTCACGCAATAGCATCCTAAATACTTTTCCCATGTTCATGTACCAATTTGTTCGAGTGTAATCATGATAAAATAGGTTTGAGATCGAAGGAGTGCTAAAGCAGGCAAAACGGTTGATTGATTAAATTGGTTTGAATTGAAGAATTCAAGTGGCAAGAATTCAAAATTGTATGGCAAGCATTTATTTAAAGCAAAAACACTTACCTGGGGGGTTATCTTGAAGCGATTGTTTCGGTAAAGTCAATTTTGGCGGGCGAAGCTGCGGTGAGCAAATATGCACCAAACTGAGGCAGATGACTACTACCAGCGAAATCGGTGACAAGGCTCCCATTTGTAAACAATGTTAGTACTGTATTTAAATCAGTGTGATATTTCCGTGTGTAGTTGGTGAACGAATTTTGTGTATAGTAGGTGATTAGAACACCAAACGGGTTTTTCAATTTCTATTCACCGTCTAGTTAATGACGATAGTTTGAGTGGAATCAACCGCGCGGATTGTCGGCGTCTACGTTCGCAGGTGGAGGTTAGTAGGATTTTTGCGGGTTCGCGGGGGCTCGTGCTCGGCACTGAGCAGGTCGGAGGCGATCGCGGAGTCCGAGTCTACCCCCACGGAGATCGGCTTTCTAAACCAGTATCCCTTCTGTATCTGTAGGCCGTGAAAGAGGGGCTGACGACCACCGGCTCACCAAGGGCAGTAAACCGTCGTCCCTTTTGACGTAATTACCCATGTGCCAAAACTCAAACCGACCCAGCTTCTCTTCACTTCAAGTCTTTATAAAAATAATTGGGATACACACAATTGTATATAAATATGGAAACAAATTCCTAAAAAGCTTTGGAAATAAAGGAAGGTGGGGTATTACTACATTATTTAAGCAACGTGGCACATGTTTATTCATGTTCCCATACCAACTTCTCCTACACAATCATTCCTAATTTTAATACCACGCTTAATTAAAACGAATGAAACCTTATTTCTTGGGTAGAAAAGGCCTTCATTATTACAACCGGACCATTCAACCATTTTTGAATGCGAAGACCACTGTGTTTTTTCTCATTATCCAAATTGTTGAATTTGGCTGAAGGTCGTTAGTTGGACTCGAAGGCTACATGCTACATTTCCCCAGCCCAAAAATTGTTTAACACGCACAAAAACCAACATTTTTGGTATTTCCAAATCCTCCCTCAGTGCGGCAGTTATGTAAATATATAGGTACTCCGGTAGTATGATGAGGATCAAAACTTGACAAATAACGTATCTCTGCCAACAAATATCGTTTCTGCTCCCAAAGGGTACATTTTCTTCCTCACTGTGGAATCTCAATCTATATTTCATTAATTTTTCTCACGATTCTTTCAGAGGATTGTTATTGTTGTGGTCGGCGTATAAATCGTCCCATAAGGAGGAAATCACTTCTGGGGCATGCCCTGAAGCCCGTCTGTTGCGAGCAGCGATATTATTCGTTATATGAGTAACACGGGACAGACAGCATCTGGATTTAAGGTACGCTTCAAGCACATATCAACAGAGGGGCGAGGAAATGTTACTGATAACCTTTTACCGAAAAAAAGGCAGCCTTTATATTTTTGAGAAGGGTTTTCTCTTTCTAATCTACAAATTTTGTCGTGTTGGAGGAGTCAACCAATATGAGTAGTTTGTCCGGATCAAACCGCTGGAAATTATTCCAGAAGGGTTATTATTTTTAACCCTCCCCCTCATTCCAAATTTTAATGTTCATCCATTTTTGACATTTTGGCCCTTAAATGAGATTTCCCCATGTCTGATGAGCTAAAACTGGTCTGAGACCCATCTGAATCCAAAAGTACTTGGGATTGACACCACTCTTGCCTTTGGCGGCGAAAAGCCACGTTTTTAAGCAGTTTCTGGTTCTTACTATCTATGCATGTGAGGCAATCGGGATGGGAAGAGGTTAGGGCCAACTAGACCCCGAATGGAGTCCATGTACGAAAGAACGGATTTTGTTTTACAGTAATTTAAAGGCTCTTTGTAGCCCGTTCGGAGGACGGCGTACGGACATGGTAGCTTTGGGAGAACCTTGAAACTAAAATGACGAAATTTGAAGGGAGGTAGTAAAAAATGTTTGCTATACGATTACAAATAATAATATTCGAAATAACGAAACAAAATATATCAGCAGAAGTACAAAGTACGAGTATTTAGTTGCTATTATATCAAAGTTTATAATGTCTACTTTAAATCTACCCTCTGAGCAAATCGCAGGTCCAAAGACGATCATTGCACGAAATTTTTCATTTACTGGTTGATTACGAAAGTTTTATTAATGGAATGATGAATTTTATTTCCCCACAGCAGTGAAAGTTATCAACGCTATCAAACCTTTTGGTATGTGGTACTTTGTAGTTATTATCACGTCAGGGAAGGTTGGTATGGTTTATTTATTACCCACCGTCTAAATTGCATTTTTAGATGTAAAATTGACACATCCAACAGAAAAAGCGATCAAATTTTTAGGGGGAAAATTTGGAGTACCAGATCAATGCATGCCCGCATGTCTTGCACGCTTTAGTAGGAACATTAGTGCAGCTAGTTCTTTTAGTAAACGTATTTCCCAAAGAGAAATTTGCAGCGCGGCTCTCTCGATCCACCACCTACCTGACCGTAGACGACCGATTCTCATTATCCGAAGATAAGGTTTTTCGAATGGTGAGTGAACGTATGGTACAGCAAACCGCCAGGTCAGGAAACTAATTTCTATCTTAATCCAACACAAAAACTATCCTCTTACATTGAACGTTTTTGAAATTTTGATTTTTTTTTTATAGATTAATATGTAAATATAATGCCTTAGGGTTGATTGATCAAGATCACTCGCAAATTCCGGATCAATGTTGTATTTATATGCCAAAATTTCTTAAAATTTGGTCTAGTAGTTGCTGAAAAGGCTTCGAACAGCAGATAGCATTTTCTTAAATTCGATATTTGAAACCTAAGTGAACCAACAATTTTTGAGGGAGTTGTAAAACTTTTTTTATATTATTATTTTTTTAATGATTGATTACAAAGCTACCTATGTTATTGAAAATAATAAACCAAATATCTGCTTTTCAAATCCGAGACCTAATCTAATACTAAGACCGAATCCGTAAAAAAACCTGTAACTTCTGCATGTGTTTGGCAAAGTTTGTGGATGCGGTCCAACCTACAATTCTTAACCGATTTTTTCTTTCTATTCCAATTTTACTCCAGTTGTGCAACAAACTTCGAAAATTTCGAATTTCACGACGGAAGGGAAGAATTGGAGGGCGTAATGTTGAACGCGTTTTTTCCACAACTAATTTAGTCGACTCCACTCAGACTCGAATTCTCAACCAACTTTCATGATCCGTATTTTGTTCAATTCCAATTTCAGTCTAGCTGTGCCAAATACCTCGGAAATCTGGCTTTTGCTTACAGAAGGGGGAATGGAGGTTGGACGAATCCTTTTAATCGCTGCTCAAGCGAGAATTCACAACAGATGCATTCCCTTTTTGTTCAATTGAGATTTCGGTTTAGTATTTTAAAATATTTCACCGCATTGAGTTTCCATTATGAAAGGGGATGATTAGAAGGGGCATGATAAATCTTTATTCCTTCACTATTTTCGTCTAATTTTATTGATATACTAACTTTTTTCCGTTCGACCCCAATTTCACTCTAGTCGTCCAACAAAATTTTCCGTTGAGAGAAGGTGAGGGTAAAGGACAATCCGTCCAATCAATCTTCAAACAGCTAATACCACCCATTTTCTTGATTGTTTTTGTTCGATTAAGAGCTTTGTTCTTGTATTGAAACGTATTTTCTAATTTTATTATGTAAGGCGGTAAACGGAGGGGAAATGATGTTAAATAATTGTCTTCATTATTTTCTTGTTTTTTTTTAAATTTGTTCGATCCAAATTGCTATCTAACAAACCTCTCTTTTGCAATAAACTTCGGAAAATGTTCAACTAGGTACAGGGAAGGTTGAGGGGGGCGGTAATGGTCGATCAATTCAAGCTCATGCCTACAACAATTATCATCCGAATTTCTAGCTTTTTGCTTCCGAGTCTACCAAGGTAGCGGAAGCATTGTTTTCACTTTCGGAATGTGAAAATTTTTTTGTCTCCAAAATCAAAAATTCCACTCACATTTTGCGTTTTAGACCTTTCTGAACAATTTTGGTTCCGTGTCTGTCTGTCTGTCAGCAAATCCTTGTTACGGGCAAAACTACACGAATTTATAGTCCGATTTTGATGAAATTTCCAGGGATTGTGCGGGTTGGGGTGTAGATGGTCCCCTATAGGTTTCATGACCCCCGAATCAATAGTAGCCTCTGCGCATGCGTAAACGTGAAATCCTTGTTACGCGCAGAACTCCGGGAGTTCTTGACCAATTTCGATGAAATTTTCAGGGGTTGTTCGGTTTGATGTGTAGATGGTCCCCTATGAGTTTCATGACCCCCGGATCAATAGTAGTCTCTGCGCATGCGCAAACGTGAAATCCTTGTTACGCGCATAACTCCGGGAGTTCTTCACCAATTTCGATGAAATTTTCAGGGGTTGTTCGGTTTGATGTGTAGATGGTCCCCTATGAGTTTCATGACCCCCGGATCAATAGTAGTCTCTGCGCATGCGCAAACGTGAAATCCTGGCCACAAGCATAACTTCGGGAGTTCTTGACCGATTTCGATTAAATTTTCAGGGATTGTTCGGTTTGATGTGTAGATGATCCCCTACAAGTTTCATGACCCCCGGATCAATAGTAGCCTCTGCGCATCCGCAAACGTGAAATCCTTGTTACACACATAACTCCGGGAGTTCATGACTGATTTCGATGAAATTTTCAGGGAGATTTTCTCAAGTTATGCTCCTGCATAACAATAAATTTACCCTAATTCAATATTTACTTCGCCTAATTGAACGAAGTTCTTTAGTCAATACTACTAATTTTCAATGATCTATACAGTCATGTTATGGAAACGAGGAAGCTATGTCACACCCACTTGGCAGACGTTTTTCGATTAGGAATCAGTTTTAGTTTTTAAAAATATTCTGAAGTGTTTATAATTATATTTGTACTCGTTAGTGTGATCATAAACAACCCAGACACAGGGACACCCCTATAATGCACGCTTAATTTACCAATATATTTATTTATATAATTTGTATGAGTCTTATACATAACACATGTCCGTGCACTATGTTGAATTTATTTGCTGTGCTTACCTCCTTTGCTGCAACTTCGGTACATTTGCTCAGGGATGTCGTACGTATCAGATGTATAAGACCAACAGACTTGCCATTCGATAATAATTTTGATACAAGTACAATTTGGAAAGATTTTACAATATCATTTACAACAACCACCCTACTTAGTATGGTTCAAAGGAAAAGGTTAAATTCTACAGAGCGATGAGTTAGATAGGTCGGCATACTTATTCATCTTCTGTTTTCACAATATTTTATGACATAGCAGCCACATTCTAAAACGTGTTGAGGGTAAAGGTTAAACAGAAAAAAATAAGACGGATGTGCGAAGAGAGTTTATTGTTGAATGCTGAATTTTAAGTACTTACTGAAATAGTGAGAACGACCTACCACCAGCGGCTAAAAAAAAGTAGTTCAAGGAATCAAGAATTTTTGGCAAGAAAAAAGTTTGCCAAATTTTATGAACACATTAACACGGCAGAGTTACCTTATTCTAATTAACATAGTTTTATAACATCTAATAGATCAATCGAGAAGCCAAGTGCTGTCAAGGTGTACAGCTCAGAAACAGAAGTTACTCTGCACCTCCATTCATTATTTCCCTGTGAAACAAACAAAATAGGAAGGTTAGCTTTGTCAATAGCAAATCACCGAGCAGAAGATCCTATTCTAATCGAAATAATGGACAGATCATCTATTGAGATTTTTTGCCAAATCAAGTGGATTTGACAATTGTTTGTATAAGATTCCCCCGATATATACATGTACGTGTACATATATAATTGTCCGGGGGAAAAGTTTCCTTAGTAACAGTTCAGTTTAAAAGAAATGTCAAGAGAACGAGTTGATGAGCTCCTCTTCGGTCATCAACGACAGACAAACACGTGCGAGCGCAAACGCGAATTTCCTTAAATCCCATTTCCACGTTCTAATCACAACTCAAATTTGGAGAGAGTTTATAGGACGGACTCATAACGATTGCCCCATGATGATATTGTTGAGAACGAATCAACTACAACAACTGCATATGTGCCAACTTGAAATTCTTGAAATGCGGTCAAAGAAACCTATTTGGTCAGACAAAAGAACTCTTCAGTGACCGTTTGGGTCAGCCCGTTTTTCGTGGCCGTAGGACCGATAGGATTGCATGATCAAAGCGTAAACATGAGTTTCCTGAGAAACTTTCTCTCACAATCTATTGCCCAGATTTGCTCGAACTTGAGGGGTAGTGGAAGGATCAACCTAAGGTGATTTCTCATCAATGTCATTTAGCAGTGCTATCCAGCGAGGCATTATTGGGGAATTAAAATGATTCAGAAAATTATTCTAAGGCAAAAAATGACAGTTAAGGAGCAATTAAAAGGTAAACGCATAGCAAACCAACTTGCATTCGATCTTCAAGTAACCAAGACATGTCGATAGTAGGTGCGTGCGGAGCCCCATCGAATTAGGTTCCCAAACTTCCAACTTCATCCTATTTCCATGAGAGATGACTCGATTTTCCCCAAAATTCTACCTTTGAAGTACCCAAAGTGATTTTTTACTATATTTTACGTTTATTTTATCTTATTGTTTTACTATAAGTAATATAATATTAATTATTATTATTATTAATTATTTCATACACGTTGGAGTTCTCAGTAAAACTCGATTTGCAGGTGATACAGCTGTAACACGGACGTTAATAAGCAACGAAATTTTGGTCCAACCAAAATAAACAAAAACCTCAGTCTTCTAACTGAGTGAACTTTTTTCTTCGCAAGAAATTTTTGGTTGAGAAGGACTTTTTGGATGAGGAATGAAGAAGGTTTTCTCCATCTTATTAATGGAAGCAAAAGTATACATTACTCAGCTTATTTTATTTTGTTTCAATTCTCACGCTTAGCCTCCACCGCACCGGGTGATTTCCTGCAATTATCATTAACGGAAATCTATATAACAGACGTTGTGTTCATAGAGACAGATAACAGTTTTTGCTTGCATCTGGTCTTGCATCACCTTCAGCTTAACTCGAGACACCTTCTCTGCGTGTACGAAATAAAGTGATGAAATTTTTATGTTCATTGGCATAACGAATAATGGCCAACAAACATTATAAATAATTTTCCTATTACTCCTAAACTGTTGTACTTACAACAGAATAATTTCATTCATGATTTTGATTTCAAGTTTTTGTCCAGTTGAATTCTTATTTTCCCCCTTCTTATTACTCATTCGGCCGAATTTGAATAAGATGTTAGGGGTCGTTCCGAATAGGTTATAAACCGCATTTTATAACCTTGCACGGTATTTGCATCATATCGCAAATCAAGTATTCTACGACACACTAGACTTGACTGTCTATGTTCACGATTTTATCTACATTTGAGCAGTTAGTACCTATAAAAGCATTCGTAAATCCCACCGTTGTTGAACTATGTCAATGTTTAATACAGATTCCTTTCGATAATTGCGACCGATTTTGTCTCCCAACAGTTCTATACCTTGTCACGATCAGTGGGAAAGTCATACTGACCTCCTTCCTCGCCAGAAGAATTATGTTAAAGTGTGGTAACATATCTCTCAAACCAATATCACTGTCCTGATAGACAGGTGCTAAAGAGCAAGTCATAAGGTGTTTAATCAAGAATGTACTAATTGGCCAGACACTGAAGATCATTCTACTTTCATAAAGCTATGTATTGCAAACTGCCTTCCCAACGAAGAAAACTGATAAGAAGCCATTATTAGCCACAAGGGTTATATTTCCCGTCTCTACATTTAGCGCTTTTATGCGTAAATATATTATATCCATGACAATCGCGGCTTACATATTAGCAATTACAACACTTTTTGGATCAATTTTTTCTTCAGAATCACTCCATAGTCCATGTATCCTCTGGATACGCGGCCCTACAGGAATGTGCGCTTGGGCGAGTGTGGTGTGCGTAACTTATACATATAGAGCAAGCCTAGTGATTGGGAAAAAATAGTTGCTACCGAAGCAAACGTCCTGCACGTTCCAGCCGTTAGGTTCTTAAGATGCCGTGACGAGGGTCCCTAATCACAGGAGACGGTGCAGGACGACCGAGGTCGAGCTGTTAACCAGGTTTCTGTCTTCTACCGGAATTCCATAGGTGGCAAGTCCATCAGTTGGAAGGCGAAGCGACGGAACTTTCGCTGTTTTCTGTTATTGACTGTTTATGCAACTTGGCGGGAGGAGTGATGCAAGAGGGGTCTCACGAATGCCATTGAACAAGTTGGATAGTTGGAAGTTGGATATCTGATCCAATGAATTTGGTGATTTCAAGTGTCTTAATTACATCAAGACAAGCACGTACTCTAAGTAGTTGAGTAGGTAATGGTTTTTCAGAAACACATTTCATTTTGAAGCATTTACGATAGAGTTAGATGCCCCACCAGACCCCTCCCGTCTAACTGAAGTCGTTACTTATGGAAAAAAAGAAAATACGAGTATTATTGAAAGGGAACCACAAGATTGCGCAAACCTACTAAAATTGTGAATGAAAATCAAGTGAATCAGCGTTGAAAAAACAAAGAAAATTTGGTTTGCTAACATTTATGTTATTGATTTATGTGTAAGTTGGTGACTGGGCAACTTTGCGCTCTCCCAAAAATTCAATGAGGGGCCAACTTTTCATGAAATTCATGGTAGAATCTGAATCCGGAATAAAAAAGTTCCAGTCATGCAGCATGATTGTATGAGCAAATCACATTTATGTTAAATTGAGACGACATTTGAGCACTTCGTGCGCAAAGAAATTGTTAGCCATAAATTTTAATGGGAAAAACTCATTCTAAGCAATTTTCTACTATTCAAACAAAGATTTTGGGTTTTTTTTAGAATTTCCAGCCTTTTCATAAATTTTTTAGCACATTTTCAAGAAATTCAAGTCCATTTTTCATCATAAATTTGAGCATTAATTTTTAAATGACGTAGGTATTTTATTGTTGATCTTTTTTTAAAGCAGATTCTGATTCCACACTTGATATTACTACGATATATTACTACTAATGTTATACCAACATTTTTTTCGGATTGTTTCTGTGAATAACGTGATGTAACTCAAAACTATTCGACCGATTTTAAAAATTCTTCCACCAATATAAAGGTGAATCGATACAAGAAACATCGGTCAGCCTTTTCAATCTGATCGAATCATCAGCTATGAAAGGGATGCTATCAATGACATGCAAGAAAAGAAAATGGACTGTCTGTGACCCCTGCGTAACTCCTAACGATACAAAGATATGAATAGAAAGACCGTCCCTTAATCCTCACATTAACTTTTCGGTCAGTCAGGTAACTCTCAACCAAGCTAAGGAAACTTCCATATACACCGAGCGAATCAAGCACAGACGGAATGAGCTGACCCCCCCCATGACGGGATTTGGGTGCGGTTGATCGACCATAAAATATCTATGATGTTCTGGTACTATGGAAGACAATTAAGCAATCAATACTAAGATATAACATTTTAAGGATTGAACTATTAAAAAATCCAAATCTCAAGAAATTTCGATGCAAGTGGGTAGTTTTTCGTTTGTATCGGAAGGTTGTCTTTAACGCGATGATAAGCGAGAACTAGAGTCGATACCTAAGTGGCCAGCGGCAGCCCCCGAGCATGATGGATTATGTAGTACTACTCTTATTATCTGCGACCCACTGTGGGCTATCCGATACAGAAATAACAAACCTTTGCTTAATAATTTGCAACGTCTTTTGTATGGGGAAACCATGGGGCGTCCTTTAAAATTCCACAGAACGACTTATTTTTAAAAAATCAGCAAATTATTATAGAGATTCTATACTGAGCTGCGTGTTACTCTCAAGTGACCAACACCGGCCAGGTATAGATTCTACAGCCCATTTCTGACCGAAGTTACCATTTAATTTTTGATCACGTTATTTTTCGAGTTACCTATGTCAGTTATGAGAGGTAATTCAATGAAATTATGATAACCATTAATATTAATTATAATCCTTAATTAAAAAGAAGATTGAAAAAATAATAACAAATACGGAACAAGGTTTCATTTTTTTAGGAACTTTACCGTAGATGCTAGAGCACATAAAAATAAATAGAAGCTGTATTTCAGATCACATCCTTTTTCATTACTGAATTACACATCACCCCCCTTCTTTCTTTCTTTGACTTTAATCGTTCCGAGAGTTTTAGAAATGCGTTCATTCGATTCAGCAAGAAAAATTACGTAGTTATATCCCCCTCCCCCTTGCAATGTCATACAACACTAGAGGCATTATCTCATGGCAAAACGCTAATTTCGATTAAAAAATTCACGTTTTCCCATGTTCAAACATCAATTTTTTTGTAAAAAATTGGTCTAAAATTAAAATTTAATTGACCGATACAAAGCTGATAATGTGTAGATGTTTTTAACTCATTCATTTTCCAGTAGATGGTATGGTGGTGAATCAACATTGAAAACTTTTTTAAAAAGCCAAAGGTTGGCAAAAATTCAAGTTTACGCTAGGCAAACCATGTACGACGTGACTTAGGAAAAAATTCTATGGAATGAAAATAAAAGAGAATTCAATGCTCTTTTCAAAGGTATAATTTAAAATATAATTTATTTGGTAAATTAAGGGAGTTATGGCCACTTCAGTGAAGTAAGGTCGAAAATCGAAGAAAAACTGATGTGTAGAATAGGCGAAAAAGGAGAGGACTAAAAAAATTGCTGAGTTAAGAGTTGTAGCAAATTAGTTGCTGAATCGATCCCTGAAGTTTTGTCGTTCTCAGGAAAAATTATTATGCGACTTATTTTCCAAAATTTCACTTTGGAGGTGTAAGTCTATTTACCACTTTAATCTCTCGGGTAATTACAATATTTGTAAGATCAGAAATAGCTTTTTAGGTTAAAACCATTTCCTTTAACTTTAGCCCTTGCGTTTTACGCAACTTGGTCAGTGTAAATATAACAGAAGTCATTACCTACCTCGTTTCTTGGTGCATTGCGTCAGGAAGAAACAAACGATCCTAAAACTTCCTGCCCCCTCCACTCCTACACCCGAAAGGCTTGCTAAGGGTGAGCAAATCCCATTCATCTTAGCCACTTGAATAAGAATCAATACCCTAATAGACCATCCAGAACACGCACTTATCATCCACGTACTATACCAGTAAGATCTTATTCGAGAATCTTGAGCAACTGATATCAAACATTTTCAAGTGTACAAACACGGCAACAAACACTGCTATCTACAACCCCACCATAGGACAAAGTACGCGTTTTACGTTATGTTAAAGCTACGAATGGAAACTCTACCAACCTTATAACCACTTACAAAAGACCACGAGAACAGTTCATGGGGTTTCTCAAGGGCCATTAATGAGCAAGTTAGTTCACTTTCCATCCATTAAAGGAAGTTAAGTTAATTTTCTTAAATCCGTTTAATCAAATCTCCAATTGAAGGCCCGTCATCGGATTGGAGATTGGTGGAGGGTAAGCAGAGGTACCAATACGATAAGGTTAAATTTCCTGATCTGCAATGCATACACATTTTATTTCCACTCCACTTTACGTTTACTAACAAGAAGCATGAACGTAAACATATGATTTTATTTATGTAGTCCACGACACGACGAAAAGTAGAACTGCAGGAAAACAAAACCAGTTGTAGATGACAGCAGATGAACATAAAATACGGTACAGTGTTAGGGAGCAGCACAGTCCGATTCGAAATTCAAAAGCTATTGAAGGATTGGGATCAAACTCCAAGTTCCAAGGAATTGAAAAGTTGTTTGGCCTTTATCCTGTATTGATAAACAGCACCTAACTCACTAGTCAATTATTATTGGTAATGGGCGAACTACCCAACAAATACGATCGATAAACCTAACCTTAGTGTTAGGAAGCAGGACTAATACAAACAAGCAGCTAACATATCCAGAGCCTCAAGATCCATAGCTTTGTCCCATAGTAACAAATGATTCGTCATAGTAGTGCCCATTCAGTTTTAAAACTACAGTATCTATTCGTGAAACTGTAAAAGTGCTCCTGAAGATGCGTCACTATTAAATACTGTCAACTGACAAACCCAATTAGTGTCGAAACAATCGCTTGGGAACCAATTAATATTTATATTCCAAGAACTTGTTAATCAAAACTGTATTTACGAAATCATGCGAAATATTATGATAAACACGTTCAGAGAGTGAAGCCTCAGTCCAAATGTAACTTTATTTCATGTGAAACTTGCTGGGATTTGAACCTTGAACCTTATTTGATATAAAATTCGCCACAGGTTCTCCTGATATCATTTCCAAGATTTTGGAATAGGGGTCACAATAGATTCCACTAACATAACTATTGAATTCTCCAATATCATCTATTATAGAGTATGTTGTGAGTAGAACAATATATATTTAAAAACAAAGGCGAAGGGCTGTTAGTGTGGGAAAAATCAATTCACATTCAACAAATGATCTGTAAATGAATGTTCCACTTGTAAAATGCTTATCTGATCAGCATGTTTTCTAAAAATGTATTTTTAGTGCGAATTCCTTCACAACTAAACAAATGTTCACGAATCATGAAGAATGCTTAAATATCAGTAGTACAACATAGTGGGAACACTAAGGTGATAACTGGAGCCTCGAAATTTGCATATTTGCACACTTGTACCTATATCGTTTGGATTCGGCGTTCTGGATCACTTGCACTCACCTCCGGTTCCAATTTAAATTTGAAATATCTTGCAATTTTTTGACACACCTGAATTTGTTTCAAAATGTGCGTATTACAAGCATACTCCAAAAATAGGTAAAAATGAGGAAAAAATCAAGTTTCCCACAAAAATTTTCCGTTTTAAAGCATGAGTTTAAGCTTTATGTCTTGGCTATATGATGTTGTTTGAACGTTTTGATTGGAATTCAGGTAGCAAAGCTCAGGTAAAAGGTTCTTATAAGGAACTGCAAATAACAAGTCACATGTTAGCTAAGGCTGTTTGGGATAGCGCTCAGCCATAATTGTTCATTATAACGAAGTTGATTAGGCTTATTTTGAATGAAACATGTGAATAATAAAGATTTAAGCACCACCTGCTTTATGACTGGCTACCTTACCCATATACCACAGATTTAATCATTTTCCCAATAATAAGGGAAGATTTTCATATTCTTTAGAAATGTAGGGGTCTTTAGAAATGTCGGGGAATTTTCGATTGTTGTTGCACATTGAGGGAGGAGGGATTTAAAAAAATATCTAATTCCGAGTTCTACTAATAACCAAGAGCTAATATGCAATGGATTACATCAAAACCATGAATAATTTACGCTATATATTAAAGTATGTGAAGAACTATTTTACCTGTCGTAGAAATCAACTCTTCCAGCGTTTTTAAAAGATCCTTTGTCCAAAATTTCGATCATATAGCCGATGGTCTCCGAAGGTTCGATAAGTTTATTGCCGCTCACCAACGACTCAAAACTCTCCTTGGTACTCTTGTCACTAACGGTATTGATAACTCGTGAGATCATGTCAGTCTTCACTACACCTGAAAAATCAACAGCACATCAAGTAGGAACATACGTGACCAATTTACTAACGCTCTCAACATCTAAAGGGTACTTTTCAATGTCTAATGTCAACCAAGAAAACGTTTTCAAGAGTAGAGCGTGAAAATCGAATTGAAAAACAATCCATCCAGTCCATCCACCGTCCTGAGCAAACTCTGGACCAAAGTGAATGACATGGGTCAAAAACTCGGGTCTAGTTGGGCCTAGCTTCTCTCCTGCAGTTTCCACAGGAGTGGAACTTTCCTATAATGTAGGGTAAGGTGCTGTACCTTGAGCCACTTTTTGCATTTTGATTTTTCCTGGAGGTAATTATGGTCCAATCAATTCGGTTTTGGTCTCAATCCGTCCAGAAACAAGTTGGCTTCAGAAACCAATTTTCATAATATTTAAATCAGCATTCATCTGTACGTACTACCCAATTTCCCCAAAACCCTCCAAACTGGCTCATGGTACTAACATGGTTGTACCTGGAGCTAACTGTGGATGTACCTTGAGCCACATATACGATTAATAGTAATTCGAGCAGTTTCTCAGATTCAGCAGGAAAGTTAAACATGACTTACTAAAAACCTTTTTTTCATTGTCACAGATGAAAATAGGAACTATTAAATGTCATTCATTTCAGGTGAGACCTCACTAAAACTTTGGAAAAATGTTAATATAATAATTAAGACTGAACTATTTTGAAAAGCCTGGTCTTGAAATATTGACTTAGGTCTATCGATTGACTTAGGTAGGATGTAATTCATTTGAGGTGAGATTTCACTAAAACTTAGGAAAAATATTAGGTAGTATAATAATTATGGACTGAACTATTTTGAAAAGCTCAGTCAATTTCAATGAAATCAGGATTCTCAGAGATCTAAAAAAAGAGAAAAAAGTAGGAAGTGCTGAGTTCATTGGATGGAACCTCAATTTTCTTAAATCACTTGTTGAGATCGAGTTCGGCCCCACATCACATGCATTCCGTTGAATGAAAGTCCAAAACTAATTTCTCCCCTCCTGCCAAAGCCTTTTGATGTTCAGCTTACTCCGAGGCATCTGCAGTATACAGATTCAAACCATAAAACTCACCATCAACTCACCTCCAAACAAAGCTGTGTTAGATGGCTCATGGTACAAACACAAAAGTGGCTCAAGGTACAAACGAGTATATCATACATGAAAAACAGCCTGGATGAAAAAATCTCAATGTTTTGATGGAGAGTGACTTGATTAACTTTTAAATAAGATACTTCACTACAAAGTTCAGGATTAATCACCTTAAATTTGTACTTACTTTGGTGATAATAACTTCCTCAGCTGCCTCAGAAAATTACATCACAACACCGCAAAAACGTTATAACCTTCCAGTTGGATAAGAGTCTTGGCATCAGCTGTGAAATTTTATTCCTACTTTTTGGTGATGTGTGGGCTCGTGGATTATGGGAAAATAATATTTCTATCGTTACTCCAAACTCAGAAAGTTACGGGTGGCTCCAAGTACAAGCATGTGCAAGGTACAGCACCTTACCCTACCACAGGCCACAATCAAACAATAGATGAGTGATGTAAATAGAAGTGCTATCTAATAGAAATATTGAACCTTTGAGTAATAATTTGCTTTCTGAGCAATAAAACTTAAAAAAATGAAACATCCAAAACGGAAAATGAATTGGACATTTTTATGCTGATGGTTCTCCCGAAAGTGAAACAATATTAACTCGGAAGCAAAAAAAAAAATGAGCTCGGATTACGATGTGCCTTTACAAATCAGGGAAATGTAGTGATGCACATCTATTATGGTTTTGGGTTCTTAGGGACCATCATCTTATTGACTGATATATTGAGACGTATGACCACTTATCACCAACAAACATTGTACTGAACATTTTCTGAACCACGACTCTGAATTTCCAGTTGGTCATAATATCACCCCTCTCATAAAGATGAGAAGGTTCCTCCATATTTAGAACCACAATCAAGATGCCCATTTCAAAAGGAGACAGGGAGAGAAAGGGTAAGATTTCGGATTATAACAGTAAAAGAATGGATAAGAGTAGGAGTTTGTAAAGAAGAATCTGATTGGGTTCTATAAGATATCAAAGCTATTGCCGGGTATAAATAAAGATAGAGAGCAACTGATCCGATTTCAATGTCGTTATACAACCAGCCCCGTACTTGGAGCACTAGCATCGAGCGTGTTTTGGAAATTACTCGTTCTACCACAAGCCTGCTTATTTCAAAATTGAATGGCATGACGTGAAAGACGAATGAAGAAAGGTGGTAACAATTACTCACCATAAACCCTGATCATCCATCAACAAATTTATACTAGTGGGTACAAACCTTCTGATCGTTCAACCTGAAGCCAGTCATTGACGTCCTTAATCAGGTATCTTTCGCCCAAACATTTTCAATGGGATGAAGGAGTTGGATAGTTGACTGCATTATGCATAAAGACAATTTTGGCTAAGCAGTAAGTCCACTACCACTGCAGCCCCCAGATACGCTACTTATTGACTCCTGGTCAGTTCCTTCGTTTTGTCAATACCCAGATGTCCATAATGGATTACCAACACTTGAGCTCGTAGTGCTGATGAAAAGTGAACAAGGTCATAAAAAAAAGGAAACCCATCCTCCAAGAAGAACGTTGATAATTTATGGCGCCTTAGGGCATGAATGCTTTATTAGGTACCTTTTTCCAGTCTAAAATGACATCAGTAACGTTGTACCGTATCTTCTTTTTGGAGTTTTTCTCTAATGATCCCAGGTGAGACTGGAAAGAATGTCAACAGGTGGTTGTACTCGTATGCAGTATACTTGTATCATCGTCCCTCGGGGAACGCCTACTTTTTTACAGGGAAATCACGAGTGAGATAAGCATCCCCATGATGAAGTTCTGGATGACACTGAAATGAAAGAAGAATCCGGCACGAGACTGGGCCCAAATGCCAGATAGTTTAGGGATATCTAATTCGGAGTGAAACATGGATCTATAGTCAATGATCTATCTTTTATCATATGAGGTGACGACTGTTACATTTTGTAAATAACATAACAGTATGACTCTTCGTAAATACAAAATTTTATCCTTTAAATCTAAGGCAAAGGGTCTGAACTAAAATTTACTCTACGCAAAAAGTTGAACCTGAATCAAATGAGCTTTGGCAAACCACAATCAACTTTTGGCAATATTAATGTTGCCAGGTGAATGGCAAAAAAGTAACCAAAGGAGGGGGGGGGGGGAAGAATCGCTCAAAATCATCTCATATTTCAATTTTTGACAACTTCGCAAATTTGATGGTCATAAAAATGAATATGAGAAGCACGCTTTAGGAATTATAGTAGTTCAGTGAAAATGCCCCATTTCAGCCATCTTCGTAAAGCCTCCATTTTGAGATGGCAAAAATAATTTATTATATCAGGGTTGTGGTTCAGTCTTAAACATGCCACGCTTTGTTCCTGGAACTATACCAACACTATTTTTCTTTGCCGTGTAATAAAAGCTTTTTGAACTGTTACATGATGGACAAGCAACTGTCTGTACGTTCAGACTCTTCTGATCATTCCAAACCTTCTCCACTGGTTCTGGATTTAGGATGATCCTTCACATACACTCCAAATGTAGTCCTGTTCCTTCAGTACTATAGGCACCATTTTGCCCTATTTTTTGCATTATCAGCCATGAGCCTTAGAGTAAGGAATGTAGTGAGACTGATGTTTAAAACGTAATTGTGCACCATATTTCATTAAACTTATTGCCTGAGAGCCGTATACTTAGACAACTCTCAAAAATGTTACCTCGTGAAATATTCAACAGGTTTTTTATCCGTAAAAAGAGTAACAAGAAGAATCTGTCTTGAGATTCCTAATATAAATGTCTTAGTAACACCATTGAGTTAGTTTTACAATAATTAATGTCTAAGTTTGACAAGGTTGTCTTACCAGGAGAGTAGTTAAGTATGCGGAGATCCGGGTTTTCCTCAGCTAGAACTCTCAGGTACATTTCACGAGAAGCCTTGCTGACGCAGTAGAACCCCATTCCTTTGAAAGGCGCCACTGCAGCTAAAGATGTAATGTTGATGATTGTACGGGGCGCTCCGGAATTGAAGATGCGCAAGAAGGCAGAAGTGATGGCCGTCATAGAGTACAAATTCAGGCTCATATACCTAATGAGAAATCAAATATTAATTTCAATACAATATAAACAAGACTGGAAAAATGTTATGTGAGCTGTACCAATTGTAAAGATTACTGAGCAATGCAAATGAGTAAACAAACTTTGTAGAAGCAGACAACAACCCTATAAACAAGAAGCAACAATACAAAATTTTAATTACAAAACCAATATTGAATGTTATTGATTATTGATAATTATGTCAATTACGCCCAGTGATTTCCATGAAAACCTAAGAGGCTCTTTCTGAAGAAAGTCAGTATGGAATAATTAGATGACAATTCAGAACTTGGAAAAACCCTAGCCATGCCTGGATTGAATAAGTAACAAGAAAGAAATCTGGCGGGCCAACGAAAATAATGTATTGTTCTGTCCAACATTTACATCCGTGAATGAACGATCCTCATTTAGTTTGTGGACTATGTTCTATTCACCACACTACCCCTACCCTACAACAATGAACAGTATTGCCCCTCCAGAACATAGGATTACCAATACCTACAACGCATCCATACTATGATAACATACCATGAGTAATATCGTTAGATATTATTAAATTTAAAATAGAGTAAGAAGGGAGCAAACATAACGGTCACCAGTTCCATTGGTTGAATGGTTATATTTTGGCAAGGTTAGCCATCTGAAGGGAAGGGCACAGTGGTAGCAACCGAACAACATAAACACGGGATACTGCAACTCTCCCCTTCAAGATCTAATTGCATTAATTATAAACAAACATAAATCACTATTCTTCAATGCGTACATAATCGTGACTTACAAAGTAGGAACGAATGAATCATTCGCTTAGTCTTCTTAACCAGTCTTTCAATTCTTAATTAACTGTCTTTCTTATAAATGTAACTCATTTCAGTAACTTAAAATTAAACTAAAAAACTTCACATGTGTATTCACTAAAAACTTCACTTGTGCGCGGTAATTCCGGGCAAAATCGACTCATCTACAAGAAAAAGTGATTGCTTGCCACCCCCATGGTTTACAGTTTGCTTGGCCTGCAGCTTAGTAACATGAGCCGATGTCGGTGGCGGCGTCAACAGGTCAAACCAGTTGCGAATTTGACTCCCAATCAACGCCTCGGCAGGTGAAATGCCAGTGGTTAGGTGTGGAGTATTCCGGTAGTCTATTAGGAATCGTTGGATAACCAATTCCAATGACTGCAGGCCAAGTGGTAGATGGGAAGAATACTATACTAAAAGGTCAAGAGTAGACACTAACTTTTTATGAAAACTCCACTCTGCAGTACTTGAATTCTGCTTCTCTACTGAATTCTGTTCTGGCATTGAATGATTTCTATTCCGATTTGTAACTACAAAGAGTCTGTAAAGTACAAGTTGGCCACAGAGATCATCACTGAGACTGGACACCTCAGTTTTTTCATCAGACTGCTGGATATGCATCAGTGAACAGTCGATTGAGTCATCGTTTTTTGAAAAAATTCCACTGGGAGAAACACACGCGAAATAGTCAGCTAAGAGGATGGTCCCCCCTATTGGGAAAATATGTTAAACTAAAACACGTGTTGGTCAATAATTGCTACTCTACTAGACTCACTCTTGCCAGTAGGGGATGCTGTCCATGTCCTTAGCCAGGGAGCCCTTGCCCTCGCTACCGGCGTTGTGGATGAGGAAGAATGCGTCGTAAGATTCATTTCCGAAGGACTCCAGCCTCTTCAGAAGAATATCAAAATCCTTAGTCAAGTCACAGCCCACGTACTTGAAAGAAACACAAATAATTAAATTATTAAAGTCCTTAAGCCCTGTAGAGAGAGAGAAAATTATTCAGTAAGCTTTGTTAACTACCGACAGTCAGAATAAATCAAGGAAAATGAATTTAATAATACAACATCGTCATCTTACCACCTCTCCAACACTTTGGTCTTTAAGGAGTGCAAACGGATGGTTGGTCCGTATTCATCAGACTGAGTTGTACCTAAATCGAACAATCTACCCAGTTATCTATAAATTTGTTGAGGTATGGATTTTTAAGTTGCGTTCATTGTCTAAAATTTAGGCAACAAAACCTTTGACACTAAATTAACGAGATTTTTTTTAACGCTTTGGACGGCTTTTGCAGTATTTTTATAATTTTAGTATCTTGAAACATAAGTGAACAGAACAACCCACCTTTTATTTATTCAAATATTCATTTTTTTTTTTTATGAAGATTAGCTACTGAGAACACTTGATAAATCAAAATAACTGTAAACAAACTATTGCACAGCTCTTCGGAAAAATATTTTTTTGAAGCAGCGATACTAGTGATAATCATAATTTAGCAAATATGTGTGTATTACATAATTACTAGCTACCAACTTCATGAAAATATCTACATGTTAACAAATGAATCAATCGTTTGATAACCCCACTTAGAAACAAATTTCAATTTTATAGTGATTTTTTTCGGATTAATACAGTAGAAGTCATGCTTGTTAAAAGCATAGTAAGTTTGAGCATGCGCAGTAGCTATTAATGATATTATCGTGTTAAAATCGATATGGGGTTGGTGACAAAAATCGTAATTTTCCATCTACTCTCCGAATTTGAGCAAGATCGAAGGAATAGGCGTTGAGAAAATGAGGTTTAATAAGCAAGGTTTGCACATGAGTAGAGGAAGGTATTAGACGTTTTACAGATAAAACTGAAAGGAGATTATGAAAGCATAAAAACTGTAAGAGTAATGGTTCTTACATGGTTTTAACATTTTCACAGTTTCAGATTGCAGTATTAATTTGTGAGCATTAAAGGATAGAGGATGCTAAACCCACATATTTCTTGAAAATTTGATCAGGATCACACACACAAACAACCAAACAGACGAAGCAAAAACAGTTCAAAATGGTCTAACACACATAGGCTGGTTTAAAACACTAGAGGAAACTCCGTTTCGAAGAATTTTTTAAATCTCTCTCGCACAATACTTCCGCTACTTGAAAGTGAACTCGGAAGCAATAACCAGACACAATCCCAAAATTTCATTTAAAAAAAAAAAAACACAGTCACGATGAAGTGTATGAACGTGAGAAACAGGACAAAAATGACTCACAGACACAGTATATAAAACAATTGATCAAATACGTACCTCCGTAATAATGTCGGCGTTGATTTCATTGATCTTGCGGGCAGTAGCGACCAAGGCTGAGACGGACCTAGCTGTGAGGCAGAGCTTGGAGTTCGGAGCGAGCACCTTAGCGAACTCGAAAGCAATCGCCTGCCCAATACCCTGGCTCCCTCCAGTGACCAAACAGAATGCTTTCTTTCCAGTAATTTTACTCATCGTTTTGAATTTCTGAAAAGAAACAAAATTTTGGAGATTACTTTTGTTGTATTCCGTTTCGTTTTTATAGTTCCGGGAACTAGCTCAGTGTAATGACGGTCCACACCTGAAAGGACGCGTTCGTGGCATGAGGAGAACTGACAAGGGAATGAAGGTGAGCCTGTTCAGGCGACTCACGCACATTCTTTACGCAGGATTACGCAACAAACTTCCTACTGGCTGGTTCCGAAATGCTAGTCGTTCCAGAGACAGGTTACACATTTTAATCGAACCAGGCCATTCAGAAAAATAAAAATGAGGCGAGATAAATTTTCAAAAGTTACGTCTTAAAGGATGAAGTCTTCTTCCAATCATTGATTTTTGACTAAGGGATATTACCTGTAAGGGTCATATCATGTTTGACACAATTCATTGTTACAAATCAATATTGATCCCTGCGATGTACAAACAAAAGATTCGTATAAGCCATGATTGTTACTAAGGTAATATGGATTTTGTCTTGGAAGTAACTTGACTAAAAGAGGGCATTGAGCCTCGTCAAACTCAATATCCCCTAAATACTCCATGCTTACGTGTAAGACAATAATTTTTATTGTTGAACAATGTTTTCGTATTTCTGCCGAACTTGATTCTGACTCTGGAAGTTATTAAGGTTTCTGGGGATCGTACAGCCAAACTCACCTATTTATTGAAAGGAAGTGCAGGCCCAAGTGGCACTGATGCTGAAACGTGGAGGGGGTCAACGCAGTGATTGTCTAAGGGAGGCATTGCAGCTATGTTAGTTCGAAAAATCTGGGTGTGAGACGCATCAGAGTGGGGAAGTTCTTCTAAGTGCGGTCGAACCAGCTTTGTACACGAGTAAAAGCTGCCCTTCATCCATAGTTCCACAGATGCCAACAATGCCTTCGATTCCTTGAGTAAGAACAAACAATTTTGAGCCGTAGAGGGAAGATGCATGGGCATCTCTTAGGTATGCTGAAATCCCTTAAATACGCCTTTGATCATTGCCAATGATAAGATTTCTCAGGAGTGCAAGCTACCAAATAAATTGGTACGCTCATGTTTCGTACTGCACTGGATACTACATGAATGCACAGGGACTGGAATCGTACCACTCTCTTGCAGAATTAGAGCTCAAAGGGGGGATATTTTCCCCTGGCATCGAAAAGTTATCTGATCACTAAGCAGGGCCTGGACGAGGAAGCCATGGTGTTACGGGTAAAGTTCGGGATTGGGTCAACATCGTAGGAAAAGTGGCTGAAGTGATCAGGAAGATCCCTCTGCAACGCAATGTGCAGGGATGTGAGAGTATGAGACAGAACTGTACTAATTTCTGCCAGTTAAGTAGGGAAGATCGGCAGTAGAAGTGGAAAAGCAAAGTAGAACTTTATCACATCCGAATGAGCCACCCAAGTTCCGGCTGAGTAAGCCTGTCTGGAAACTTATTCAACTTAGAGCCCGATGAAAATCATGCTTAGTATTCCAACTAAGGAAAGAATGCACAAGGCTGCATTTAATGGAGGAGCACAGTTGTTGGTTGATTTCCCAGCTACTTATCACGCAGAGGAGAGCACTGGAGAGGATCACGTGCAGTAACTCATCTCAATTGCTTAGCATCGTGCTAACAACTTGAGATGACTAGAACAGATATACGAGTATATTGGACAGTCTCGAGGTATATGGAGGAGTCAGAGAGGCCAGCTAGCCATTGTGAAGGCTGTGATAATCAGCTGTAACTTAGTCAGTGTTGAACTGCACATGGGATGGCCTTGTAAATTATGCTCTTGAGCCGTCCTGCATGGAATTATGTAGGCCTCGATTCAGTCCTGAAGAAAGTGCGGATGTCCCGTTAATTCAAACAGATTGTGAGGCGCAGAGAGAATTACGTGTTTTGATGGTCGCATGATTAACGCCGACGCCGCTTCATACTGCTCACAGAATTGGATAACTACTTCCAACAATGCAGTGAACGGCAAATAAGATGCAGCAGCAGTTGACCTGAGGGGATAACAATATTTATACAATGATGTACTGTAAATCCTCCTCACCAATTCATTTTGAGATATACACAATCATGTAATACCCCAGACCTGGCAGAAATCAGGGAAGAATTATTGAACCGAATTCACAACATATATGAGAATTGAGACAGATTATTAAGGAACTTACAGATACCCGACTATTTTTATCCATTGCCTTACCTCCTACTTCTTCTACGCTGACAGCCGAATCAAGCTCCTCTTGACCGATCGATTCCTCTTTGTTGGCTGAAGTTATTTGGTCGGCCGATTCCGAAGTATCTTGGATATTTTCAACCTCTTTGGCAAGATAATCCGCTTTGACGAGCTCCACAAGTTCCCCGACTGTCAACGCCTGTTCCGGATTTAGGTAGCTTTTTAACCACTTGGTCGGGACGTCCTGGTCAGAGAATTCTTCGCTATGGGATGGTGTCAGAGTCAGATCTTCAGCTAGGAGCCGGGCAATGCAGTCCTGTCTCCTTTCTTCCAAAGACTTCAGCAGGTTTTTAGAAGCTTGTCCACGACCTTTCTTGATCCTCTCTAATTTCCGTTCTGAAAACATCCAATACATTAACAGAAATACTCTCCCTAACAGATTTTAGCACAAAAAAGCAAAGCTCAGTAAAAATTGTTGTGGAATAAAATTACAAGGTAAGGAGACTACGATTAATAATAATAATATGTAATTAATTTCTCCTGTCCATGTGGTGATTCACTTTTCAAATTTGTACAACTTTCAACAGTTTAACAAATGAAATGAAAGCAGGGAGAGCTCCTCAACGAAACATACTAATCATCTAACCCATGAACAATATATCTTGAACAACTAAATGAATATGACGATAAGTTTGTGCAAAATCTATGATACAGTAACTGGAATAGAATTACTATCAGGAGGCCCTAGAGGCGAAAGTACTCAGTAGTAAAACACAATAAATGGAAAGGGCTACTTTATTTCTTCCCCTCATCAATCAAATAAATAGCCAAGCACAGCATACACCACTTAATCACTAAAAATAACGTAATAAACTACGACGTAATGTCTGTTTTCAAGAAATCTAGTACCTATAATTTTTTATTGACAGAAAAGTCAGATGGTCGTGCCATCGATTTTGAAGTAAGTTTCATTGCACTTGAAAATCAGCAGTTGAAGTGTAAAAAAGTGCAATAGAAGTGCAGAAGTTTCATTCGCTTTCTGTCAGTTGCATGCCTACGTGGGTGGTTCTCAGATTACAGGCGTTTATACCATTCGGGGTGCTGCAAAGGTCAATTTTCGGTCTTGGATTGGTAAGTAGAAAGGCGTTTTTCGAGAAAATGCATTAAAACCATCGAAACTCCCAACAATTATGACGTTTTGGGAAGGTTAAAGCTGTGAAATCTCATTACCGTGACAGCCCCATGACGATCAAGTCAGCTTTCCTGTGTTTTTGAGCTGTTAGCAGCTGATGCGTGGGAAGAGGTTTTCATTGTAACTTACAAAATTCTAACGGTATTTCGGAATTGGTAATATTCTGAATAATGAACAAGTTCATCACCATTGTCAAAATGAAATTTAAAATTTGGTGAAATCTCCAGGTATCCACAGTTGGCATCCCTGTCCATAAAAAGATTCGTGAGACAGAGGATCTTAACTCTCACATACGGTCCCGGCTTCTGCGTGGAAGGTCGAATTTCAGGTTCGTACTTTACAACTCATCATTACTCTACAATCATTTTTAAGACCACAATCTACAAGATTTTTAGCACTGATCAAGCATTGTCCCAGCCCTAACTGATCAAAAGTGACGCTTTTTATGTTACGAAAACCTGTCTAACTAATTTTCTGAGGACGTTTACGTTCAACCAAGCAATAGATAGGAAAATGTAACTTCCGCAGTGTTCACCGTGTCGTAGTTTCATGCTTATTTAATTTATTCAATCCCTGAACCGTCTAGGATTCAGAGTAACAGATTTCGAACTGGTTACTTCATGCAGAAAATCAGCAGGTTTAAATAACAGTCAGAAAAAAATAGCCAATTTAACAGCAGATAAGAAATTAGCAGAATGGAAACAGCAAACTAACAAAGCTGAGGAGGGCTGAAGGGCCGAGTGGTTTCTATTTTGAATTCTATTGTCAAGAGTAACGAAACGTCATGCCGGTTTTTCAGTGCCTAAAGACTCAATGTCAACCCCCTAACTGAAATCCTGCCATTATTGCACCAATTAGTTTTTGTTACGGTAAAACGTTTCGGTAACGGTGATGACTTAAATAATTGAAAATCATTATTTGGTAGATAATTTAGAGCAAATTGGTTTCTAATTAAAAATTTATCAACGCATACCGTTGATTCAATTTCAACACCCATTCAACACAACACCCAAGAGTACCATTTTTTCGTTAACCATAAATGTCGTTCTTAGACCGACCGCTAGGTTTTAACTGTCTACTTACAGCCTATATACACCATTCATAAAATCATAAAAGCTTGTCGCGAGATTTCAATTTAAAGGTTTGTGTAAATTAACTAGTTCCTAGGTACCTATTTCATTGGCCAACTTATTCCGATAAGTTTATTTTTTTATTTCCGTTTAATTAGGTAAATACTTACAGATACCTATCTAGTACCTACTTACGCAAACGTCGCGACAAGCTGTTATTGTAAGTAAAAATGTGTAAGTAAACATTTATTTCCTTCTTTTTAGGGAATTTAAATAGAAGCTTTCTTAAAAAAGTTTTTTGTTTAATTTATTTATTACTTTTTAGTCATCGCTAGCTAGGTTTCTGAGTCTGTTCATCTCATTCAAAGCACCATTGTTGCAAGGCCGTTTGCCGGTTAATTTGGAACAGTCTAGCTCAGGGGTTGTCAAACGGTCAATCGCGAGTGCTTTTGGTTCATTATTCGATAATAAACCATTGTAAACGCTCTTGAAAAAAACAATTTTAAACCCCCCTGAAAATTTCAAGGTTTACGTTTCAAAGGTGAGAATCCAAATTTGCAATAAAAATTTTTCCGTCCGTCCGCCGATTTCTCCCAAACGGCTGGAGCAAAAGATCTGAAATTTTCAGGAAAAATCAATATTGGTTCAACAACGCCCCAATTCTTGAGCCAGCTCTCTCACTTAATTTAAAGTGCTCTTTAAGGGTTGCCAAAGTTTTGTAAAATTTCTAAAAACCTCAAAAAAAATCAAGGCGGCCTAAATTTGGACTTTTTTTTAAAGAACTTTCCATGAGGAATCGAATGAGCACTTCCCCAGGTTCGTAGCTCAAACCATTCCCAATATACCAGTGCCAACATTTGCGTTTTGGTTTATTATTCAATAATACATTTGCATCCACATTCACTACATCACTAGGTTACTGCGATCAAAACAAACACTAGATTTTTTTTTTTTTTTTTTTCGCAGTAACCTAGTGATGTAGTGAATATGGATACTGGAGTGAACTCCCAAAAGGGTTTATAGCCGATACACGGGTTGAAGCATTCTGATATGCATGCTCCGTCTTACGAAATTTAAAATTTTCAAATAGAATATTTTTCCATTGTAATCGCTCTTGAAAAAAACGCTGCAAATTCTTTCAATGGGGTTTATTATTCAATTGGCTTGCGTTCATGATTTGAATTTCTACTAAGCTTTGGAGTGTGCGTGTTTAGCAGGTGATAGAGCGATTATTGAATTTCAGGAGATATGCATGGAGCACTTGAATCGGTTCTCAACCAAAATACCTATTTGGATTGATCAGTTGATCATATTTCTGTGCCTCCTGAAATTCAATAATCGCTCTATCACCTGTGAAACACGCACACTCCAAAGCTTAGTAGAAATTCAAATCATGAATCATTGAATAATAAACCCCAGTGAAAGAATTTGCAGCGTTTTTAGTAGATCTCGAGGAGAAAACATTTTTTAATAAGTAGGTAACAAAACTACAAAAATTTATTACGTAATAACACTGCTTGCGGCAAAAGGCGGCTTTATCCAAAGTCACTCCTTAGTCAAGTTTAACACCATATGTAACTCTTTTGTTTTGTAACAACGAATAAACTCGCAATTTTGAATAACTAGGAGTTTTTTCATTGATATTGTAGAGAAGAACTTGAGTAAACCTAACCCAAACCTTGACTAAAATAATGTAAATTGTGCGGAAAGCTAATATCTATATATGCTACGGTACACCCTACCTAGGTGTATGTACACGGCAACCCTGCATCACACATACTTGCAGCCTCTCAGAGTCGATCGTAAGTAGTCTAAAAATATTGAGGTAGATCGCCAGCAGTTTAAGTTTGAGCACCCCTGGTCTAGCTCTTCAATAAGGAGACCTTCCAATGTTTTTACCCTACTTAAGGCCACGTATGCTTGACCAGCAGCAAAGAGCCTCGGACCTAAGTAAACAACTTTTTGGTCGACATTACTACCCTGCATTTGGTGTACTGTGCAAGCCCAACATAGAACAATTGGCAGCAATCTTCATTCAGCGGTTCCGTGACTATATTTTGCTGGGAATTGCACAGACTTGGGTTGAAAGAGATGAACACCTACTTTACCGAAGTCCATATGGACGGATGATTTATCAGTGTCATTCATTTGTGCTCTTCGGAAGCAGGGCCATATAATTTCTATTAGCGGTTGTCCTTCTTCTTGTCTTCTTCTTGTTGTCAAACTTCTTATCATTCTGCTGGTATCAATCAGCTATTTTCGTGTCTGCTATATCAGCTTTACCTATGTGACGGACGTGCCCAAATATTACTGATCTCCGAGGTCCACTGATTAAAATATATCTATCGCAATAATGCTGTTAGTTAGACTGATTAAGTAAACTAGGACTCCCAGCTCAGGTTCTCGCAGAACTATAAAGGATTGTAGACCTTATCATGACTCACCACAAACTTCCATAAAATGAAGTACATTATTCTTATCTTATAATATAAGATTATATTATACAGGCTGTCGCATGCTGTAGGTTATGGGCCCATTAAGGAATTACAGCCATACGGTGCAAGCTATCAAAAAAGTTGAACCGGACCTTTTCTATAGTATTTTCACTGTGCTTGAAGGTGGTGGAACCCGTTTTTAATTTTTCGATGTTTTAGTGCCTCAAATCTTCGATTGAAACTTGAGGTTACCTCTAGACGCCCCATTTTTTATTTTAGTTTCCGATTCTACGTTGAATTGGGGAGAGAAAATACATCGTTGAACAATTTGTTTAGAGACTTCGTTTCAGAGTAATTTCACTTTTTGCGAACAACAAAAATCGACGAATTCTTTAAGAAAAAATGCTTTTCTCCAATTATCTTCAATATTTTTTAGATTTTGACCACATTTTTGAAATCAAGATCAAATTTCCCACCAACAATTGCCAGTTTCCATAATCAACAATCATCATCAGAGGACTGACATTACAGTTCGACCAATTCTCTAGCTGCACGAAGGGAGGTAAACAACCAATTTGCCAATCGATGGATTGGCAGGCAATACCCGGTCAATTGGTCTGCTAGATCTCCCGATCTCACCCTACTGGATTTTTTCCTTTGGGATAACTCAAAGATAAAATTTACGCCAGGCAACCCACTACACCAGAGGCATTAAAAGGTGATCTGGTTCAAGCTTGCTTAGCTATTCCACCAGATGTGGTACGAAGAACAACTTCTTCGGTGAGTGATCGACTCGCAATCTGTTCCACCACCTTCAAGCACAGTGAAAATACTATAGAAAAGGTCCGGTTCACTTTTTTGATAGCTTGCCCCGTATGGTAATAGATCTTGTAATTCCTTAATAGATGGGACACCCTGCATTATAAAATCTCGCGTCACCGATACTGCGTCGTCCCCCCGTTTTCCACTTCCGTGTCACCCTCCCGCGATCCACTTCCGCGAGATATTTTTCGGCTAGTTAGTCCAAGGCTAAAGCATATTACATGCTAAAACATAGATTTGGGGACAGAATACAAGAAATGACTGACTAACAAAAGCAATTGTATACCCCCTACACTCCAACACTTGGGCATTGTATATTGTACCTATTGTTACTTTGTGTTTAATGCTTCCCATCATGTCACGACACCTCGAACGCTAAGTGAGCTTTATTCTTCCCTGTTCAGTTTCTAGCAGATGGCTTCGTCGAATAGGCTTCGCTTTTCGAATCCAGCGATAAGTTCCTGCGAACTTCATTTTCCTCCATGCTACACTGCACAATATTTGCACACTGCCAATCTATAGATATATATATAAATGTGAAATGGCTTTATGTATGATCCAAACACTTCTCCACCGATTTCCCTGAGAGTGGGGGCAAATTGACCAGCAAGTTCTAGGGATGGTTTTAGGCTGTATCCTCCTACATTTACTCCTCCGTAAACGTCGCCTGTGTCTGTAATTAAGGAAATCTCTCATACTGTCATAGTAGAAATATCCAAACCTCTACTATTATAATTAAACATGAATGAGACACTCTGGAATGTGAAAGGACTATTGACGTGACGGGTTGTTTCTTCATCATCCGAATGAACTAGATTCTCACCTATTACCCTAGGAATTGGAAATTTGATAACGTGACTCCCTGGGACATTAGGAGACGATTGGAATAATGAGCTCCATCCTCATAAACTGAGAGATCTAAGTTATCTTAAGCTCATCCTAGGAAGTTGGAAATGCGATAGGGTGATCCCCGGTAACGTTAGGAGAAGAATGATGCAACAGGTTCCAATATCTATGCCCAGTAATTTTGCCAGTTGTTTTTCTCAAACTGTCTCCTGGCGCGGGAGCTAAAATTTATTTTCCTCCTTTTCCCAGAAAAACATTGAAATTCAGATATGAAAAGGTAATACCCAAAAACATATCCATGATTCAAAGTTTTCAAGTGCAGAAATTGAATCTTTTGAAGCTGAATATTTATTTTGTGTTCACTGTACTTCTTTCATAAAATCATATATTAAGTTCACCTGCGTAACTTGATATTCATTGACCGTTCTCCCTATAAAATCCCGTTCTATAAATTCAATAAAATTTCACCAATTATTGTACAACCGTGACCGAAACAAACTAAAATGATTGTGATGACAGATACCTCTTTCTTCAGTTATCAACTGTTGGCATTTGAATTTTTTTATTGCGAACTTGTTTACCACGGTAAGCCGTCAGGGAATCCTAAGCAGACGACGAAGGAGAAGGAGTTTACTAATGCCTAAAAGTTGATCCGGAACTTTGAGATCGTTTTGCGAAAACCCGCTTCTAAATCGGTCAAGCCTTGAATCTTCACTTGGTTAAGATATTTATTGAGAGAGTATTTTTTCCACTTTGACTGTAAAAGTGTTACGTAAACTTCAACTTGATGTCATGACTGCATCGACTGTGTCATGTTCTCCTTCAGACTATCTCATAGGGAGATCGACTTCAACAGGTATATGAAATAGGAAACAAAACCCATTACATATAGTGATGGCAACACTTATCAAAAAATCGATTTTCCAAAAAATCGTATCGAAAGAATAAAATCGATTTCAAATAAAAATCGAGACCAAAAAATCGATTTTTTCAAATCTATGAGATATACTAGTATAACACGGTATAAAACAATATATGGGGCCTGTAACTTAAAAGTTCAAGTTTACAAATACGGACTAATCCGGTAAAATTGTAATTTACAATCTACATCTACAATTTTACAATTCTGCAAGGGTACTAGTACTGGTACTGAGTAGAGTAGAGTTACAATTTTGTAACTAGTGTTGACTGACATGGTTAATCAGCTGATTTGAACTGATGATTGTTTTTGTTCTTCTGCTGAGTGGTATGATCAGTATAATTTGTCTAAAATAGTAGTTTATAATTTTACCGGTGTACACCTTGTACTTGTAAGCGTGTACGTTTACCGTAGTGCCGTCTATTTCGATCTGTGGTAAAATGGTGACTGTGTAGAATCAGTAGAACTCACATCGTTACTGAATACTGACCACCGGAGTAAATACGGATCGTTATTTTAGATTCTCCACACTGGATAATATTTTAATGTATTATTTTCATTGTAATATAACAAAAACGCATTTTAAACAGTTAAAAATCGATTTTTTCGGTTAAAAAAATCGATTTTAAATAAAAATCGCCTTTAAAAAATCGATCTTAAAAAATCGATTTTTTAAACAGTAAAAATCGATTTTTCAAAAAAATCGATTTTTTGTTGCCATTACTAATTACATACCATTAGCGAGTGACTACCGCAACAGTGTGAGTCACGGCCGTGACACTCCAAAATAGAGCAGTCACATTTTATTGCATTAATCTTATGTGACTAAGAAATTTAATTCCAATTCTTTCCAAGCTTAATCACCAGAGGAGATAACATAGTAGAAAAACCCATCGTGTCACCAAATTTATTCACTTTATTCAGAATTAAACCTCTCAAAATGGCCAGTTATCTGAGAATCACCCACTTATATGTCATTTGGTATTTAGACAATATACCATGACTTCGTTTAATAATTTATAAACTATATATTTGTGTAACAGGGACATAATACAGAAGTGTTGAACCTTCGTGGCATAATTTGCATAGTTTGTGGATTTTTATGGATACGCTTATTATTTTTTGACGCTTCGAAAAGATTGTGCTCGTCCGACGATGCCTGTTGATGCAAAAAGATGATGCGACGCCACGTGCTCGGGCAGCCAAGGCCAAGTCTTACCGATCGATCCTCCACCCCTCACCCCGACTCTTTCTTTTGCTTCCTCCTGAAGGTCTGAAAGTTTTATTTTCTTTTTATGAACTGGCTTGAAATGTTCCTCGAGAAATTCGGATGTTTTCCCCGTTCACCCATTACAAGCTTCAGGTGGGATGAAAAGCCAACCACTCAATGATCGTCGTACTCCCGACAGGAAAAAACTGTCTGCCAAGTTTGGTGGAACGCGATTGCTTTTTCCCATATGTACAGGGTGGCCAAAATTTAATGGACCAGGCATTTATCTCCGTAATTTCCGAGCATAAAAAAATTTCAAATGATAACTTCACTAATTTTTAACAAGAAAGTCAAATATCACAATTTCGCGCGTTGCGCACTTGTGCAAAAGCGCGACTTGGGCAACAACTTTGTTATTTCAAATGGGAACCCCCATTTTTATTGCAAATTCGGATTTTACTAAAGATTTCATGAAAATTTGACCACTCAACCAATTTTTTTTATTGCGCGTAACCGGTTCAGCGAGCACGCAAAGTTGTGCAACCCCGAATTTGTCAAATAGTTGATGATGGTGATCTGTAAAGTGTGGCACATGAATTTTTATTGGTTTTTTAACGGTGATTCACGTGATGCTATCCGTTTTTTGATTTGACCTAATTGTTGCGGAATAATGACCAAAATTTGTTTATTTCGCTTGAAAAATCATCATTTATGCCGACTTTCAACTCTCAGATTTAGATGATTTTTCACTTGGTCACTGAAGAAGGTTTCAATCTCCTATTTTTAAATTTTTCAACCTTGAAAATTAATCCCCTTAACAATATGAAAACAGACGCCTAGAATTAAAAAAACGGGCGCGAAATAAACAAATTTCGGTCATTACTCCGCAAAAATTAAGTTATATCGAAAAACGGATAGCATCACGTGAATCAGCGTTAAAAAACAATGAAAATTCATACGCCACACTTTACAGATCACCATCATCCACTATTTGACAAATTCGGGGTCGCGAAACTTTGTGTGCTCGCTGAACCGGTTACGCGCAATAAAAAAATTGGTTGAGTGGTCAAATTTTCATGAAATCTTGAGCAGAATCCGAATCTGCAATAAAAAATGGGGGTTCCCATTTGAAATAACAAAGTTGATGCGCAAATCGCGCATTTGCGCACGTGCGCAACGCGCGAAATTGTGATGTTTGAATTCCTTGTTAAAAATTAGTGAAGTTATCGTTTGAAATTTTTTTTTAGGCTCGGAAATTACGGAGATGAATGCCTGGTCCATTAAATTTTGGCCACCCTGTATATTGAAATGATTGGGGAGAGGGACACAAAAAAGGGGGTTACTCACAGCTGATCTGAACGTCTGAACGTCGGCAGACTGATATATATCTATATTACTAGCAAGATTTACACTATATGGAGAAATTTTTATATTTTTAAGACACTGTAAGAATACGGTTGAATAGCAACAACATTGAGGATACAGAAGATTTAGAAGTTGTTTTTATAATGTTTTTGTAGGATCGCACGCTACCCTAGGGAACAATATCCACGTGTCCGGAGGATCGTCAGAATGGAATGAAAACCGTGGAGTTTTTAAAATAATTTTACGCCTGCAATGGAAGTCATGAGGAACAGTCTAGGCGCCAACCCGCACAGCCTAACATTTCTTAGAATTATGTGGGTAATACCGTACAGTTTTAGTAGAGGAGCCGAGGGCGAAAATTTGCACTTCAGCAGTAAGTTTGGGATTATTGGGACTTTCTGAGAGAAGTTGACTACCATCTCAAAATTGGTCGAGTACATAATGGGGGCCTTACAAAGATGGATGAAATTGCGCGTTTTAATGTTTTTCTCCAATAATTCGTAAACCTCCATACTACAGGCATTTTCGTGAGTATTCAAGTTGTAGAGCATAAAAAGGAGCCATTATGAAACACTTAAAAAGCTAAATGGCAGAAACTTCAAAAGTTTTGGCCGGGGAGAGGGGCGGGCCAGCTGAATCACAAAGCATGGGGAGGGGATGCATCATGCGAAATGTTTCCCAGCAGTAGTGGAAGTTCACGTGCATCTGTGGTGCACGGGAATGGATGTGAATTTTCATCTTACAAAAAACTTGAATAGGTACTTTGGTAGATAAACTAATAAATAGCTAATTAGTTAAAACAATTCTAATTGTACCTTTGAAGCAGGATAAATACTTCCATAACATTCTACGGAACAAAATATGAAGAATATGATTATCTCGAAACAATAAGCTCGACAACTTAGAAATGTTGAAGTTTTTCAACGGATTGGAATTGTTGGAGGTGAGATTTGATGAAAAGAAAGAGTTTGGAATGGACTAAACCCTGGTTTAGAAGCTACGGGGAACACTAAGCAGCGGACAGGGTGGGTCTCAAGAGGACAGTTTCTTTGAGTGAATGTGTATTGTCCAGTTTTCTATCACTGGCACACAAAAGCTGAGCAAAATTCCATAAAACTGGTCATGAAATATTTATTATACGTATTAAAGCGACAGAAACTCGTAGGATTCAAGAAGCATTAGTTTTAGAAATCTATCTAATCTAAATTTAACTATTAATTCGTTATCATGGAATAATAAATAAACGTCCCCTCCCTCTACCAAGAGATCCTTAGAAAATTCTGTGGTAAACGAGTTGTTGGTGAATTATTATGTTATGGCATTTTTTTAAAATAATTACTCATAACATTTATGAGGGGGTAAGAATTTACATGGGGGGGGGGGGTGTCATTACGCTTGGGACGGGGAGGGGGGGGGGGTCACCCCTGCTATGTTCCAGAGTTTTCATTCAATGTTCTAAATCAGTGGTCCCCAAACTGCGGCCCGCGGATGGATTTGGCCAGATGCGGCCCGCCGCCTGCGGAAAAAATGTATGGATCGACAAAATTAGGCTACCGCCAGAACGTGATGGCTTCTAGGAAATCAAGAGTTTTCCCATACAAATTATAACCATTTTTGGTTCAACGTAGTGTTTAACTGAACAAACCTTTTCAGAAATATATTACATGTCAAATCCAAATATATATATCGAGCGATACTTTCAGAAGAACACATGAAAAATTTGCTTATGATTGAAACAACACACTTTGATCCTAAGTGGAAAGACATTGTAAGCAAAAAACAATTGCACACATCACATTAGATATTTCCTCCAAAAATACTTTTTTGAATATAATAATTTTAAGTAAATCAAAAGAAAATATATTTCTCTTAAATGCTCTGTTCTTATATTCTTGAAAATGAAATCGTTATTATTTCTTATTAAACGATGGAAAACCAATAATCATGGAATTAAAAATTTTTATTTAATTGCTGCGCGAATTGGCAGTTTTGTCAAAAACTTGAAATCGCCCGTTTTCCATCTCGCCTAGGAACCCCATTAGTGCTTGACGTAGAACTGTGCAGGCCTAGCAAATCGTGCGCTAAAATGTCAGCTTTACGACGATGTAGTCCTTTTGGTTTTAAAAAATATTTTTAGTTGAGAAAATGGTGATTAACTGCAGAAAATCGCGTGTTTCTGTTAAAATTGAGGTTTTTCCAATAATCTCGACGAAAAAAGGTTGGAAGCGGGATATACGTAACTTTTCTCGCTGAATCGAATGGTGACAACGCCAGACCTCTCATGTGACGATTTAAGTTAGTTTTGTCGGATCCATAAACCTGTTTGTAATGAATTGAAAGCAACTCATCGCAATAAATGATGCCAGCGAACTTGGCAACTCATGGCCAAGTTTGATACTCTCACAAGAACACTTGAAAAATTTGCTTAAGATTGAACAACACACTTTGATCCTAAGTGGGAAGACATTGTAAGCAAAAACAATTGCACACAATACATTAGATATTTTCTCCAAAAATACTTTTTTTGAATATAATAATTTTAAATAAATAAAAAGAAAATATATTTCTCTTAAATGCTTTGTTCCTATATTCCTGAAAATGTAATTGTAATTATTTCTTATTAAACTATGGGAAACCAACAATCGTGGAATAAAAAAAAATTATTTAATCACTAAAAACCAAGTTTGGGTTCCTATATGAGGCCTGATTTTGAATTTGTCAAATTCGTCTAGGAGTGTTTAAAAACCCTGTTTTCAAGAGTCTGACTTTCAAAATTTTCCATTCCTGAAAATTCAATTGTTAATATTTTTTATTGAACAACGAAAAAGTAATTATGGAATTTTAAAAAATACTATCACCAAAAACTAATGTTTTGTACCTATACGAGGCCTAATTTTGAATTTGTCAAACTCGTCTAGGAGTACTTCAAAACACTGTTTTCGATTGTCAAAAATTTTCAAAATTTTTCCGGGGGGGGGGGCACTGTTGGCCCGCACCACCGCTTCAACATTACGATACGGCCCTTCTGGCAAATAGTTTGGAGACCCCTGTTCTAAATTTTCCCAATAAAGTTACCTCTCCCATAAATGTGAAAGTTCTCCAACCAACGTTGACAGGAGTCAACGGTAGTGGGGGTGGAAGACGTAATGGTCTTTCGGAATCGCTAGATAAGAGGGGGAGTGAACCACAACAAAGAAAGGACCTGACACGCGTACCCTTGACTTAGTCAGGAATCAAAATCGGTATTCGGCAAGGACAATTCCGTCGGGCACCCCACGCACTACTCCCTCCCATTCCCGAATCCTCATTCGTAATCCAGAGCCTATCGAGTTCTGGAGGGTCTATTCTGAACCGCCGTGGAGGAGGACAGTTCATTCCTAGACAGACGTTCGAGTTCTGCGCACCCCCATCCACTAACCATCAGTCTCAAGGTATTTCGCTATAGCTTTCGCCATTCGTGCATAAAACGTAGTGCCAATCAATCTCGGAGAAAACCAAGCTATCGCAATGCCTGAATATACAAAAGTGTTGATTTCCAGATATTTTTGTCACGTCAATATCTATTTAAAAACAATTTCTAATTCAAGGTAAAATAGTAAATAAAAAATTTAGTATTTTAAGGCTGAAACTTAATGGGTATTTATGGGTAATAAATGGGTTATTCCGCTTATTAATGACGTATAATTTAATCTCAAACTAATTAGAGTGTGAGGGAAATTTATCAAAAGAAACCCTCGATTTCGTTTGAAACAACTGCTTTTTTCCATTTAAGTACAGTTGTTCTTTATTTTCATCGTAAGTTTTTGAAAAATACTGCCGCAGGAAAGCTGATGTTCTGAAACGTATTTCCTCATAAACTCTATTTTGCTCCAAGTATACAAAGGTCATTTATTACTATTTCAAACGAAACTGATCTTGAAATCAATATGAAAATTCTGATATTTCAGAAGAAAACCGATACAAATTATTAATGTTTCTGTTTCAGATAGCTCTTCTAAATAATCGATTTTTCGTCCGTGGTACATTATCTAAACTCAGCGGCTCGCACCTCCATATCATGTAATTGCATTTTAGATCAAAATACTTGGGCTAACGCCATTCAGGCGGTCTAGCACAGCTCTCCCGTTCAACAGGCTGTGCAGCCCGACTCCCTACTTAATCGATTTTTCAAAAGGTGAGCGAATGGATGATTGTATATTAACCCGAGTGGCCTCATTCGATTCAAAGTGCTATTGGCTCCTTGTGTTCACTTTCGGGAACCAAACAATTTTTGTTGTTCGAATTCAAAATTTCCACTCGCATTCTGCGTTTCATAGCCTACTGAACAAATTTGGTTCAGTCAGTTTCCTTGTTTCAGCCATAAATTCCAAAATTTTGAATGAATTTAGCTCATATTTTGAGGGATTACGCGGATAAGGTCTCTTGATGAACGTGAAATTGTTGAAACAACCGTAATTGTACATGTTTCAATGAATTTTATTATGGTTTCACTTAGATTGTAACCAAGAAGCCATTTTCTACACTGCCATTTTCTTGGTACTTAGTGTATTTTTATCCGGATCAAAAAAAAAAAAAAAAAAAACTAAGCGCATACATCGAATGTTTTTGAGACTTCCACTTTTTGATAGAGTGGTCCTTAGTATAACCCTTCACGGTCGATTGATCAAGATGCCAAGATTACTAGCAAATCCCAGATCGATGTTGGATTTTTTAGCCAAACTTTGATCCAGTAGTTGAAAAAAAAAAGCTTCAGACCAACTTTTTTTTCTTTTAATTAGAGTTTTGAAACGTAAAACCAAAAATAACATGCAGGATTGTGCATAGTCATAATGGAAGACGAGATTACTCGGGTCTGCAAAAATGTGCATTAACCGGGGGACGTTCCATTTTTATACTCCTCCAAATCATTCAATATGGAACAAACCCGACCAGTCCTGCAAGAATGCAGAAGAGTGAGATCCAAAACTCCTGCGCAGATGATCGGCGCAGCAAAAAATAAAATAGAATCAAATACAACGCAATCTGCCTCTCAAGTGCGTAAACCGCATCATGTAAGTCTGCGTGATCGTAGAGGGTGCATGCTTCAATGAAGGCCACTCAGCATAGGGTAATTATATCACTAGGCTTTTATTCCAACTTATAATTACATATCAGGTAGTCAGCTTATTAGAAGGTACAAAAAAATCTATTATAGACTGGCAGACAAGCTGATTTGCCGGCTTCCCCCCTTTTGGGGGAGGGGGGGAGGGGTGTTGAATGGGGAAATAGAATGACTAAAGGCGTCAGGGTTCCGAATGTTTCATTCTTTATAGAACTTTCATAGGGAATTGAACGATTGAAATGGGTTCAATTTTGGAATAATGCAATTTTCACCATGGAACTACGTTTTGGAACATTCAAAGTATTTATTATACGTATCCCCTACAAATATTAGAAGTACATCATCGTAATTATATCATTTCACATTTAATCTCTTACGAATGAAACATATTGGTAAGTAAGGCACAAATTACCCAACGTTTTCATATTTCATTTGAACAAATATTTGCTAGCATCATCAAAGGTGTGTTCACAACCTACGTTCACTTGTTTGCTATTCCTATGCATGTAACCTCATGAAACATTCACTGTTTGTATCTCAATGTTCTAGTCAAATATTTTACTGGACAGTAGTTGAAATTCTTTACTGGGTTTTGACGTTGAAAGTCTTTTAGACATTTTTTCTCCCTTGATTCTAATGTTTTCGAGGGTGCCGAACACGAATCTGAAGTTTGCAACCAAAATTTCTCTCCGCGTATCTGAGAAAATGACGAAAAACCACGATATATTCGCACTTTTTTCTGTTTTTCGCTTTTAACTCAGAAGCTACGCATCGTGTCGAAAAGATTGTCCCATTTATTCTGAAAGAGGATTAAATTTTGCGTTGAATGAGTTGCGTTTCAAAGTAACTAGTGTTGCAGGAGGAAAAATTGTTTTGTTTTCTTCAAACTGCTCTAGTTTGAACGTATTGAGATATTTGCAATCAGATTTTACCATCGTGTTCAGCGTGAAAAAACTTTTTTAAAAGAGGGTCACCTGCTTGGGATTTTTGGGTAACTTTCCATTTGAAATGCCCCAAATCTCCCCTTATAGAGAGGCGATTGTGCTCATCTTCAAACTTAGCCTTTTGAAAGCCTATTTTTTGAGCAAATTTGAGTTTTTAGATGCATTTTTTTCTGTGAACCAAAGAGAAAACCAAACCAAAGAGTAAACCAAACCGATGTTGTCGGAGCCAACACAACGATATATCGATGTTATCGAACATGTGGCATCGATGGCAAAACATCGTAATATCGAAGCAAAACATCGATCGTAATATCGATGTCGATGTCCCATCCCTAATCCCTACATTCTACTCTCAACTTTCGTAACCTCTTCAGAAAAGCGCGTGCCCTCTCGTCTTCGTTCTTTTCACTCGGATCCTCCGAACCGCCATCCGATTTGAACCCTGTTTTCCGCGATAATTACTGCTGCCGTATTAGGATTCCTTTCTCGTTTGCCTTACCTCTCCACTGATATTTCCCGTCGGTGTGCGGCATCAACTTCAGAGCTGGAGCATCAAGGATCTACCGGTAAGTCCCATTTCCTGGGTTTTCCCATCTTTCCTTAAAATACAGTCCGCTACATTTAAATTTCTGATATCGCTAAACCAAGAAAGTAGGTATAAAAAAATGTAATAAAAAATTGAGAGGTAATAACAAAAGACTTCATTACACCCAATTCATAATTCAGAGGACACATTCAAATTACCAAGTCAAATTATCCAAATCTAATGTGTGACTAATTACAGCAAAACATCTTTTTCGCTCGTTAACTCATTTTTCTCGCTTTGCGCGATTGTACGGCTGAGGTTCTGCTTCAGGCTGAGACTGACAATTGACTCCATGGTTCCGGTAATCGTCTAGGTTTCCTCTTGAAGTGGAGGACAGTGGTCAATAGTCTGGATGATAGGGTCGTCAAATTTCTCATCGTTGTCAGAATAACTCGTAAAGTTCTGGTTGTTTTCGCATTCTCCATCACAGAATGTACAGAGTGGTGAACAAAACAAATCCAACTTCCGTCAACCATATCTCCTCTTCCAGAACATGATGAGCGAGTCTGACAAAGATGAGAAATTTCAAGACCAGAATATTGCCCTTCACTGGGAGAGGAAATTCAGACGATTAACGAAAGCATGAGGTCAATTGTCGGTTCTAGGCCTGATGCAGAACCCCAGCCGTGCCCCTCCTAGCGTGGAAAGCGAGAAAAATGAGTTAATGACCGGAAAAGCTATTTTCAAGTAATTATTCACACGATAAATTCGAATAATTTAACCTAATATTTTGCATGAGTCCTCTGAATTATAAATTGGAAGTAATCAAATATTTTGTTATTACCTATCTTTTTTTATTAAATTTGTCTATACGTGCTTTCCATTGATTGTGTGCTAGACCTGTTTCTTCGTTTCTCCGATTTGGCACTGCTATTCACTCTTGGATTCATGATGAACCAGAACTATTACCAGAAACCAAAGCCATTGAATGAACGAAACATGATACCAAATCCAAAATCACACGAACGACTGTTTTGGTTTTGGTTTATTATTCAATAATAAACCATTGTAATCGCTCTTGAAAAAAAATTGTAACCCCCCTGAAAATTCCATGGTTTACGTTTCAAAGGGTGTAGAATACAAATCTGCAATAAACAAAATTTTCCGTCCGTCCGCCGTACGCCGTGCGCACGATTTCTCCCAAACGGCTGGAGCAAAAAAACTGAAATTTTCAGAAAACATCAATATTGGTCCGACAACGCCCCAATTCTTTAGCCAGCACTATCACTTAATTTAAAGTGCCCCTCAAAGGTTGTCAAAGTTTTGTAAAATACCTAAAAACCTCAAAAAAATTCAAGGCGGCCTAAATTTGCACTTTTTTTAAGAACTTTCCATGAGGAATCGAATGAGCTCTTCTCCAGGTCCGTAGCTCTAACCATTCCCGACACGATGCGTACCTTCTGAGTTATAAAGGAAAAATTGAAAAAAGTGCGAAAGTTTCGTGGTTTTCCGTCATTTTCTCAGATACGCGGAGAGAAATTTTGGTTGCAACGTCAGATTTGAGTTCAGCACCTTCGAAAACACATGAATCAAGGGAGAAAAAAAACTTCTATCAAACAATCCACCACAAAAACCCTGGGGACAGGACTGCTGGAAAGATCTAAATACTTTTCCAAAACTAGACGCAAGTTCTCAACAGCACAAAAAAGAAGTAAGAACACCTACTATCTCACCCCCTCCATCCACTCCATTTCACATTGAAAATTGAGTATTCCAATCAAAATCTTGGCCAAAAATTAAAAAATGGATGGAATTACCCCACCAATTTTTAAATTTCGTCGGGAAATTGGAAATTTCCGAGGTTCATTGCACAATTAGAATAAAATTGGGATCGAATGGAAAAGGAATCACGGAAATCGCAAAAAAAAAACCTATCAAGTGTGTCAAAAAATCAAATACCTCAAAACGCAAAGTTGCGCAGCCACGAATTTGTCAATTAGTTGATGACGGTGATCTGTTAAGTGTGACAAATGAATTTTCATTGTTTTTTAACGCTGATGCTTGTGATGCTATCCGTTTTTTGATTTGACTTAATTTTTGCGGAATAATGACCGAAATTTGTTAATTTTGCGTCCGTTTTATTTTATTCTAGGCGCCTGTCTTCAGATTGTTAAGGGGATTAATTTTCAAGGTCTGGTTGAAAAATTTAAAACAGGAGATTAAAACCTTCTGTGATCAAGTGAAAATCATCTTAATCTGAGAGTTGAAAGTAGGAATAAACGATGATTTTTCACGCAAAATAAACAAATTTTCGTCATTATTCCGCAACAATTAAGTCAAATCAAAAAACGGATAGCATCACGTGAATCATCGTTAAAAAACAATGAAAATTCATACGCCACACTTTACAGATCACCATCAACAACTATTTGACAAATTCGTGGTTGCGCAACTTTGCGTGCTCGCTGAACCGGTTACGCGCAATCAAAAAAATTGGTTGAGGGGTCAAATTTTCATGAAATTTTGAGCAGAATCCGAATCTGCAATAAAAAATGGGGGTTCTCATTTGAAATAACAAAGTTGATGCGCAAATCGCGCATTTGCACACGTGCGTAACTCGCGAAATTCCGATATTTGAATTTCTTATTCACAATTAGTGAAGTTATCATTTGAAATATTTTTTAGGTTCGGAAAGTACAGAGATAAATGGATGGTCCATTAAATTTTGGGCACCCTGCATATTACGTTGGAAAGCCATCGATTTTACTCAAATCATCATGCTGCCATTCAAAGTCAGCTTTCTACATTGACAGAAAAAGCCCCTGGGGCCACTCAGCTGATCCTGAACGCAATCGTTCGATTCCAGATTTTCCACAGGAGGTACCAATCAAATTTCAACTGAAAGTAAGGACACGAAATGTCGATACTTACAATTGTGCAACATACCGTACATACACACTACATGGAAATCCACAAGTAGAACAACTGAAATTCAGCGTGGTAATATAAAACACCTACCTACCCTTCACTTGCATCAAAATCATACATCGCAAGTCTTGAATCACTCTATTTCAAAAGGAGCTTTTAAAACAACATTTCACAGGAATTATATCAGTTGATGCGATCTTCACACGACACTAGGGGATTTTTACTATATCCAAGCACATTCACATTCACGTTGATGTTCAAAGCCTAGAGAGAGTAAGAATGGAATGAACATAAAGCCATCCGGGTGATCTCATTCGAATGTTTGACGGCTCCAATGAATAACGAACATTAAAAAATAGTGTTATTTCGAAAGTTTTTGATGTTCAGATTTTTGTAATTTCAGCCCCTCCTTTTCACCCTTTGGGATTGACAGTGACCATAACGGCAATTCAGTAATATGTTGTGATTTGTGACAAGTATCGTTAACTTGTGTGCAGTCGTTTTTTCAGAAATGCTAAGAATTTCGACGCGAAGCGAATGGAAGGCTTTTTTATTCGATTTTCGGATTCTACAGATCTTGAAACGTAAAACATATTTTAAAAATGTTATAAATGCTTTTTTCTTGGCCGATGAGAAAGATTCATTATTGAAAATAATAAACCAAAATTCACATGGAAAAGCGGCAGAAATCCACGTGGTTGGAGAGCATTTTCAATTTCAGATGTCTCGAAAGTTGCTGAAAAGCCTAGTGAATCGGCATCACATCTTGAAACGGAAGAAAGAACAAAATTAATTCCCTCAGTAGACTCTGAACCTCTCAACGCCAGAATAAAAAAGATCTTACAGCTATAAAAGTTTGCCGATTCCGAGCGATGAATGTAAAATTTACTGAGACAAGGAGCACTTTATTCTGGAATGTCGGAAACACGGCAATGTGTTCCGCTTGTTCGTGGCACTGTCTGTTCGGGATAAGTCATTAGAACATCTCCTAAAAACTGTAAAACACTTGGATATTTATCCAACGATATCTCCTTAGTCAAATCAACAGAACAACCCTCCACGCGACGACCCTTGTGAATTTCATCTTAGACAAATTGTGACATTTCTATGAGAGTAACCTCCGTAGACCATACTGACACTTGCTGAAACCACGCTCCACTCAAAAATGAACGAACCTGAACATCATTCAATACTCGAGAACATCAAAGAGAAAACTAAAAACAGTAATGGGTCGGAAATTTGAGATATCCAAAGAATTACCTTTCTTTCGGATAGGTTGAACAAGACATTTTTTTTGAGTTTTTCAAGGAAAATGGCTGAAGAGATATTAAAAATATCAGAGTGCTGCAATGATCCGTCCGATGACTATCATAAAAACCTATCAGATTGGGCGGACCACAAGTGAGCTCCCAACTGGGTTTTTTTAGCTTCAAAGCAGCAGAAATTATCACCTCATCAGTGACTTGTAAATTGAACAAGCTGCCCAGGCGTGAAGGGTTTATTCCACCAATGAAATGCAGCAGCTGGACAACAGACCCAGGAAAACGGGAAAGAACAAACTGATCAGAAAACAGAACAGCCAGCTTGTAAGAGATGTCACTGCACCATCAACTAAGCCGCAGGAGTCCTGACGACCTTGCTTTAGTTTAGGTATAGCATTTTACATTATCCTCTCTCGATTAGGCTCTTTCAACACGTGAGTCATTCCACTGCATCACAACTTCTTTTTTGTTACGACTGCTTGTGGGTACCCTGACGTTCGGCTTCCTTGCGCCTCTCTCTAGACAATCGAAAGTGGCCAGGCCAGTTTTTTTGTAGTGTTCAAGACTATTTACTATGATTTATTACTTATGTCAAGTTCTTAACATCGATAATGCCCTCCGATACTCACAATAAGTAGGGTGTTTACTCTGTTTTTATTTTAGAACCAAAATCATTGATACAACACATCGTACGTAACGTTAAGTTTCAGCCAACATGAAACATTTTTAAGCTATTTCCTTTAAAACTGAAGTCTTTGTGTGGTTACCATATCAATAGCATCATCTTAAAGTTACGACGATTGATATCGTATACTTATTTCTAAGATTTACATATATTTATAATATGCTAACTGTGAAAAGTTGGTAAAAATGAATTATGCTGTTATAACTCGAATGAAATTGTTACTGTATATTTTAAATATTGTGAAACATGTAAGAGGACGTAGTTTAATTAACATTAGGGATGTTTTCTAGTATGACCAGATAGGTACCTATCTAGTTTTCTTTACTGAATGCACAGATATTTTAAAAATGTCTCAGGTTAGGTTGGGAGCTCCCTTGAAATATTTCTTTCTCACAGATTCAATCGACCTCATGAACGTGAACTAGCATTGCGAATTGAAAATTCGCAGGTAGGATTGTTTTGGTTCTAAATTAGCTAAATCTGTACGTAGGATTACTCAAAAACATTTCAAGTTTATATAATAAACATTCCACGTCATCAGCTCGAAAACTAACTCTAACTGTGATAATTATAGCCGGTGTCCTTCAGGCATACTTTAGTGAGCTTATTCCATGTGAATTAGAATATAGGTGTAGTATTTGCACCTAAATTCTTTATCTGCTTAACAAATTCGTATTGGTTTACGGAGATTATTCCATAAAAACTCAAAGTGACTGTTCGTCCACTATCGAAGACTCCCATCTTGAGAACACCTGTAGAACAAGCCTCACTCACTGGGCTTCCACCAATTTGATAAGTTAATACACTCCAATAACTAACTAATTGGAGCGACTGAAATTAGCCAATGTTCAGATTCTTAAAAATACAAAACTCACCAAAATGGGAGTCTCAATCATTGAGAGTCAACCAGTGCTACGATCAATATGTGCAGAGATGAATGCTTACCAAAAATGCCGATGCTTGAATGCCCGAAAATAATGGAGTCCAATCAGGTCTGGAACCGCGAAAGTGGCCCAAGTTTCAGTGGTTACGTAACACCAAACTTTTGTTTTTATTAATTTTATTTGATTTTTTTTCGCTTGATAAGGGGTGACTTGGAATTATGGAGAAGTGTGAGATGATACCTACCAAGACGGGCTATGTATTCTGCTGAATCCGGGAGAGCTTCTGGATTGACGAAGTTGTCCTCGAACGAAGGAGAACTTGATGTGCTCCTAGACCGTGCGTCAAAATTAGTTGGATGCCAAGGGTCTGGAGCAATTACCATCGTAAAAAATGGGGGTTGGTTATCACTCCAGCTTTGATAGGTGTCAACCGCGAAGCTCACTCCAGTAAACACTGCACTAGGGATGAAAAAAATTATCGATTCTCCAAAGAATCGATTTTTAAAAAGTATCGATACTTTTAGATCCTTTTTTTTCCTCCAAGTATCGAAGAACCGATTCAAAATGTTGAGAATCGGCCCGATTCAGTTTGTAAGTAGAGAGAGAAGAAGAAGAAGAAGTTGTTTCCTAGTTGTGTCCAAAAAATGTGAAAGATGTTATTTCCAACTTGTGCCCAAGGAATGAACAAGTTTGCTGTGTGCACCTTCAGAGAGTACCATCTCATCTGGGGGTACCACGTAATAAACAAGCCGACAGATATGCGGATTGGATTAAGCAAAGGAGACATTGGAAGTAGAACGTGTTACGCGGATTGCAGCCCTGAGATCCTGCAAACAAGGAACGATTGGGTATTGTACAAAACTATTGTTAGACTGTACAAGAACAATGGTAGGAACAATTGTAAGAACAATCCTTCAACACACCTTGACTACATGGACTCCTCAATAGTCAGTAAATAACAGAAAAGAAGAAGAGAGTGAGATATTGAAAGAAACCATTACAGTTTAAATAGGTACATTTTTGAGAATTCTAGTTTCTAGTAGAATTTACAGTGAATTTAATGCACTCTGACTCGTTTCAAAATTCAAAGACGTTTCCATTCTTGGAAAAGAAAACGATACTTTCATGAAAGATTACAATTTATTAATGATCATTATTCCCATTCTAATAATACTCATTTAAAAATTACGAAAAAATTATTGTAAATGAATTGTCTATTCATTCGATTCTAGATAAATTTTCTCATTCTAATAGACTCATTTAAACATTTCAAAAAAGTATCGATTCCTTAAGAATCTGTACAATATTTTCCGATTCTTCCCGAAGAGATCGATACGATTTAAATCGATTCTTTTCCATAATCTAGCATCCCTACACTGCTGTCAAATATTATCAATGACAGACGGTTCTGATGGAAAGTCCTAGCGATAGTATCCTAATTGTCCATAGTCAAATAATTACTTCATTGGTGAAATTCGTATTTAAACGAACTGAACTGACTGACATGAGATGATGGTTACTGAATCAAAAATGATGTTATCACTCTAGCACAGAAAAAAATGTGGAGGAAGCGTGCAACAATGTCCATCGTAAACGAGACCGAAACAACCACAACCACTTTAACGACAAACTCAATAGTGCTGCTTCAAACGGCAGCTTTCTAAATTAACTTGAAATTAGTTAAAACCTAAAATTAATTAAAATTAGCTTCCTAAATTAACGATCTCAGTCCTAGTAAGCCCTCAAATCACACAATGAAAGTCCCACGTGTTCTGTATATTATCGTTGTATTTGTATGGAATTTGTGCGGAACCGAATATCATAGATTTTGTCGATAATTAACATGCTTTCTCAATCAAAAAGTCATCATAAACGGTCGTTTTGCCTCAGAAGGTGAGTATTGAAAATAATTTATGATTATTTAATTATTGAAAAATTGTTACCCAAAGACAACCATGGGTTCACAAATGTTTGAATTTTTTAAATCGCTTCTCTAATAATTTTATAGCATTAGACATTCCAGGGTTAATTCCTCGATCTGTTGATTACATGGTTCTGATTAACCTGATTGGTGAGCAAAATTTGTAAGCTTAACATTAAGCAGGTTGTAGCCTTTTCAAATGAGATAGCTTACTTTTCTTGTAGCTTACCTTCCTTTCCTTGTAGCTAATGACATGACATTCCTACACCAATTTGAGCACTCCGACTGTGAATTGATTGCAATTAATTGTAAGGAAAAAAGCCCTTCAAGGAGTGATTTGTTAATGAAATTTTACGGAAAAACCTAATTTGCTGTGGAGAAAGAAGAAAAAAAAGTTCTCATTTGGAATAACAAAGTTGGAGTGCATTTAACAAGAGGTCGCGTTAACTCATGGTAAATCATAGATCGAGCTTGTGGTCACACATTCTGCATGTCCTTGTTGTTGAGCAGGGTTTCGCAGGGAAAGGGTTCAATGAGAAACGCGGGAGCAATTGGAGTGGTTCCACACTATAATAAAAGAGATATTCACATTTTAAACAAACGCGAGAGAGAGAACCTGCTACACCCGAGAGCAGAGCTAACAACAGCTATCAGCTATGTAATCGTTTACGATGTATGATAGTATCGACAGGGATTATCGATAATCGAATGAAGCAATCGAAAGGGGTTTAAAAATTACCCGCCAACACTTATTTGACAAAATAGAAGGCGATTTTAGTGAATAAATATTAAGTAGATAGGATGGTTTCACTCTTTAAAACTTTCCTTTTTGCTTCCGAGTCTACCAAGGTAGCGGAAGCATTGTTTTCACTTTCGGAATATGAAAATTTTGTTGTCTTCAAAATGAAAAATTCCACGCATTCTGCGTTTTAGACCTTTCTGAACAATTTTGGTTCCGTGTCTGTCTGTGTGTCTGTCTGTCAGCAAATCCTTGTTACGGGCAAAACTATACGAAGTTATAGTCCGATTTTGATGAAATTTTCAGGGATTGTGCGGGTTGGGGTGTAGATGGTCCCCTATAGGTTTCATGACCCCCGAATCAATTGTAGCCTATGCGCATGCGCAAACGTGAAATCCTTGTTACGCGCATAACTTCGGGAGTTCTTGACCAATTTCGATGAAATTTTCAGGGATTGTTCGGTTTGATGTTTAGATTGTCCCCTATGAATTTCATGACCCCCGGATCAATAGTAGCCTCTGCGCATGCGCAAACGTGAAATCCTTGCCACAAGCATAACTTCGGGAGTTCTTGACCGATTTCGATGAAATTTTCAGGGATTGTGCGGGTTGGGGTGTAGATGGTCCCCTATAAGTTTCATGACCCCCGGATCAATAGTAGCCTCTGCGCAACCGCAAACGTGAAATCCTTGTTACACGCCTAACTCCGGGAGTTCATGACTGATTTCGATGAAATTTTCAGGGATTTTTCTCAAGTTATGCTCCTGCATAACAATAAATTTACCCTAGTTCAATGTTTACTTCGCCTAATTGAACGAAGTTCTTTAGTCAATAATAATTTTCAATGATCTGTACAGTCATGTTATGGATACGAGGAAGCTATGTGCCACACCCACTTGGCAGACTTTTTTTAGTTCATTTTTCATTGATAGGTTGATCAAAACGCAGTCAAATTGGGAATACGAGCATCAAAAATGCCAAAATATCATGTGTCACTCTTGAGTAAAAAGGGTCTTCTCACGTTTGCATTTTGCAGCAACCAGGGTTGCACATCTTGAAAACCTCATCGAATGGATTGTGCACAATCAAAGAAATCGTTTAATAACTAACTTCATGTCAAATTCAGCTTATAAAAAGACTTGAGTTCTCATAATATTATACCTTTCATTCCGTATTATGAAATAATGTAGCCTTCTTGTGCTTTATGCAAAACTATACATAGGTATTTGAATTGCTCACAAAAGATAATCAAAGTTTTTGTTCATGTTCATCCCTCCAAATAACGGAGATAAAAAGGTTGAACCAGTGACGAATAACAGAATCACATAAGCTCACAAATGTATCCAGCAAGAGACTAGGGGTAGATAGACTTTACAACAGAAAGGCATTGCAGGCGTTCCTACTCTCAGCCCTGGGAAGGCTAACAATAAGATTCCATCATGCTTCTTGTCACGTGTTAGCAGAGGCTACTTATGAACCATGGAGCCCTGGTTATTGACCGTCTTAACGCCTTTGTCCCTCGCATTTCCACAGGCGAAATGGTCTTTACCATTAAACTATACCCATTTACCATTTTTTTTAAATGTCCCCAACCCTTCTAATTGCTAGCTCCCTCTCCCCTCCCCATGCTTTTGAACGCCCACGGAGAGTTACCAATCCTTGAAACTGCAGCCACTGGGAATAGCCTAGCGCCTTCTAGTATCACGACCATCTTTTGGGTATTGCGGGCATTACTAGCATCAGCTATTGGCAGGGGCAACTATACTATTCCATCACAAGTTACATAACCTACATTATTATGGCTAGGATTATCAGATGGTCCTCCCTAAAAAGAATATCAGTCGAAAAAGAAAAAATCGTATTTATTCAATTTTTTAAGAACTAAATTTAATGATATTATTTATGAACACATTCTTAACCATTTATTCACACGACTTGAGAAGTGTCAAATACCAATTTTCCATTGATGTTTTCCTCTTCGTATAAAACGGTATGGAAAGAAAATCAAGTATATTTGGCAACACAAAAAAAATGGTTCACTTAAGAGTATAAATACTATAAAAAGAGTAAATTTGGTAACTGTGATAACTTATTTCGCTTATAAAACAAAACACAAGTTCATTTTATTCTTCGCCTTCATAGTACACGTCATTAATACCGCTTGGTTGCCAAGGTTAACAGAAAACGATAAACTCAGAAATGAAGTTGCCACCCTTCCCCCTCACTATAAAAAACTGAAAGAAAAAAAGTGCATTAACTGTCGACATAATTGTCCACATACCGAGGTCGGTTATTGATCCTTCCAGTTCTTCGAAGTCGTAACTGGTCAGCATGGAGACGGTGATCTTCTTTCGAATCAGATTTTTCATGAGGATTCAGGTTTCTCCTTAAGAACTGCAGGCTTCCACTCGATCTATTTTTCTCTTGTACCCAACTTCTTGACCTTCACCGAAATTCCTCGATGATAGTCCTTTATCGTGGTTGATTCATTTTTAAATGCTTTCCTTGTCTTCATAGGCTCTACGATCAGGTGCTCAAGTTTTCAGAAAAGTACGAGGGTGGCGACGTAGGAACATCTCACTAGATGTCCTGCCTGAGGAAGAATGTATACTGTTCCTTTACACGAGAAGCATTGCCTGAAGACGGTGATCTAGATCAGAAAACTGATCTCCTGACTTTTCGTATCTGAATTTAAATGTCCGTATAGCTCTCTCGACTATTTGCACGGCTGTGGTTTGGAGCTGTTTTAACTAATTTGATTCCATTGGAGTAGCAAAATTTTAAAATTTTTCAGAACTAAAAATTGAAGCATTGTCAGATACAACAGTGCTACGATGACCGTTCCTGGAAAATAATTCCCGTAGTGATCTAATGGAACCATCTGTAGTTGCATTGTGGAGCTTGTAAATTTCCAGCCACCTTGAGTGTGCGTCTACGACGACGAACCAGTTTTTCCAGCATAGGGACCTGTATAATCGATGTAAGGTTTCTCGGGCATGTTCCATAAATTAATATTTGTTTCTTTTTCGTTCTTCTTCGTGTTCTTTTAGACGCTGGAATGTATTGCATCGATCCAGGAATTCTTCGATTTCTTTATAGCAATTTGGCCACCAAATTGCATTCTTTGCAATATTTTTCATTGTTGAAGTTCTTGGGTGGGTTTCGTGAAGTTTATGAAGAATGGCTTGTTGAAAATATTTGGGTATCACTATGCGATCATGCCACAGCAACAGTCCTTCTTCAATCTGAAGTTCTTCTCTCTTTGTGTGATATGTATGTAACACCTGAGGTAATCAAGAAAGCTCACGCCAGCCTCTTGATGAATAAGAAAATACTCTCTTCAAATTTTGATCGGATTCACTTTGGTTGGCAATTTGCCGTTTCATCACAACCGAGTTCTCCAGAACTACTGCGTTTATTTGGAATAATTTCGGTGGTTTGCTCTCATAAACTGAAATTTCTCGGCTGTTCATAGGCAATCTTGACAGTGAATCCGCTACTTGATTATGATGTCCTGGTATGTGTTCCCATTCGTAATCAAAATAGCTTGAAAATGCAGTTGCCTCAGTAACCCTAATCACGACTAAATAATTATCATGGAAAACGAAAGAATCATTAATCAGCATCATTTTAAGTTAATATTTTATAAATGATTGCCACGCCATTGTAATAAAGACGTTTATGCAGCCACGGCTAGGTTGTGTTTTCCTAGTTTATTGTATTTTTCTACTTTCGTTGACTCTTTTCGCTGTACCTATATTAATTTTTTTTTAATGCGGCAATTTACGATCTACATTCTTACCTACTACCTATGGTAAGCGGACAGAGAACTTATCCATGCATAAACATGTTGGTACTTGATTTTACATATTCCCATTTCCAAATTTTCAGTTGGTTTTCCCTCTCAACTTCAACTTGATTGATTCAACTCCGACATTCTCATTCAACTTCTAGGATCTGGTGGTCATCCCTTCGTACTATGGGCACTATGAAAACGGAACGACGATGCGCTACACTCCATAAATACAGGTAAATACGTCTGTCAGTCCCGCGAGCGTAACTAAACCGCCGATTTTTTCACTCTTCGGCTTCTTTACAAAGCGTGTAAAAGGATTGAGCATGCCGACCCAAGGGCGCGCCCTTGCTTCACCTTGACATAGCCTTTGATCCTAGTTACGAACCACTGAGCAATAAGCAGGTAGTCTTAATTATGTATCATTCATTTATTGAACAACAAGCTTCATCAATCGTATGTTTGTCCAGATATAAATCTATCAGGGGCGGATTCAGGGGTGGGGCACAGGGGCACGTGCCCCCCCCCCCCCCCCCCCAGGCGGATCAAAAATACACTAGATAATATCTAGTAGATATAATAGAAATATATTATATGTTTTAGAGATTTCGAAATTTGAATTTATAGTTGTCTCTCAAATACTTAAATAGCTATACTGGTTTTATTTCACAATAACTAAGGACATTTTTAACGTAAAATAAAACGTCTAAAAAGCCGCTTTATGGACGCCAAAGTCGTGCCGCCGTCCTAGGCCTTTGGTTTATGGCATACGTGTATACATATAAAAATATAGGCCTAAACCGCATCATTCTGCCTTTACGTTTCTTAAAATTTTACCCAGATTCACTGTGGGTTTTTTTCCATACCCCCAGAACCCCCCCCCCCCGGTAGGTTGCCCCCCCCCCCCTTACATAAATCCTGGATCCGCCACTGAAATCTATACACTTACAGATCGGTATTTTGTGGAGGGTCAGATCAATGATGGGTCTTACAATTGAAATTTCCACTCCATTTCCATACCGATTGTGGAATCGTATTTAAAAATATAAACTGCCTTAGTTTCTAATCATGCTCAATTCGCATGGATACAATGATTCAAGCAGAAATAATAAGTTTTAATGAAATTTGAGCAATCAAAAGGTATCTCCTCTTGTTGCAAGCTCTCTGAAAACCCATCAAAGTGAAAAAGTAGGCACCTAGTGCAGCGACAAAATGAAATAAGCGAATTCCGTGGTCAACATAGAATAATAATTAAGTTCCTATTATTCCTATTACTTTTACTATATCAAACTAAGAAGTCGTAGAAAAATAAGAAGCCAACGATACATTTGCATTGGACGCATAGATTTCACAAAAAGCAATCCAGCACAAAACATCCGGAACTAAGAATGAGAAGTTCATTTCCCCGATGTTCTTCATAATGAGGGAAACCCCTTGAAGTGACGACATCGGGCCTGCTTTAGCCGAGACAAATGTCCACGTGAATGAGTGTGGCTGGAGAGACCTGAATGCTAATAGAAACTCGGCAGAGAATGGTGATTCAAGCCCCACCAACAGAGAACTTGGCAAGGAACAAAAATACCCAAAGAAGAAAAAAAAAAACAAGACAAATTTCTACGTTTGGGGTTTCTTAAGAATAATTGGATTGTCAACTATTCGTTACTAATCGAGGTCTACTGCAAGTAAATATAGCTTTCCCTTATGAAGACAAATTATTATGAAGGTAGGAACCTACCTAGCACTGACTGCACACCCTATTACATCTGAACGTTTTGACTGATATAAACACATCCCATTAATTATAGGTTGTGATGGGATAGGTTTAAAATGCCACAATCGTGATCATATTTTTTTAATGGTAACATAATTCAATTCATAGTTTGTAGCTCCCTAACAAACCTAACGAAGTCCATGGTATTGATTGATTGAATCAATCTGTCAACTAAATGCTAAACGCTGCAAATTATTTCACTGGGGTTTATTATTCAATGATTCACGATTTAAATTTCTACTAGGTAAGCTTTGGAGTGTGCGTGTTTCACAGGTGATAGAGCGATTAATGAATTTCAGGAGATATACATAGAGCACTTAAATCTGTTCTCAACCAAAATACCTATTTGGATTGATCAGTTGATCTTATTTGTGTGCCTCCTGAAATTCAATAATCGCTCTATCACCTGTGAAACGCGCACACTCCAAAGCTTAGTAGAAATTCCAATCATGAATCATTGAATGAATAATAAGCCCCAGTGAAAGAATTTGCAGCGTTTTTTTTCAAGAGCGATTACAATGGAAAAATATTCTATTTGAAAATGTTAAATTTCGTAAGACGGAGCATGCATATCAGGATGCTTCAACCCGTGTATCGGCTATTAACCCTTTTAGGAGTTCCCTCCAGTATCCACATTCTCTACATCACTAGGTTACTGCGATCAAAACAAAAAAACAAAAAAAAAAAAACTCTTGTTTGTTTTGATCGCAGTAACCTAGTGATGTAGTGAATGCGGATGCAAATGTTGGCATCGTAAATCGGGCCATAGGTACCCTACATCGAGAATGGTTTGAGCTACGGACCTGGGGAAGGACTCATTCGATTCCTCATGGAAAGTTCTTCAAAAAGTCCAAATTTAGGACGCCTTGAATTTTTTGAGGTTTTTAGGGTTTTACAAAACTTTGACAACCCTTAAAGGGCACTTTAAATTAAGTGAGAGTGCTGGCTAAAGAATTGAGGCGTTGTCGGACCAATATTGATTTTTCCTGAAAACTTCAGATTTTGTGCTCCAGCCGTTTGGAGAAATCGGGCATACGGCGGACGGACGGAAAAATTTTATTGCAGAGTTGGATTCTACACCCTTTGAAACCTAAACCATGAAATTTTCAGGGGGGGTTAAACTTTTTTTTTCAAGAGCGATTACAATGGTTTATTATTGAATAATAAACCAAAAATTGAGATTCGAATGTACATGTAAAATCTTCAAATTTAAATTTTTTATGAATTCCAGAAAGACATTGGTCAAATGTCAAAAAAAATTACTTGATTACTTAATAAGTTATATTTTTATTCTCAAAGGTTTTAAACGAGTTTTGCGACAACTTTTGTCGCAATAGAAATTATATTATACATTTCTTTACGCGTAAAGTTCTCAAATTTCAACTCAATTAAACATAAATGTAATTCGATCATTTAAGAAAATTCGCTCATACGATTATGCTCATGACTTGAATATTTTTTCTCGAGGCTAAGTGTTTTCATCTCATCCAGATCGAAAACTCTAGCTTCCTACGGGTGTCCGAAATTTTTGTAGTTTCAACTAGGAAAACACCAATATCTCATATGAAATACGAACAAAGTATTTTATATTGGGAAAGTGTGAAAACTAGGACCCGATTTTTTAGTTTGTATTTCAAACGGATTTTTAATCACAACCATTAGGTGTTAGATGGCTTTTATGTCTACTAGGTGCTCGGCTCACCAACGTGATTCTAATTTTCGGCCACTGTCTCTGCTCCAGGTTCATTTTCACGGTCCGAAATGAATTGATTAAGTCTTCGAGCTGGCCGCTGGAAAGAGGAAGATGTCCGAGGGAGGGGGGTTATCCCCTGTCGTCCGTATTTAAGAAGGTGACTTAGTTCAGAGGAGCAACTTCAAGTCAGTGGTCCAGTGATGAAAGGACTGTATTGGGTAAGCGATCACGCATTTACCTTAGCATTTTATGATTATTAATGTTAGACGATAAGCGAACTCAATTTGCTCTTCACGAAAGTTAGATGTTCCCTTATAATTACAAATTCAATAGATAACTATAATAATAACAAGCCGATCGAGTTCCTAAAGTAAAAATGAGTTAAGAGTGAAACAAATGGTGATAACAAAGAGACTTGCACTGCTAGGCATAGCACATCTTTATGATATTCACGTGGTGGATCGATAATTGAAATGTGATAATAGAAAGGGGTGTATGTTACATTAATGTACAAATTATTGAGCAAAAGCCTAAATTGAGAAACTGTGGAAAATGTTTTCTAATAAAAATAATTTTCTTGTCAGTGTTAACCGCTATACTACTCCGAAACGGCTTGACTGGTTTTGATGAAATTTCATATGTGTTTCAGTAGGCAAAAGAATAGGTTATATATTTGTTTATACCACAAATTGTTAAGGGTGGTCCACCCCGACATATTGTCGAATTTTTTGGACATAATTTGTTATTGTTTCATTATTTTCAATTAGCTTTTCTGGTGGTATAGGTAATCCAATAGTATATACTCCCCTCCCCCTCCTCCTCTCCAGCTTTCTCATTTTTCGTTACAAGGTCTGGAGATTTCAAATCTGCGATGTCCGCCCGCCGTAACCCATAAAAGGACTGAGAGATAATGTAAAACAATCCTTTCTTTTGCACGTGGACTCCACTGAGGGTCTTGTCGGTTCTGAGGTGCAAAAACGAGTAAAAAACGTTGTTTTCGATGACTTAGGCACGTGCGGTGTCATTTTCCAGTAATTTTGGAAGCACAATCGACTGGGAAAGGTTTAAGATCCGTAGAAATTCCCCGTAGCAAGTGATCTCAATTCCCGAACCTAAAAGCGACTCCCCGAACCTAATGACACAATCACGCATTATTAAAAAATAATAAACCCATGTGTTGGGATCTTCTCTCTCAAATATCCTATATCAAATATCCTCCTTCTTTAAAAAAAAAAAAATAATCCCTATGAACAATTTATATCGGTCAGCTTGGGAATTTCAAAAGAAGAAACACGATATTGTGAATTATCAAAATAATCATTGCTTTAAAAAGTTGACTCTTTTCAAATTTGTTGGTTTACGAAAAATATGTGATTTAAAATATTCAATCAAATTGTTCAAAATCCATAAATAGATTAAAAAAAAGGGAATTTTAATTTACCTCTAAATTAAATTCTTGACAGCAAGATCATTTGAATGACGTAATATGTATGTTATCCATGAAATGGACAATACATTTTAAATGACGTGTCAAATTTGAAGAACTCTGAAACTAAATTAGAGACCCAATAAATATTGCTTCACATTTATGGTTAAATAACCTGTAAAATAGATATTGAAATAATGTTGCATGAAAATTGGAACTTAACCAGAAAGGCTAATGCTTACCAAGGTGGCAGACGGAAAAGCGGTGATGCCAGGATAACAAAGGGCGGAAGGAGCCCACCGAAGGTTAGTTGAAGGAGTGTTAAGGGGGGGACTGTCGGGTCGGTCGCTAAGATTTAGATTGTACTCTTGTACAAGTTTGCGAATACCTTTCTTTTTATCTATCGGGGAAATATTGTAAACAATTTTTTTTTCCTCTAAATTTGCAGCAGTTTATGTAAAAATGTCCTCATGTTTGATCGACTAACATTTTTCAGCTGGTGGCGTTGTGGTTGGTGTTCACCAGAGCCGATGACATCAACTCCCCGTCTGAGGTCCTCAAAGACACCAATGTGGACGTAATTGATGCAGCATCCACTGGAGAAGCTAGAAAGAGCGGTGAGTGAATTAGTAACTTGTATTATTCCTTAAACACAGAATAATGACGTTCGGGCTTTAAAAAAAGAAAAAAAAGAGCTTACCTAATGACGAAATTGCCAACATAGTCGAACCTCTACTTAGTACGTTTTTTATGAAGATTATTAACCGTTTTTTGATTTATTATTTTCAATAAAGACCCAACGAACCTTGATAATCTTCAAAAAAAAGTTGTTGGTTTACGTTTCAAGATAACTAGAATTAGAAAAATTATATAAGCGTGAACCAAAGTCAATGGTACTAGAGTTGAAAATCATGAATGGGGTCTAGTTGGGACTGAGTCCCAAACATCACTTTCCATCAATCCTAAAGGGTGAAATAATTAAAAATTAGATTCCGAAAACGTTCGAAATGACTCTGTTATCAAGTTTGATGAATCAATGAGCCCACTTAGGCTGCTTTACATTCATCTGCTCACTCTCGCCAAGGTTGGAACTTCGACAGAAAAATAAGAACCAAACGAGAATGTGAACGTGCTTGAACATAGCAAAGATCCCCAGTGAACTGTGACGATCATTCGATACAATTGGTCATCATATTTTCAAGAATCCCTTTTGCCTTATCATAAGTTATATTATGTAGGTACCTAGGTGTTTAAATTGATCTCAAATTTATTGTATTTTGCTTCTGGTAGCGGAAGCCTTGTTTTCATTTTCGGGGGACGAACTTTTTTTTCCAAAATCGAAATTTCCAGATACGTTTTGCTTCATCATTATGAACAACTTTCTTTTCGCTTTGTTTGTTCTAGAGCCTAGCAAAATGCCTAACTCTTACAGTTTTCATCCAATTTTGATGATATTTTCAGGGATTGCGCTGGTTAGAATGTATATAAGTGTCACAGCTCAAAAACCTCCAACTATCATTTTCTCATATTTCAGTGTTCTCCTATGAACGATTTGGTAGGCGTATGCTTACTGCAACACCATCCAAAGTATTCGGAAACGGTTAAACTTCATTCAACAAAAGCACTTCTGGCTCATCATTCGAGTATGAAACGTCGATAAAAACGTTGTCTATTTCCATAAAAACCAAGAGTATAATAATCTCTTCCTGATTTCAACACGATCGCATAATTATTCCATCCTCAATACATTTTAATGAACTATTTGAAGGCGTCGATGTATTCTGGACCATGTCCTGCAGCATTTCTACCCTATGAATCCTTGTCACGAGCTCATATTCTATATCTCTTGAGATTATCCATAACATTTCAAAAGATCTGCTCGTTCGTGCTAAGTATATAGACGACGAAGCCCAACTTGGCAGATGTTTCCCCCTTGAATTTCATCTGTTCCATTCATGGGTTGTAACATCTGGGCATATGTATATGTATATATGGATATGTGTGTTCATGCCGTCTGGGTGGCTACACTAGCCACCGCGGTGAGGTGCTCAAGAGGTAGTTGTGGGGTAGTAGATACCCTCTGCCGTGCCTGTCGGAGTAAAAATGAAAATCTTTATCATGTGCTGCAGCAGTGTCCACAAACTCATGGTGGCCGCATACTCCGTCATGATGCGGTTGCCAAGCAGATAGCAGGTGCATTGTCATCCAGAGGCTGGGAAGTTGAGAGAGAGAGACTGTATCATACACCAACTGACCAGGGCAAGAAGCTAGATATCGTTGCCGTTAAGCCCGATGGGTCTGCCATAATCCTGGATGTCCAGGTTGTCAGTGGCAGCGTGGACATGGAGCAGACCTGGAGGGGTAAGATAAGTAAATATGATAGAAATGACCTTAGGCTAAAAGGAGTGGCGCCTAACAACATCAAGGTTATGGCTGCAACTGTGTCATGGCACAGAGTGTGGTGCGGGAAAAGTGCCACAGAGTTACTTGAGCTGGGCATCAAGACGTCACCCTAATATCTCTTAAACATCAACACTTCACTAGGACTCCTCTCAAAGACGGAGGGGGCACGCCATTAAAATATAAAAACGAAAAACTAAATAAAAAAAAGTGGGGAGGAAGCCCAGGTTTACCCGACGCCGGCCCTTGGGAGCAAATTTTGTTTTTTGATTCAAATCTACGTTTCTTGAACTAAACCAACAATTTTTGAGTGGGAGTTGAACATTTTTTCCGCTTAGTTGATTACAAAGGTTCGTTATATGAAATAATAAACCAAAAAACTATTGGATCCTATTGTGTCGCCAGTTATAACAATATTGTGGTTGATTTGAGAAATTTTCCATTTCAGCTGTGAGCCCTGGAGGATTTGAACCTGGAGGAGCTTATGGAAGATATGGGAAAGGTGGAGATTATGGAGGAGGTGGTGGGGGTGGCAAAGGAGGTTATGGAGGAGGCCAAGGAGGATATGGTGGAGGAGGAGGCCAAGGAGGATATGGTGGGGGTAGAGGAGGAAAGGGTGGCGGCGGGTATGGTGGGGGTGGATATGGAGGAGGCGGTTATGGTGGAGGCAAAGGTGGCTATGGAGGAGGGCAAGGTGGCTATGGAGGAGGCGGTTATGGTGGAGGACAGGGAGGATATGGTGGGGGAAAAGGACAAGGAGGATATGGAGGAGGAGGCCAAGGTGGCTACGGAGGAGGAGGTTATGGTGGTGGACAGGGAGGATATGGAGGAGGAAAAGGAAAAGGAGGATATGGAGGAGGAGGCCAAGGTGGCTATGGTGGTGGCTACGGCGGTGGTGGTTATGGTGGAGGTGGGTATGACTATGGAGGTGGGGATTATGGTTATGGAGACTATGGTGGTGGGTATGGAGGAGGAGGAAGAGGTGGATATGGAGGTGGGGGAAAAGGGGGATATGGAGGTAAAGGTGGTGGACCTAACCCAGGAGGTGATGGAGGACGTGGACCACCACCACCTCCATATCCTGACAAAGGTGGGAGAGGACCGCCTCCGCCTCCCTACCCTGACAAAGGCGGGAGAGGTCCACCTCCACCTCCATATCCTGATCAGGGCCGAGGACCTCCACCACCCCCATATCCTGACAAAGGTGGGAGAGGACCACCTCCACCTCCCTACCCTGACAAAGGAGGAAAGGGACCTCCACCGCCACCATATCCTGACAAAGGAGGGAAAGGACCCCCGCCTCCACCCTACCCTGATAAGGGTGGAAAAGGGCCTCCACCCCCACCTCCAGGCAAAGGTCCTCAGCAGCCTCCAAGGCCCAAACCCCCACCTTACCCTAGTCAAGGAGGTCGTGGACCACCACCTCCCCCCTACCCTGGAGGCTACGATGAGTATGACTATGAAGACTACTACTACACCTATGGTGGCCAAGGATATGACCAAGGTGGATACACAGTTGGAGGACGTCCTCCGCCTCCACCTTCAAAACCTGACAAAGGAGGAAAGAAACCACCTCCACTTCCTGGCAGCGGCAGCAAAGGCTCAAAAGGTGCCTCCACAGACTGTCTCGACATCGACATCAGATCAAAAGGATTTGACATCAAAGGATCCCCACCAGCAAAACCGAAAGGTGATAAGAAGAGAAAATGATTCTGCCACTTTTCACAGGACAATTTTTTGATCTTAAAGTATGTTGAGGCAATATCATAACGAATTCATAGCTCTACGCATTTACTTCAAACTTCGGTTTTTACAACGTAAGAACCATAAATGAATGTGGCTAAGTGACTCAACACTCTATGAGTGGATCTCACCATATGACACCACATAGAACTTCGTCACTAACAAGTGTCATCGTACAAACATGGTCCTATTGCTTCTGGTTCATCCTGTTTGCTTCATTAAAGCTAATCCCTTCTGCCCTTATCGTCAATATTCTCAACTTAGAAATTCCGCATCTTTCTCCTAGAATGCGCTTTTTTTCACTCCAAAATTTTGAGTACAACCTACAGTCAGAATGGCATGAGGCAATCAACGTAGTATTTCATTCAACATTAACTCAATTTCAAGAGTAGTTCTATACTGAAAGTGTTATTACATAAATTATATTTTGAAGGTATATGACTGAATCTGTAACTTTTGTTAATTTGTATTTGTTTATACAATTGGAACATAATTCCTACTTTTAGTTTCATAAAACACTGTAATTGGAGCACTTCCCAGATAGGGGGGGCAATAAGGTTACCTATCAATTTGTCATTAATCTTAAGGACAAACCAAATTGAAATGTGAGCTGAAAATTGGTATCTAATGCAATTTGTTGGTGGGGGCTTGGACTGCCCTGTTGGAAACTAAATGTTGGTCTCACTCTCAAAGGTGATTTTTATGACATTCAATTTTCTTGATTTTGACCCATTCATTTTCTATGTTGGTGATAAAATATAATTTTTAATTAAAAGAGAATACATCAAATTGAAGCCTCGAGCTTTATTTTAGTATCAGATGGAGAGGATTTCAAGTCCATGACATGTTTCGCTTTCCTTCACTTTACCTGTAGGCTAGTCTTGGATTAATACTTTTATTAGGGTAGTTCCTTACAAATTGGTAATTTTGGAAACGACGGTGATGGATGCCCTAACGAACCTCGCAGGCACCAAGCTTTATTAGAATGATAGACGACAATGGTTAAATAATAGGATTGCATTAAGTCTTTATTAAATGTCCATTGTAATTCCTACGAAATGTGATTCAAATTATTCTAACTCATTTTTAGAGTATTAATTTAGAGTAAAAATCCTTGATTAATTACAGAAAAATCGGGTATGTTGTTAGCTCAACAATGTGCTATCAAGCGAGATGCGTTCTATAAACATCATTTATGCATTTCAGATGTTGTACATAAAATATTATTAGTTTTTATCAAGTATTCAATGCATTAAATTAATAAGACGTTCACGGTAATTGATTCCTTCCTCGTTAACCTCACCTGAAAAAGGAGGACTTGAAATTGTAAACCACTATGATTAATGATTGATGTTGGACTTGATATGGTACGTATGTCAATAAAAGAATTTTAAGCAATTTGAAATTTGTTTAATGAATTCTTATCATCCTACTATAATTTCTGAATTTTCCAACTAGTGAGAGAAATTGAGTTGGAAGAGAAAAAGTGGATTAGTATACCTTATTATGGGAAAATTTCGGATAAACTCGGTAAAATTCTGTCGTCCAGGGGTTTCAACGTTGGGTTTAAGAATACAAATAATCTCTAATCTTCTTTGGGTACGGTTAGGGATAAAATTAACGTTCAGGATAAAAGTGGGGTTTATAAACTAAAATGTTCATGTGGGCTGGAGTACTGTGGTCAAACTGGTAGGAAATTTAGGGAACGAATAAAAGAACATGAAAAGGATTTCAGGGACAACAGAGGTGATTCAGCCTTTGCAAGTCATCTGAATGAATCCAATCATAGTTTCAGTTTTGATCTGACAAACAGGCAATAATTTCCTCACTTTTGCCCAAAGGGAGGTATGTTGGATGTGCTAGAAAAATTTGAAATGGTTAAAAATGATAGGTCAGGAAAATGTTTAAATGATGTCATTCCTCAAAATATTTCACCATTATTGGGTTCTTTCTTGCAATAAGTTTGGCTCCGCCTCTCCATAATGATACTGTTTGTGCCCCTTTCACTTTGTAAGCCTTGAGTGGCATTGGTTGGTCCTCCCCGCCCCTTTCACTTCCTTGAGCCAATAGGATTCAATCTCCTCTCACTCGATCCTATAATATAGGATGTGCTTTCTGTGATGTACTTACAGTTCATGTTTGTTATTGATGATGACCTAACCGTCGAAATCGATTTAACAGTGTAACTCTTTACTTTCGTGGAAATATAGACAACGTTCTATCTTACTCCGTTTTTATTTGAAATGGGTTTCCACAACTTCATCACTATTGACTTAGTCCGTATCTTCAACTTCATATTAAGTACAAAAACTCATTATACAAGTATCAGTGAAATATTTTTCAATATACAACCTACTTCCTTAACAACTATTTGAGTGAAATAATGAAAAGGGACCTGAATAAATCACATTCTTGGAACTTATAATTCATTCTATAAAACTTTGTAAAATTGCCCACGAGCAGAAGCGAAGAATTCAGTGGTAAATTAATGTGAATTTCACATTTGTTTGTCCATAAGCCACCAAGCAAACAATAATGATGTACCATAAGGCAGATTTGTTTGAAAATACTGACCCTTTATTATCAAATTTGATTGAATTAAAATTGAAATCAACTGTGATTTGTCTCCAATATAACCTCAAAAGAAAACTATTTCAATAGGTTAAACATTTTAGGCCGTTGAAATTTGCTATTTCTATGATCAATAAAAACGTTTTCTGCTGCTTGTTCACGACTCCCTACATATTATTTCTGTCACCTTTACACTCATTTAGGAGGTTGGGAAGACTTTTACTTCGAAGTAGGTAACAGGTTATTTTAATCATAAACTCGAAGTTAATTTCATCGGCCGAATCCAGGTTAAATTACCTCAGAACTGTACCAAAACACATGGTAACAGTAAATATTCAATGCACGGATAAACTCTGAACAGCACTTAACCAAATGTATGTACTCGAAACACATGAATTCTTCCAAGGTAGATACAATCAGTAGTTCGTATGGTAATTTTTGACTTAGTATTGAATTTTCTGAGAAAAAACCCACAAGAGGTTTTTTGCAGACCCAGAGTGCAGTAAAGAGAGCACTCTTAGCAGCAGAAATGTTTGGTGGCCAGTATTCTATCAAGATTGGTGGTCTGGATGCTCGCACCTCAAAAAAATAAGCCCAGATCAATCCTTTTAGCAATCTATAGACTAGTCGGACACGTAGATTGGACTGTATAATAAAACTAGTGCAGTGTAAACGAATGGCCCTTGTATAATACAATATTACAGACATTTATATGAGGAATCATTCCAATTAGTTAACGTTTCCAGTCCAAAAAGCCATCAAGCTGACTCGTAAAAGGACGTAAAAGGGAGGGCGTTTCGGAGCCTAGCCTAAGAAAAATCGTATCCCACTTATTTTAGATTTTAAAAAACTAGGGGAACATGGAACTCAGTTACGAAGAATTAGTTTTATTTTTTCACAAAAAAACTTGACACTGATTTTAGCTCACTTTCAAGCGAAAACAGTTTCTGTCTGAGAGCTTGGTAAAGTCACAGGCTGAGACTACTGTTCTTGGTTAGTGCTCTATGCATTTAACAACTCCAAGTTTCTCACTTCTGCATATTTTAATAAAAGTGAATGAAATTAGATGACCAACAAAATGACCAACATCTTAAAAAGGGAAAAACCTGTGGTCTTATTCGGATTCATCACGCCAAAATACTTTGGATTCAGGTTTTTCAGCTATGTTCATTTTTTTTAACCTGTATTAGTTTTTCTAGTTCATTGATTTCGTCCACTAAGAAAATGTTTGTTAAACCAGACTTTAGATTCTTGTTCATAGTGAACAAACTGTAAGCTATATTCACCCCTTTAGAGAGAGGTTAAAAAAAAGAAGCTATTTTGGACCAATTTGCCTCTGCAACCCAGTATGGACTGACGTGGCTCCAAGTCCACAAAGAGACATTCATCAAACATTCTGACTTTTCATTAGAAGGAACGGGGAGAATAACAGCTAACATTTTGAGATTTCCATTACATTTAATAACATAAATTATTCACGATTTTCATCATATAAAAAAGAAATTATGCAAATTGATACGAGTATGCATTGCTCAGGTATCTACATTTTCAAACCTATTCTATCGTACTTCCTGGACACTAACCAGGCCTAGGTATTGGGCATGATAATCTAGAACCTCTATTATTTACAATGATTATGACTAGATGCATTCAAATAGTACGTACTTAGCTAAGTATTAAAATATATCGATATATTGATCCGTAAAGATTTCAATTGTGATATTACGTCTAAATTAAATGTATATTTAGTTTTGTGTTTTGTTCAAAATCTAAATAATGATTTTTTGTTTCTTGAAAATGGCTTACCAAACCGAGGAACCTTCAATTTGGATAAAATAAAAGTTCAAATACAAAATAAGTTTCACAAAACTTCATGTTTTTTATCCAAATAAAACGTTGCAGGAAATTATATTGAACAGTTTATTGTTTCTACGTAGATGATTATATTCTCAGATCCTAAATCTAATACAGTTAATAACACGGTTATAGATATTCAATCGATTTAGAACGAAATTTTTCACAAAAAAACGCCCTTCCAACAAAATTACAAAGTTGGGTATGACCATTAAATTCGAATTTGTACAATAAGGTACGACATTTTGGAATTTGGAAGTAACGAGTATATCAAGTTAACGGTTAACACAAAATTTAGGACATTACAGAGTCATTTATCATTTCCTGTTGGAAACTTGATGCAATAAATGTCATCGAACAGTTTTAGAGAGGAAATTCAGATATGGATAAAGGACGGAATCTATGATAGTTCCGTATGTGCGGCAACCAGCACTGCCATGAACATGGAAGTAAACATGTTAGAACCTAATGGCTTGTAGTTATTCAATCACACAATTTTTCAGGTTTGTGGAAGCACTGCCAACACAATAACAGGTAAATCAACATATAGATACGAGAGAGTAGCAAGTGAGTACATACAGCAGGTAAACAATTTTTAGGCACTTGTGATAGATTTTGGAGATCAAGGCAAAAGGCCCTTGTACATAATATGTATTGAATTTAACTTTATTAATGAGAGAGAAAGGATAAATAACATAAAACATAACTAAGGAACGCACAGACGAAAATAGAGCTATTTAATGGAAGGACCTCCCTCTTACAGTGTTGCCAACACTGCGTTGACACAGACTATTATTTTAAATCCAACAATATGTGTGTTTCTAAGAAACCCGGATCGGTAAAATATAAAAGTATTTATTGAGTAAATAAATTTAGAGATATGGAGTACAAGCCAAATTTAAGAAGGGTTGTTTAACAGAGAAAATATTATGCGGAAGGGATTTCTGAAGAAGACCGGAGAAAAACTGTTGCTTTTACCCGATGAATGATCTAAAACTAATGTGAACTCAATCTTTTAAAATCGAAACATTCTAAGAACTATTTTCTCGAATTCCTGAGAATCAATATCCAAGTTTAGTAACAATGTAAACTATAACAGACCCACCAACTAGTCCGAGCCTTCTGTGATGTCAATTGTAAAGGTGACTTTAACCTACTATGACCCTTTATAGGAACTCAATATTCTCCAAGGAAAAATATTTTTAGATTCAGAAGATGGCAATAAACGTAAACCTTCTTCTCTTGTATCTATATAGGACCTGCTTTAATCTGCATAGAGTGCAATGTAGGAATAAGGCAGCTATTCAAGTCCGATTGCCAAACATGACAATGATATTAAAGAGTTGAAAATTGTGTGGTTATTGAAAAAAAAAAGAAAAGCTGCCAAGCAGTTGGTCGAAGAACTAAGGCAATCCAGAAAGGAGCTTAGCTGAATAACTGACAAAATACAATTCAAAGGTCACAATTTTTACACTTCTGAAACATGATTCAAGTCAAGATTGTATAACGAAACTGAAAATTTGAAAGTTATTTACCGGAATTCCACGATTTTAGTCTTATACTGCTCAACTTTTCTTTCATCGCTCAATTTCGTAGGAGAGGTTGTAGGTCCTTTGGGAAGCGTCGTTGAAGACTAAATGAATCTGCGCTAGATGCATCTTGAGACTTCCTTTCTGTTTGAACTTTTTGAGACAGATACGACATTCGAACTGAGGGTCGACACCGCATATGTACTTCTTGTGCGCGTTCAGGGAGCTTACAGTCTGGTAATGCCGTTGACATCTTTCACAAACTAGCCCTTTGCCGTTGGTACCATCTGTAACGAAAAGGAAGACCAGGGACAGGGGGATAGGGAATTACGAATAATTAGTCACTATGGCATACAAAAGTAATTATTGAAAAAAACAAAACAGCAAACGTACAAAAACAAAACTCTTGGCAAGGAAAGCAGCTACAGATATAGGTGAGGTGTAGACAGGCCAAACAATTAACGGAGAAAACCATTTATTCATTAGGTTGAATGTTTTACAAATATACAAAACAATGCATACAAGTACACAGATCACTGAGACGTATGATGTTCAACTTAAGCTTACATTGCAAGAAAAGTTATGAATAACCACTAAAACAGAATGAATAGACTGGGAATGGAAGGTAGGTACACATTATGAGTCAATTGCACCAGAGAACCCAAGCATGTGGCATGATTTGTTAGACCAATTCGACACATAAAGTCACAATGCCCCGTTAACAAGCCTTAACAAATTACCTTTGAAGAAAGGGCCATTCGGTTAGTGTAATAAGCTACATCTAATACAAAGGGACGGGGGAGCCGTGGTTCAGAAAAATAAGTAGATATTGTAGTAGTATTTTACCAAACATAGTACATTATCCCTCGAGAATTTTCACAACAAAAACCTCTTCACTGATCAGTAGTTTTCTTCCACGATTTTTTCAAAGTTTAGAAAGGCGGTCACGCCAAAGTTTCAAAGAAGTTTAAAGGTTAACAATACACCTAACAAAACATCAAATGTGAAATGAAAAATGTACAAAAAGAAACAACAAATACAAGAAAACTACTTACCATGTGGGAGTGTAGTTGATGTAGAAATCCTCAATCCTCCATCTACTCAAAAAACACAAAGAATAAAAATAACCAATAAAAAACCCAAACGCTTAGCAGTAATAGTTCTGCGGAAGACTATTTACTCTCGGATCGCAATGTCATAGTTATATTCCTTCAAATTAAAACATATGAAATACCGCAAATTTAGACAACGGCACTCTTTTTTTACATAATTTTCCTGCACTGATAACATCATCACACCTCTTAAAGTTAATTGTAACGAAAACCCATTAAACACAAAGTCAATCAGTGCTTATAGGTTTGTGAACAAAGTCTCTTGTTCCAACCAAACGACTGAATTTCCTAAAATGATTCTCGTTTGCTTAAATTACCTTGAAAACCTTTATGCGAGAATTTAAAAAACGAATATCATGGGAATTATTTCGTAAAGGTTCATTATTTTCTTATTACACTTCCTATACATCAATAGGCCAGACTCCGTTCCTTGATGGAGAAAATATTATCAACATCGATACTACAATTGCGATATACAAGGATTTCATATTAGCGCAAGCGTAGAAACTGTAATTGATTCGGGTGTAATTCAATTAATTAGAACCAAAGAGTTTAGTTCACAAATCACGTGACTGCGTTGTGTAAATTTACGTAATCAACCTAATACTGTAAAACAAAAATCTTGGCTCCAGATGTCTCGTCTTCGGACATTATTGATTTATCATTGAGTAACAGGTTCATTTGGCAGATGAAAACAACGCCCAGAATTGCAACTAGCAGGACAATTAAAATCTCCAATTACCCCACACCCACGGGACTGAAAAATGTGTCGTTTAATTAGAGTTATCCAGTTACTGAGAACAACACGAAAACAGCAACAGTTGAATTCCTGATTGCGTCTCACAAGTTGGAACTTATAGGTGTCTGAGATTACTATGAGTCCTTCTGCCCTTTAATTAGAGGTGTCTGGTAATGGAGATTTCAATGACAATAGTTAAAATTCCATTTTCCCTGTGAAATGTCTAGGTGATATACAAATACAAAGCAGAACACCTACATTCTGTCACTTTAAAGTGAGCATGTTCATTTGCATCAGGTGATTGCTACAACGCTCCAGTCATTTTCTGGGGGCGATGATCGAACTCTTTTCTCCTGACTCGATTAATTTATGGCGACCTTCATGTCACTGCTGCGGAGTGGTGAGTCATTATATCTGAATATATATTGACATACAATACAATTTGTAGTGCAAAGTTGGTGATAGAATTGAGAATAGCGACGTTTTACCAAATCCATCATCCATCTGATATAAATACGAGCTCTTTTGTCTTGATAGTTAGATGTCCATTTCTAAATTTTCGACAAGCATGCGAAAAAATTATTCCCAACACTCCAATCAAACTGCTCAACGAAACACTCAAGACCTTTTAATCTAATCGGCCGAATCATCACTGGTCAAAAAAGACATACCCCACTTGACACCAATGTTTATCTATGAATGACAAACGTTGACGTAAAACTATATTACTGAGATGGATTTGCACTCTCATCTAGGTGAATGTGAATCATATGAGCTTTCAAAGAGTCACTCCGAGAGAACCGTTTTGAGCAAACGTAACATATAAATTGTGGCTCCACGCCGCACTCATACTTTTTGTGACGAGCCAATGCCTGTTTAGACTTGTACTTTCTTGAGCAAGATGAGCACTGGAAAGCTCGAAACGTGCGCTCGATTAGCTGCAACATCCCTGAAAATAGAATAAAGTTACCAAAATGAAATCGTGGTGAGGATTAAGAACAAAATGCAGATAGTTCAAGTTTAAAAGAAGCCTAGGAAAAATTTGTCATCGGATTATAACAGGTCATTACATCTAGGTGGGGCCGATTGGGGCATTCTACAACTAAAAAAAAATTAGGTTTTCCCGTACAGCTATAAAGGCCTAGTGTTTGGCTACCTAATATTGGAGATTTCTGATTTCCATAAGTAGTGGACCATTGTTAGTCGTATTGAGATAAGTCGAAAATGGTAGAGATATCGAAACTCATATTCGCGAAAATGAGGTAAAACAGTATCCAACATGTCACATAAATAGGTACGAAGATATAAGATACATGCATCAAAGTGTCCAACAAAGTAGAAACTCCTAATAACAATAATACCTTCTACCTCAAATATATATTTCATTCTCAACATGTCTCTGTTGATTAAAATTGAATACAGAAGAAATTAAATGAAGACAAATTATTGGCTATAACTAATTTAAATACGTAGATAAATGTTCTCGACATCAATGATTTTTTTAAAAAGCTACTTAGTTGGGAGAAAACGTGAACATGATTGATGAAAGGAAGAAGTATTTTCAAATATGTTACTAAGATGCAGTTTGTCTTCATGATTCGGCAGACAGATACTGTCCCAGTCAAATTTTACCAGTTCCCCGTCATTTGAGCAACAAGTATTGAATAAGGGGAGGGTGAACGGCTAAAATACGATCCCGCCACTCACACATCATTAGCTGGGATTCTGTGTCTAGGAGGACTTGACTGGGCACAATAGCAGATATGCGATGCCTTGAGAGGAACACACAAACCCAGAAGTTCAACAATTTTAGTAGGTACAGTACTTTTTTTTACAAGGTTCAAGATTATGAGAGTTGCTTGGTGAATGGTCATATTTTAAATTTTAAAATTACTGGTGATATTTATTGTAGGCACACTGTACTTAGCCTACTTTACTTCCATCATGCGCTGCATAACGTTCTACACTACTTTCTCTTGTAACCCGCGGTCCATCTTAAGCCCAACCCTTGATTTTACTTACTCAGGAAGTTACAAGTGCACCGAGATAGAATTAAAGAGACAACCCAAAACATATGTGAGCCAGAAACTGAAGGCATACCAGTGAGTATGAATTATCCTGTAGGTTTGCACTTGGAATAAGACTTGCAGTACTGAAATTTCATGTTTATTTCGATCACCTGCACAAAACATATAAGTCAAAACTGATGTAGGTTGTAACACAGGATGTAACTAGGAAACGCAGCCCTTCCCACATCTTCAACACACAAAAAACTCATTAGAGAAAAGGTGCAATGAAAACATGAATGCAACCTTTAAACCAATCATTGAAGGTATTGCCTTGTCCGTTCTGCTTGCCCTCTTTCGATGTGTTTAGATGTATAGTATCTTTTTCCCGACCCTTCGAACGACTGGAAGATCCTGATATTTTGCGATGGACAGTTCCCCTTAAACAAGTGGATTGTGTCAGGTGTTGTGCTACACGACGATCCCATGGGTATTGAATGCGTGGACTCTCAGTGTGAATTTTCGAGTGAACCTCTTGAGACATTCGGGGCAGGAGAAGCGAGGCTCTATCCCACACTCGTAATTAAAGTGACGGAAGAGTGCTCGTTTGGATTTGTACTTTCTGGGACACTTAGGGCAGAAGTGCATTTGATCTGGAAGAAATGGAGAAAATTAACCAGAAAACATGTCATAATCAGTTTACAAACAAACAGGCAACACATGTGACGCAATAAGCTGAGATTTTGTTTCTCTCCCATCACGAATCAAGTTTGCAAATAAATTCTTCCTTATTCTACGGATTTTACAATTTACTATTACTTTTTATAGATTTAAAATAAAGAAGATAAATGACAGTAAGCATTCACCACTACACTTATGAACTCAGGTTGAATCTGGATTTCGTATCCGAGAAAGCTTTTGTTTTTCCAACTACATTGGTTTTCATAGGAAACTTCCAGGCAGTAGACTCCGTTTAGTGATTTGCCGTTTCTTCGTATATATTCCTACAGGTACTCCAATTTCTAAGGAAATGCTTTAAATAATGGTGTGATATTTATTGATAGAATAAATTGTTTGTATTATTCATATTTTCACGTTTCACGAGGAATATAACATAACCACTCAACCAAGATGAAACTAGTAAACATCTTACAATTATTGTCTACATTTAATGAACACAAATAGTTTCCATATAAACTGGAAAATCATGACTAATGTTAAGAAATCTAACGAACGACCAAACTCCAAACTTTTTGTTAATTACCTGGGCTGAAACTAAATTCATAAAAAATAATTTTGTCGCTTTCCATGTTTACAATATTCAAGTCGTTTGATCATCCCCTTGTCCTTGAGCTAATTTTATCAACGTGCATTTAGGTCGAAGATGGTCAGTATTATATATAACCACAAGGTTGATAAATAAATTGAGCATTTGTGAACCTGATGAAACTTGTGTGTACTAGGATACCAGAATAAATCCGAGTGTCTACAAGTACACAATCAAAGTACTAAGAAAGAGATAAACAGTCAAGCATCTCACTGGTCAATGGGAGCTTTTTGAAGCAGATAGTACCTGAACAATAGGAAATCATTTCACAAAGGTTTATTGAGCATAACTTTTACTGACTGCCAAGTTGTTAAAACTAGAAAATGACACACCGCTCGCCTATATAAGTAAAACCCCCGAAAACCACGTTTTTGAAAAATTGTCGGGCCATAGCATCTACACTATTAATGTGATCGGGTTGGCTAGAAGTTAGAACCAAACCAAGTGGAGTCCATGCGCGAAAGAACGGATATTTTTTGCGTTAATTTTAAGAACATTTATGGCCTGTACAGTGGATTTATTGATTATTATTGTTGAGAATGATAAACCAAAAAATCGAAGCCTATTTGCCGGTACATCGAGGTTATCCTTGTTACCCCATTCATTAGCCAGAACCAGTTTTCATAAACCCATGTCAAAAATCCTACTAAACCTCCAAGATGATGTCAAAAGCTTTTTAAACCTCAATCTTGAGATTTTGGCAGCAGAATTCATAAAAACGGTATAATTAAACTTTTTTTTCGACGCAATAACAATTCAAGTGAAGCTATTTGAAATCAAGAAGATTTATAGTATAGTTCCGAAAATTACTTCTCCAATCAGTCATGACGAGACTGGGTATAACTGGAAACATTGAAGTCAGTCAAAACTGGAAAGAAGCTCTGGGCAAGAAGCACCATATTCTGGACACATATAAATTGATAAGAAAAAGACGAATATCAACACAACTCAGATATAATAGGAATTTAAAGATTAAATTGAATTATTGAACACAATAACTAAAACTACGATCTATAATACATCGTTTGACGGTTTTCATTGCCTTAAAAAATCCATTAACATAACAAGAGTCTGCATGTTTTATCGTAAAGCTCAACACATGAATGTTAACTATTCGAAAATACTTTAGACACTAAAAATCAATTATAAAAAACAACGTCCATTACACAATAAAAAATATAGGTATAAACTCACGGATATCAATAACAAATCTATACAGTTGATTTAACATTAAATTATCAATAACAAAAATAGACTATTAACATGAAATTACATCTTGCCAGCATTAGAATTTATTAGACACAATAACAGTTAGGTTGATGGTTATTGAGTAACTATCAACGAAACACCAATAAAATATTCAGAGTATTGTGCTGAATCCTAATGGAATAATGGAGATCTGTGACCTGTAATTACTGTGCTTTAAGGAATACAAAGGTAACAAGAGCTCTGATGAAATCGTAGAAGCCAATGAGTATACAAACATCAAGCTAATTTAAAAAAATTTTCGACAGTCACTTCAATGCAACACAACATTTAATAACCTCCTTCCATATAATTTAATTTTATTGGTTTACACCATCAATATGGAGCCGTTCTAGTATTACGAAAGATCTCGTTGAAAGGAGCAGGGGCAACTACAACATGGTGGGTAGGGGAATAATATATATAAGGGAGTTATATTTGCCCGTTTACCAATAAACTCAAACTAGGGGTGGCAGCAATGAGTTACCACGGTGAACATGTTTTTGTGACCAAGATTAGGTAAGCTTACCAAATGAAATTGGAAATGAAACATACAAAGACAGTAGGACCCAAACTTTAAAGGCCCCAGAAATGAAATGTGTAAGTGGAAATGACCTTAAAAAAGCAGCCATTGGCTAGGGATGGCTAGTACGTCTAGAAGTTGGGCATGTCACAGTTTTTCTAGAGCGATCCAAGGCAGTATGGACTGTGGTCACAAATCCCAAAGGCCAGTGAGTGAATACGCAAAGCCCAACTACTCCCTTGATCGTGCTAAGGAAAACAGTCTGGCCAATACACGCCATAGTATAATGGGGGCTTCATACGCAATCCATCTCAAACCAGAAGTAAAAATCAAATTTCTTGATGTATTAACTTCACTTTCTCACTTTCTGGGTCAAAACACATTGTAACGACTCACTTGTTCAGACTCATTCCAGAGTTTGATGAGCGATAAATCGTATACAATCTGTTATCATGTTTATAAACAAAAGTTGCAAATAAATACCAAGAGTGGTTAATTTTGTTCATAATTTCAACAGCACAGCTTTTGTTCAAAGGAGAAAGGAAAAATCTTACATAATGCTAGAACGCTCCAAACTATTGTATGATTGACTAGTAACACAAGAAAGGCATCACACCTATACGTATATGAAAATTCAGCGGAAATCTGCTTAGAACTGGCATTTTTTTAATCTCTTTCACAAGTTTCCAAGCTACATAAATTGTATCTACATCTAATTTGAATAAAAAAAGGCTTAAAATTCAATTATGAGTGCATTCAAATGAAATAATGCTGGCTTGGAGCAAATGAAGTAATGAAATTGCGGAGGTACCTCAAAAATCAAGTACAGAGTGTACCATGTCGTGTGGCTAAATGGAGTTTGAGACTTTCACTTCGCTTGAATTTCCTTTGACAGACTTTACACTGGAACTGAGGCTCCTGGCCACATTCGAACTTTAGATGACGGACGAGAGCATGCTTGTACTTGTACTGCCGGAAACACCTCAGGCAAAGATAAGGACCTGGAAAGTCAATGGGAACGAGTTTAACTAACGAGGTGACATTCCTATGAAGGTTTCAAAACCCATAACATAGATTGATATCAAGCAAAGGGCGTCTTGGGTAGATAACATCATTTTAGAGGATGTATCAGTATGGTAGGTGAAAATATAAGGATTCTAAGGAAATATTTTTAATGACGAATATTAATATCTACAACTAAACAAAAAATAAATAAATGAGAAGGAATATTGCAAAACGAAAACAAATTATGAATAGAAAACTTGAAAGATAAAAACTTACGAAAAGCTTGAAACAAAATTAATAGAACATGATTACTTGAAACAATTTGGCTTCCACAACCTAGCAGAACCTCAGAAACTTGGACAAATCAATGTTTGAACAACCTCGTACATAAGTCCATCAACAAGTTGAAGAATTAATTTCATTCTTAAAGTACCTGAATTCCAAATAATACCCACGTATGAATAAGGATTTGACAGTTTAGTATGACATGAACACTTTATAACCACCTTGGATTACCCATTTACCTGCATTACGAAAGAGCCAAATTGAAAATTACCATCCAAAATCATGCAGCGGGTAGGCATATAGGAAAGAATAAGAATGTTGGGGGTAACAAATATTGGACTTTGAGGAAAGAAAGGGGACAGTTAACGTCATGGGTAACGTACTGAGTTCAACACAAGTTTGTTTTAATTGAGAAAACCATTATAAATTCTGGGCAATGTTGTATTGGGAATAGAAATTGAATAAGAATCACAATAAAACGAAATCTATAATGAATACACACATTTAAACCATTTACAGAAACGTTCAATTTTCAGCAGCATTATTATTCACCAACATAAACATGAAATGCATCCACTATCAATAGATTCCCAAAATTGTTAACAATGGAAAACTACATTGGTAAATGGTATTCAGTATTTAGATCAACATGCACCAATTTATTTTAGAATTAGTGGATGGTTATCACATGAATGAAAGTGAAAATTACCGTTTCCACTAAACGTAGAAAATGTCGAATTTTGTAAACCTAGATGAATAATGTTATAGAATCATCAACAATCCACACATCGTATACAATAACGAGAAATCTCACAGTTTCAAGTGTTATGTTGCGTTTTATGTTGAAAATTCCTGAGGGAAAATACTTGTAACTGTAGATCCATTAACAATTGCAGGGAGATGAAAAACTATTTTCCCTCATCTATACAGTAAAGTTTCTAGTTATACAGAAATAATAATAAATAAATAATGATAAATTGAAAGTAGACTTAGAATAAAAGGAAACACATATGATAGATGCCAATGTGAAAACTTGGGAGAAAAAATGTTTCGAAAAAATCGAAAGAATGTAGCTTACGTTTAAAATTAAGAATATCTACCTACTACAACTCTTTCAAAAAGATTAACGCAAATATACAACATAAGTTCATTTCATTGTATTCGACACCCATTAATGACTTTTATGCGGGAAATTCTTACCAATTACATCAATTATCTACTGACCTGCCATGAGATCGTCTGGGAGTGTATATCAACATTTTTACACATCTACCATATGGAATCAGTCAATGATTCAAAAGAGACGGATTTGCACTACCTAAAACGTTAAAGAGCTGATAACAAAGGGAATCAATATATCCCAGTCTCTCGTCCATTAAGAAACAATAATTCACGTTAGCAATTGAATAAATGTTAGTGAATGAGAGGGTAAATGTGGTTTTCTAAATGAATATGACGCATAACGCCAAATTTGCTAGCAAACTTCTTTTGGCACACAAAACACTGGACGTCATGAAGGCCTAAATCTCCATTGACCACCTGGCGGGCGTGAACGTTGACAAGATGACGGGTCCTGTGAGTCCGCCTTTTGAAGACCTTAGAGCAGAAATCACAACCATATTTGGGTTCTACACCGCACTCGTCTCTTGTGTGTCGCCGGAGATCATGCCTGTACTTGTACGTCCGGCCGCATCTCGGGCAGGTTGCTCTATCTGGATAAGGAAGATTGAAATGATCCCAAAACCGCACCCATTTAAAGCAAGCAAGTCGCATGCAGTAGACTATTGATTAATTAGGGAAGGCGTGTGACTATTTTATATCTAATCAGAGACTAAGATCAATCATTTGATAAAGGAGTGCCGATGAAGTGTGTTATAAGTATGTTCAACGCCTTTAATTGAAGGTACGTACAGTGAATTCTGGACCAGTTCAGAATCGAACTAGATTCCTCCCAAGACCGATAGGGACGATTTCTCGTGCCTCCCTGCTACGGTTCGGAGTAAAGTATTTCCCTGTATAGTTCATTATTAGGAATTGTTCTGCACAAGCCATACACCTCAGAGTTCAACAACAATGTGAAATAATTCTGGCAGTCCATGCGATAAGCTATAGCACAATCCTGTGAGAATACTAATGTCGAACGGTAAGCATTAGCACATTCGCTTTTAAGGAGACAAAGGGTCAACAAGAGCTTGTTATACAAGAGTCAAGATAGCGTCGTTTCAGACGGACTTGTAACAGTTAAGGAGCCAAAGTCCAAAAATCGACAGTTTCAACATCATAGTCACACACCCTCGGTGATGTTAAGCAGCATACTAAAAACGAAGATGGAAAACAGTCAAGCAAAAGAGTAGGTAGGTATATCAAAATAAAATACAATAAGTGAAAAGGGAATCGCAGAAAACTTGGAGCAATAGACAGCAAAGAAAAACGTGAAATTAAATAATAAAACATATTAAAGAAGTTAGAACATTGTGTATTTGATTTGTGTACATAAAACAAAATGTTCAATTTTTAACCAAGCCCGTAAGCCTAATAAGACACCCTCTACCGGTTAGTAAATGCAACAACGAATGAGACGTGAAGCAATCCCTCAACCTTTAAGAATGAACGAGATAATTAAGATATGACGCATTGTAAATGGATGCAATTAAGTGATAGCCAAGTTGTTAAACATGTTATGACGGCAACCAACTAGACCACGGAGGGTTATCATACCAATGTAGGTACGATGTGTATGATTGCCCGGGAGAATTCATACATCCAAGTCTTCAGAGGCCTTTTTGAAAAACTGTATTCAAGTACCAACGCTTAAATACAGAAAATGTGGAGCTTCGAATACTTTAAAATTCAAAAGGCTGAATGAAATTGCCTGGAATTCAAATCAATTTTTGAAGGAAAAATAAGTACGTAAGTGCGGCAAAAGGAAATTACGTTAAAGAGCGACCAATGAATAATTACAACGATTTTTGTATTCAGGTTTTCTTAGAAGCACATGAAAAATAACTAAATGATATAGGATAGCTACCTAAACAAACTGCGCTACAGTTATTGGAATCATTAAACGCTCCTAAGTCTTTTGAACGTGAATCTTCCAAGGACACCGATAACTAGATCAACCGATTTTTGCAAAACCTTCCAACAGTTATCAGAATTACCGCAAATAACTTGGGTAGATATTTAAATTACAACAGAATAAGCCCTGACAACCATTATTTTCGTAGGATTTTGCTTTCACCCATTTACTTCTATTATTAAAACGCAATTGGAATAAATACACGTGAATTATGATACATGCTTTTGACAAACAAATATTTTTGAAGAGGGTTTATAAAGCTATCCACGTTTCCAAGAAATCATGAAACAGAACTTCTGCAGCTTCTTAAAATTAAAAAAAATCAGATTCAATAGCTTGTCGTGGTTGCATTTCTTCTTTTTAGTCTTTCCATTTTTAAATTCAAGTTTGCATTGACACATTTTCCACACACATACTGAACCAATTCAACTATCAATGAGTGTTCTAAACTTTACCAAAACCAAAGAAGACATATGTATGTAGTAGGTAGTGTAAATACTATGTAAATAAACTAAAACATCGTCAAAGTAGGTGGGAAAAAGTCCACGTTGGAAAGTAAAATCGACAGCAATATTTTAGACAAAACTATTGAATGACGGTCAACTATTCTTCTAACATAAACTACTGTTGTGTTTCAAAATAGAATGCATTTTCAATTTAGCAGCAACTGCAAACTTTTTTCCACATATTTTGCAAGTAAAATTTTTTTCTTTCCCGCATATAACTCTTTGATGGTAGTAGAGTGATTCTTTAGTTTTGTAGAATCGTCCACATCCCTGACATTCCCATCTACCTGAAAATGAAGATTACACACATGAAGTAGAAACGGTGTTTGAATGTAATATTAATGAAGATCTGGGTAAGCAATAACGAAAATACTTCAAATAATTCACAAAGTATAGTTAAGGTCAAGACCATTAAAAAAATTATAAGCCAAAAGAGAAGTAATAAGTGTAGCTTTTTTTGTGGAACCAAAGAATAATGTCTATAATGGATCTATGTCTATGTAGCGTTAAGCGCAGAGTGACATCCCTGAAATTTTGCAGTACCAACCACATACCACGGCGGGTGAGGCTTAGAAACTGAGTTCACACAAAATCGTGAACCATTGGCGACGTAAGCATTCCTGAAAATTGATAAGCATAATCCGATAATATAGACGCTATACAGTTAAAAACAAAAATTACGTATAGGAAGTTGAACGTTTTACGACACTTGAGTGGTCAACCGACAACACGCATATGTTGCACATATTTACATACAAGCACGTATTGTTGAGGCCAAAAAATAATGATACCTCAGACTGAGTTCGAACTCTTGTCCTTACTAATAAGAGGAAATTTCACTTTAATTGCAACGCTCAAACAGGTTGAGCTACGAGGCAGATTCACTAAACTTCTTTGACTGTGGGCCACACCCCTTGAACATAACAGTTTGAGCCCTACAAAGAGAAACAAATTTCTCTGTTGAATATCGAATCTTGTTTTTAATAAGTTGATTTCTTATACCTACATAAAAATATGCGTAGAAAAGTTTGCTAAACATGTACACATACATTTCATCAGTTCGCAGCCACATCCTCTGGCTAGGACGAATTTAGAAGAAAAAGATGCTCAATACAAAAATAAAATTATGATCTCCTCACATTGTGAATGAAAGCAATTTTCGAAATCAGAAATAAATCGAAACAATAATGTATTTATATAGGTACATTGAAAAATTAAAACCACCGTTTTTTACCAAAGTTAGCTCATTGCCGCTGCTTACTTTTCAAGTTCACTCCTTACTGTACATAATTAGTTCTTAGGGACTGTAGATATTCAGGTTATCGACTTTCAGGATCCAAATCAACGACTTAACATGTTCATGTATCCACAGAAACAGATTAAGAACGGATTAGATTACAGATACCTATATGTATTAACAACTATTAATCTTAAAAAAATAAACTCCTAAAAAAATTGTAAATTAATGAAAACATCTTGGAATCCCCATTTCTTGAGAAGCATTACACTCGACTGAATACCTGAAGTACAAGACACCGAGCTAGTATAACATGATAAAAATAATTGTTTATTATATAATACAGTTAACTTCTGTTGCATTACAAACAAAGATTTGCAGGATTGTACTGACAATTGGTCGTATAGCTTCCAGCTCATCAGATTCCGATTCTATGGGTCTTACTAAGCTCATTCCTTGACAACATGATGCTTGGAAACCAGGTGGGCTTTCAGAAACAGAGCTCTGTTGAATTTTCTGTCACAGAGGGAGCAGCAAAATGTTTTTTCTTTACCGCAAATTATACGTTTGTGGTAGTACAACGAGCCCTTGTTTTTGTAAAGGCCACCACATTGATCACAGGGCCATTTATCTGAAAATTGTTAATTAAATAATAATCATTAATAAAAAATGTGAAAAAAGACAAAAGTTGTATGTTTAATCATTAAGTGCCTACTACATACACATTATTTGATGAGTGTAGGGACACCCAACTTGAGTCGTAATTTTATGAAACTCATAGTTAGTTTCTATATGTATTTTCGTTCCCATAATCGGCTGAACTGCTGGACCGATTTTGACAGGAGCAGTGGTAAAATGATTGGCGAGTTCCTTCGAAAATTTGATATTAAAGTTCCTAACAGGCAGTTCTGGTTTATTATTCAATAATAAACCATTGTAATCGCTCTTGAAAAAAAAAATTCTGACTCCCCCTGAAAATTTCATGGTTTACGTTTCAAAGGGTGTAGAATCCGAATCTGCAATAAAAATTTGTCCGTCCGTCCGCCGTACGCACGATTTCTCCTAAACGGCTGAAGCAAAAAAGCTGAAATTTTCAGGAAAAATCCATGTTGGTCCGGCGACGCCCTTATTCTTGAGCCAGCTCTCTCACTGAAGTGCCCTTTAAGGGTTGTCAAAGTTTTGTAAAATCCCTAAAAACCTCAAAAAAAAGTCAAGGCGGCCTAAATTTGTACTCTTTTTGAAGAACACTCCACGAGGAATCGAATGAGCCCCTCCCCAGGTCCGTAGGTCAAACCATTCCCGATCTGTGGCCCGATTTATGGTGCCAACATTCGCGTTATTTTGGTTTATTATTGTTTTCGTGTTGCTATCAGTAACCTAGTGACGTAGTAATGTGGATACTGGAGTGAACTCCTAAAAGGCTTTGTAGCCGATACACGGCTTGAAGCATTCTGATAAACATAAAAAACGCTGCAAATTCTTCCACTGGGGTTTGTTATTCAATTATTCATGATAAAACTATACCTATATGACCTATAAAACTATGATTTTTAGTTTATTGAATCTGACCTTTGAAGTTGACAAAGAATTTTTTTTTCATTTTTCTGTTCAAAATTTGTTGGTTTATGTCACAAGATGCAGTTTGAAATACGACTCCTAATCAGCTGTCTGAAGCTTTTCTCCCTCAATTAAATACTTGGCCAAAGTTTACATTAGTTCCCAAAAACACATAACGGAAGAGCACACGAAAATCTAGGGATCAATTTTTAACAACCCAAAATGGTGAAACACAAGGGTATGCGGATTGAAATCACTAACTAATTAATTTTTCAATAATAATAATAATAATCAATTAGAGTAGATCTTGATAAATTCCAATGACTTGACTTACATCACTGGAATTCTGCATGAGCAACCGTTTACGTAGGTAAGCCCACGATGTTTCAGTGTTATAATTAAAAAAAAAAAAAAAAAAAAACTCAACACGAATATAAAAGCGATTTTCCAGGAAAGGATATAATATAGATCTGAAAAAAACTCCGGTTATGTTCGATCATAGTCGGTTTTGTCGTTTAAGCTGACCATACTGATCGAAATTAGCTGTGCTACCAAACCAAAAAATGGACATTATTATGTCAAAAAAGTATGGATTTGTTACAATAGTCTTGAGAGTCGAAGAATTCACACAGGTTTATTTACAAAGAAAAATGATCATTTTCGTCGTTTTTATATTGTTAAGCAGAATTTGGTTTAGAATGAGGAAATGTAAGAGCATATCTACTTCACATAAATGTATTGGTTAACATGATGCTAATGAGAATATTCAGTAGGAGGGGTCAACACCTACAGAAATCATAGCTTTAGCACCACAACCCATTTCTACTAGGGTGGTATCGTGAAAAAATCGCATTTCTATATTTTTTTATGCCATCTTTCCGATTTTAGTATGTTTTCTCAATACACCAAAGCACTTTATATTTTTATCCATCTACACAAAGTTTTCTGAATACCAATAAACATGACATCAAAAGCACGAAAAATTGTGAAAACAGCAGAAATGGATCACGGATTTTTCTTAATACTGTATACCTATACGTCGAACTTCTTCATGTGCAGTGATTAGCATTATTTTTCCGACTCGCAGTTTTTAGTAAATTCTTGAAGGAAATAAAGGTATTGTAAATTTCATATGTTGGTACAGTTTCCGGATGTATATCCATCATTTCTAACTTGACTTTACGAACGGATTTAGGTAGAGGGTTCACAGTTGGCATAAAAGTAGTTTCTTCGTCAACCAGCAAAATAGATTGGGTCTGAGTACAATAAAAAACCAAAAAATCAATAAAAACCCCTTTAATGGTACCAATTTCAATGAAATTTTTAGACCCTGAATCATATAGCGTATCATAGTCAATCAACTGTGTATCTATAGTTCAAATCGTTCTCGAGATATTTCTGAATGACGTAATAATGGTCACTACCTTAATATTTTCCAACGAAAAATTTATTGGAACAATGACCAACATCTTGTGATTCACAATAATACAAAAAATGGACAATTTCCGAGAGAATTTCTACTCTTTAATTTTAGACGACAATAGGCTCTGGTCATATTTCTGAAGCAGAAAGGTACATGAAAGATTACTTAGCATAAATTTGACAGGAAAATATCCTTGAGAGTCATTCCTGTTGATTCCAAGGACTCAATAGATCTTGTGCACATAGTCTATGTATACTGTGTATACTCCTCAAGATACCTGGTTTGTGATGTAAGAATACGACAGGTCTTTACCTAGTTAACAACATAGTCTAAAGAAAACGGGGAACGTTTGCTACCGACCGGAAAACTCCCGAGTAAGGAAGCAACTGGATGAAAATAAAAACATGGACAAAGGGAGGAATTGCGTTTTATTTTAAAATCGCATCAAACAAGCGTCGACGACCATCACGTGTCGTTACCTAAGATTTCTAAACATACATATAATCTATCAACAATCCTAACGTAGAAAATTGATTTTAAAATCACAATCGGCTCACATACACCATAAAATTTGTTATTTAGCTGAATTAGCCAGTAAACAAATTAGTGGTATATATCACTACTTCAAAATACCTTCAAATCAACATAGTTTTTAGTCTGTGACAGCAGAACAAGCGTCTTGACATAGCTGTACTGCCTTTGGCAGGGATTTAAGGTTCTTCACTTTTGCCTGGAACCTCTGCCCTTTGCCGTTTCCCTTACCGTCCAAAATTTCAGAAACTTTATGGCCTACGTCTTGTAGAAGTTCGGAGGGGCCGAAGAGTACAACATGTCCTTCTGTACCTTCCCCGATGGCTAGAAATAGGAGGACTTCAGGATCATTGAACTCCCGGATGAAGTGATTGCAATAGTCCATTTCCCCTTCTTTTTTATAATGATAGAAGAACTTAGGTTTAGGATTAAGAGCTTTAAATTTGGAGATTTCCAATGACGCACAATCCTTGAGGGCGTTTTGAAGGTTTTTGCTTACAACTTTGTTAGACTTAATTAACTTATCGACAAGCATCGTATGTGAATCAGGACCGTTTTTGAGTAAAAGGTTCAGCTCAAGTTCGCGCTTGTACATCTTTTCAAGTCGAGCTAAAACACGGCCACCAACGAGAAAGAGTAGATTAGTTTTGCCTTTCTTGCCTTTTTCGAGTCCTAAGAGCTTGATTGCTTGCAGCTCAGCTAAGTTGGAGACATGTGTTCCACAACACATATTGGCTTCAACTGTGGCTATAGTGACTATCCGCACCTCACCCACATGGTCTTTAGGGAGACCCCTAGTACGAGAAGAGTCCAATGCAGGATCTCCGTCTTTCAACACAGTTGCCGATACTGGCAAAGCTTCACGGATCTTGTCATTAACAACTTCTTCTAACCTATCGATTTCTTCCTGCGTCACTTTAGTCGTGTCCAGCTCAATATGAGACAAGTCTTCACCTAACCACCAAGATGTAGTAGGGTAATTGAACATTGAATCAGCAATTGCAGTTATGAGATGCTGGCCCGAATGCTGCTGCATGTGATCTAGTCTTCGTTTCCAATCCAGAACTTGCCTGACGTCTGTGCCTACCTCCAAAGGCTGCTCGACATAATGCACAGCTTCTGCTCCTCTCCTCAACACTTTCAGAACTGGGATCCCATTCATCTTTCCTAAATCATAAGGCTGACCGCCTCCCTCAGGAAACAATATTGTATCCTCACACACGACTTCATAACAGGGTAAATCTTCATTAGAACCTTCGTTTTTCACTGAAGCTTGCTTGCAAGAAACAACAGTTGTTAAAAACTCTTTCTGGAAACTGTCACGTTGGCAGGCGAACACAACCATACTTGAATAAGTACAGCACTAGTTTTGACAATTCGTCACTACTGACCTCGAGTTAGTCCGTTTGGAGAGTCCAATGTCCAACTGCCGTCTGAAATACAAAAATATATACACATATATACGTCTATATAAAAGTCCCTTGAAAAAATTGTTCAAGATATATTTTTAGTGGAGTTGATTCATACAGCAAGGCCACCAAACTATTTTAATTTCGTTATCTGATTTAGTAGTGAGCAAAATTTTCAAAAACGTTTGGTGGGTACTAATGAATCAAGTGTAGCGCATTTTGCGAAATGTAAGAATTGAATTAGCGGTGTGCCCCCTTGTTTCGCAAATACCTGGATTTTAGTTTGTTATTTATATGACATCCCTTTGAGCCAAGGCTTCACAATAGAGGGATGCCTGTTAGAATTAATCCAGAGGGTGTGGGATACTCCAATCAAGAGAGAATAAATAACCAAATAAAAATTCGTTTCAGACCATTCTAAGACCAAATCTGGAAAAAACATTGGTGAGTGAAGAATTTTTTTTTTTTTTTTTTGACACATTTTTATCAACGCTATTTAGGTCTTCAGTTCTGAACCCATTTTCTTGATTCTTATGTTGTTTGGTCCCAATCGTAGTCTAGTTTAGCAACGAACCTCGGAAATTTAGCATTTACAAATGCTAACAAAAAAACGTAACAAATAAAAGTAAAAGGTAAAAGCAAATCCTTTCAATCACTGCTCAAGCAATAGTTGTCGACCGATTGGTGTGGATATTTTTTTGTTCAACTAAATTTATTCTAGTTTTGAAATATTTCAAAAAATTAAAATACTTTTGATTATGAAAATGAACACCCGTTCATTCAGAAAAGGAGCCGATAGAATTATGTGTGCCAAATTTGGTGTAGTGTCAATGGTCGCATCTCTTGAATAAAAAATATCCTAAATCAATCCTTCTGGTGAACTACAGACCAGTTTGACAAAGAGGTCAGAACCTGTGATTGGAATAATTGATTGCATTGTTCGCACTCGGAGTTTTCTGCGAGGCTTTTAGAAAATCAGCTTTCTTTTTCGTTACTGGTGTAAAACGTAATTAAAATTACCTTTTCGATCTGGAATTAGTAGCTGATTATGATGACGGAAACATTTTGTGATAGACCTTTGGGTTCAGCTTTTATGGTAAATCTAAGTGGAACTAGGGTTTTTGGGCACACAATTGCCCTGCTTCACACTCTTCGATTTATCAGACGTCTAAATTAAACCTGGACTTTTAGTATGAGCTGAGCTTGTAACTGATCCGCTATTACCCCCTCCATCCCCCTACCGACAGCAAATTAGGGTCGAGCAACAAAACAATTGATAAAATCAGATGAAAATAGTAAGTCATGGTGGCTCAGCACTCTTGTATGTCCAGAGATGGGTGTATTCATTTCCATAAATAACAATACAAATGAAATTCATTAACCTTTTAATCTAAACTCGTCATAGTTTCGGAATGCATTTAAATTTCAAGTGCATTTCTGACAAGTGCGCAAAACCCCAGGGTATGCGCGAGAATTGGTTTTTCCATTTTAAAAAAATTCGTCGCCTTGTATTTTGAAAAATTGCATCTTCCTTATTACATTTGAAGATTAACGACAATTTAAAATGAATTTTCAGTTTTATAAAAGTTATGTACTATAATATTTTGGAAAAAAAAAATAACAATAATAAAAATGATCCCCTAAGATTGAAATCCTCGGAAAATTCGAAAATTAAAGGCTTGGCAGTCCCAACCTTAGGTTAGAAACCTTGGTATTTGTAGGTGAGAGGAAGCGCCCATACTATACAAAAATATAATATCATACCGCTATGATACCTGCCTCCTATGACCTGCCCTCGCAGGAATTAATTTTGCATCATTGAAATATCAGGACGGGACTGGTCAAAATATACCTAATGCTCTTGACCCAGGCTGCAAAAAAACCATGGAGCAAGTGCGTTTCGTGGATCACAGCAAGAAAATCTTGCGCGTTACAAAAAATTGAAGGCATCAATCAATACCAGAAGAAGCTACAAGGAGTTATAGCACTCAACTAGGGAGCAGGAGGTGGTGGGTTCGGACCTGGTAGTGATTTTTTTGTAGGTTTTACACATTCAAACATCAAACCGCAGAGAGATTATAACATCAAGACCCCAGTTCTGTCACAGATTTTTCTGTCCAACTAATTTTTACATTATTAGAAGGATTGGAGGATAGTTTTGTTTTTGTTTTCTTGAGAGACCTCCAAACTGCACCAAACCCTGACCTCCACATATTGAATGGGGGACTGAGCAAGTAGGCTCCCAGCTAAGCAATTAACACATCCCAGGGTAAAATATAGCAGAAAACACTTGTGCCACTCCATCCAATATTATTTAAGAGCCAGTATCAAGAATTCGTTGCAGAGGTTACCAATGCGTTTTGGAGAAAAAGGTTACCCAAATTGCTTGCTGGGGTAAGCTCTCCGACTGGTTAAGGCAGCTGGATGAAAGAACGATGGTGGAGTATGGAACTTTTCAGCAGCCTGGAGGCATTTGATGGGATCCCAATCAAAAACACAGAAAAGGCCAGACATGGCAGAATGCCAGACATGAATTTTTATGACTGGATGTACTCCTCATGGTCAGTACGAAGAAAACAGCTAGAAACCACGTATGATAGGGAATATCAAGACCCTACCCTGCGCGATCTATCTAACTTCGGTAGAACTTCTGCCAGCTTTGGCTCAGGGAACACAAGATATCTGACGAGGGCGGGAGATTGCTACAATTTGAACGAATGTATGTCACCACATAGACATTACAAATATATTTCACAAATTTCAAACAAATTGTAAATGACGTGACTCAGTTCTCATTATGGAATGAAAATCGTTTCATAAGTCAACACTGTGGTAAGGAGAAGAAAGAGGAAGTAGAATTCACAGCTGTGGTAAGAAGCTCAGGTAGACAGATACTACTGACATGGAAGAATCCATCAAGTTTGACGGTATACACAGAAATCGACAGATACATGCGCAGTAGAGATAACTAGTGTTCCAGGTTATTTGGTCTGCAAACAGCCGCTTTAGCCAGCTGTTACAGGTTGATGTGCAGGTTGACAGCAGTCGAACAGAAACTGACAGCTCGAATGAATGAGGTTGGGAGTTGTCGAACATGATAACCCCACCCAGTTGAAACCTCTCTCATAACCCTCTCACATTATTTGGTGCTTCACGTGTCAAGTTCTCCACTCATCCCTCCAGCTATTCTCGAGCCCCCTTGCCATACTCGTAGACACCCTAAAAAAATGGAATTTTAAATAATGTAACATATTTAAATATGAATATGGACTTGATCGTTTTGTAGTGCTTTAACGATGGCCCAACTCCTGGAGCCAATCCTTTTGGACGATGATAATGAATCGTTGATGCACTTGTTAGGGGAAAACGACAACAGCTTTTAAAAAATACAACGAAAAAGAATTCATTTAATTGGAGACATACATTTAATTACAATTTAAAATTCAAATTTAATTCAAGGTAACTTTGTTGGAATTGAGAATATCAAGTTTGAATATCGAGTAATCAGGTTGATTAGAGTCACATGAAGTGACGCTATAACAGTTTGTTGACGGCTTGGCGTTCCAAGTCTGCTGGTTCTCTGTTGGACAGAATTCAACAGCGATTTAAACGGCATTGGGACAATGTCAACTTCTGTCGACAGAAGCTGTCAAACCTGGAAAAAACCCATCTCTTCCATGGTCTTGGAAAACAGTAGGGGATAACCCTGTCACAACCCTGCCCCCTGATTCAGTTAAACTTCGTAGGTTACCTCCTGCCTCGAGTCTATCTCCAAGGGCAGCTGCTCTGTTTCTAGACACCACCCATTAGCGAAAGATCATTCAGCAGGACAAATCATGGAGGGGAACACTAACCGTTCTATTTACATTCCATGACTATTTTGCCGCAATCTCAAATTGATTCCTGGATTTTAATATGTACGAGGTGTTCCCAAATTGGTGGACCAGCACTTCTATCTTCGTTATTTGGAGGGGTAGAATAAATGCTCCAAATAATGACCCCTAATGTTTTGTGAGGAATTAAAATACCACACTTTTGCACATTGCACAATAGGAAGCGAGAAACGGAATTTATATCATCCCAATTCATTTGCTCTTTTTCGTAGATTCGATCTCTACACCAAATTTCATGAAGATTTGACCCCTTAATAGATTTTTAGACCCCACTGAATGCTCTCAGAACGTTAGTCAATTTTGTCAATTAGTCAACCTATATATTGCGCAGAAAATAACAATATTACGGACGCAAACTTCACGTGTGTCATACAAACTTACACTATTTTCGCGCTATGCCATTACTTAATCATTTTAGGAAAAACTTTGCAGAGTTAGAGGCAAAAATTATGGTCAATTCAAGTAAAAATCATAATTTTTCGAGAATGTTGGATATCATTTGTGCTACAAAATT